>CM017911.1:3047975-4247975 GCA_008369825.1 Triplophysa tibetana | reverse complement strand
TTTAGCTGCAATTAATATTACTCAACAATACTGTCATGAAAGCCAAACTTCTTGAACCCGAATCATTCCTTTAATAGAGAATACCATCTTTTTAAAAAACGGGTAAGGACCGGAAAGAAAATGAGGAGAAAAGTGATACTCGTACCACAAAAAAATCGGACTCCTCTGCGAGATCAAAAGAAAAGGAGAATAATTACAAAACAAATATCAAGTGAAATCACTTACATCTAATCCTGGTTCACCTGGCTCGCCATCATCTCCCTTGGGTCCGGGAGTTCCTTTTCCACCCTTCAAAGAGAAAAAGTATGCAAGAAAGAGAGAGCACTCAGGTCAGAGGCAATCACTTTGATTAACCACATCCTCTAAATGTCCAGACTCAGAGCTTTGGTCCAGATAATTTACACTTGCTGGCGATGAATAAACTCAGCTGTTCTCCAAGTTTCTTTTGTATTGCAACACAACCACCCATTGCAGTAAAACACATATACAAGAATCCATAAGAAGAATGCTTAAACATCTAATGAATCAAATGACTGAATCTCAATATATCGTAGAATTCTAGTCTCCATATAGAGTGTAAAGATACAAAAACACTTTACAATAAGATTGTTGTTTAATGCATTAGTCAAAAGGATAGTTCACCCAAAAACGAACATCATTAACTCACTTTGTCATTTCAAACCTGTATGACTTTCTGTCTTCTGCAGAACACAAAAGAAGATATTTTGAAGAATGTCGGTAAGCGAACAACGGCGTTACTCATTGACCTGCATTGGTTTTGTGTCCATACAATTGAAGTCAATGGGTAACGCCGTTGTTCGGTTTCCGACATTCTTCTCAATATCTGCAAAAGAAAGGATTTAAATGACAGGAGGGTGAGTAAATGATGACAGAATTTTCTTTTTGAGTGAACTATCACTTTAAAACGGACTTAATCTCTGTTAAAAATTTTGCATTACTAATATTAGACTAACATGAACAATTGCATCGTTAACAAAGACTAATTCATGTTAAAAACTAAATTGCTCATTTAAGGTACATGTAAGCTAACGCATTTACAAATCTCAACAAATACAACCCTATTGTAAAGTTTTAGATTATATTTGAATCTGTAATTAATATAATTTTGATTGATACAGAATAGTGCAAAATTATTCCAACTATTTATTTTATGGAAAAAGGTGCACAACCCCTTAACCACAGATCTGATTCGTTGATATATAGGAATATTGGAATATTCAGGAACACACTAAAAATCTTGGTAATTACTGTATTACAAGTTTCACTGCATTAGAACAAGAAAATTGAGGTTAAGGATAGTTACAGGTTCTCCAGGATCTCCCCTCGGTCCAGGATAACCCTAAAACACATAAGAATAACATTTCACACTACTAAAAATGGCATTCAACAGTTTTTTTTATTTAAGTGACAGGAACCTAACCTGGAAACCATGGCAGCCGGCAGTACCATTTCCTGGTGGTCCATCAGTTCCCTGAGAGAAGAACATATTATTAGGTTGACAGAATTTTGTAAAACCTCAATACTGAAGATGAACAGGACTAACTTACTCTTTCCCCGATCAGGCCTCTGTCTCCAGGAGATCCTTTAATTCCTCTGGGCCCTTTAGCTCCCTAACACACATGCAACATGGCAAATTAAGTTTAGTTATTGCATTTCTCTTCATGTGGCGTTGAAAATGTAATAAATTACCAATCAATAAACGCAACTTGCCTCTGTTTCGTTATTTTATCTCATATTACAAAGTGTGGAAAAGCATCACATGACCACCATCAGCATTTGCGTTTTGTGAAAATTCTGGAGCATACCAAGTGTGGCAATAGAACAATATAAATGTTTGTAAAAGCTGTGAGATTCATTGATCGCACCCTTCAGCCTGTAACAAACCACAAATCAGTTATTGGCATGCCGGACCTACCTCTGGCCCGGAAGGACCCTCATCGCCACGGTAACCTGGTGACCCTGGCCTTCCTGGCTCGCCCTGTTAAAAGGTTGGAAAACAAAATGACATTACTAGAAATATTTAAGTGTTAATATCTGGACATGTTTGAATAAAATGGAAGAGAATAGTGACCAAATCTGAACATTCTGCATAATATCTCATGTTGTGTTCCACAGGCATCTGAGGTTTGGAAGGGTGTATATATGGGGAAATTATTTTAAGCTTTGGGTGAACTATCCCTTTAAGAGAGTGGACATTGAACACAGAGGACCATTCATGACTATGACACCATATCGGAATAAAAAAGTTATCTATGTATGTTTAGTGTCTTCGATCTGAGTCATCGCCTAAAAATATACTGTGCTTGTGGTAAATGACTCAATAAAAATCGCCTTTTTCATTTAGTTACTGCCTATTTTCACATGCACCATGATTTCCATGAAAGCAATCTGACACATGAGTGAATTAAATCAGGAAAATAACAGGTTTTGGAGAGCACTGCTTTCTGCTCATGAGTTCAGAAACTCATCCAGATTTCCACCGATGTGAACACTCAGTTCTTTCCCTCCCACCCGCTTAACTCTTAAATCTCTGCCAGGATACAAACCAATAAAAGAGATCCTTCTTTCCCAGAGCAGTTGCTCCATCTCCTAATAAAACGCTTCAAATTATGATGCGTTTGTAATGCACATCATAATTCATTTTAAAATGCATACTATGACTGTAGCATAAAGCTGCACACATCTTTAGAAACAGCATCTTTATCTAAAAAACACTTAATGCAAATGTAGGCTCAAAGCAACTCAAGGTCGGCCTACATACGTATGCAGTTTACATGATCCCCGGGAATTGATCCCATGACCTTACCGTTGCATGCTTTGCACGCTATAATCAAGTAATTGCGAGAACACAAACTGAGACCAGCTGGGCCCCACAAGTTTCTGTTTTTGAGAAACAACAGGCGGTTGAGAGAACAATGAAAATAAGAACCGTGCCACTGGAAAAAGATTCCGCCAACAGAAATCTGGTCCTAAAATGTTTGCAGTCGACCTGCAATTAACAACAGTCGCGGAGGGATCTTAAGTGCTGACAGAACCACCACGGATGGAGTTCTGTGGTGCAGCTGGTGATGTTGTGAAACCTTAAAACTCAGAAATCTCGAAGGCAAGATAGGAAATCTTGAGTGAGATCTGACATCTGTAACCAATCTCAACATTTCTACATTGGCCTTGCTTGAACTGCATGCATGCAACAGATTCCGGTCAAAATGAAAGATTGAAACATAGCAAAAACCAATTGGATTTCTTTCGATTCTAACATGAACTCTTCTTGAACTTCCAAAACAACCACTATTACTTCATAACTGTCGCTAACAATCTACAATTTTTAATGTGTTTATGACCTGGGTGGAGTACACCTATAGTTTATATGAGTTTCAGACACCCATTCAACCCTAGAGCGATGCTCAAATGACATCACCTTTTACTACATAAAGAAAAAGCTATTTTTGTCTGTGAAGAACATTTCTTTTTAAGTATTTAAATCCATCTGTTGAACTGCATATGCAATGTCCATCTGGAGTCCATCTGACCTTTGAAACGTATATATCCTTCATTCTTCTCTCCACCCACCGCTAAACCACCACAAATGGCCAAACCACTGGAGGTTTTTCTTTGTTCTTCATGTTACCTTATATCATAGCTAAACTGCCCAATGGTCTGAGAGAATTTAGGGGGCCACAACAACATGCCTGTGTCATGAGGTCATACGATTTCATCTGTGTTTAATTCGTATGTTTTTATGTTACACAATTCTGCATTGTAAAATTCCAGATGGACCCTATGAAATCAACATTAGTTTTGTTGCTGTCAGGTCATTGTTGAGAACATCTATGTGAAGTGTACTGCTAAATGAATATTCAGATTAGCAGATTATCTCTCTCCTGGATTCAAAAGGTTGATGACTCATCCTGCACTAGAAAGATTTTTGTCCAATCAGATCCTCCCTAGAATGAGATTCCTCCTAGAATAACCATGCAACTGACAAGTTTGCAGAAAATCATATTTCCTGGCTTCGATGTAACTAAAACTTAGTCATTAAAAATGACTAGTCTACCTTTATATCCCACCCAAACTTCTTATTTCTGTACACGGGAAATTTGCAACCATTTTACGAGGTAACTTATTTATATGAATTTGTATAATGTGAATCCGTGCAAAAATTTAGGATTATTAGAAAAAACTCTAAACTGAAGCCACTGGTGCGAAAACAAATCCCACTAAAACATCGTAAAAATTCATACGAATTAGCCACCTCGTAAAATAGTGTTGGCTTTTTAAGGGATATCACAGGGTCTTTGGAAATTCCCAAATGTATAAAGACATTAAGATTAACCACACAATGTTTTTATTATTTTATGGATATGGCTGGTCAACTTTAAACAATCATGCTAACTTTAAAAAAGTTGTTAACCACACGTTCACTCACCGGTTCGCCGTTTGGCCCAAACGATCCCTCGCGTCCTTGGACACCTCGGGGTCCTGGCTCACCCTACAACAATTAATCATAAATATCAACTTTCGTAGCATCTTCTTAAAATCTATAGTATTTTTTACTTCTTGAGTGCATATAAACGGATGGTTTAAGTTCTGAGTGCACTTAACAGAAGAGAATGCATCATACTTCTAATCATTCATCTAATGAATTTCTCCATAAAATGGCCCTTATGGACCATATGACACAATTGATGGAAGTTATGTTCATCTCGATAAATGTGTATTTGATTTACTAGACATTAGCTGGAGTCATCTAACTCATCAGGTCAACATTAAATCAAGATTTGTCATGGCAAGTTCTTGATCTATGTTATTTACGCAAGGTTTATTATTATTGAAAATCAAATGAATTTACGATGGACACAATCAGTTTTCTCAAGAAATATTTTCTATTAACATTTGATTAGGAATGTCTTTCATGTTTTTCTGAGGGTTTTGACATAGCATTATGGGATAGTTATGTCTGGTAAAGTAAACTCACAGCCTCGCCTCTAGGTCCTCTGTTACCACGGGAACCTTGTTCACCTTTCTCACCAGGTGTGCCCTATAATAATATTAATAATAATAATAAAAGACATTTCACATCAAAATATCTCAATATCTGCAATAAATGCTGACAGGCTATTGCATACGTAAAGAACATTAAACACACAGATGTACAAAGCAATATGTCAGCTTAAAGGTCTAGTTGCATTAAAGACATTGGGTTCCAGTAAGACAAAAGCAAATATAAATGGAAATTTAATTTACTCTGTCTCCATTCAGTCCATCAGTCCCTGTTTTCCCCTGAAAGGAAAGTTAGAAATGAAACGATAGATAAACATTATTACAGTACATATACTAAAATCTATGAGAAACTGTCTGACCAAAGGAAACACTTACATCATCTCCTCTCTCGCCTTTATCACCTTTGGCACCACCAGAACCCTTTTCTCCCTAAATTAACAAACACAGTGGGATTGTGGGTAGGCAAACATCCATTATAAACTTTTAGTTATAGTGCATTGACATTTATGTATTTGGCTTTTGTTTATCCAAGGGAACCCGTATGACACGGGAAGAGTGATTTGGAGGTCAAATAAAATTTGTCATTAAATAAAAGCACAATCAGGGTAGATTTAACAGTACACGCATTCCCTGAGAATCAATCCAACATCTAACAATCACATTTTGACAAATTACATAAAAGTAATGAAAATGTGAAAATGTCACACTGTACCTTGATACCTGGAGGTCCATTCCTTCCGGGTCTTCCTGACTCCCCGTCTTTGCCACGGTCGCCCTAAAAGTAACAAACAAACCCACAAAATAGGTTTTCAAGTTTCATTGTTGTAGATCATGGGAGGGATACATAAGGTATAGATGGCATGCTGGGTTGGGCGATATATTTGGAGACTTATGCCAAACTTAAATCAGTAAAAATACCAAAATAGTGTCTGTTTTGAACAAATGACCCTAGACTTTTTCTCAGAGCTAACAAGCATTTCGACATTTCACAGTTGGTCTCAAGGAAATTGATGTATGAAGTCAGTCCTGTCAATGTTCCACTTGTTCCGTCCAAATACTTACTAGCATGTTATTCAATTTCATATCCAAAGACCTAACAAATGTTTTTCTTGCCAATTGTGCTAATGCTATATTTTCTAACAATAAAAGTTTGACATATTTTTACTTAATGCAGAACATTTTCAGACCTCAAGTGGTGCTTAAGTGTCCAAATACCCTTGCTGTTTTCATACCGACTGGTTCTCAGACTTACTTTCTCTCCTTTGGGTCCATATTGGCCGGAATCTCCTTTAGGACCTAGTTCTCCTTGCAAGCCCTATATTATGAAATAAAAACAGCTGATTTATGATTAAATGAGCACGTGCAACCATTGATCACTTTTCTTGTAGTATATTCTTCATTACAGAATGTAAACAAAGTACAAACACACTACAGAGGGGGATTTTTCAGAGCAGCTTGGATGTCAGATTTGGTAAATGTTTGGCTGCTCGAGAGGCAAACAACCTTCATCCTGTGTCCAGAGAGAGGCTGAGTGGAAACAGCCGCTCATAAAACTGACTGGCATACCAAACCACCAATCAGCATCGCTTAAAGGCGAAAGAACAATTGCAATTGACTGTATGTTATGTAGGGGCTCAATTGACTCCCAATATTTAAAGATATAGATCGATAACTTCTGGACATTTTAAACGCATCTAGATCAACCGCAGCTCAATACATTTGGATCGAAAACATGCACACGTTCGCACATTTTTGCACGCAGCTGATATATATTCACGGGTGTATATAAACACACAAAAAACTCCTGTAAACACGTGGGGAGGCAACAGTTTTACTCACATCTGGCCCCAGAGACCCTTTGCAGCCTGGAAGACCGGAGAAACCTGGCTCACCCTATGAAATATAATACAAACACGCAAAACATAAACACTCTTCTTCACGGCAGAAGTTAAAGGAAGCGTGGAGGTGTGGTGCGAGATCAACACCCAGAACTGCATGATATTAACTTGAGAATGACATCATGCTATGAGAAAGTATTTTGAGAATACACACTCAAGAGAAAGAAAAACAACACTCATGTAGTAAATTACATCAGGATAAAGCTTTCCTAGATGTATCATGAAGATCAGGGGAGTGCAGACAAGAGATTGTGATTTGTTGGGGGGAAATTTTCAGATAAGTTGAGAACTCTGTTGGCACATGTTGAAAAAAGAGCGAAGAGCCAAAATGACCGCGGGCTAATGACAAGGTGAGGTCAAGGGTCACAGACACAGAGACCACACCACTATGATCCAATTGGGGTAACACTAAACAGGGGATGGAAAGCAGAAATGGAAAGATTGTCCAAATAAACTAAAGAAGTTATAGACGTCCATGCAGTGTGTTCTGAGATGCAATAAAGAACATGTTGCCAACTGTACATACTGTTAATCTGAAAACTCACACAGGTTGTCAGAGAAAGCAATACAGGAAGATGAGAGAAACATCATAAGGATATGTTTGAATACACAAGACTTTTTTAACCCAGTTACTTTTAAATACGTTTTTGATAACCTCGTGTTCTGTTTATATTTCAGAATGTTCTGAACACTTTCTCATTTAACATCCTAAAAAGAAAAGCGAGCCACAACACAGGGAGACCTGAATGTCAATACAAATACAAATACGTTGTTTAAAACTGAGCTATACCTGTTTACTTTGATTTTGCATTTTGGATCTCTCCCCATTTACTTAAAAATGTCTATTTTCAGGCGCCATGCAGTAAAGATTGAGAATAATAATAGCCAAGTTATGATTTTTTATTCCCTTTAACATTTTGGGTGCTATTTCTAGAAAGGAAGATGCCAACAACACTCACCTTCCTCCCATCAATGCCATCAAGACCAAGTTCTCCTTTATCTCCCTGAAATTCAAATTAAAAGTTATTTGTGCATGACAACGACAGAAAGAAACAAGACTGAAACGAATAAAGACAAATGGTCAACTTACCCTGAAGCCTTTATGACCTCTGTCTCCCTGTAGATGAACAAGAGTTTATTAATGACACTTTGTTGATCCGAAATCAAATTTGGATTTGGAACGTGTGCTGATACAATTAGTTTTAAATAAGGAGCAAAGCTCCCTCTCTTTTCACCTTATGACCTCTTGTTCCTCGGTCTCCCTAAAAGAAAAAGAAAACAATACAGATTATTTCCATAGCAAGAGCACACAAATCATCTCTAATGTAAACAGATGTAAATATTTGTAAGAGACAGTATTAGACAAACCTTCATTCCTTGGTAACCGACTGGACCCGGATCACCAGGTTTTCCCTAATAGGACAGATGGAGAGAAAAGAGAGTCAGAGACTAATCAAGAGGCTTGTTGGATTTGCTTCTTATAAACAGCTGACGCAGAAATGTTTGTTAACAATGATACTGCCTTCCTGTTCCCCTAAATTTATATGGGTGTGAATAACAGGACTTATTATAATCAGAGGAAAATAATGAAAGAAGATTATCGGTAAAAAACAGAAGGTGAATTTTTGGACGTTAAAAATCTTTCTCCTTCCAATGGTTTAAATTTAGAGACACACTATAAGCAATATAATTGTTGAAAGAACTGTAGCTTACCATGTTGGATAAGTTAAAAGTGGCTTTGTGGCTCAACATTGTACATTTAAGGTCATTAAAATTACAAATAAAAATCTTTAGGGTATTAAGTAATCTGACAAACCATTTGGCACTAAAGAACAATACATATTTAAAATTTGGTATGACTTATCACTTATTAATCCCTAACCTCTTTGTAAGTCGCTTTGGATAAAAGCGTCTGCTAAATGTAAATTTAATTTTCAAGTATATTAAATTACAGTTGACATAAACTGTAAAACTTTTCGCAGTAAATTTGCCAATAACTTAGATTAAATCTACAATTTAGTTTTAAGCACAAATTTACGTAATTAATATATTTTTCTTTCATAAAATAAGACTAAATATCTTGGGTCACTTTTCTTGTTATTTAAATGTTTCATAATTTAAGAAGTTTTCAATATTTTTACAGAAAACAAGAGAAAAATGCTTAGGCAGAATGTCCTTTTTCTACACTGTTGCTGTGCTAATCTCAGTCTTTTCTTGTTCATTTTGAATCTCAAAAGTCAATGTGTTTTAATTATGATTAAAGTTATTGAAAAGACTTCTTATTGGAAAGCAAAATAAGCAGTAATTAAATCTACAGTAAGTTACAGGCAAACCTGCTGCAAAAACTACAGCAAAGTTTTACATTGTAGGACATTGAAAATGATGTCATCAAGTCATCAAAAAAGGTTTCTGAAGTCTACTGAGGATATAGCACCTTTGACTTTATACAAGAGTCTGACACTGTTAACATTGTTATGTCTACACAATCAGCATCCACTGTAAAATAATGGAAAAGCTGGCTCACTAATCATAAACTATCTAATAGGTTAGCTGGATATCTTCCAGCATGTGTGTGTTTTCACTTTAACTTCGAGGGCCAAATTTCCGAACAGCTCCTCATTAGCTAAGCAAAACCCCAAATGTAAGAACAATGTTTGTGTATTTGTACACTGTGTGTTTGGCAGAAAGGAAGTCATTTTGCAAATTTAGAGTGAAGCTCCATCATTTTGACAGATCATGAAGTTTTAACAGCTGCAGAAAATGAAAGGCAGAGACCAGAGCTGGATCTGCAGGACACTTCAGGATTTTGCGTTGTTTTGATTATCGAAAAAGAGATCAGGGGACACATGGGACATTAACAGGAAACTGTGATTTCAGACCCACGTGAAAAATATGAATCAGTTCTTTTTTTGTTATTAAAAAGATTTTTTGAAATCAGGTGAAAGTTGTTTAAAGGTAAACTATACAAGTTTAATACTTTAGTTTCGACACTAACATATATAAGGAATAATAATGCTCGCCCACATTCCAAAGGTCTGCACTGATTTCTGGATCGAAACAAAAAAACACAACAGGAAGTGCCAGAGGAATTCATCTGCAGGCCCGTGTCATCTGTGCATTGAACTTTCTTCACTTTCTTTATAAATTAACAGAAGATTGCTTACCTGAGCTCCAACATCACCTTTCTCTCCCGGCATGCCTGGTCTTCCAGGTTCTCCCTGCAGGAAAAGCAAACTTTATTAGCAAAGTCTTCACTGAAAGTCAATAAAACATAAATATATGTATGGTTTGTATCAAAATTTCTTTTGCACTTGGAAGGATGGGTGATGATTAATAAAAGCAAATGTATAATTTTGTCTCTTCTTTACAATACTTACAGTCACGGTTGGTGTAAAACAAACAGAAGAGCATCGTGCAGTCAGCGTGCAAGCGTCAGGAATCATAAAGTATTATTTATAATTGTGGACAAACAGATAATGTAACAAAATCCAAATGGTGGATAGCATACATATCACTATATGAGGCTGCTCCTGACAGCCAACCGGAAATATTGGGAAAGTATCTTAGGACGGGTGAGTGGTTCAGGACAGAGAGTAGAGGGACATGTGCTGGGGACCACAGGAGAGCCAAGGGAAACTGAGGCCAAGGAGCTGGCAGCTGGTGAAAAGAGGATCAGGGTGGAGCTGGAGGCCAAGATGGGACTGGTGGTGATGGTGACCATAGAAGAACTGGAGAACAGGGACTCAGCGGTAACAAAGGCCAGGGAAGACACAATGATGAAATAGCATTGATAAAGAACCCCAGAGGAGGGTTAATTGGAGACCAGGGCAGTACAGGTGGAGACCACAGCACAGGGAAATCAGGGACGGCCATTTTGGCATATTGAGAAACACAAGAAATTTGGATAGTTACAGTATGGATGGCCGCTTTGGCTATAACAGAGATCACTGGGGGCAGAGGAAAGCCATGGAAGGCCGCCTGTGGTGAAGCTGCTGCTGCCTGTTTCTAGGAGTGTTCCTGTGGCCTCGTGCACATCTGGGGACATTGCTGTGTCCTCGTCCGCCAAGGGGGAAGCTGATTGGGTTGTCCGTTTCTGGTAAAAGGGAATTTTTACTGGTTTTGTCTGCTTCTGGGGGTGTTCCTGTGGCCTCGTGCACCTCTAGGGATGCTGCTGCCGCGTCGTCCAATAAAGGTAAAGCTGATATTGGGTGGTACTCTTCTGGGAATGGGGAATTTGTACTGGTTTTGTCAGTTTCTGGAGGTGTTCCTGTGGCCTCATGCACCTCTGGGGAAGTTGCTACGGCCTCTTCCGCCTCTGGGGAAGCTTCTGTGGCTTCGTCCACCTCTGATCACCTGGCCATTGGGCATTGGACCTTTGGGACCATCGTTCTTAGGACCACCAGGACAGGCAAAGAAATGTTTTGGGGAAGGGTCCCTCTCCAATTTCACCACAGTGAAGGGGGAACATAAGGCACGATCCACAAAGTCTATAAAGGTCCCTCGAAGATCATAACAGGAGAGTTGAGCTTTAAGTGGTTTTGAGTTTGGCGAAAAACATGTCAATGAGATAGCTATATGAAAAGTTACTTTGATTGGCTAGGTCCATTAATTAACGGGTGTGATCCTAAATGAAGCAGACGTCTTGGCGAACGAATCGAACTCCTTGTGGGCTGCTGGATCCTTTAGGGACTTATACATTCGGTGTATACCAATAAACACATTGGCAAAAGGAAGGATCCAAGCGCAGTGTGTATTTTAACAATCCACACACGGAGGGAAAGCACAGATAAAAGGGACATCAACAAATGCAGTCAAAGAACACAAGCTACCAAAACACAAAATGGCGGTCAAACAGGAAGAGACATATCAAAATGAGGGACGGACGGGCAGACATATGACACCTACTTTGATTCCCGAATCTCCAGGGGGTCCTTCGTCGCCACCAGGTGCCTATAAGGTAAACACCAACACCACGGTCATAGGTGTAAATATTATATACAACAGTAAATTGTTATATATATACAGATGGACAGATTTCTCACTGCTGATGTTTGAATAAACAGATAGTTAATGTTACTTACATTGCATTCAAAGGAGCAGCACTGATGAAGAAAACATCGATAAGACACAATTAATATCACAAAAAAATTGAATATACTAAATCAAACAACTTGCTATATAAGAAAGAAAATAAGGAGCAACATACCACTTCTTTTGTTTCGTTCATCTGAAAAAGAAAACAAAAGAAGACAATATTAACATAAACATGTTGGCAGGTGACCTAAATTCTTGCTTGACATTTTTGATGGAGCAGTTTCTTCAATTAAAATGGTGCTGTGTTCACGTGTTTTAACAAATCTGAGATAATAATATCTGTAGCACAGACCTATAAATTAGAATAGATTATGCCACAACTTTTTATGTCTTTTTCCTAAATAAATTTCAAGCAGTCATAGCCTTTTTGTTCAAGACAATTAAATCTGTGTCTTTCACTCAGTCAGACCCATAAATCCACATGAGAAGTACATAAACAATTTTTTTGTGGCTCGTTTGTGTCATGACACTCACGATAATGTGAATGATGTTCCTTATGGTTGTGTTTTGCGTGGAGAGGGATTTATCTGCAGCCGTGAAGTTTTGTCTAAAATTCTGGTTTGTGGCGATGACAGACAGTCTGGTCTCCTGTAAATAAAACAATTAAACAAATGACAAATTAATTCTTGCTTGTCTCAATGTCTCTATTTCTCATACATCCTAAAATGTATTATTATGTCCTAATAACTTTGCACAGACAGGCCTAATGACAACAAGCATAAAGTTTGGCTCGTAAATAAGAAAAAGACAATATTTGACAAATAAAGTCACCAACACTTTTTTTTACAAAATTTAAGAATAGATCTGATGATCCATGACATTAGAAACTGCAAACTTGGTAACACAACTAATGTTCGGTTCAAGATGAGTAACCTGCAATTTTATGTTCAAACAGAGATGGCGATATAGAGGCAAAGGTTACGGATTGTATCTTTCACTACACACGACAGGCCTCTGATCTGTGTTATATCTTGTGTACGGTACCTCCTGATCGGGTGAGATGGCCACAGCGAATACTTTGATGCGGTGTTGTCGGGCCTCGTTGGCAGCGTCTTGGATCCCACCACATGGCTCCTTGTATCCGTTCATAGGGTGACCGTCTGTTACCACCACTATGTATTTGTTATCATGATAGTGGGTGCCCCTGGAGCAAGAGACATTAAAAACGGTTACTTGCCATTCCTTTTTGCATTATATCAAAGAAAAGCATTTTGAAATTCATACGAAGTTATTCTTTATTGTTGAATGTACTCTGACATTTTAATTCAGTTTTAAAGGTCCACTGTATAAAATTTTGCGGCATCTAGCAGTGAAGAGGTTGTGAAGAGCAACCGATGGCTCACTTAGCCTCTCCTTTTCGAAGCATACGGAGACTGGCACAGTACTATGATATTGTCACATATTCACTTCTTTGCTGAAGGATATAGCGTATTTACGAAACATGCTCTGCAGAGTGGTTTGTCCATTTAGGGCTTCTGTAGAAACAACATTGGAAATTTCACGTGAGGTGACCTGCAGTGTATCTAGATAGAAATAGCTTATTGTAGGGTAAAAAACCTAACGCTCTTTCTAAACCTATGAAGTCATGGTTATGCATATTATATTGCTCCTAAAAATAAAACAAATGGGACCTTTAAGTGTGTTCTGTTGAATGTACTTGAGTTACTTGAGCAGTTTAACCAGTCGTGTTCCACAAAGGGAAATACTCATGTGTGTTTATGTATGCGTGTTCTTTAAATGCACATACGCTTTAAGCAGCTCGGAGATACCGTCCTTGATGGCACAGTCAGTGTTCGTTCCCTTGCCGATGTATTTGATTCTGTCAACGGCAGCCTTCAGGTCGGCCCGTTTCTTGTTCAGGTCAACTAACTTCATCACAAGCTCAGTGTCATCACTGTAATGTAGCGCTCCAGAGTTCCAGGTAACATCACGACTACATGGGTGGCTCCTGGCAACAACAGAACACTTGATCAAATCAATGCAGTAATGTAGACATTAATGTAATCCAGTACTTACTGATACGGTAGAGGTATAATGTCCTACGTAAGTAACATTTTATTTGTTTAACTGGTAAATACAACAGCGATCTTCCTGCTGCCCAACGCAAGAATGATTTTTTGTTAACAATGCTATTGCAAAGAAGTTGAATGTGTATTTGTCACACATGAACAATTTATTTCTCATTTAAAAGTGCCTTTCAATTTTCTTTCCTGGTCATGTGATGTCAACATGACAGCCCCCATGGGCAGGGACCCCCCTTATGTGGAATAAAACTTCCTTTAATGCCATCTTAATGAAATGAGTGCCTTAGGTGGACATCATTGTCAACTAAATTAATTTGTTTCCTTGGGTGTAAAACCTTTTTTGAATGTAAAAAGAAAACTGGAATATTACAACATACATGTTTTTCAGCTCATCGATGAACATTTTAGTGAAGGACTTGATTTGGTCGATGTAGTGCTCTGGTGGTTTAGCTCTGAGGGCCACACTTTCAGATGTGTCCAACACAAAGAATAAATCCACAGGACAGTCTGCAGGAAAAAAGTGGGACAATTGCAAAATCCAACTTACTTTCTGTTTTGTAAGAAGAAAAGTGAAAATTTTCCCTATGCATAATATTTTTGGAATCACCAGGTTATAAATAAATTGTTTTTCCACAAATATTCATAAATCAGTTTAACATGTTTTTTTTTTAATTAGCTAATTACAATCCAATTTCCTAAATATGACAATTGGGGTTTTCTAAATGCTCAGCCCCCCTATTGGTGGAGGATCACTTTTTGGGTGGATTATCTTTCAATTGGCTGCCTAAAACTGTGCATCACCTGACCTGTTTTAAGTATTGCAGTCATGTGACGTTACAGATGCAAGGTAAATAAAATACATGAATACAAATGTTTATAGATATATCTTGTATAAAGATCTAGTCTATGCAAAACACAAATTAATCTTCCTTGATGGTATAAAGAGACCTATAACAATATCTAACCATATAACATCTCTTTAGGATAGTCCAATCTGATCAAAACTTAATTACTATATATTGCAGGAATAATTGTATTAGTTTTTGTGTTTTTATTACCTTATTGTAGCACATTAAACAACTTTTATATAAGAGGAGATCCTGCATGTGGCCGAAATTAAGGCCTATCAGGAACGATCTCTCTTCAAAACACAAGATACATGCAGCAAATTAATTTCAGAGCATTTGCTGAATCAAAGCTCACTGTCATGACTGTATTCACATTAAATCATAATTCTAATACATAATTCTAATACCTGATCTTAGGTCTCTGTTGTCATCCTTACACTCTTCAAAAGAAACATGCAGCTCGAAAAAAACATTCTCGTTCTGTCTGAACAGTGGCCATAGGCATAAATGTATACCATTTCACCATTTGACTGTGAAATACTACTTTACAACCCTATACTATACCTCACTGAGCTACTGTATGTACTTAAACTCTGTTGCTGCACACAACGTATTATAACAATACATTACTAATCTGTATACTATTATAACAAATCAAAATCTATTAAAAGTACCCACATAGTTCAGGATGGTAATATGAGCAGCATTTATTTCATGCTAAAGATGCATTCAATGTGTGTAGATTATTTAGCCATGACTTTTACGCACAAGCAAGCAGCTTATGTAAAACATTAAGGCATGCAATAAGTATAATAATATATTATTTAAGCATAACAGAATCAACATAACAAGAAGGCTAAATAATATAAATACCTCTGAAGGATGGTCCATCCTGAGCGGAGATCACTGCCCAAAGTGCGCACAGAGCGCCTAATATAAATCCATTACGCGCCATATATTCCGATGAAAGTACTCCACGCTAACCGTGCGAATCGAAACTGATAAACGCACAAAACTGAACAATACGAGGAAATGAGGGTTCATGAAATAAAAACAGGTTTGGATGAGATGAAATAAACGGACAGTGTAACGCTGCGCCCGCCAAGAGCGCAAAACAGAAAGAAACGCCTTCAAGCGAGAGAGGTGGAGTTCAGTCTGTTCTTCAATGCTCCATCCATGCTGTGTGATACAAACTTTAGGCCTTGGAAAACATCAGGTTAAAATTGTATTGTAAAAAAAATTTAAGGTAAGAATAACTGATGGTTCAGATGATTCCTTACCTTTCATATAGAAATGACTTTGTGAGAAAAAGAGGAACGATTCTTGCCATACAGAACACATCTCTACAGAGAATTTGTTTAATTTATTAATAAGTAACGACAGTTTTATAAATTATTTAGATTATTTTAAAAGGTTATTAATAAATGCATTTTTTTATTTTATCCATAGTTTCCAAAAAAACATACTCCATTCAATTGTGACTTTCTTCCTAAAATAGTTTTAATTATTTTTTTATGACAGGGGTGCAAACTCCCAAAAGTTACCAGAGGCAATAGCCATGAGAATTGCCAAAGCATGATTACCATAGAAACATACTGTTGTGCATTTGTGCGTAATGCAACAATCCTTTGAATGCATGAGATTTACAGGCATGGGCATGTGACATGGGAAAAAGTGGTTTGGTTGGGCAGAAGCAGAAACATGCTCTGTTTGAAACTACACTGTGGGAAAGAAGTGTACAGAACATACTGATGATGTTATGCGCTGTCAGGATGGGCTAAGAGTGTCTATGAAGTTTGTGTGTGTGTGTGTGTGTGTGTGTGTGTGTGAGGGAGAAAGAGACAATGGGGTTATAACAGTGCACTCTGGGGGTACATGATTGTCAAGAATTTTGGGGTGAAAGGTTTGAGGGAGAGGGGGTGTAGACGAGACATTTGACAATTCTTATCCATAGGGGGAAGGTAAAGATCTTTTCACATCTACACCTCATCTACATGTAGACCGAAAGAGAGAGAGAGAGAGAGAGAGAGGGAGAGGGAAAGAGAGCAACATATGATAACGGCACTCCCTCTTCTGTCTTTCATTGAAAGAGACACAGCGCCACCCCTGTGTGACGTTCAACATGTGAATTACACTACAATGAAATTTGTCACCATGACTCTATGAGCCTGGGATCTTCGGATCTCAGTCTCTCTATCTCAGAGCCAACATTTTCAAAAATTTTGTTCTTCACTGCCATTATACAGAAACTTTTCTTAAACCTCTTTTTATTTTTTGGCAGTAATGAAAGCAGGTAGAATTCGTACCTTCACATGCGGAGTTCCTAAATAAGCCTTGAAAAACATGTTGATTATTGTAGCCAAAAATATCTTTGTATATAGACTCTGTATACATGGAAAATGCCTCCAAACATGCCAGATTAGTGAGCAGTTAGCACTGGAAAAGTGTAATGGTAAAGTTGAAAAATATTTCTAAAAATGGAGACACTACAGCCATTGTGCGTCCAGCAGTGGTGGATAAATGGCTAAAGGAAAAACAGCATTATGGTTACGCAATACAGCAATATTTTCCCTTTCTTGGCTTGTAATGGGACCAGAGTCCTGAGCTGGAGTAGTCATGGAGATGTGGAGGGAAATATAAGGGTGGTCCCTGGCATCACCACGACACAGTAATGATTGCCATGGTACTAAAGACTCACCATAATGTGTACACTACTCCAAAGTAAAATAACAACAACAAAGGGTGATTTGCTCAAGTGTGAATCGGGTGAAAACGATCAAAATTGTTGCCTAGTCGCAACCAGAGGAGACGGTTGTGTTTTTCCCCCTGATGGAGGGCAACACTTGGATTTGACTGGTTTGAGTTCTTCCAACATTTTCCACTGATCTCATACTCTCGCTTCTTTCCTTTTTTTTCTTCCATGGAATAAAGAAAAAATCATTCTGAACCCCAAGATGGAGAGGAGAAAGAGGGGAAAAGCATCTGGTAATAATCGGGATTTCGTAGGGGAGGCTTACTGTAAATCTGCAAAGAATCTGACAGCTGCGCTGGTTCCTACAGCCTGAGCTTTATAGACTTGAATTACATTAGGTGTTTTCTTCATTTTGTACAAAAGACAAACACACAGTACTGTGAGAATAAAAACAAAATTTAAGGGGTGTTACAATATTGCATTGACAACAACCATGATATTAATCAACTTTATTATTGATGTCTTTATACAACACATACAGACTTCATCTGACACGCACGCCTGGCCCTAAGTTGACTTCTGGTCTGTTTTTGGTTATAATATAACAATTTATTTGATATTTAATTTGAATGAATATTCATTTATAGGAATATTTCATTGTATATTAATTGTATTAAATATTAAAACTACTTTGCGGGGGTCTGCTAGAAGTTCAGTTTGGGTCATGTAACGTCTGTTTATGTTGTTGCTGCTGAAACCTTCAATAGCTACATACTTTCTCTTTGGCTCCAAAATATATTTACAAAACAAAATAGAATTAAATTGCAATTAATTCATTAAATTTAACAAAATATCATTTAAATGCATGAACAAAATATCATTTAATCATAATAGCATGATAATATCATTCACTCTTAAATTGAATTCTTTCCCAATATTGTGGGAGCCCGAGAGTTGAGACATTTGTATGATGCATAACAAGAGATAAGTGAAAAAATTTCAAAGTTAAGGGCAGACAGAGAGGTCAAAGTTCAGAGCCCTTAAATGAATGTTATGCCGACACTGACTGGGGAGGGAGGGGTTGAAGTAGTCTTCTGGGAGTTGCCTGGGGATCCTCAAAGGTTTAGATTTTCACAGGACAGCCGGTAAATCTTAGAACTCTGAGTGAATATAAAAGGTCATGCGTCAGGGCCAAAAGTTCAAAATTCAACAGTCTGCATTTAAAGACATACAATGAGATAGCAGGGGTCTGCTTTTTGGTTATTTCCAACTCATGGTTGACTCTGGAATTCTGGTCATTTTTGACTAAGGAAGAGCGGAAAAGCATTAATCTGAGAAACACGAACAATGATACAGTTGTATCCTCCATCAGCTTATGAATCTGAATAATTCATCAGCATGAAGCAGTTAGGATCCCTTTTTTCACCAAATGAATGGTATTCAGTATTATATCTGAATCTAAATAGGAAAGACTGCAAAAGGATTTTCCATATAATAAGCTCATATGCTCTTTGGAATGTCTCTAAGCAAAAATGAACCTGGATGCCAATTTTTAATAAAAAGACGTTTGTTCCACATATCTTAAACAGAATGATACGTGATTCCTGTAATGTGATACAATCCACAGTAACCATCTACGTGAATTAATGGAGACGGTTTTATATTATACAGGAAACGATGGTCAACAGATGTTGCAACACAGTCTTTCAGACGTTTAGATCATCTACACGTCTGTTTTAATGTAGTGGATGGAGGGAGAAATCCATTCTGTTAATTGTAAACTCATGTACAAATGCAGACTGTCATCACCTGTTGTTGCATTTCCTGCTGTTCTCCAAATCTTGTGATCATGAAACTCAGCCACACTATTAAATGCCGAAACGTCTGGAAAGCACATTATTGAAAAAACACCTGCGAAAAGAAGAAAACCCATCACGGCAGCCTTAAAACAGAGAATAGGATTAATATTACATTTCACTCCATACTAACCCCAACTGTTTGTACATGGACATAAATGTAAGAGTATTTTAAATCATATGGTGTGGAGAGGTATGTTTTCTGTTCTCCAAAAAATCTGTGGATCTAGACATGTGCTCTAAAAAAAAAGAGCTTGAAAGGTTCTTCACAGTGATGACCCAGAAGAACAAGTGGTACAGATAGGTACTTCTGATGTTAAAGGTTCCTTATGGAACCAAAAGGTTCTTCTATGGTATCGGAGAACCTTATGAAGCGCCTTTTTTTAAGAATGTAGCCTCCAAAACATATGGTTCCATCCTCAGATTTCCGGGTGGGTGGTGTGGGCCAGAAAGTACTCACTCAGCAACGACTCAACATCCTAGCAACCGCACAGAAACACATTAAAACTTTGAGCACTATAGCATTGTAGCATATAGCATATATACAACCACCCATAACACTTTTGCATGAGTAAGCGAGACCTTTTCTTTTTAACTGTACAACATGATCGTAAAATACATATTCCACACAAAACTGAAACAATCGTTTCTTTTTAATCTTGCTTTGTGCACATTGACATTGTCATGTTAGAATAAGGGTCCTGCCCAAACAGATGCTATGTAATAAGCACACAATTCTCTAGAACAAATATCATTATATGCTGTGGCATTAAGATTTGGGCTAACGGAAATGAGTAAAGATGTAAAAAATGTTCATTTGAAGGGAATGTGCCAATACTTTTGTCCACACATGGTAATGATTGACATCCCGGACAGAATGTGCACACTTTGCTGAATTTGTGTTAAACACCTCAATCATCCTCATTGACATTATTTATCATTTTATGAGCTGTTGTCCGATTACAACCTTGGGGTTTTGAATGTTGGTGAGCAGTGGTATTGTAAGGATCCGGCATGTGGATGTTGGCCTGCCAATGGCAAGGTGTGATGCCTTCACAAGTGTGTCATGGAAAAAGAACAATGCTTGGCTAAAGCTGTATTTAATTATATCACCTCCTGAGAACATAATTGAATAAAGAGAGAGAGCCAGAGAAAGAGAGTCAAATATAAAGAAAAAGACAAATATGACCACGAGAGAATTAATATTAATCTAATCACTTCAGAAATACCACTCTAAGGATTCATTTGTAAGAGTCATCAAGGATTCAAGTATAAAGAGCTGTGGATAATTAAACACAGACGTGAGCTGTAGGCGCAGACAGTTCCATTAATCTTAAAGCGCCGTCTGCAAACCAGATGGAGAAAACCAGCCGACTAACAAACCCCTCTGCTTTCCCTGGAAACAAGATAACAAGCATTTGGACAAATTCATAAAGCTTTGGAAAAACACAATGTTTACCAAAAAAGCACGCATTTCCTTAAGAAGAAAGGATATCTGGTCGGCAGACGCCGAGATGAGGGAGACAAAAAGAGAGTCATGATTTCAGAGAAGTGTCAACGGATTGCCAATATCTACAAATACACTGAATGGATCACATGCGCATTTTAACAAATCATTTGCAGAGAAACCACATGAATCCTCTTCCATAAAAACATTCACATTTCACAAGAAGCGGTTTGGCAGGAAGACTGAGATTTTGATGAATCACAATGTAATGAGGAGCGCGACACTTTTGCTCTTTTGCCCTTCACTGCATGCTCTGTTTTCTTTTCTTCTACATTATTTTTCTGTTGTCCTGCTTCAGTGGTGCATGTACCGCGGTGACAGATTGAAGATAACTGCCGGAAATGGTGGAAGGAAGGAGACAATCAGCTGCGATGCTAATGAAAGTAATTAGAGACCCCAAAAGAGACAGACTTCCTGAGCAAGAGTCCCACCCAGCCAGACCATATTCACCTATCCATCATTACTAATATTTTTTATAACTTACTTTTCGTGTTAAAAGTTTACAATAGAAAGTGACACTGGTATGGGACTGTGGCTAAACAGACCCAGAGAAATTCGATTTCCTCATTTGTCATATCATAAGACAAATGGAACAGCAACTTTTTTTAATCTTGGAGCCCCTCTGCCCTCCAGTGGAGAACTGCAGCATTGCTGAGTCACAACTTTGAGAACACCGTAATCAATAAAAAAATACAGTGTTTTTTCCATTTCCTGAAAAAAGAATTCAGATATCTGAGGTTTTGGAAGGAGATCCATGATTTGCTATTTCTATATTCAGTAGGTGCATTGGTTATTTTTTATGTAAAGAAGGATCTTCTACGTACATCTGAATGCAGATGGTGTCATCAGTGCTATTTTCACACATCTCACATGATGTTGTTCCTCCAACATATTGCATTGTGTCACTGGGAATTTTGAGGATTTTAAGTAGTGATGAAATGCATATTTCTTTATTTGAAGTGTTTTACAATTCTTACAGTATGTGTGTTAAACACAGAGTGACATATTGAGTAATAATAGCTGTCACACATTAACACAAAGCTTTCCTTAAACCCTTATTTACAGTAGCCTATATAATATTTCCAACAAGACACAAGCTAGTGTACACTACACATTTATATATACATTATTATATGACTAACTGTACTGTCATGACAGTGGTGTTATAAAAATCATAAGGTACTGAAGTACCACAGAGTCAGGGCCGATGTTTGTCATGGGAGAGAGAGAAGCCTACAGTGATGTGGGTCTAAGGTTTATTTTTTCATCTTGTTTGCTTTAATGGCCAAAGGAACTGGAAAACATTGGAAACTGTTCCTAAACAGCAGATATGTAAAGCCATTTTCTTCTAAGCAAGCTTTTTAACAGATAAGTGAGTTCAGCGAAAGCGTTACATTTGATGTAGTGATTTTATACATTAGACATTGCACAACATGTCTCTATCTTTTCCCTACAGGATAAAACAGGACAAACAGCCTACTGAAGCGCCCAATTCCTTTCTTCAAATTATTCTAAAATGTCTTTTTTTTAAGTTAAAATTATACAAGTCATTTATATCCCAACAGAAACACTGGGTTCAGATCACAGTGACTGAGCTAGAGGACAAACAAATATTAACATTCAGCAAGTGACCTGGGGCCCGTTTAAATAAGGAAGTTCAACCAACACAGAGTTAAAATCTGAACTCTGAGTTGATTTACTCAGAGAATCTCTACTCTGAGTTTTCAGTTTCAGTACAGCTGATTTGAGTTAGTTCAATCGACCCTGAGTAAGTTCACCCTACGTTAAACGCGTGCAGCATGGCTATGAAAAGCCATCATAAATTGAGTGAAGATAGCACGATTCACCATGGCAACGGCACGTGACAAAAAGCGCTCTGTTTATTTCTAGCCAATCGAATTTGAGGTACTGTTACAAGCGTATAATTCCTTGTTTAAAATGTACTGCAAGATGCAGTTTCTTTCCAAAACGCTATAGGTCCCAAACCTGTTTTTAGCCTACATGCGATATGTCCTCTTGACCAATCAAAATTCGATCGTTAGTGGTATTTGTATGTGTTATTTCTAAATTATTTATTGTTTGTTGTGGAAAATATTGAAACATGAAATTGAAAATATTTATTTCATTTTACTATTTAGTTTGTTACTATTTATTTTATTTGGCTGTTATTTACTTCATGCATTTGCATTTATTTGATTTATATTAATTTATAGTATGACTCCATGATGTCATTTTTTTCATGTTCTCTTGTTTGTTTGTTTTTAAAAAGAAATAAACCAACATTTTTTTGAAAATCGGTTTTGAAAAAAATTAAAAATTGAATTTATAATCGACAATATTGTTGTTTCATTTAACTATCATTGTTTAACATGTTCAGACTGAGCAAACAGACCGTTTTAACAGGATGAATTGAATATTAACAAAATGTATGGGTCTAGGTAAGAAAATGTCATTTTCATGAAAACTATTAAAATGGATTTATAGCGTTTTGGAAAAGAGCTTTTATAAGTATATGCAGCTTCCTCGTCTACGGGATCCTGAATAAACGGACATGCCATTTAAAGGTCTGTGTGACTAAATTGAGCACGATTAGGAAAACGAATGAACAAACAAATGGCGTATGCATTTTCAACACCGCTCGCGCTTCGAAAAGGGGGCGGAGATTGTAACAAACCCTGGGTTTGTGGAATAAAACCTGCTCCCGACCATGTTAGGTTCACGGAGTAGGTTACTCTGGTTACTCACTTGGAGTATAAGATACCTCGATTTCTGAAATGGGCTTGACTTACCCCACGGTCGCGGGTTTGACATACCTCGCGTTCTGAAACAAAAAACCCTGAGTATTCCGTTTTCTGGGGTTAACTTACTCTGAGTTTGCACTTAACCTGCTTTCTGAAACGGGCTCCTGAGGTTCCCGCAATTTCCGGAAAGTATTTGGTGATTATTGCACAAGTTGCACACACAGAACCATATGTACCTTTGATCAACATTATATTTAAACACGGCATTTAAAATATATAGGATATATATTATGTAAGGGATAATGGTATGGAGGCCAAGAACTACCCAACGCAAAGCTTATCCCTTGGTCATTTACAAGTGAAACCTGTTAGTGATGTTTACAGTGCAATTTTGATCAGAAAGGTGAAAATGACATTTATTTTCCTCAGTTAATTTCAACCATTGATCAAACTGACTGGAACTACCTGTCGATCCATCCATCCATCCATTTTCTTCCACTTATCCGGGGCCGGGTCGTGGGGGCAGCAGTCTAAGCAGGGATGCCCAGACTTCCCTCTCACAAGAGACTTCCTCCAGCTCTTCCGGGGGGACACTGAGGCATTCCCAGGCCAGCCGGGAGACATAGTCCCTCCAGCGTGTCCTTGGTCTTCCCCGGGGTCTCCTCCCGGTGGGACATGCCCGGAACACCACCCCGGGAAGGCGTCCTGGGGGCATCCGGAAAAGATGCCCGAGCCACCTTAGCTGGCCCCTCTCGATGTGGAGGAGCAGCGGATCTGCTCTGAGCTCCTAGCGAGTGACCGAGCTTCTCACCCCATCTTTAAGGGTGACCCACAGCTCATGACCATAGGTGAGAGTAGGAATGTAGATTGACCGGTAAATCGAGAGCTTCGCCTTGCGGCTCAGCTCCTTCTTCACCACGACAGACCAGTACAGCGACCGCATTACTGCAGAAGCTGCACCTATCCGTCTGTCAATCTCCCGTTCCATCCTTCCCTCACTCGTGAACAAGACCCCCAGATACTTGAACTCCTCCACTTGAGGCAGGAACTCTCCACCCACCTGAAGTGGGCAATTCACCCTTTTCCGACTGAGAACCATTGCCTCAGATTTGGAGGTGCTGATTCTCATCCCAGACGCTTCACACATAGCTGCAAACCGTCCGAGTGCATGCTGAAGGTCCTGGTTTGATGGGGCCAGCACGACGACATCATCCGCAAAGAGCAGAGATGAAATCGTGTGGTCCCTAAACCCGACGCCCCCCGGCCCCTGGAAATTCTGTCCATAAAAATTATGAACAGAACCGGCAACAAAGGGCAGCCCTGCCGGAGTCCAACATGCACCGGAAACAAGTCTGACTTACTGCCGGCAATGTGAACCAAGCTCCTGCTCCGGTCGTACAGGGACCGGATAGCCCTTAGCAAAGGGTCCCGAATCCCATACTCCCAGAGCACCCTCCACAAGATGCCGCGAGGGACACAGTTGAATGCCTTCTCCAAATCCACAAAACACATGTGGATTGGTTGGGCAAACTCCCATGAACCCTCCAGCACCCTGGAGGGGGTATCGAGCTGGTCCAGTGTTTAACGACAGGGACAAAAACCACACTGTTCCTCCTGAATCCGAGGTTCTCCCATCGGCCGGATTCTCCTCTCCAGTACCCAGGCATAGACTTTCCCGGGGAGGCTGAGAAGTGTGATCCCCGATAGTTGGAGCAGACCCTCCGGTCCCCCTTCTTAAAAAGAGGGACCACCACCCCGGTCTGCCAGTCCAAAGGCACTTTCCCCGACCGCCATGCGGAGCTGCAGGGGAGTGTCAGCCAAGACAGCCCCACAACATCCAGAGACTTGAGGTACTCAGGGCGGATCTCATCCAGCCCCGGTGCCCTGCCAGCAAGGAGTTTCTTGACTACCTCGGTGACTTCAACCCGGGTGATGGACGAGTCCGCCTCCGAGCCCTCAGCCTCTGCTTCCTCAATGGAAGACGTGACAGCGGGATTGAGGAGATCCTCGAAGTATTCCTTCCACCGCCCGATGATATCCCCGGTCGAGGTCAACAGCTGCCCCCCTCCACTGTAAACAGCGTTGCTAGGGCACTGCTTCCCCCTTCTGAGGCGCCGGACAGTTTGCCAGAATCTCTTCGAGGCTGACCGTTCTTCTCCATGGCCTCACCGAACTCCACCCAGGCCCGAGTTTTTGCCTCCCCAACCACCCGGGATGCAGTCCGCTTGGCCTGTCGGTACCCGTCAGCTGCCTCGGGAGTTCCACAAGCCAGCCAGGCCTGATAGGACTTCTTCAGCTTGACGGCATCCCTTACTTCTGGTGTCCACCACCGGGTTTCGGGGATTGCCGCCTCGACAGGCACCGGAGATCTTACAGCCACAGTTCTGCATTGACAATTGAGGTGGAGAACATGGTCCACTCGGACTCAATATCTCCAGACTCCCCCGGGATCTGGTCGAAGCTCTGCCGGAGTTGGAAGTTGAAGATCTCTCTGATAAGGGATTCGGCCAAACGTCCCCATCAGACCATCGTACGTTTGGGTCTGCTGAGTCTGTCCAGCTTCCTCCACCGCCATCAGATCCAACTCACCACCAGGTGGTGATCAGTTGACAGCTCCGCCCCTCTCTTCACCCGAGTCATCCGGCCGGAGGTCAGATAAAAACAATCAGAAGGGGGTCGAGTTTGGGCACCCACGCTCGAGGGACCAAGTATGTCGCAAGGTTGAACAAATCCACAAACACTTTGTATCGATCAATGGGAAGTCAAAAAGAATGACATTTACACCTTCACACAACAACGATGTTCAAATTTTATGCACTCGTACCAGCGGCGATCAGGGAGAAGTGTTTACGTTATAACTTGTGATATTAATCAGTTGAAATCACAACCACCACGTGTATGATGTAACGCCAAAAAATGGGAAGTATACTTTTAATGGGAGACACAAAATCATCTCTTCTTTCTCAGGAAAGTCGTTTGGAAAATACCTGATAGTGGAGCGCAGATAACAATACCCTGAAGATCCATCGGTTCCTGCTTTTGCTTCCGATCATCCTGTGCATCAGTTTTTGCTATTGCTCCCATTTTTATGATACTCATTGGCAAAGCCTTTTGGGTAAGTCATCACCTTTGTTTAGAACATGCTCATGCCGACTGGGGTCAAAGAGGGCAGTGAACAAGTCAGTCTGCTTGTTCAGATCCTCCAGCATGTCCACTTTCTCCTCAGAATTGGACATTTCCTACCAGCCAACATCAAAACATTGAGTTAACCATGAGAACAGTGACATATCAAAAAAACTGTGAGGAGAAATAAAGTTGAACGGACCTCCAATTTTTGCTTCTCCAGCTTCAGACCCTCCTCAATGTTGGCTTGCAGTTTCCCCCAAAAGTTAAATCCATCTCCTTCAAGCCCAGGAGTTCGTTCCAGCCATTCCTACAACATCAAATAACATCATAACACTGACACACAAACACATAAATGAAAGGATTGCCCTTGATTTTACATATTCTCAACAGAGGAAAACAGAAGACGTGTGGATGAGAGTGAGATGATACCTCAACCAGTTGAAGCAGACTGGGTTCCTGCACCGATCTCAGCAGGTTTTCGCTCTCCTGTCCGTGAAAGGTATCTCTGTAGTGCTGACTGTTGTAAGCGACTCTCAAATGATCCGCCACGCCGATCTTACTTTCCAGAAGACGAAACTGAAAACTCTGGAATCCTGATGCTACATACAGATATTGCCTAGAACACCACAACAATGACACAGAGATGCAGGGTTGGACAATCGAATTATAAGGCATGTATCATACCTTCTTCTCTAATAAATTTAATTTATAGATGTCCGTTTTTTACTTTTAATACTTGAGTTGAGTACAGCAAAGTTCTACTCTTAAAGTCTTGTACTCCAGTACGTTTTTTATATACTTAAAGTCCCAGTAATTCTATTACAACCCTGGGGGTTTTGAATGTTGGTGAGCAGTGGTATTGTAAGGATCCGGCATGTGGATGTTGGCCTGCCAATGGCAAGGTGTGATGCCTTCACAAGTGTGTCATGGAAAAAGAACAATGCTTGGCTGAAGCTGTATTTAATTGAATCACCTCCTGAGAACATAATTGGATGAAGAGACAGAGCAAGGGAAAGAGAGTCAAATATAAAGAAAAAGACAAATATGACCACGAGAGAATTAATATTGTAACAACCAGGCAAATGTAAGTCAGAGACCAAACACCACAGGGACAAGTATGAAGTATGCAGCAGCTCTAGCACGTCGCCTAACAAACCCCGCTGCTTTCCCTGGAAACAAGCTAACAAGCATTTGGACAAAATTATAAAGCTTTGGAAAAACACAATGTTTACCAAAAAAGCACGCATTTCCTTAAGAAGAAAGGATATCTGGTCATCAGACGTCGAGAGATGACAGAGACAAAAAAAGAGTCATGATTTCAGAGAAGTGTCAACGGATTGCCAATATCTACAAATACACTGAATGGATCACAGCGCATTTTAACAAATCATTTGCAGAGAAACCACATGAATCCTCTTCCATAAAAACATTCACATTTCACAAGAAGCGGTTTGGCAGGAAGACTGAGATTTTGATGAATCACAATGTAATGAGGAGCGCAGGGACTTGCACAGGGGGGTTGCTCAGGTTGCCCGGGCAACTGCCCATATGCCCTTCTGACTCACGTTGCCCTTCCGAGGTGGAAAAAAAATAAATCGTACAATGGATGCAGAATTTCACGTAGGCCTAGATAAAAAACAACAAAAAGCCTCATTCACTTCCATATTCGTGTCCCGAAAATAAAAGTCAGTAGGGCAAGGGCAAACTCTGTTTACATGGTTGCAGCGCTGCACGCGACCGGCACCTGAGCTGAGCCTGCATGAACGGTCATAGAAGGAGACTGTCGTGGTTGTCGGGTGAGACGACTCAACGTTGTCAGAAAAGGTGAGTTTGTGATGTATAACAAAACGAACGATCATCATCATCAAGTTTTATGAAATGAATTCAAATCTTCATAAATCCAGGCTGAGTTTGCCACGTTCAGCCTAAATAATAAGACAGATATAGGCTACTATTCTTTTGCTGATAGTTAGTTTCTCACGTTTCGTTTTAGCAAGAAGAATGAATGAAGGAAGTAATGCATCACATTAATTATTTTATTCAAAAAGGTTAAATCCCTAAATGCTATCACTATTTTGGGAATTGTTCGAAGCCAAGATGCCCACTGAAAAGAAACGGATTCAGGAGAGGGAGAGAAAATTCAGGGAGGCAGCAAAGAGCAGCACATTACTGCAGGGTTGGCTGCGAAAAAGCCAACTAGCAGGTGAGACAGAGACTTTGCACTGTGATAAAGATGACATGACACTGTGTAGGCGAATTGATTAATTAATCAGACTCCTATTTTAGCCAACTAATGGAAATGTTTCATAATTACTTACAACCTTACATTATGTCAGGAAAATGTGGACCAGGAGGAGGCACATAGGGCAGGTAGGCCTAAGTGATGATAACCAAATATGAGATGAGAGGACCATGCTAGAAAGTACAGGGTTAAAGAGCTGGTGTCAGAGAGTCAACACAGACACCACCAGCTTCACCCACTGCAATCAACAGATCTCACTCACCTGAGTACTGATCACACACCTGCCACCAAACACCAACCCCACACTATAAAGTCACACTTCCCTGGTTCACTCACTGTCTGGTTTCAAACCTACCATGAGATTATACCCTACAGCATTATCCCCTGAGGATTCACCAAGGACTTTGGATTCCACTCAACCTTTGTGTGTGCGCCTTCAACTCCTGGCTCTCCTGTTTCCCGTCTGCTCCAGTGGACTGAACAATCTACTCTGAAACCAGATAAGACTCATAGACTCTCTTAGCTCAAGCTCCTCGTCTCCACTGTGTGTGCTTTACCCTTATTCTGTCTTGTATCACAATAAACTCCCTTGTCATAGCACTGACCTCCGTGTCCCGTGTCTGCCTGCTGACAGAAGACCAGACCATAAAACCATCTGGAGATGGAGTACTCTGCTTCCCCGACGGATATTCCATACGAGGGGTTGGTCAGCGCCCTTCGTGCAGCTATGTCGCCGGATCTTCGTCAACAATCTGCCTAAGCCAGTCCCATGGGCCTTCCTCCCAGCTATTCGGGTGAGGCGGCAGGATGTAGCGGATTCCTGCTTCAAGTTTCCCTATACATCGAGATGCACACTCAAAAATTTACCACCGAACGAGCTAAAGTGGCATTTCTCATTTCCCTCCTCTCTGGAAGAGCGTTGCTCTGGGCTCAAACCCTTTGGAGCTCACAATCCCCCCTGACTAACTCTTTTTCCAACTTCTCGTCTCACTTCCAGGAGGTGTTCGGTCTCAGTACCGGGGACCTGGTTGTCTCCGATCAGCTCTTTGTCTATGTCAAGGAAATTCTTCGGCGAGTGACTACACTCTACATTTCCGCATGCTAGCGGCTGCTAGCGGATGGAATGAGGCTGCACTGATGACAGCTTATCGCCAAGGATTGAATTCCCAACTCCGTAAGAAGGTAGTCATCTACGACAACAGCTTGGGGCTTGAGAACTTCATGCAGAAAACTGTGAAAATCGCCCAGTTACTCACCGCATGCCAACTGGACGAATCACCTCGTTCACCGCTCTCACCAGAAGCCTATCCTTCAGTACCTGAACCCATGCAGGTTGATACCCACAGACTCTCTCCCCAGAAACGAGCACTTCGTATAACCCAAGGTCGGTGCCTGTATTGCGGGGCCTCTGGACACCAGATCAAGGCATGCCCAATTCGCCCGCCATGTCTTGTAGTGAGTACCACTCCTGGATCTCCTACCATTTCTAAGTTAACCCTTCTAGAAATTCAATTACTCACTCCCCTTTCGGTCGTTGCAGGACGGGCACTCCTTGACTCGTGCTCATCAGGCAACTTCATCTCCCCATCTTTACTAAAACGACTAGAGTCACGGATTCTACCTCATGCGGAATTAAAGGTAGAAACCATCCAGGGAAAGCCGCTGGGACGAGGCAGAGTCAAGTATCAATCACCACCCATCACCCTACGTATCGGCTGTTTGCACCAAGAACAGATCTCCTTCCTGGTGTTGAAGGGATCCACCGTAGATGTCATCCTGGGACGCACATGGCTCGCTCAACACTCTCCGGAAGTCAGATGGGAGTCCTGCGAGATTCTGCGATGGAGCCCAGCCTGCCTTCAACAGTGTATCTCCTCTGTACCCAAACCTCCGGTTAATCACTTCCCCGTCCAAGTAAATTCCACGCGTGTTGAGAGCCCTGATCCACCGTCAGATCTCCACATCCCATCTGATTATGTGGAGTTCCAGGATGTTTTCAGCAAACAGGCAGCCACCCTCCTACCACCTCATCGGCCATGGGACTGTGCCATTGACCTGCTGCCTGGGGCTACGCCGCCTAAAGGACATGTGTATCCTCTGTCCATCCCGGAGCATAAAGCTATGGAGGATTACATCGAGGAGGCTCTATGCCAGAACTTCATTCGATCTTCTACCTCACCCGCGGCCTCAAGCTTCTTCTTCGTGGGTAAAAAGGACGGTGGCTTGCGGCCCTGTATCGACTACCGGACCCTCAACAGCCAAACTGTCAAGCTCCCCTATCCTCTTCCTTTAGTCCCTGCTGCCCTTGAGGAACTCCGTGGTGCTTGCATCTTCACCAAGCTGGATCTGCGGAGTGCCTACAACCTCGTTTGAATCCGGGAGGGGGACGAATGGAAGACTGCGTTCATCACCCCTTCGGGCCACTACGAATACCTGGTGATGCCTTACGGACTGTCCAATGCTCCAGCTGTCTTCCAGGGCTTCATGAACGAGATATTCCGGGAGTATCTCCATCACTTCGTGATCGTCTACATAGATGATTTCCTCATTTACTCCCGGGACTTGGCTGAACATTGCCACCACGTCATACAGGTCCTCCAACAGCTCAGGAAACATCAGCTCTATCTGAAACTTGAGAAGTGCGAGTTCCATCGCCCCACGGTCTAGTTCCTCGGGTACATCGTCAGCGCGGAGGGCATTCATATAGACCAGGGAAAGATCCTAGCCATCCAGAACTGGCCACTTCCTCAAACAGTAAAGGAACTTCAACGTTTCCTGGGGTTTTCAAATTTCTATCGCAGATTCATTAAGAGCTTCAGTTTCATGTCCTCTCCTCTGTCATAAACCCAAGTCACTGTCTTGGAACCCCGAAGCTCGAGCTGCTTTCGAAGAGTTGAAGAGAGCCTTCATCACTGCTCCTGTGCTCACCCATCCAAACCCAGATCTCCCCTTCGTGGTGGAAGTGGACGCCTCCACTACCGGCGCGGGAGCGGTGTTATCCCAACGCCACGGAGATCCTCTTCAACTCCATCCTTGTGCCTTCTTCTCCAAGAAGCTGTGCCAGGCGGAGCAGAATTATGACATCGGCAACCGGGAGCTGCTTGGGATAAATTGAGCACTGGAAGAGTGGAGGCATTGGCTGGAGGGAGCTAATCACCCTTTCTCTGTCATCACCGACCATAAGAACCTGGAATACCTCCGTACCGCAAAGATACTGAACCCGCGTCGAGCCCGCTGGTCTCTCTTCTTCACCCGTTTCCACTTCACCATCACCTACAGGCCCGGAGACAAGAACGTTAAAGCAGATTCCCTTTCCAGAATCCATGCTCCCGAGGAATCCCCCACACCATAACCCATCCTCCCTCCAGCCATACTTGTCAGCCCTATCCAATGGGATCTTGATGACCAAATATGGACCGCCACAGTAGCCGAACCTCCTCCACCGGGAGGCCCAGAGGGTAAGGTCTACGTTCCAACCAACCTACGTAAGGACCTTCTGGGCTCAGTGCATGCTTCCCCGGGCTCAGGACACCCAGGCAACCAGCGTATCCTTTCGCTCCTCCAGGCTCGTTACTGGTGGCCTAATATGGTCCGGGATGTCTCCCAATTTGTGGAAGGATGCTCAGTTTGCGCCATCTCCCGCACGCCACGTCAACTCCCTGCTGGCAAACTGTTACCCCTTCCTATTTCACGTAGACCCTGGTCCCACGTCGGGGTCGACTTCGTCACAGACTTACCCAAATCAGATAGTTTCACCTGCATACTCGTAACGGTGGACCGTTTCCCCAAGGCCTGCAGGCTCATTCCCCTGCGGGGTCTACCTACCGCTTTAGAAACCGCAGAGGCCCTTTTCCACAATGTATTCCGCAACTTTGGGATCCCGGAAGAAATCGTCTCTGACCGTGGACCACAGTTCACCTCACGTGTGTGGAAGGCCTTCTTCAAATTCCTCCAAGTGGCAGTCAAGCTCTCTTCCGGTTATCACCCTCAAACCAACGGCCAGACTGAGCGGAAGATACAGGAGATAGGGAGATATCTTAGGACCTACTGTCACGATAACCAAACCAGCTGGAACTGTTCCTTCCGTGGGCCGAGTACGCACAGAACTCCCTAAAACAAAACACCACGGGTCTCACCCCGTTCCAGTGTGTACTCGGTTACCAACCCCCGTTGTTCCCCTGGACTGAGGAACCATCGGAAGTCCCAGCTATTGACCACTGGTTTCGAGCGAGTGAGAGAGTGTGGGACTCAGCCCATATCCACCTGCAGCATGCTGTACGGAAACACAAGCAATTTGCAGATGCCCGACGATCCCCTACCCCGGTCTATCGTCCAGGGGATCGAGTCTGGCTTTCCACTCGGGATCTGCGTCTCCGTCAATCCTGCCGTAAGCTGAGTCCCCGCTACATAGGTCCTTTCCCAATTGAGAAGCAGATAAATGACGTCACCTACCGGCTCCAGCTCCCCCCGAGGCACCGCATTCACCCTTCGTTTCATGTCTCACTCCTAAAACCCGTGTCTTCATCCTCCACAGAACCAGAGGAACTATCCATAACTACGCCTCCAGAGGCAATTGAAGAAACCCTAGTCTACCGGGTGGAGGCTATCCTGGATTCCAGGCGACGGGGTGGCCGACTCGAGTACCTGATAGACTGGGAAGGTTATGGACCCGAAGAAAGATCCTGGGTTCAGCGAGATGACATCCTCGACCCTGCTCTACTGACGGACTTTCACAGAGCTCATCCAGATCGTCCTGCACCCAGAGGCCGAGGCCGCCCCCGTCAGCGGGCGTCAGGAGCCGCCCCTGGAGGAGGGGGTAATGTCAGAGAGTCAACACAGACACCACCAGTTTCACCCACTGCAATCAACAGATCTCACTCACCTGAGTACTGATCACACACCTGCCACCAATCACCAACCCCACACTATAAAGTCACACTTCCCTGGTTCACTCACTGTCTGGTCTCAAACCTACCATGAGATTATACCCTACAGCATTATCTCCTGAGGATTCACCAAGGACTTTAGATTCCACTCAACCTTTGTGTGTGCGCCTTCAACTCCTGGCTCTCCTGTTTCCCGTCTGCTCCAGTGGACTGAACAATCTACTCTGAAACCAGATAAGACTCATAGACTCTTTTAGCTCAAGCTCCTCATCTCCACTGTGTGTGCTTTACCCTTGTTCTGTCTTGTATCTCAATAAACTCCCTTGTCATAGCACTGACCTCCGTGTCCCGTGTCTGCCTGCTGACAGCTGCATGCTAAATAATTGAAATTTAAAAAAACATAGGCTATTTTAGAGGTAATTTCAAAGATCTTGCATGGGTATAACATAAATACCACTAGTGGGCATTAAAATAATAATGATAATGGCAATAACAATAATATGTAATCGACAGATGATGAGCCCAGTGCATCAGCTGCATTCAGAGAGCCAGAGCCAATCCCAGATGAGATCAGGACAAACTGGCAAAATAGGGAAATGATAGATGAGCAAGAGGATGAGATGAGGGAGACGAGCATCCTAGTTAAGGGGATTAAATGCTGTATTTCGGTGTTTTACTTTGTGTATATATATTTTAATAAAGACCCTGTTTTTCTCAGTCCTTTATCCCAGATTTATTTTTTCATTTATTTTGGGGGGGTGCCCTTTTTTCAGTTCAGAGCAACTGCCCCTCAAAAGTCCTGCACACGTCCGACACTTTTGCTCTTTTGCCCTTCACTGCATGCTCGGTTTTCTTTTCTTCTACATTATTTTTCTGTTGTCCTGCTTCAGTGGTGCATGTACCGCGGTGACAGATTGAAGATAACTGCCGGAAATGGTGGAAGGAAGGAGACAATCAGCTGCGATGCTAATGAAGTAATTAGAGACCTCAAAAGAGACAGACTTCCTGAGCAAGAGTATTCACCTATACATTATTACTAATATTTTAACTAACTTACTTTTCGTGTTAAAAGTTTACAATAGAAAGTGACACTGGTATGGGACTGTGGCTAAACAGACCCAGAGAAATTCGATTTCCTCATTTGTCAAATCGTAGGACAAATGGAACAGCAACTTTTTTTAATCTTGGAGCCCCTCTGCCCTCCAGTGGAGAACTGCAGCATTGCTGAGTCACAACTTTGAGAACACCGTAATCAATAAAAAAAATACAGTGTTTTTTCCATTTCCTGAAAAAAGAATTCAGATATCTGAGGTTTTGGAAGGAGATCCATGATTTGCTATTTCTATATTCAGTAGGTGCATTGGTTATTTTTTATGTAAAGAAGGATCTTCTACGTACATCTGAATGCAGATGGTGTCATCAGTGCTATTTTCACACATCTCACATGATGTTGTTCCTCCAACATATTGCATTGTGTCACTGGGAATTTTGAGGATTTTAAGTAGTGATGAAATGCATATTTCTTTATTTTTAAGTGTTTTACAATTCTTACAGTATGTGTGTTAAACACAGAGTGACATATTGAGTAATAATAGCTGTCACACATTAACACAAAGCTTTCCTTAAACCCTTATTTACAGTAGCCTATATAATATTTCCAACAAGACACAAGCTAGTGTACACTACACATTTATATATACATTATTATATGACTAACGGTACTGTCATGACAGTGGTGTTATAAAAATCATAAGGTACTGAAGCACCACAGAGTCAGGGCCGATGTTTGTCATGGGAGAGAGAGAAGCCTACAGACATGTGGGTCTAAGGTTTATGTTTTCATCTTGTTTGCTTTAATGGCCAAAGGAACTGGAAAACATTGGAAACTGTTCCTAAACAGCAGATATGTAAAGCCATTTTCTTCTAAGCAAGCTTTTTAACAGATAAATTCAGAGAAAGCGTTACATTTGATGTTGTGATTTTATACATTAGAAATTGCACAACATGTCTCTATCTTTTCCTTACAGGGTAAAACAGGACAAACAGCCTAATGAAGCCCAATTCCTTTTTGCAAATTATTCTTAAATGTCTTTTTTTTAAGTTAAAATTATACTAGTCATTTATATCCCAACAGAAACACTGGGTTCAGATCACAGTGACTGAGCTAGAGGACAAACAAATATTAACATTCAGCAAGTGACCTGAGGTTCCCGCAATTTCCGGAAAGTATTTGGTGTTTATTGCACAAGTTGCACACACAGAACCATATGTACCTTTGATCAACATTATATTTAAACACGGCATTTAAAATATATAGGATATATATTATGTGAGGGATAATGGTGTGGAGGCCAAGAACTACCTAACGCAAAGCTTATCCCTTGGTCATTTACAAGTTAAACCTGTAAGTGATGTTTACAGTGCAATTTTTGATAAGACAGGTGAAAATGACATTTATTTTCCTCAGATAATTTCAACCATTGATCAAACTGACTGGAACTAGCTGTGCATTACCCGGTTTTAATGCACACCTTCCAGCCAATCAGAATCAGAATTTAGTATTCAAACAGAGCATGGTATGAATAAAATATAAATAAGCATGCACAGTATACTCAATATATTTTAATGTGGAGCTTATATTACTTCAAAATATTTAAATATAGAATATTTACAAAATGTCAAACCCAATGGTTTTTTTTTCACATCAGTGTCAAAAATATAACACAATATGTACACGTTTTGTGATTTCAAAACTGATTGTTTGTATCAAAACAGAATTACGAAATCATATATTTTCTTTACCACTACAATGACCTGAAAAGTACTCATCCAGCGTCACAGCAAATCGATGAACTGGGGACAAAATGCACAAACTTTGGCTTCTGGAAACATTCACTTGGCATTATTCCTGATCTCGTGATCTTTATTTTATGTAATCAGCAAAGACAAACAAGTCTGAAAATCAAAGCATCTTTCTAATCTGAGTCCTCACTGCTGTAGGAATTGTACGAGCTGTCGTTACACTCAGCCATGTAGTGGAACTTATGGATCTGGGGGTCGAGTTTGGGCACCCACGCTCGAGGGACCAAGTATGTCGCGAGGTTGAACAAATCCACAAACACTTTGTATCGATCACTGGGAAGTCAAAAAGAATGACATTTACACCTTCACACAACAACGATGTTCAAATTTTATGCACTCGTACCAGCGGCGATCAGGGAGAAGTGTTGACGTTATAACTTGTGAAAATAATGAGTTGAAATTACAACCACCACGTGTATGATGTAACGCCAAAAAATGGGAAGTATACTTTTAATGGGAGACACAAAACCATTTCTTCTTTCTCAGGAAAGTCGTTTGGAAAATACCTGACAGTGGAGCGCAGATAACAATACCCTGAAGATCCACCCGTCCCTGCTTTGCTTCCTATCATTCTGTGCACCATGCACACATGGTTATCTGGAGGACAAAAGTTTGTAGATGTTACTGTACGTGTTTTAGTGTCTACTGTGTCCGTTTCTAGACTTTTTATTGTAAATCAGAATGAAACACTTACATCTCCACTTAGACATGAGTGTATCGATCTCCATCAAAGAAGTGAGGAGCTGGAACGGCACCTGGAAACGAGGCTCTTCCCTAGGAGCGAAAAAAATTGCACCCTTTTATAAAATTATATTTTTCAATGTATGGAAAAGCGTAATAGATATATTCATAAACTAATATTAATAAGAATACAATACTGTATTAAAAATAGTGGTGGGCATAGATTAATTTTTTTAATCTAGATTAATCTAGATTAATCTTGGAATTAATCTAGATTAATCTAGATTAAAATGGCTCATTTGAATTCTGCCGAAGGCATTCATAATATGTGTGTTACCCAAATAATGACTAAAAGTAGGTCTTTGAGAACGGGTTTCTCAAGCCAGGTGGCGCATTAGACCAGGGGCTCATCTCCTGTTTCCAAAATGCATCACAAACTGCTTGAGAAAGCTGTTCTACTATGATAATTTGTGATGAAAATTAAATTATGTTCAATAAGATGTACTTGGGTTTACTTCCGCATTAGCTAAGGGATGCTTTGCGTTTAGGTGGTACTTGAGACTGGAAGAGCTCCTACAGTACATTTACATTTACATTTAGTCATTTAGCAGATGCTTTTATCCAAAGCGACTTACAGAGAGTTAGGGAGCAACAAGCGATATGTCATACAGGAGCCATAATACATTAGGTGCCAATACAAAGTTACTGGTTTCAACTAAAGCTAGACCACTACCTGTTGAGAGAAAGTTTTTTTTTTAAACTAACTGTATGTAAATCAATTCCGTACAGTAAACCAATTCCACATTGCACAAGGTGCAAACAACCTTAGTCTTGTCGAGGTTTCCAGTTGGAAGCGTCTTAAAAATAAATGTTCCCTGGAGCAAACCCGGCGGCTTCATAGCTGCATCCATGTTAGTACGTCACGTTTGATGTGGTCATTTCACAGTAACGTTATGTTGTTTTCGGACCAAACGCGAATGGCGCGTCAAGCGTGAGTGATTTACATGTTAAGTGAATGCAAAGCGGCAATGGACCTACTTGCTTCGCGAATCGCGCGAATGAAGCCCTGGTTATGAGATGATGAGGCGGCGCAAATCACGCGAATGACGCGAATCACGCGAGTTGAAAAATCTCGTTCTCTTCCCCTACAGTGCAATTAATCTATGTATACATCCGCGCTAAAATATCAAAGCGAAAGTCATCATAGCTTGCGTAGTATAGACCCAGCTCCCAACCTGACTTTGAGAATAGATTAACGGCGACATTTTTTTTATCGCGCGATAAGAGTCTCACTGCGTTAACGGCGTTAACGCCGTTAACGGCCCACCACTAATTAAAAATGAAAGGAATACTCTATTATTAAAACGAAAATATATTTAAAAGAATCATTTTTATGAATATTTTAACAAATGCAATAATCGTTTCTGAATGAATACACTTTTGATATTTTACTGAATGCAGAACAAAATTGTTATTTAAATGTATACACTGTTCATTTTATTGAATACAGCAGGCATTACTGAATATGAAATATTTACATGTACATATATAGTACCTGTAGAAATTGATCATGAGAGCTCCTTGCAGGGCTGCGTAAGAAAGTCGCCGTTCACCTGTTAATAAAAACAATAAAATTAACGTCAATATCCATGTTAACAAAACCATGGCTGAATGGCATTTTCACAGTTTTTCCTATTGCTCCCATTCTATATGATACTCATTGGCAAAGCCTTTTGGGTAAGTCATCACCTTTGTTTAGAAGATGCTCATGCCGACTGGGGTCAAACAGGGCAGTGAACAATTCAGTCTGCTTGTTCAGATCCTCCAGCATGTCCACTTTCTCCTCAGAATTGGACATTTCCTACCAGCCAACATCATAACATTGAGTTAACCTTGAGAACAGTGACATATCAAAAAAACTGTGAGGAGAACAAAAGTTGAACGGACCTCCAATTTTTGCTTCTCCAGCTTCAGACCCTCCTCAATGTTGGCTTGCAGTTTCCCCCAAAAGTTAAATCCATCTCCTTCAAGCCCAGGAGTTCGTTCCAGCCATTCCTACAACATCAAATAACATCATAACACTGACACACAAACACATAAATGAAAGGATTGCCCTTGATTTTACATATTCTCAACAGAGGAAAACAGAAGACGTGTGGATGAGAGTGAGATGATACCTCAACCAGTTGAAGCAGACTGGGTTCCTGCACCGATCTCAGCAGGTTTTCGCTCTCCTGTCCGTGAAAGGTATCTCTGTAGTGCTGACGGTTGTAAGCGACTCTCAAATGATCCGCCACGCCGATCTTACTTTCCAGAAGACGAAACTGAAAACTCTGGAATCCTGATGCTACAGACAGATATTGCCTAGAACACCACAACAATGACACAGAGATGCAGGGTTGGACAATCGGATCCAATAATGCAACACCTGGAATCTTAACTTTTAACCTTAACCGAACCCTTTTCAATAAACACAAAAAGTGAAATTTAGAAGCCAAAACGAATTGATTGTTTGTCCAAAATTTGTTCAGATTCATCTCATGCTTTTTTTAATAAAAAACAACGTTGTTGTTTTTTAAAACAAGGTGCTTCACATTGACATAGGAACATTTCTGTAACGCAAAAGGTTATTGCAGTGGGAAAAGTTTCTTTAGACTACATAAGAAATAAATGGTGCTGGTGAAAACCGAACCTTTGACTGAATTCATTTTTGCAGCACTTTTTTCCAAGAGCGTAAGGCTGTATTGCATTTGTGATTGATTTATTATTTGAGATTTATTTTATTTTAAGGTCAAAGGGTGCTGGTCGGGGTGTTTAAACTGTTACCTGAAATCAAAGAAGTCCAGAGAGGTCATGGTCTCCAGCACAGCGAACTGATCCACCAGCAGTTTAAAGATAATGGTGATCCTGTGGATCCTGCTCACCACTTTCAGCATGTTCCTCTCATCTCGCACCTGCACGAAATGAAAGGAAAAGACGTTATATTTTCCCATCTTCACTTTTATATTGAGTCATGTCTAAAATACCCGTCACCCTTTGTGGCAAGAACATAGTGGGTTTAACTCACATGATTTTTAGTGAAAAGCTCCCGAACAGAGTCAAGTTCCCATAATATCTGCTTAAACCACAGCTCATAGGCTAAAGGAGGAAGTAAAGGAGTCTGTTAGGAACTTTTTCACAAAAAACGAAAGTAAAACAATAGAAAGTCTTTAAAATGAAATGAAAGATGAATAAATTACCTTGGTGGGTAACAATGAAGAGATGCTCATCGTGGATTTTGTCTCCTTTCTGTTGACTCTGTAAGACTTGAGCGCTCAGCACTTTATCAAGCTAACAGCAAACAGGTTGAGATGTCCATAAGTAGTCATTCTTTTTACCATATTTGTTGTAGTCAAAATGCATTTCTATATAAAAACATTCCGCATTCAAGTGTTTTTAAATGCAAATCATTTTATATTTAATATGAATTTATTTATAAATCTTCCTTGGGTCAAAACAGACGTCTTTAAAATAATTTACCTGTAGATATTCTCCATAAACAATTCCCCCTTTACTGGCTTTGTTGATGCCTTTTTGAGAATCGTCTTCCTCCGGCTGACTTGAGTTACTGGAAAACAATCTAATTGGACATAAAAGCATTATCATTTCGTATTGATTTTTGATCAGGTAAAAAAGTCGAGTTGATCTTATTAGGAAATAAAACCACATACTGATGCTTCCTCCCCATAAACGGACATCCACTCATGTTGTTAGCCAAAAAGTTTATCAGAAATGGATCCTATTCACATGCACTGAAATTCACCACAGTTCTAGATGTTTCATCATAAGGTGAAGTATTTAAAGATTTCCGATGACCAATCAAACACTGAAATTCCAAGCACCACCCATCAACATTGTGGCGCATGATGGGTGTGTAAGAGTGTGTTTACAACACAATGGGATTTTTTGTTATTTCGCTAAAAGTATTTATTGTAGGTATTTTCCACTGAATTCTAAAATTGCACATGTAATTTCATTTATATTCACAGTAACATTTTTATCACTCCGGCTGTGAAATGCACAAGTCATTATTACACGTACTTGTACTTTACATCAACAGCTACCGACACTGCAAATTCAGGGACAGGTACATATTTACATTATACTGTCTCTCGTAAAAAAAAACAGCCAATGGGAAAGCAGGATTAAGAGGGGGCTTATCACAACAAGGTCAAGCATGATCTGCTGTTATCTGAGATCAACTCTGTTTATCAGAGATAAACAAGCAAAAAACATTGCTAGAACATTTTGAGAGTTAAGAACTATTATTAAAACACATGCTTCTTGATTTTGTGAAATCAAATTGTTCACAGTATGTAAGAAAAGTTATAGATACACTTATCCCCCCATAGCCTTCTTATGTGTCATTCAGTTTATTGACAAACTAAGACTGGACATCATTCTTTTCAGTTTGAAAGCACATCATAAAATTTCAACAGAGCGTAACTTGGAGCTTTCCAGGAATCATAAACCAAGACAAACGTATATGTTCTTACACAAAAATGTATGCGTGATGCGATGCCACATGTATTCCTTTAAACAGAGAGAACATTAACTGGATCCCGACCAGGACGCCTGACCTAAAAACTAAAGCCTGACTCGATCAATACCTCAGTGGCGGTGAAAGAGTTTTGTATGTTTAATGTGGCGTAAGTTGAGGTAAAGTATAAATATATGGGCAAACACTGGTAAAGCAAAATCACATTCAAAGACACATTACACGGCAAATGTTTCACACACATATTGATCTTGACACTGCTCTGCATGCTTTTCAGTGGTCTGTACCTAAAAGATTTCAAGAAGCTCTAACATGTGACATGATTTATTTCTGTCATGTCAAGCAAAGGGGTGACAATAAACATGAACGTTACCTACATTGTGTGATTCATGATGTGTTATTACTTGTCAGTGTAAAATGCTGTTGCCTTTCAGACAATCGAATGAAGAAACAAACATTTAAATGTACATTAAAAGAATAACATGGTCGAACCTTGGAACCGACTGTGGAGACTGATCTTCAATATTAATGTGCATTCACTAAAAAGACATTTACTTGATAACATGATGTAAACAATAAAAGAAGCACCACCAATTGAAACAAAGCTGTGGTCACTAAGAGGTCAAGTATGTGTACTTTTAATGTAACTTGACTACATTATAAAGCATATGATACACTTTTACTCCACTACATTTCATAAATACATGTTTCTGTGTTTTACCTTTAATACTTAAGGTCTCTGTGAGGCGTGAACCGGAAGTTTAGATCGTTTTTACTTCCGTATTCTGAAGCATTTGCGAGTGAAAAGAGATTTTAAAGGAGAAAGTTAGTGGGTGTGGCTTGCGTTTTTTACAGCGATTTGATTGGATGTATAAAAAGAGCTGTTGCATTTTGAGATGAAACTCGCTGCAGATGCACAGTTGAAGGGGAGGAGTTAATGAATGCTCTGCCAAGCTGTTTTATTTAAATTATTTGATATGAATCGTCACTTTAGGGGCGGAAGTGCATTTTCTGATTTGAACTGAAGAGTAAGAGGGTATATACATTTTAAAAAGAAAATAAATGACCCACATTGATAAGCTATTTACTATAAACGCTGCAATATTATATGAAAAAAATAAGAATTGTAATATTTAATTTCACTGGGACTTTAAGTACATAAAAAACGTACTGGAGTACAAGACTTTGAGAGTAGAACTTTGCTGTACTCAACGCAAGTATTAAATGTAAAAAACGGACATCTATAAATTAAATTTAGTAGAGAAGGTATGATACATGCCTTATAATGAAGTAAAATACTTTAGTTTCAACCTCTGACACTTTCACAGCTTAAAAGCTGAAACCAACACACACAAAAAAGTTCACCTTTTGTTTGTGCCATTTATTACAGAGCAGAAGAAAAAAATCAACAGAAAATGTACAACATTTCTTTAAAGCAACCAAAAATAAATAAAAAAATAAATTACACATAAAAAAGCAATGATCACAAATTAAGATACTTCTACAAAAGATTTTGAATATTGACTCGGTTAGAACATCTCTGCTGCACATAAACTTGAAAATCACCAAGAATACTGACCAACATGATTTTTCTATTTTCATTTATTTATCACTAATCATTACAGAGACACATTTCCCTGAGGAAATTAAACCACTCCAGCGTTAAAACAACCAGTGGCTGAACTTTTGCTTGGATCATGTTTGAAAACACCTCACATGTGTTATATTCATGTAAAATGAATACTACATACTGTACGAAAATAATAAGCAAAGAACGTTACAAAACCTCGAATAATGAAACACATTTTTCCAGTATGTGTTTGTTTCCCAGAGGTTCGCAGATATGACAAGAACATGGCCCCTACTTTTGGAAATTCTTGTGTTTTTCCTCAAATTTTCAATTGCTGTGGAATTTCAGCACTTTATTCAAGTGTTGGATATTTCAAATGTCTATGTGTTTGTGCGCAGGCATTTGAAAACGTGCAATCGATTTTATTGGGGTAGAAAATGTAATAATGACAATCAAGCCGAAGTCCCAAGCAGCAACCTACTGCCTCCTACAGGTGAGGAGGAGAATCTGCTAGCCACAACACAAAGCTCAGATCAAAATAAATAAAATAAAGAAGAACTACAGCAATAATAATAAAATGAATTTAACATTCCCCAATCCCAAAAGCTTTTAGAATTGCATTCACATTTGTTAAGGACATACAGAGTTGAACATAATCGCTGTGTTTGTCTGTCCCGGCTAAGTTCAGTAGATGTTTTAAGGTGGTCATTTATAAAAAAGATATAAGTTGCCGTATTTATCATATCCCCCAGGTCAATGCAATACCAGTACGGTGATTTGTTGTTACCTCTTTCATCAAATGCCCAGAACACTCGTGTTCAGAATATAAAACAAAAAGATCAAATTTGGACAAACATTGCAAACATGACGTATTATCAATACCGCTTCAAATATTCAACAGTACCAAAATATTGCAGAAATTGAGCAAAAACAGACAGATTGAGCCCTTTTTCAGATTAAACCGAAATTTAAACAAATGCCCATAAAGCAGCGAAAAACTCTAATTATAAATAAATAAACAATGTAGGAAACTTCCATGTAATCAGATTGTAAGATTCTTGTGGCTTTCTGTTGTGATCCAGTTGTGGAACAGGATTCTGTTGACACGCAATGGGTTTCAAAAAAAAACTTTTGAGGCAAAACTTTAAAAGTAAAACATGTTGCCGTGTTTCTTTGCTTTCAATGATATCTATATTTACAATAATATAGAAATAAATACAATTTGATATTCGCATATGGCATAAAAATACTATTTTTCTTTTCTGATATGCAACCACACTCTTAAATGGGTAACCGACCCCTCCACGTTACAAATCATCAACGCGCATGAGTTAAAACACAAACAAGATGTAAAGAGACCTAAGGTGGTCTCCTGATATTGCTAAGTGGTTCATTTCAGGAACAATGCGTGTAAATTTGTATTTTATAAACCGAAATAAACAAAAATGATAACGCCGATGTATTTCCTCTACTGAACAATCCTCAATCTTGAGCTGCATAAATTATGCAAATGAACCCATCTGAGAAGTGAGAGGGATTGCAACGGAGTCTGAAGGTTCAAATGTTTTATTTATTCCAATACGATCGGCAAAACTGTTAATAAGCGCATGTGTTGTAATACTGTTGACTGGCTAATTCAGGGCTGTTTAATTGGTGACCTGATGTTGCGTTTGCAACATTTCAACTGCATGTTCAAAGATCTCAGATACACAACTGCTTTGTCATCTAATATATGACCCTGTGTGAATAAGCATGCATGCGTGCATCTTGCCCTCCGAGTGTAAATTTAAGTGACACTTAAAATGACAATTTCCATATTACACGTTATTACTAAAACTTCGATAGACAACCCGATTCGCAAACTGCATCAAAAATATAACATTTAGCACGGGCAGATCATTTGCATTGGCCGTTTCCGATTATAAACACAATGCAACACTGATGTAAAGTGTGACCATTTTCTCCCCCAGAAAGCATTTCACCTGAGGCCCTTATTTCTTCCTGTACGTTCTCAATTCTGTCATTCCCGCGCCACTGTGACGTTGACTGCGAGTCGAAAACAATCGCTAAAATTGATTTGGTGAGCCAAATCAAAACCCATCACACAACAGTGCTGAGAGATGTCAACAAAACATAAACCATGGCCTTCCGCAGGTGAAAGCCACCTCGATTCTTCCATGGGAAGAGATATGAAAAGAAATGACGTCAAATTAAAGATCTCCGTTGATATATTTGTAATATTAACAGGCTGGATGGATTTGATTCCGTGAAGCGATACAGTTTGATTTGTTCCATATGCAGCTTGATGCGATGGTGTTCAAGGAATTGGCATGCTGGCGATGCGGCGGCGACTGCGCTGACAGCGTCATAATGCATAAATTTCAGTACGGAAGCTCCAGTTCATAGTCAGAAGGGTTCAGATATCGTATGCGATTGCATGAGATCCGGCAGGGGCTGATCGAAAGTGATGAATTAATGATGAGTTTAATCACTGTTTACGGTCTTAAGGTTATAATGGCAACGTGATACCAGACCTCACGCTTGTGGGGCGGAGCAACCACAGTTCCCAGCCTGTGAACTCCGCCCATACTTTCAGAAAAATAGTCTTGAGCAGCTGAAACAGAAGAAAAATCTAAGAAAGGAGATAACTCTCCCTTGTGGGTTTCTGTTTTTGGTGTCTTTTTCTGTCTCTTGTGACAAAACAAAGTTAAACGTCATTTGCATTAAGATATCCCTGGCGGTTTGGACGTTTTGGACGGAGAGCGCATGTAATTGCTAGGAAATGGCCTCGATTTGATAGGTGCAGTTGTCCGAAGGTGAAGAGGATTTCGCTTCTGTAGTGCTCTTGGGTTTGGGCGGCCAGTCAGGATCCACGCTCAGCTCCTTGGCCAGGTGCATGTACCGGGCCTTGGGCAATTTTCTCTGAGGGCAACACAACCAGGAGAGGCATCTGTGGCCATACATGTCTATTCCTTCCTGTAGAGACACACACACACACCGCCCGGGTAGGAGAAGAAGAGAGAAGATAACAACAAGCTTGTTTTATCATTTCCTTTAAAAACATGAATTCAAATCAGTTTTGGAATGAAATATGACATTCATGTGCAATAGATCAAATTTGTCAGTAGCTTTGGGTGTGTCTATGACTTTTAATACTGTCATGCTTCTGAAACACATGCAAGCGTGATGTCACTTCTGATTTAAAAACTATATAAATTGAATCTGTAAGGATGCTTCAGGTATTTTATCAAGATGAAATGGCTCTGAAGGAATCTTGCAGGTAGAAATCGGTGGCATGTTGTCAGTTACCACAGAAAATCATTTTGACTCGTCCTTCAGTTTGTAAAAATGTGCAAAATCATGTGTACAGTAATCAACGTCAAATAAATAAACGCACTGCACCGAGGCAAAGAGACACACTGCTTAAATGTGCACTTTTTAGCACTGTTCAAAGGCATAACCACAAGACTTTTGGATAGTTCAACCAAAAACTAAAATTTTGTCAGCATTTACTCACCCTCAAACCTGTACGACTTTCTTTTGTCTTCAAAACACAAAAGGAGTTATTTTGAAGAATGTCAGTAACAGAAAACCGTTGATCCCCACTGACTGCATTGGTTTTGTCTCCATAAAATAGAACTCCATGGGGACAAACGTTTTTTGGTTACCAACAGTCTTCGAAATATTTTTTTGTGTTTTCTAAAGCTAGAAAGTCATTCAGGTTAAAATAACAAGACGGTGAGTGAATGATGAAAGAATTTTCTTTTTTCGGTGAACTATCCCTTTAAAGATGATGCGTGTTAACATTTAACTGGTTAGACAAAATCACTTAGTAATCTTGCCTTTTTCACACATATGAATAAAGTTCTTAGCACGTTAAAGATAATACACCTTACATTTCCTGCTCCATAGATGTTTTAAATGCATTTCTATTACTGTAAATCAGATTTTTCATGTTTTTACAATCTGAGGAAAGGAGTTATTGTCAACCATGGTCAACAGTTACACCGCAAAAAACGAGTACTTAGTATTGAATTTAATATTTTTGTCTTCCAATTTATATACAGTACATATATGTAAAATCCTAAATCAATATAAATTTGCTTGAGAAGCAAAATAATCAAATATATTAAATCTTGTTTTCAAGATGAGAATAGCCAGAATTAACTCTTTCCCTACCAATGACGAGTTATCTGCTCAATTAATAGACAACACTTCTCTGGCAAAGACAAGATTTTACGGCAATCCGTGTTTCCACTATTCTGCAGTACATGGCGCTGTTACCCACCTTTTAGAACAGTACAGCATATACAGATTAAAAAGAAATTTCAGCGTTAATCTAAAGAAAGATGCTGGCCGGGAAAGAGTAAAGAAAGTTTATGCTCAAAACAAGTTACAACTTAATTGAGTAAACTTACCCCAAAAGCAGATCTTTTTCTTGTTTTTGAAAACAGGACATAATATCTTAGGTCATTTTGCAATGTATTTTGATTTAAGATTTTTTTTTAATCCAATACTCGCAAACAAGTCGTATGTAAAAAATATTACGTAAGAATCAAACATTTTGCAGTGTGCTCTGAACCCAGAAACCTTTTGAAGGAATATCCCAGGTTATTAACCATTTAATGACTCATTTCGAGCCAGTTATATCTTAAAGCTGAGATAAAACTGAAATTGATGTAAAATTGACTTGGGTGAAACTTTACCAATTGCAGCTGTAAAATACTACTTAGGGTTGACAATTAACTATCCTTAAATACCTGTCATGCCCCAATAATTCCATCATCTTAAAGACAATATCCACCACAAAAAAGTCAAAAATATTTCAATGTGGTAATGGACATATTTTCAGTTACATCAATAACCTGCAATATTCCTTAAACAAAACCAGACATAATGTTTTAGACACTAGCAAAGTTTTGCAAGTCAGAGGGTTATAAGTTAACATTGCTCTGTTCGATACCATCATTGCAAACACCATGTGTTAATACACTCATAACTCTCAGACGTATGCAGTAGTAGTCACTATAAAAAGGAGCATTAGAGGCATTACAGAAGAATGGGGTGGTGGGGGGAAGAATCCCGCAGGGGGCACTAGAGAGCCTTCAGAAAAATCAAGTTGACACATGCAAGGCCAAACGTTAAAACAGGGTGTTGGGTGAGAGAGGGAGACAGGAGGAAGTGAGAGAGGGCATAGAGTGAGAGTGGCATAGAAGGCGGGGTGAACACTGGGAAGTGAAAAGGCAACAGTGAACAGAAGTGTCAGATTTTCCCAACCTGTGGTGTCAGGGCTGCAGGGGAGACGTCATAACTTCCCTGCTTGTCTCTGCTGAACACATGCTTCCATAAGATGACGTCGAGCACGACGGTCTAAAGAATATCGCAGTAGGGCGGAAAGAATGAAGAGAGCTACGGATCAAATGACTAGCAAAATAATTTCCTTCATCGTTAGTTTCTTTCTTCGTCTTTTCATCAGGAGCAAAAATAAATACATCAAAACTGAGGTGATTTTTTTTGGATTGTGTGTTAGTTAAAGATGGACTGAGGAGGCAAGAGAATTATATTATTCTGAACTAAAAAAACATTACTGGTTCATTGATCACATGACCGGGTTTCCGATTGGCTTATCTGATTGGCTGCTGCAGTATATGTGTTTAATTGATTTGAGGGTGAAACAGAACGGCTGAAAAGGGGGCAGCCATGGAGGGAAGCTGATCAGTAGTCAGCACCGGGAAGTTGTCAGGTTTTTTTTTTTCTAAAGGATGAAGCGAACAGCTACTATGTCACTACAAAGTGGTGCAAAGGTGATTGCTGGGGTTTCTAAATCAGGGTGAGGAGCTTCATTTTCCCAAAGAGGAAAAGATAAATTTGTGTTTCTCTTTGGGATTTAGGAGTTGAAGAAAGGCTAATGGAACTGAATACACCGCGCAATTCTTGACTTGGCTGTATAGGTTAAAATAAATCCAACTATTCTCCGTAAAACAGAGGATCAGACAGAATTTATGGTTGTATGTGCACGTGTGTGTTGTACGTAGGTGTATACATTCCATTTTGTAAACTGGAGGGTTTTAATTGGGTTACAGCAAGAGAAGTTTCTTATGAACCTGGCTGAAGTGATCAACTTCAACTACTAGCGCTTTCCACCATCGCGCAGAACCGTTCTAAGCACCGTTACAGTTATGTTTCCACGTGAGCCTGGTTCAACATGGCTCGAATTGTATATGGATATATTTATCTATTTGGTAGGAAATTAAACCATTTGCATACCGGCTGGCGTCGATCGGCACGGAGTAGAACAATTAAGCAACGAGAACGTTTCGGCACAATGGTGGAAAAGCGCTCTAAAGTCTTGTCCCCACCAGGGCGATAATTGCGCGCGTTCATCGTCAACGTTTAACGCCTCGTGAGTAAACAAAGGAAGCCAATGTGAGTGAGCACACAGACGAGCAAAACGGCAGCAGTTAAAGCGTTATTTAAAAAGAATGGCACTGGTTCGATTTTTTTTTGATGCACTGCGTTAAATTCTGGCCGACCTATGACATTGCCGCTGTGCCTGGAGCTGCTGAAGTTAAAGCAAATCACGACTCGGTGGCGCTCAAGCGCAAAGCGGTCTTGTCGAGTGCACATTGACGAAGAAGAAGCAAGATGAATTCTTCTTCTGTGTGAAAAGCAAGTGTCAGAAGCATAAAGTTGCGCAGCGCCACCTTGTGTATTGGGGTATTTCTGTTTTCAATTAAGCGCCATCTCTGTCAAGGAGTAAATTTGTTCAATTGGCTTATCTTCAGTGAAAATTGTTTGGGTAAGAACGTTGAAAAACGTCTCGAAAAACGCTGGGGAAAAGTGCGTGCGGTTATCCTCCTGGTGTTTACAAGTCTTAAGTCACATCATATAGAGAAACACATCATGGTTCACATAATACTTTTCTATGAACTAGACAAGCACCAGTTTAATAATAACTGGTGATAATCTTAACAGAAGTTATGTTCACAATGTACTTGCTTATGCCTACAGTCTATTTTTTTGTGTAACTTCAGATCATTTTTAATTAAACTTATTTTCTTGATGGCCTATTTTTTTATTTAGCTACTTGATCAGTTTGCTTCAAATATACATAATATATAAAGTATATAATAATATGATCACTCCATGTCATATAATAAATATAACTATATATCAATATAATAAATCTTGAAATAATATTAATAATACTGTATAATAAAGCGTGTGCGATTATCGTCCCGGTCTGCACTAGTCTTCAGTCACATAAAGAAAAACACATCATGGTTCACATAATACTTTCCCAAATACATGTATATATATATATAAATATGATCATTCTAATTCATATAATAAATATAACTACATATCAATAAATATTTTCCGTATCAGTGCATCTTTTGCATTAAACCAATGACATACAATTCAAGTTTGCTTCACAACACTCAACCCAGCATTGAGTCAAATAGGGACAAACCCGACATCTGGGTTTATTTGTGGCTTTAACCCACAAATCTTAATATTTCTCCGAACCAGGTTAAAACAACCTGAGTATTGGATAGTTAAAAGGTTAAAGCTCAAGTGTTTAATGTTTTGAAGGATCTATCGACAGAAATGCAACATCATTTATATAACTGTGTTCAGAGGTGTACAAAGATCTTACATAATGAGGCCTTATTTATCGATACAAGTAGCCTACAAGTTACATTATACTGGACCTTTAAATTACAATCTGTTGTATGGATTCGTCACCTTTTGACCAAATGCTTGGTTAAAAATAATTCAACATTTTTTAGAGTGTATTTTTTGCCCAATCCTTCTGAATATTTACATTTCCTTATAAATGGTCAAATATAATGGTCAAAATGATGTCCACTTACCTCAGTAAAGAAGGACACTAAAGCGTTACCCAGCACAATAAACAAAATAGTCAAGCGCCAGCTCAAAGGAACACACACCAGCTGAGGAAAATGCAAATACATCATTATATTACAACCTTATATGACAGAAGATTAAATAAGGATTTCTCGGTATGTAACATACTTCCAAAAATTGATAAATGCCAGAAACGGGGAAGAACATGATGAAAAATAAGAAAAAGACGAGCAGTAAACACGAGAGGACGAACGGCCCTGGAAGAAACCAAAAAGACAGATACACCATCAGCAGACAGAAACTGTATATTACTTGCAAATAGCAGTGTTTGTGACTCAATGATAAAGAATATAATAAAAATATGCAAATATTACAGTGTACTATGAATGAATCATATGAAATATTGAATCATAATAAATCTCTTACAGTTCTTATAGCTGGGCTGGCGGAAAGGTTTTCCTTTGGAGAAAACGACGGCAACGATGAGGTACTGAAACGATGAGACGAAGAACAGAGTGGTGTTCACATCGCCCTTGATATTCTTTTCATTTTTTGTGGTGTTATTGGAGATCTCCGTGTGACTGGGTGCAGAGCAGTTGTAGATGCTGTTGTTACAAACAAAAAACATTTGATATGTATTTATGTATAAGGTTTAAAAAAACAGTTGTATTTGAATGATTTCCAAGTCTGAAAGTGATGTAAAGTGCTGCCATCTTAAGGTGTTGTAGTACTACTAATGGCCTGCGGGGTCAGACTGTGTCCTACTTACTCGGACTTCAAGTACCAGTCCATATTTTGGATCAAGAGGAAGGCCACAACCTGGAAACCCAGGCAGATTAGAATCTGGGTCAGAACTGAGAAGAGAAGAGGACCTGAGACGAGTCCGGAGGGCGGCCGGCGGGCGACCAGCTCCTTCCACGCGGGGTTCAGACTCACTGGAAACAAAAAAAGAGAAGTTAAAGCATATGTGATGATGTCTACACCGTCAACTAATGGAAACTAAACTTTAATAATAGATTAATCAGAATGTGTCACAATGAAAACACCTTATTCAGCAATTTGTGCCACACAAGCAAATCGCTCAGACAACACCAGAGGATATTTACGCTGCCCAAAAATCTATTCCAGTATTCAAGTTCCTTATATTGCAGACCTTTTAAAATCCACAAAGATAAATCGAAACAGACTAATGCAATAAACGCTGCTGAGATCAATTTCAGCTGTTCAGTAGACGAATACAAAAGACATGATACTTACTGGTGAAGACAATAAGAAGGATGATGGCTATGTCAATAAACAGGAACTGGAAATCTCCAAGGTTACTGCGAATCTAAAACGCATTATAAACAAAAAAAAGGCATATAAGGTTGTGAATATAAGGTTGTGTCATCATTTACTCATCCTCATGTGGCGAGTCACACGATGGTAGTCATGAGTTTGGAAGCAGATCAGGATAAATCAGTAAATAATGACAAAACTAAGCCATTAATATCTTGGTAAACCCTTACAATAGGTTGCGTTTGTTTCAATTACCAAAAACATTGGCTATTAAAATATATATATTGAATGCAGTATTACTCACTGTTAGTACATGTTAGCTAATGCATTAACTAATATTAACAAATACAACCTTATTGTAAGGTGTTATCAATATTTTAACATATAAAGGGTGACTAGTAAAGTGTAGAAAACTGATGTGATGTAATCCGGGGGAACTTACGGAGTACAGCAGGGCGACACTGAGACATTGAATAATACTGTAGAGAGCCATAAACTTAAACACACAGAATGAGGTGATGAGAGCTGCTCGGCCCTCCCTGAGGAGAAAAAACATGTTTGTAAGAGAACAGAAAGGTTAAAAAGGAACATTGGTGAAGGACCTTAAAAATGAACACACAAAATAAACTACATGTAAACTTTCACTCCAAAAATATTTATAATGTTTAAACTATTTATGTAATATTTTCAAATGTCCCCCCTGGTCCTTGAGCTCTCTGTGATGCAAATAATCGTAGCCTTACTATTACAACTTGCTTTATCTTAATATAATTTTATTATGCATCTCAAAACTCAAAAATTATTTTATGAGATTCACCCATTCGTACTAACAGAGCTGTCCCAGGACACATCAACATGAAACAAACAGCTATGGGTGCAGATACTTCACCTGATCAGATTTGGGACACATGTGATGCTGGGAGTTGTGGAGGTGAACGGAGAGGCCACTGACGCCTCCAATTCTGACAGGGAGATCCCGGCATGAGCCCTCTTCAGTGCCTGAAGAGAGATAGACATCATGAGCTTCACACAATAACAACTCCTCATCAGGACAGCTGACTGTCACATATAATTATAGCAACAACAACACAAAACTTACCCCACAATCATTAGCTCCATCACCACACATTCCAACAAAATAGCTGAAGGAAAGAATATACAAAGGTATTTTAACAGCTATATGCAACGTCATCTATTTCTACATTTTGTTAAGAAAACGTGTAGTTGCTTAGTTTCTAAGGTTTACTGGGTGGTTGCTAGGTGGCCCTCAGGATGTTTCATATTGGACCAGGACAAAAATGCCCGCTCACAGTCCTCAAATAGTTTGATCTTTGACGAGACAAAAGTCCTCAAAGTGCATTTGTGTGTTTTCAATACTCACTCTACACTCTCTAACGTCTCAACAAGCTGAGTTTTCTGGTCCGGTGCCATCCTCGCAAATACTGTTCCATGAAGTACCAGCTACACCCACAAATGGAAAAACACCATAAGAATCAAAACAGTGTAACACCAGCATATAATCAAGGGTGTGTGTGTTTTCTTCAGACCTTCTGCATCAGGTCTTGGAAATGCTCGGTTATGACAGCGAAAGATTTTCCACCCATGGCAAAGTGATAATGTTCCTGAGGTCTCTGCTCGTCCACACGGTGTCCGTCTTCCATTATGATCTCCATCTCCTGTGACCACAAGAATACCAAACCACATTACATGAACGCCCAGCCACTAAATCAATCACACTTATAATTATGAGCTGTGCTGCAGTAACATGGTTTGGCCACTAGATGTCACACTGACCAGTAGTTTCGTAGGCTTATTAGAGTGTTTGCTGGGTTTGTCGGCATAATGCCAGGTGATCTTGGCAGCCTGTCCGTCTTTAGGAGGCAGAGCGTCTGCAATAATGACTCGGTCTTGTGGTTGAATCATGCCACAGTCTCGTGCCACAGAAATGGCCGTCAGCATGTTGTCACCTGCCACAAAGAGAGGGAGAGATTTAGATACATAATAATAATGGTATAAGGATTAGATTAGATGATTAGATTCAACTTTATTGTCATTACACATATACAAGTACAGTGTAACGAAATGTAGTTTAGGTCTAACCAGAAGTGCAATTAGCAAGTGCAGATATACAGTGTGAATAAATACAGAATACAATATTAGGAAAATACTATACAAATGTTGTATGAAAATATGACAGTCGGTATGTACTATGAACAATATATACAGAAGGCTATATACTGTGAACAATAATGTACAGGATGTTAATACCGGTGGCATTGACCCAGTTATTCGTATTGTAAGAGCGAGTCATGTACAAACTCAATCTGACAATGCTGCATTCATCCTCGTCTAAACTTTGGAGCACTTGGCGGGAATCTTTATTAGACCGGATTCCTGAAATACCTAATGAATTAAGCTTCAAAGCTCCCAGACTCCCGTCTGCCTGCGGCTGGTCTGGATTGATCTCTCTAATCTCACATCGGTCTATAAACAACATGGGCAATATTTCCATTCTAATGAGAATAACTCATTTACCGAGTTTTAAACATGAGGTGAGAATTTTTCATTTTTGTACCTGTGACCATAACTGTGCGTATGTTTGCACGCCGCAGATCCTCCAGCACCCCAGGAGTCTCACTTTTCAGCTTGTTTTGCATTATTATCAAGCCCAGGAAATCCATATTCTTTTCTATTTGATCCCTATTGAGTAATGATTAAATACCTTATTACAGAAAACACAAATCTAACAGTTAAATCTAAAAAAAACTTATAATAAGTTTAACTAAATAAACAAAATTTAAAAACAGTATACCTGTTGACGTTCTGCACTTTGTGAAATGTGAGTTTGGCCTCTAGACGTCTGTGTGCTAGGGCGATGACCCTAAAACCTTGTTTGGTGTAGTCCTCCAGAACCTCAGCAAAATCCTCAGGTACTGTGATGCGTTGTTGGTAAATAAAAACAGATGTAAACGTTACGCAACTTCTAAGCAATATTAAATGTAAAAATAAGAAAGAAGAAATATTAACATTGGATGGATGAAACACTAACATGTCTCTTTTTTGCATAGGCTCGCCACGACCTCCGGCGCTCCTTTCATGTAAGCATCCATACGCCTTTCTCCAATCTGACGGACTACCACGCTCATTCTCTGCAGGGCAGAGGAGAAGGAGAACTGCCGCACAATACCGATCATGTATGACGCCTGCAGGAAAAGAAACAACATATGTAAAGATCTCGAACGTGATTACTATAAAGCAACTCCAATAAAAACTTGCTCTTACCGAGAGCTCATACAGTTCGGACAACTCCTGAAATAAAAAAAACATAAACAGAACATTCTTTCAAAATCAAAAAACACTTTAGATGACAATTATGAATGGTCAAGAAAGGGTTTCATTGGACAGCATGAAGATTGTCACTCACCATGTCCTGCTCAGGTGATATGACAGGTGGAGGAAGAAGCTGATTGGGCGGTTTGACGTAGGTGAGTTCAATGCGATCGTGTTGAGCCGTCTCTTCTTCTGTTGCTTCAACGAGGATCTATATTACACACACACACATAGTCACACAAACAGCGGGAGCATTGAACTATAAACATTTTTTACCTCCGAGGGTAGAGTTAACACTGCGCATTGTTTGTTGTGAAAATGGTATAAGAACATTTAAACACTGAGACACTGACCCAGCCTGTGGCCTCAAACATCTTGAGGTCGAGTGGATCTCCAGAGAGCTGACCCTCGATCTTTGTGAGGGAGTGACAGGTGGCCATGCAGGATACAAACTTTGTCATCACTAAGCTTTTTTCATCCGCTTTTTCTTCTGAAAGGTGAAATCTAAGGCAGAGAGACTCTTTGGTCACCAATACAGCATCCACTTTTGCTATATACATGTATATATATTTTTGTTATCGTACCTGCCGTCTTCAACTCGTTGAATTCCCCACATGTCCAGACCGTCTTCTGTAAGAGTTCCTGTCTGATATGGTGATGAATAATGAAATCAATTTAAAAGCCCTAAAATAATTCACAAATGAAGTCAGATTTTGTGGTGTTTTGGTGTTCCAAACTCATTTTTTTCTTTCTCAGAACACAAAAATAACGTCCTTTTCATTGTATAGTGTGAATGGTGACAGTGAGGGAGAAATTATTGCCTTTTTTCTGTAGAAAGTGATGACATTTATGCATGAAAAGCATGCCAGCGCATGTTTGATGCGTGTATTCTACATAAACCAAGGTGTTTTTTAAACGCATCATAAAATGACAATAAAACTTCAACACAAACTCCTCCACAATGTACCTTGTCGAAGCACACCAGGTTGAGCTGGCCACAGATGTTGATTCTCTGTGGACTGATGGAGAATATCCCCACTTTCTTGAGGCGGCGTTGAGCGTAGACAATGCCAGCTGTCATGGCTGCCGGGAGGGCAGGAGGCACTGTGATGGTAATGATGTCCAGAGACTTCACAATGATTTGCTTCACCGGTTCCTGCCAGGACAAATATATTCATTCAAATTTTGCTTAAAACAAAGAGCAATAGTTTCTTTAAAGGGTAGATCATAACCTGGTTGAGGACTTTCATGACCAATGAATAGAGAAAGACAATGCTGGCCACGCCCACCAGGCAAAGCAAGAACAAGTAGGCATCTCTGTACAGCTTGAAGTCAGTGGGTTTGGGGTACAGGATCGAACGAATGAGCTGACCTTTAGCGGTGCTGAAACCTGAAAATAAAGCACGAATGAGCTGAAATGTGCAAACACAAACACACAGCCTCCATTTCAAAAAGCTTGTGAGCTGCTTGCACACCTACACAAAATAGTCATAAACTGCATCATAAACTGTACCATTGTGTTAACTGCATCATAATACACAAGAAATAACCAAACACTTTCTGGCTCATACCGGTTCTGACCACCAGGGCTTTAACCATCTCTCCTGTGTAGTAGCGGGTCTGAATGACATTTGTGCCGCAGAATAGCGTGTGCCTCTTCTGACTCTCTGTGCTGTAGATGACATCTCCCTCTCCGCTCTTCTTGTCCAGCTGAGGGTTCGGAAGGTCCGTCTTCGTGACCGGAACACTCTCACCTAAAACAGGATGAGAGCGAACAGAAATCATTGATCTTTGAATACAAAAATATTCAGCTATCATACAAGAAGAGGAAAAACTGAAATAAAAACAGGAAAGCAAATAAGATTTTACAAACGGGAACATGCTATTGGTGGCAAACAAAGTTAAATGTTATAATGAGATGTAATTTTTTATAATATAATCAAAAGAAATGTAAACAGAAAAATGTATTAAAACAAATCATGAACTAAAAGGAAAATAAAGGGAAAAAAAGTGTAAATGAAATATCATAAAGATAAAATAATCAAATAATAAAATCAGTGGTGGGCATAGATTAATTTTTTTAATCTAGATTAATCTAAATTAATCTTGGAATTAATATAGATTAATCTAGATTAAAATGGCTCATTTGAATTCTGCCGAAGGCATTCAGAATATGTGTGCTACCCAAATAATGACTAAAAGTAAGTCTTTGAGAACGGGTTTCTCAAGCCAGGTGGCGCACTAGACCAGGGGCTCATCTCCTGTTTCCAAAATGCATCACAAACTGCTTGAGAAAGCTGTTCTACTATGATCATTCGTGATGAAAATCAAATTACGTTCAATAAGATGTACTTGTGTTTACTTCCTCATTAGCTAAGAGATGCTTTGCGTTTAGGTGGTACTTGAGACTGGAAGAGCTCCTACAGTACATTTACATTTAGTCATTTAGCAGACGCTTTTATCCAAAGCGACTTACAAAGAGTTAGGGAGCAACAAGCAATATGTCACACAGGAGCCATAATACATTAGGTGCCAATACAAAGTTACTGGTTTCAACTAAAGCTAGACCTGTTGAGAGAAAGTTTTTAAACCAACTGTATGTAAACCAATTCCGTACAGTAAACCAATTCCACATTGAACAATGTGCAAACAACCTTAGTCTTGTCGAGGTTTCCATTGGGAAGCTTCTTAATAAATAAATTTTCCTTCATACCTGCATCCATGTTAGCGCGTCACGTTTGATGTGGTCATTTCACAGTAACGTTATGTTGTGTTCAGACCAAACGCGAATGGCGTCAAGCGCGAGTGATTTACATGTTAAGTCAATGCAAAGACGCGATAGACCTACTTGCGGCGCGAATCGCGCGAATGAAGCCCTGCTTATGACATGATGAGGCGGTGCGAATGACGCGAATGAAGCCCTGGTTATGAGACGATGAGGCGGTGCGAATGACGCGAATGAAGCCCTGGTTATGAGATGATGAGGCGGCGCGAATGACGTGAATGACGCGAATGAAGCCCTGGTTATGAGATGATGAGGCGGCGTGAATGACGTGAATGAAGCCCTGGTTATGACATGATGAGGCGGCGCGAATGACGCGAATGAAGCGCGAATGAACTCTCGTTCTCGCCCCCTACAGTGCAATTAAGCCATGTATACATCCACGCTAAAATATCAAGGTGAAAGTCATCATATCTTGTGTAGTATAGACCCAGCTCCCAACCCAACTTTGAGAATAGATTAACGGCGACATTTTTTTTATCGCGCGATAAGAGTCTCACGTTAAAACACCACGTTAACGCCGTTAACGGCCCACCACTAAAAAAAATATTTTAAGAATATAAAAAAAACTATGTATATAATTAAAATAAAATCTTTAATGTAAAATTAGTTTCATTTAGTTTTGTTTCTTGAAATAAAATAAATAAAAAACAACTAAAATTAAATTTACAATAAAATTAAATGTACAATTGACTTATAATTTCAAATATAATTTGTTTCTTTGTTTTGTTTCTCCTAAACAAATCTGTCCATTTGTAAAATTTCCATCATATCAGGGTAAATAAAACCCAAGAATTCATATTTGGCTGTGACCGTTTACCTGTCAGCATGCTCTCATTGACTATGCACGTTCCACAGATGAGCACTGCGTCACAGGGCATAATGGTCCCGTTGCTGGGGATAACAATGACATCACCAGGGACCAGATCAGTGGACAGGGCTTCCTCCGTTTCTGTTTGCGACATACAAATAGAACAGGGGACAGAGAGGAGGAGGGTGGAAAGAAAAGAACAGTTAAATAACAGAATAACTTTTCTGTCTCAGCATATCACTTATTACCCATGCTCCCTTGCACAGGACGCTGACTCATCATGACTCCGGCCACTGCGCCAGGCACGCCGAGTTACTCTAGGCCCAGTGTAACAAGCGCAATCATTTACGAGTGAGGAAAAGCAATAAATCTTAACAAGATCGTACCGTTGTCGCCCCTGCAGATGGTAACTCGAACAGTACTGTGTGTCGCCACCATGTCGTGTAGCATTACATATTGCTAGAAAAGAAAAGAAACATAAGCTTGATTAATAAATCAACTTTCCAGAATATGAAGAACACACACTTTTAACTGATAAAATGTTTATTTATATCAGTATCAAAGCTATCACCTTGAATTCATGAAGTGGTGTAATCAAACTGCCCTGAGGTCAGTATAAAGGTACATTTAGAGACAAAACTAAATAAAATATGTTTTTTTTTAATAAATGTATCTGGTCGTATTGTGCAAGATTGTTCAGCACTCTTTTTTCAAATAACGAACTTTCAAAAGAAAAAACATTTCGAAAGATTTAAAAATCAATATTCATGCTTCTTCCTTAAACACATTATTTAAGCAAATTTTAGGCAAAATCAGTGCATTGTGGGTGTTTTTTGCATTGTACAGTTTCACTCAAACAAGGGTTGGCCACCCTATATATCTGTCTACCAAATTGGCATCGGACGTTGGCTACAGTGAAACAACGTGATGGACGATGACATCGCCCTGCTGCGTAATAAAGTAACGCAGAGACGAATCTTCTTTATACGGCACCTGATGGCAAGTTATCAATTCTGGTGTCGTCTGTACAGTGCGAGCTTCACAGTTATAAAGTGAGGCTAGATTGTATTCTTATTCTGAAGTTGTACTCAACAAATGAGTTATAAAGTAAGGCCCGCGTCTTCTTTATACAACGCGAGCTGCGCTGATCACGAGTCTTCTTTATATAGTTATAAATTCAGGTGGGTCTGAGCAAACTGCTGGTCCTCCTTATGAAGCGCGAGCTCCACAGTTGTAAAGTCAGGCTAGTCTGATCTTTACAGTGTGAGGTTTTATGCCCATAAGCTTTGTTCCTATTTGTTAACAACGCGTTTTGTAGCACGCAGCAAAGAGCAGCGAGCAGTACGTGAAGAAATTAAAACATTTGTTCTAGGGATGCATTATCGGCCATATCGGTATCGGCCGATAATCAAATTAAGGCCGATATATTACAGCCGATATGAATAATTACCTCTGGCTGTTTTCTGTCATGATCATTCCCTTACTGTTATTAGGAAGACATTGTTGAAATACTATGTAGATATTTATGATTGTGTAAATTATAGTAGCAAAAGCATTTTGTTAGAAGCCGATTGCTGTCTGAATGCTTTCTGTCTTTAGACCTGTTAGACTTCTTGCTATTGAGGACACCTTTCTGGGCAGCTCTGGGAGAACATCTATAATTTGTTTATTAAATAAATATTAGACCATTAAAGTTTAAAAGTTAAAGAATCTTGAATTAGTGTAAAGTAGGCTTGGTACATGATGTTCAGGGGAAAAAAATTATGTGAAGTCTCAGAAAATGTTATATTAATATTTAGGTACTGTATGTCGGCCAATATATCGGTTTTCGGCTTTCAATGGTTAAGAATTATCGGACATAATGTACATATCGGTGAATTCCTTATTTGTGGGAATCACGATGCCGGCTCAACATTGTCATTTCTATCACTAAATGCTTTCAAGTGTTCATGTTGTCTTCATGGTAATTTACCTTCTTAATAGTGTAGAGAGAGGTAGCTATTGATATAAACGACATGACGACTATGGCCATTGCGTAGTAATAATATTCATCAGTACACCACAGGATAACACTGAAGAGCTGGAAGATGTAGAAAGGATTGAGGACCTGAGGAAAAAAAAGACAGATAAATATCTGTTGGTTCATTTCAACTTCCTGAGAAAGCAAAAGAGTGAAGTCAGCAGTGCTGCGTCATCCTTTCATTCACGGTCCGGATCGTCATCAGTTCACACACTTAAATAGAAAAACCGAGTCGAGCGTACCTCCTTAACTAGCAGCTTGAAAAGAGAAGGCACTTTCACATCTATTTCATTTGGTCCGAAGAAAAATCTCCTACAACGAGAGAGACACAATAGAGATGTGAGTTTAGGCTGTTCACGGGCGAAAAACTCTGTCGTACACGCACCGTGTCCATTTCTATAGTTTAGCCCAGCAAATACAAATTCAAGTATCCATCCATCTATTTTCTTCCGCTTATTCGGGGCCGGGTCGCGGGGGCAGCAGTCTAAGCAGGGATGCCCAGACTTCCCTCTCCCTAGACACTTCCTCCAGCTCTTCCGGGGGGACACAGAGGAGTTCCCAGGCCAGCGGGAGACATAGTCCCTCCAGCGTGTCCTAGGTCTTCCCCGGGGTCTCCTCCCGGTGGGACATGCCCGGAACACCTTCCCGGGAAGGCGTCCAGGGGGCATCCGGAAAAGATGCCCGAGCCACCTTGGCTGGCCCCTCTCGATGTGGAGGAGCAGCGGATCTACTCTGAGCTCCTCCCGAGTGACCCACAGCTCATGACCATAGGTGAGAGTAGGAACGTAGTTTGACCGGTAAATCGAGAGCTTCGCCTTGCGGCTTAGCTCCTTCTTCACCACGACTGACCGGTACAGCGACCGCATTACTGCAGAAGCCGCACCGATCCGTCTGTCAATCTCCCGTTCCATCCTTCCCTCACTCGTGAACAAGACCCCCAGATACTTGAACTCCTCCACTTGAGCCAGGAACTCTCCACCTATCTAAAGTGAGCAAGCCACCCTTTTCCGACTGAGAACCATGGCCTCAGATTTAGAGGTATGACAATTTCAAGTATGATCTTATAAAAGAAAATTGAAGGTTTCACCTGTGCTCCTGCTGGTCTTTGCTTTGCCCGCCGCTGTGCTGTGAGTGAACGGATGAGCAGGTCATATCCAGATCTTCTAGTCCCCTACAAGTTAATACAGACAAGAAAATTAAATAAACTACCCAGAATCCCACAAGTACTTGGTGTCAGGTACCACTTATGCCACTCATTTGTTTTCTTACTTCAATACTTCAAAGTTCTGGATGCCATCGTTCCAAAAGTATTTAGTGCTGTGGAGGGTAAAATAACGTATCTTTGGAGGAAAAGGAGAAGAATAAAATATGTATTTATTGAATATGTCAAATAATGTCGTTTGTAACTTGCTCTGTGTTTATTTGAAGGGTAACTACTGTTCGAAATTCTGGGACAGATTTAGTTGCTTCAGGTGTGACACCTGCACATGCTGGTTCTCTGCAATCCTGGTGATTTTCTCAGAAGCGGAGTCAGATTGATTGTGGGCGTGATTGCCATCGTTGGCCTGGGGAGGGGCGGTCTGAGAGCCCATGTTGTCATAAGGGTTCTTCCCGGGGGCCAACATTATCCGAACCTTCGCTCGGAACCAGCGTTTAAACTCATCCTGCGAGAAACAGAAACACACAACAGATTACATCCAGACACACACAAAGAGAAATTTCAAATAGGCAAAACAAAACTAGTCATTGTAACTCAAAACAAATACAGAAATTCGAGGCCAAAATAATTATTATGACTTGAAATGCAACAAATGTACATTAAAAATGTTCGCAGTAAGGCCAGGAGAAAATTAAAGAGTGTGTTACAAGTATTAAAAAAATTTGATAAACATTTATGGGACAAGTCATTCACTGACCGCAAGACCAACAGTGTCAAGTTGGAGAGGATGTCTGTTATGTGAAATAATCATTTTGCTGCATTACATAATTAATTTTTAAAGCCACAGTGATATCAAAAGGAACGTTTCTTTCCTCTTATCCAAAATATGTTTGCCTTGACGTGATACCTCACCCAAAAATGAAATTCAATTATCATCTAGCTTTGAATTGTTCCAAATGTGTTTAAATATCTTTATTCTGATGAACACAGAGAAAGATATCTCGAACAATGCTAATAAACAAACAGATCATCTCAACACCCATTGACACATAGTAGGAAAAAAAATACTTTTTCCTTTTGTGAACACAAAAGAAGACATTTTGAAGAATTAAGGATAGCAACCAGTTCTGGGGAACTTTTGACTATCATGTTTTTTTCCCCACTATGGTAGTGAATGGGCATTAAGATCTGTGTGGTTACATCTTGCGCTCTCTGCATTTTCCAGTTGAAATTAAGTCAACACATCAAATAATACTACACGTTCCACGGCGTTTCACTGGGACTTTAGCCGTTACTGTCAAGAAAATGCAGTGTTGTTGAAGGAACAGTTCCCAAAAAACGAAATTCAGCCTTAATACATACAGTGCTTTGTAAAAGGGCGACGTCTGCCTCTCTGACAGTGGTGCGTGAGCAGGTGGCCTTCACACACCATTCAGGCATCCAATAGAGCAGAAGAAAAAGAAAACCTCCCGTGCAGAGACCACCGAAACCCACCAGAGCCAACTTCCATCGGCACAGCTGATATCCATGCAGCTCCTAGAGGGACAAGGAATAAATGAACGAACGTAGAAAGACAAAGGAATGAACAAACCTAAAAACAAACAATTTAAATAAAACAAATTACACATAGGAGCTCATGTAAGTTCACTTAAAGCACTTGCAAAAACAAGGACCGAACTACAATGTAGCCTGCCACTGTGATAAAGAGAAATCAAAGACAAAGAGAGAGATCAAAAACTTAGATCAAATACATACCATCTCATCCTCCAAGCCCATGTTGATAATTTTCATGTCTTCCTTCTCCATCGTGAATTTTAGTGCGGCCCAAATAGCTGCTGCTCTCCTGTAGACACACAGAGATCACATGCTGAGTGTGTGTATGTTTGTTGTACAGTAAAAGTTGTACGAGAAGCTCAACAACAGCTGTTATATCACTGAGCAGAGATGACACTCATAAACACAAACACATTCAGAGGAACTGCCGGTCACGATCAGGAACGCTACAGCCAAGTTCCACGCTGAGCGCAAACTTTTTCCCATGTATAAAAACACTAACAACAGCTGTCAAACCACTGCTTTATTCAGAGAACTTGTGTGTTTCTATAAGTAGCTATCAGAGAAAGAGAAAAAAACCTATCGCAGAAGTTTGAAATGAATCGTAAACTAAATTGTATAGGGAAAAGGACATTTTGACTTACTTTTGCCAGTTGTCGAGTCTAAATTCTGACCTCTCGATATTCACAAGTTTGTGTATGAGGGAGATTAAAGGCTTAATATTTCATGAGTCAATGCAATCTAGAGCTCCAGTTGTCTTAAAGAGTGACAGGAATGTACAGTGTATGTAACCTAAGATGTGTCCGCAGGATGGTGCAAACGGCTGGACGATCATTGTTAGACTCATTTCACCTCTCATAATAATTAGACACACAGGCCAATCCACTGTCCCACTGTTTGTTTATATCACATTTATCGTTCATATCGCGGAAAGACTAATTCCTATCGTGGGGAGAATTTCTACCGGTATTTCGCAAACGATATAATATCGCCCATCCCTAACATGAAAACGCCAAAACACACTCCCTTGAGTGGCAAAACACTCACTAAAACGGCTGGGAAAAATCAGGAAACGCAATTCTGCACAACATATCAGTGTCCAAGGACACCTGGTTCCTTTGCAAGTTGTAAGGCTCACCGTCGAGTCCATCTGCGTTTAATTTCAGCAAACAATTGTCTGTTTTAGTCCCAGTTTCTTTATTTTCCGATTGAGGGCAGCCATTTTAACACTCAAGGTATCGTGTCCTGGCAGTCAAGGGGGCGTGTCCATGCGTGTTCACGTGGGAAAGTGACGTCAATGCATACCCACTATCGAACAGTCCCAGAGCCAATCTTTCAGCCTGTCCTTACAAGAAAGGGAATGCTCCTTGCTCCATGTTATCAAATGGCCATAACAATACCGAGGCCCCGCAGATCTGTGAGGACGGTCCACTCCCTTCACTGCAATATATCAGTTTAACCTTTAACACATAGTGAGCTCTCTACGTAGACAGTATTGGCATCTTGGTCAAAAAGCATAAATACTCAACTCATAGCATATACTTGCCAGCGTATCACATGATCGAAGTAATAAATATTCATTAACCTCGCTTTTGAGGTCTTACGTAACAGATTGCCAACAAACAGATTAAGGAACATGACAAACAATCCAGCGTTGAGCCTGTGCGTCATGTATGGCACAAAGCAGGGAAAGTGAGTAATGTGTGTGTTATTCAGAGGGGTGTCAGCGGCCATGCTCTGCTCCTGCAACAGGTCCTGATCTTATCTGCCCCCTGCACCCGTACAACACACCACGGAAAGGGAAAACCGAACTCAGGGCCAATCCCTTCCTACCATTTTCTCCGGCCAAAGCAGCCGCTGTGGCCACATTCGCTCTGGGCTGCAGTTTATATTTCAAAATTGCGGGTGCAACACGCTGAGCTTTCTACTTCCTTTTGCTCAGACTGTACAATGAATTCAAGGAAGCATTGCAATCATAAACCTGACGGGCCTATTTATCCGACCCGTGACAATGCGTCTCATGGAAATATGCAAGGGGCTCACAAGTTCCTAAGATTTAGGGTATCTTATAAGGTCAAGATAGTGAAGGCTCATGCTGGTGAATTCTCATACCTTCGGATCCTGGATGCTGTGGCCCTGGGCAATCCCTTCACTTAAAAAGTGGCCTCTCTCTTGTTCGTTTTCACCGTGCAGACCTGGACTCCTAAGGGGAAACGTAAGAGAACATCTTTATTAAAGCACATGAATCACAAAGCCTACGGTCGTCTAACAGCAGAATTCAGCAGTTCTCTCAGATAAGATGTGGAAAAAACACTGGCAATGATTAATTGTCTTCGTAATCGAAACGTGACGGCGGTCCCCAAAACATCTTACCAGATTTAAACATCTGAACAAAAACAATTTTAAATGGTGAAAAGCGATCTTCGTACATTAAAGAACCAAATGGGGCTGCTATATAGAACATGAAAAATGCTCAGCACAAAATCTTCAGGACATTTTTATCGCATCTGGCAAGGGTATTATTTAAAACATCCGACGTGGTTATGGCACAAATCCTCAGAGTTGTTACCGTGCCATGCTGAGTCTCAGGTGTTGGCACCGACCGGACTTCATTCGAACAACCTTTCGGGGTGCACTTGACGGGTTATAAAATGCATGAATCGAAGTTTGCAAATGCAACTAAAATGCATCGTGTAAGAGAGACCGACAGCTAGATTTCACAAGGCCTGTTGGGTAAGAGCTAATGGTACATGCGTGGCATATTCAGCTGTCTTGCATCCAGCTGATCGATCGGTGAAGTTTTCTGAGAAACACGCCGAGTCAGTACTCTGCAAGTAGCTCCATTTACAGGCAGTTTTGCAAGAAAAACAGGTCATCAGACACGGTCCGTCTTGCTTACTAGAAGTGAAACCGATGCCCCAAACCCCTTGTGCGTCAAGCTCACACAAAATCACAATGTCCAACAACCTAGCGACGGACTGCATAAAAATGTGTGGAAGCCGTTGGAGGAGAAAGTCAATCTGCTGTCATGTTTTATGTCTAAAGTGCTTTTTTTCCTAATCGTAGCCGGTCAGAACAAGAGGTTTTATTTCCCACTGCGGTGGGTCACAAGGCACTTCGACCTTACTCAAGTCTCGAACCCTTCCTCTTTTGGACAATATGACTCTGAGGTCATCACCTACACGTTCAGACTCCAGTATCACAGTGTCTGTCCAAGTTTGAAAATATTTCAGACCCAATGACAGGAGGACAATCCAGAACAATGACAGAGCAGATCCACTGTGTATTTCAACAGATAAGCAGCGAGTTTAATTATTAGATGCCCAAATGTGTAGTTAACCACCGGGTTAATGTGTCACAACACGTCACATTGCATGATTTACTTCGCCACCATAAAGATAAAAATGAGCAGTGCAGAAAAGATAAAGACAAACAATAAACATTGTACAAAAACAACGTATAAAGCTTACATTGTTTCTACAGTGAGAACAAATCCGGCTTTAGAAATCAAGCGTTTGTTTAATTTGTAATTATAAAGGCTGACACTTTTACAAAACAAGGTGACTAGCTTAACACTTACGTAGCATTGATTTCGTAAGGTCATCACACAATATCCTGAAAAAAGCACACTGTGTTGAACCATGTATGGTTGAGCTTTTGTAAAGTAGGATTGATCAATAAACGATCTTGCTCTTCTCATTTCTTTTAGTAATATGTTAACAACAAATGTTAGTCTTTTGAATAAATATACTTAAGTATATATACAATTTTGTATTATATATAATAATAAGTACTCATGATCACTTACTGAATCCATGCTCTGAAATGTTTTGCGAAGCGGTGAGAGAATATAAAATGCCACACAACAGCACAAAGTTGGTGAACTGCTTACTAATTCACAGACACATTCAAGACCCAAAAAAGGTGTTTTTTATTTCTAAGTGATTTAAAGAAAGCACAGAAAGTTCTGATCTGATTACAGTCAATAGCCTTCGTGAAGAAAGAAAGAACAAAGAAGAGGGACAGAGAAAGTGAACCAGCTTAAATCTCAAAGACTCTGATCATAGGAAATGTTCTCACAGGACACAACACATGATACTCTTGTTATTCTGTTTAAGAGTTAAGTAATGGTCAGGTTCCAACAGATCATGGCAGTTTCACATTATATTATTCACATGTAAAGAATGTGAACTTTACTCAAAGCAAGAGTAAAACTAACGGCATGTTTTTTTTCCCAATCAGACAACATCTCCATTGCATACCTCCAAAATCTCCAGCTATAGCAATGGTCCAGTTACAGTTACTTGATAAATCCATCCAGAAAGCTATGCAAGCAAAACCTCAGATTCTCAAGCAAGCTTGAGAAAAGATATCAGGATGTTCTTTATCATCCAACCCCACTTTACAGCTGAAGAGAAAGGCATCGATCCGTTCAGCAAGTGAGGACGGAATAAAAGATCAGAGATGTGAAAGATTTTGAGGACTCACTCTTCAGGAGAACTGAACTCTACCGGTCGAGAAAACAACATCTCTCATTGTCAATGCTGTTAGAGAAGTAAAAACTGTGCGGCTTTGAACGATTTATATATAACGATTTTTATAATGTTGTTGTTTCAAAGTACTGTTGCCTAGAGTATATTACCCTTCATAAATATTGTTTCTTTATGATTTTAGGTGTGGTAAACAACCTTTATCAACAAGTAAATGCAAGGTTTAACTACAGTACATCTAAACTGCATTTGCATTAAATGTAAAAAAAGTAAAAGCTATAAAGTATAATATTACACAATGTGATCACTGAAAACAAACATTACACTTTTTTTTTTACTATCGACAGTGCGCACAAAAATATTTTCACACATTCATACATTCCAGTATAATTATAACTCGTACCCAGGAATAAGATCAACATTTGTTCAACTTTTATAGAGCTAAATATATACTAAACAAAAAGCACCTCAGAATTGTGCAAGAACCATAAAGTCGCACGAAATAAAAATGTATATTAATGCAGATATTAAGCACTGAAACGTGCTAGTAGTCATTTTTCCTGGTGGCAAACTGTTTTCTAGAAGCTAAAAACGTATGTAGTCCAATAACTTCTAATGATGTCAGATTTTTGACTTTGAATCTTTTGGCTGTAAATCTGTGGTATACGGTTCACACTTTTGTCCCAAATTCTGCATATGTTAGTCTTTCGATCGAACTCATTCATCACGCCTCCCACAGACAGGGTTTTTTTCGGGTCTTGTAGCTAAAACCGCACATTGACAGAAAGGTCTCACCCGTTCTGCTGCCTTCGAGGATTCTGAGAGTAAACAAGTCGGAGAGCTGCTTAGGAGACTTGCACCATGTCATGATATGTCACACCACGGCTCTGATTCAACACTGGCAGACTTTCTGTCATACGCCGATGTCTTAGAGGGTGTGTACCGAAATCATTCCATGAGTAATCTCGGCATCACCTCAAAGTTCTTCACAATTTGACAGTAAAAACAGTGAATTCCAGTTTGCTCATGCCACCAAGATATGAAAGCAAGTGGATGGAGGTTACGTAGCAACATGACCATCCAGGGGTCAAGGTCAGAAGCTAAAATGATTTAGAAGATGTTTAGCTTAATGCAAAAGACATTCAGATTTTTGGTTATTATTTTTAATGCACCAGTCACAAAAAAGAAAGATAACTTTATACACTGCGATGTGAAAGATTTATTTTATAAAGAAAAAGCATCACAGTGGACTATTGGATAAATACGACAAAATGCATTTAACTAATTCTGAGATTTGTTTTTAACAGAACTACACACATCAGAAATTGCACTATTTCAGTGGGTAAGTTTCCTGACACTTTCTTCATTGCTCTAAAATGTCAGTTTTAAACTAAAAGTTAATCTCTTTTCAAAGGATTTTTTGAAAAGTTAAGTGCTTTTCATTGAATTAAACATAATATTTATGCTCAACTGGGAGGTTTTTAATAAATGAGCCCTACACTTGGCCTCGCTCTTCAGACAAAGACAAGACAAGACTTTTTCTTTTCGAAGTAAATTATGACTTGTCTTCTTTTCCACATTAAAATAACCTTTGTGCACACTAACCAGCTCAACCAGCTGAATCTCTTTTCTACTCTTTCAGAAAAAAATCTCTGCGCTTATGCTTTTTGTTGTCCTTTTGTTGTAACAATTGCTTCCATTGTTTACCTCATTTGTAAGTGGCTTTGAATAAAAGCGTCTGCTAAATGACTAAATGTAAATGTAAATAAATAATATTCCTTCCTGACCTCAAACTGTATTTTGCATACAAAACATTTACATTCAGTCATTTGCCGGATGCTTTTATCCAAAGCGTTGGAAGCAATTACTTCAACAAAAGGACAACATAGCGTAAGTGCAATAAAACTGGTCTCACGTTAGCCTACATGACATTATCCGAAGTTACGTTAGATTTTTTATAAAGACGGAAAAAGATGTCGAAAACCTTAAGCCTTATATACAAAGCATCCTACATATACAAAATTGGACAGTTTTAATGACTTAAGTTAGTCAAGAATTATAAAAACAAAGATTTGGGGAAAAAATGTAGAAACTTGTGACACAAAAGCCAAGGAATAAAAACTATTTCTTTGTTTTGCTGAACACAAAGGAAGATATTTGTAAGAATGTCAGTATCCAAACAGATCTCATCCCCATTGACTCCCATAGTATTTATTTTCTCTACTATGTGGGGCATTAGATCTGTTTGGTTACTGACATTCTTACAAATATCTTCCTTTGTGTTCAGCAAAACAAAGACATTTACACAAGTTTGGAACAACTATAGAGCGAGTAAATGAAGACAGAAGTTTCCTTTTTGGGTGAACTGTCCCTTTAAATCTTAGAAGGATTGAAGCACAGATGCAAAATACTGTATCAGCTACACAGAAACATTAATATTGCAGCTCAAGACAGTCAATGGGTTTTTTGGTCAACATCATGATCTTAGTTTAGAAATTACACAATAAAGCTCAAAACCAGATCTGACAGGTCAAAATAAACGTCTGCATTGCTTAAAATGGAGAGAAAACCCCCAAAATAAACACTCAACCCTGATAAACGACAGGTGGATAGCAGTCAATTTAACCGTGACACACTCACCACAGTGCTGTAAATAGACTTTTATTCACCAACTCAGATGCACATAAATCTTACTTTTCTTAACCAACCTGAGATCAATAAAATTAGTAATGCAAATCAATAAATCTTTATATCGAGCTAAACTACATACATTTTCCTTAGAACCTAAAGAGAACACCATAGCAATATTACCAAGTTAACGTACACATTCGGCACTACACATCAGCTTTATTAGCTAACTAACGTTTAACGACAACATACAGATCACTAAATCATAAAGCCTATTTCCATGTTATCAATACGATTATATCCAAATAAAATATGTAACCTCTAAAATGTTTATATACGTAAAAACCCTTAAAGTGGTCTATGACACATGAGACTAGACAAATACAGGCAGCCATGACTTCATACTGACACATGAATGAAGCGATCAGTGTGTGTGCTTGTGTGTGACACGTGCGAGTGCGGGTAAATGTTAACGACCAAAACCACACTTACCCAGAACCACCGGTACCGAAGATCACCTTCGGGTCATGCTAGAACCTTTACAATAGCGGACAAAGAATCGCTGGACTCAGCCTCGTATGCTCTGTTGACGGCAGATGAATGTGTGTGTACCAGACTGGCCAGATCTGGCTCAGCGTGGTTGGGAAGTGACGCACAGGATGTGAGGTCACAGTGGAAACTGCGTCAGGTGCGTGCGAGCGCGCGCTACAGGCCCTAGTGTAGTGGGGAAGCATGGGCTGTAAAGATGTTTGTGGTTGACAGAGGCGAGTCTAGTTTTTTTAAAGCAGGGGCAATATTGGGGGGACAGTGCGCAATTCCATGGAGCCAATATAGGGTCCTATATGTTTGCAACAGAAAAAAAAATGTGCAAACAAAACATAAGTTTTGCAAAAAATAGGGTATTAAGCAAAAAATTGCATCTTCGCAAGTAAAACTTAAGAATCTGCAAAAGAAAAGTAAAGCACAGAGAGAAAAAAATTAAGTTTAGCAAAGTAAAAATTCAGCAGCAATAATTTTGCAACACATCTTTTCCTTTGCATCGCTCCTTTAAATCCGCGTTTCAGCCAATCGCTCCATTGCTACACTGTTTTCTTTTTGCTCTTCACTTTTCTTTGCGCCTCGCTTTGTGTCCCTGATTTGACGTGGGGGAGGAGACAAGAGATTGGGGCGTGTACAAGCGAGCGATGCAAAGGAAAAGATGTGTTGAAAAATTATTGCTGCTGAATTTTTACTTTGCTAAACTTGATTTTTTTCTCTCTGTGCTTTACTTTTCTTTTGCAGATTCTTAAGTTTTACTTGCGAAGATAAAATTTTTTGCTTAATAGCCTATTTTTTTGCAAAACGTATGTTTTGTTTTTTCTGTTGCAAACATAAAGGACCCTATATTGGCTCCATACAATTCTTTCCCATTTTCAATTGCTGCTGGCGCTAACAGATTTCTGAACAAGTGTTTCCCAACGATCAAGTGTTTCATAGTGGGAGAGATCTAAAATCTGGCTGCCATGTAGGACTGGTTTGGGAAACACTGAGAATGATGCAGGTTTATTAATGTTAAACAGAGATGAGTATAGGTCTGTAGCAACACATCACAACAGTTTTATATACTTATAAACACACTTTTGGTATGACCCAGACTAAATGTTTTTAAGTGTCAGACACTTTCATCGGTCCCTGAATTATTTTACTTCCCTTAACTATGAAACTGTTAATATGGGAATCCTACATTTAATCTAGCTGCTAAACAAATCGGGTAAACTAGCTAATAAAGTAGTGCATTGTTGCAGCTACAGGACTCAACGCTATAAGGATTTTTTTGACTGGCACAGGTAGTGATGCAAATTTTGACTTGCTCTGCCAACATTTTCACTGGCCCTACCACAAAAATTTTAATAATTCTTGTTATCGACCCAGCATGTAATTATGTATTCTCATTAGCAAACTTTTATGACACCAAAATTCAGTGGCGTAACTTTATTTTGAAAAGTGGTGGGGACAGACATGACAAAAAAACACTTAAATAAATTCTTTCTATAATATCGTAGGGAATATTTTTCATGTATAGTGAGCGCTCCTTCCGTTGGCGATACTCTGCTTTTCGACTCCAGCTCTCACAGTATGTTTCCAAACTGTCATTTGGGGAAGGTCACTTGGCTGTTGGGGTGCACTACACTTATAAACAGTTTATTCCTATCACTAAAAATGTCCCTAGTCCATTGGTTTACATGTTTTTGTGCTTTGACACTTGAGGCATAACAAAGCACTGCAAGTGTGCATTTTTCTTACTGCCCCCATTCTATCCGGTCGACTTCTGGAAATGGTAGGAAGTTGACAAGCTCAAAACGTTTCACAGCCCGTTAACACCTATGTCGTCACCCTGTGATCCGATCGACCAAAACAAATATCAGGTGTAGGCTACAGAGGCTCAGGGGCACAGGGGTACTTCAGGGGCCAATAAAATTTCAACTGGGGCGGGTACCCCTCTGGCCCCACCCCTAGATCCGCCAGTGTGTAGCGATATAACTATGGATCACGACTTTTATGTCAAGTATTATAAAAATATTGTGAGAGAATTAATCATTAAAATAATCTCTGATGGAAATTACTGGATCCTATCTGCAGCCTTTGACACCGTTAACCATCACATCCTCCTGTCCACCCTCAAGGCGATGGGGGTCTCTGGAATGGTGCTACAATGGTTCAGGTCTTACCTCTCGGGTAGGTCCTTCTCTTGACACAGGTGTGCCTCAGGTCTCAGTGCTTGGTCCGTTGCTCTTCTCTGTATACATGACATCCCTAGGCTCTGTCATTCGGAAACATGGCTTTTCCTATCACTGCTATGCGGATGATGAACAACCCTAGCTGTCTTTAACCCCAGACGATCCGACTGTTTCTGCACGCATCTCAGCTTGCCTAGCCGACATCTCGCTCTGGATGAATGACCATCACCTGCAGCTGAACCTTTCAAAAGCAGAACTGCTTGTAATCCCGGCCAATACAAAGACTCATCACAACCTCTCCATTCAGCTGGGCTAATCAACCATCCTCTATTCATTAAGCTACATTGGCTCCCTATAGTCGCCCGCATCAAATTCAAGACTCTGCTCCTTGCTTACAAGACCACAACTGGTTCGGCACCACCTTATCTTCACTCGCTAATGCAGACATATGTACCCGCCAGATCACTACGCTCTGCAAACGAGCGCCGTCTTGTGGTGCCATCCCATAAAGGTAAAAAAATCTCTCTCGCGCACCTTCTCCGGATCTGTTCCACCCATGTGGAATGATCTGCCCGCTGCTAAAAGATCTGCAGATTCTGTAGCCATCTTTAGGAAATGTCTGAAAACACATCTCTTCCGTCAACATACAACTGATCTGTCCCTCTCTATTTTCTATTTTCAAAAAAAAAAAGATGAATGAAAGGATGAATGAATGAATGGTTCTGTATACTGTGTTAGGTGACATGAGACCAGTCTTCTTTTTTGATTGCACTTATGCTTTTGTTGTACTCATGCAGTCCCATTTGCTTCGATTGCCTGCCCCACCTGTAAGTTGCTTTGGATAAAAGCGTCTGCTAAATGACTAAATGTAAATTCTAATAGATGTAATGACTATAATGGATATTGGATTGGGTTTAATGGAAACTAACGGCTTTGTGGGTCTCTAAAGAGAATGTGACGCTGATGCACGCCCTATGTTGCATGTTGTGGAGCCGCCGTCTTGGGAGGATCTTACTTCTCTGTTATTATTGATTTGATATATATCGTTACTTGTTTTGTTTGATATATGGAGAAATCAAAAGTGAATAAACCATGGGCTTTTCCTGAAGGACTCTGCGTAATGCTATTGCAGTTTTTTTAAATCAGCAGGACTGACCTACCATAGTTATATTTACTAATTAAAATAGAAAAACCAAACACTGCAATGGCGCAACATTCAAGGCAGCGTGACGTCGATTATCAAGCTTTATTGATAGGAGCTGGCAAACAATGCCAACAGCCTTAAATCCGACTGGAATAAGATCCAAAACACATTGACATTTTGTTATGGCTTCAAAACGGTATTTGTAATGAAAATCGTTTTCTTCAGCAGGGATCCGAAAAGATTTAATAACAAATATTATTAACGATTATTTCATAATTGACTCACCTCATGTCATTTCAAATCCGTGTGACCTTATTTTTATTACACAACACAAAAGAAGATATTTGGAAAACTTTGGTAACCAAACAACTCTGGCCCCATTGAGCATGCCAAGCAAAAGTCCTAGTCCAGGCTCTTGGAGCATCCGCCCGCTGCTAAAAGATCATCTTTAAGAATCAGCTGAAAACATCTCTTCCTTCAACACCTGACCGATTAGTACAACTGAATTCTATTTCTTTTTAAGTCTTTCTATCGAAAAGAAAACTTAGCTTCGTATACTTTGCTGCGCTATATGTGACCAATTTTTAATGCACGTATCCATTTTGTTGTCCCTATGTTGTTCAAGTTGCTTCTATTTACCAGTAAATGTAAATATGTTGCGTTCCGCAGATTTGAAGGACATGAGGGTGAATAAATGACAGATTTTTTTTTTCTTGAAATTGCACATTACATAATCAACATTTACTGCCAATGATTGATATAAATATGAACAAAAAAAAAGAGAATTTCAAGCCTTATATCAAAGTCCTCCAGAAAAAAATAGCAAACATTCACCATGTGGGTGAGCCTAAGATAAAGCTTTATCTAATCATCCTCAACATTACATCATAAACCATTAAATGGAGATAAATCTTTATTGTATAAAGATAGAGAATGTAGAAAGACGAATTACCAAATTTCCTTACTACATTCGTGTGCATGTGAGAAGGAAATCTGCACAAAAGATTATAACTATAATAAAGAGAAATATACTCTTAGGTTTATACTGAGCATTATGTAATGAGTTGTCCGGCTATTCGTCCATCTGTTATATTGTCTGTTCAAAGGTCATCAGTCTAACCTTTCCAGACATTCTTAAAGTCAAGATGATGAGTAATCAGTAACTGCTCGTCTGTTTCAGATCTTATTATAAGTAACTGGATAAATCAAGTTTACGTGTATTGTGCAAGTCTTGGGTGTTCGGTTAAAAATTTAAAATGCACAAGAAATAGATGAATGTGTCTAACAAAGTGGAATGTGGACATCATCATCAAAAGGGCTGAACCTTGATCCCTTGCAGCAAGTTCAAAGTGATGTACAATCCGAAAGAAAAACAAGAATCCTCACACAACTACCGCTTCAGATATTTTAATCCATGCTCAAAGTCAAATGTGCAAACCTATTTAAACAAACTGGACAGTTTGCTTTCATTTCACCACGTTCAAGGGGGTGAAGGATTAGGCGCAAACACAGGCCCCATATAGGCTGGCTGCCTGGTAATGCCCAGGGAAGTTTAGTGATGTCAGAGACACCAGTATCCTGGCTTGTTACGTCAATGACCGCACTGTGAGATGATGGCTCAGCGTAGTCCAGAGAGCAGATTTAACCAGGTCCGAGGGCCCCAGAATCCAGTGAATAATTGAGAAAGCATAGATTGTGTTGTAGGTCTAAGGTTGGCCTTCTCATTTTCCAATCCCATGCTTCATCCCACTAATCAAACTTTACTACAATAAAGACATAAATATATATACAGGAAGATCTTTTGTCAGTTTTAAATTATTAGAACGTCAACCCGCACCCATTAAGTTAATGTACAATAGGTTATGGATTAATCAGCTGCATTAGCAGTACTTCTCTTGTTGAAACTCTCTAATCGACACATTGTTTTGCTGTCAGACTTTAAGGAAGTCTCCTGAATACAAATCAGTTAAACAAGACAGAGCGAGACACAAAAAGCCGGGGAGCCAAACCACGGCAGGCCAAGTCTGGAGACCTGCGAGGACACTCGTCTAGTCTGAGGCTTATCTCGCGCCGCTGGGGCTTTTCCAGTCCAGCTCAAATAAACCGGCAGAGACCATAAAAATAAAGGAAATGACCCCGTGACCTGGCAAGCCTGCGAGAGGGTGATATTGTTTTTATTAGGGCAGTCGATGTGACACCTCCCTTCATTTGTCAATGTTCTGTATCGTCTATGAAAACGACAGGCCTGATAAGCGTTTCAGAGCCATCCTATTAATCAGCGGTGTGCTTCTCGAGAGGGAAGGGAACGACAATGGAAAAAAGTGCTCAGTGTGAATGACAGGGAAGTGCCGAGAGCCCCAGTAGCCCCGAGGGAAAGATACATCAGATCATTTGTTAACAATAGTCAGACTAGCTGTGAGGTTTGAGAAATGTTGTCAATTTATCTCCTTTGCTTTGTAAGCGAACTACTTGCCTTGAATTTTCCAAAATGCAAAACACGCCATCAATAAACATTCATATAACATCCCTTTCTTTATTAAACTTCACATGAAATCGAGTAGAAAAACTCTTGATACGCAATTACTGTAGTCATTTGACTATGATGCAAATATTTTACTTGTGGTCTGTTTTTCTGGATCCCAACTTCTCAGCCAATTGTGCACGATTGCAGAGGCAGACGTGAGAGCAGGGTCCGCTGATTGACTTTGATCCTGAACTCACTTGCCACTCCTGGAGCGGGAACGCCTCGATGTTTTGCAGATCTTCGGGGGCTTCTTCTACTGGGATCCACTGGGTCTTTGTTTCTTCAAAGTCCCACTGCATGATGAGAAAAACAAACGTGCGTGTTCAAATAGGTTTAAAAGAATAGTCATGTACCACAGAACTTAAAGGGAAAGTTCACCCAAAAATAAAAATGAATTCATTGTTCCAATTCTGTATACATTTCTTTGTTCTGATGAACACAAAGGAAGATATTTGGAAGAATGCTTGTAACCAAACAGTTCTTGGCCACCATCGACTACCATATTCAGAAAAATGACAATGGTATTCAAAAGTGGCTCAGAACTGTTTGCATTCCCACATTGTTCAAAATATCTTCGTTTTTGTTTAACAGAACAAATAAAATGTTCCTGCTATGGTAGTGGCATTTAATACAAATGGTACAAAATCTGAAAACATTTAACTTAAGTATTCGCAATCTAAACAAAAAAGTACGTAAATGTAAACGCTTTGAGTTGCAAAGTAGCTCCTACACCTCATTCATGCTTACATATATTCAAATATAGCACATTGATACATTGCATCGGGTTCGACCCATCTTTACATACGTTTTTTTTACATATTTCTATTTCCTTATACTCTTTTAGTTGTATTTGAAACCTGACAATATCTGGCCAATCAGTGAATTATACAACTTGAAAAAACTGTATGTCAACCTTCAGACATGGCCCACAGCACTATGTATAAAGTTTATACAGTAGGTGTACCTTAATGTTTTATACACACTCTCCAATCTACACTTAATAAAACAGGTAGAGCAATGGATTACACCCACCGATGACATCATCATTTAAAAACAATGGCGGTAAAAAGGTATTAACGTCCTGAAAGCACTGATATAATAACTAAAATAACTCAAAACCTATTCAAAATGACTTCACACTTATTTTTTCTTCAAACGTGCTGGAAATAGGGGCTATATGTTAATGTTATTTATGAAGACCCCTCAGACTGCTATCTGTTCTCCAAATGCATCAGTTGGCTCCTAAAATAGCATAGGACCAAATCTCCTGTAGACTGAACAAGCATTTTGTACCACTTCCGATGCAGAAAGGTCCTGCCCTGATCTTTAACAGCAGAACAATCAAGCAACTTGAATTTCTGGAACGCCAAACCCACTTTCTTTATCAGAATTGCTTACAGTTAGGGACACAATAGATTGGAATTGCAAGCATCTCGCGTGTTGATTGTTATAATGTCGATGAACTCATTTGCCCGTAGCTGGTTTTCCATCTTTCAACAACAAATAAGAAATGTTTGAGTCTTTTACATTATTCAATATAATTAAATATAATAAATGTATATACATATGGGTGTGGAATTTTGTTGAGTGTTGCTATAATGCTGCGGTGTTGTTCAAATCTCTTATATTCTGGTCCTTAAATATGATTTGGGTCCCCTGAGACTGCGGAGATCCCTATACAATGTGTATAGAATGTGCTGTCATACTAAATGTGTTATTAGATGTTTAAACTGTATGCTGTTCTATGGCAGATGTTATGAATTTGAACTCCAGTCTCTACTCTATCACACGCAGAGTTTGAGGAGGTTCACATGCTTAGCGCTTTCCTGTTTAGTGAATAAAACAAAGTTCAATTGTTTTCGAACAGGGCGATTTGCCTTTGTTTCAGATTAAATGACATCCTTAATCACTTGGCATTCCCAAAAGCCACTTGGAGAGCCAAGAAAAAAATATTTTGCATCACTCTTGTCAGCAGTAATGTTGTGATGTATGTAATATATTGTATATTAAGATGTTATACGATTTCCTTGTGGGTTCTAAATGTGCAAGCCAAGGATTGATTATATAACAAATCCTTTCTTACCATGATTTTGAAACAATTAAGTGTTGTTTTAAACACTGAGCGCTTTGATTCATTTTCCTAACAACACTGCCACCTAACAACACAAATCATTACTGCAGCCTTTAAACTACATTTTATGTACAACGGTCTGCTACTGTTCTCAAAGAACAGGGTGAATTTGTGTCAGTTTTCTTAATGCATACTTCTATGTTTGCATTGGTTCAGGTATGTAATTGTAAAAGTATGCAGGAAATAAATCTAGACTCTTTACTAGTAGTTATGTAGTCTTTTTCTGAGTAACGTAAGCTTATTCTCTAATAATCAAATGACTGTGGTTTTCCAGTTTTGCTTACGGAAAAAGTTTTACACTAGTTCACCTTAAATTAAACTTATGATAAATTATCCACCCTAATGTCATTCAAACCTTGACTATGACTCTTTCTTATGTGGATGTCTCAGCGGTTTTGTGTCCATGGAATGGAAATCAATGGGGGCCAATGTTGATGGGGCACCAACATTCTTTAAAATATTTTATTTTGTATTCATGAAGTCATAGAGGTTTTGAATGAGGATGATTAATTGAGTTTTCATTTTTGAGTATCCCTTTAAGATTCAGGACAGCTAACCTCGAGTTCAGAGCTGAGGGACGACGAATCGGTAGAAGTGCCTGAAGAACAAGGTTCATCCACTCGTACCACCCTTACAGTTCTTTTGAGAGGAAGAGCATCGGATGAGCCATTACGGGAGATTGTCACCTCCTTTAAACAGACCTGAAAGATACCAACCATCCTGTCCTTGGTATACAGTACCTTAAATTATTAATTAAAGGGATACTTCACTAGCAAATCAAAATGTCCCCATGTTTAATTCATCTCAAGGCATCCTAACTGAATATAGTTTTCTTCTTGAAGAATAATGCAGTCGGAGTTTTAATATACCACGTATCATTTTACTTCCAAGTGGTAGAATGGGAGTGAATGGATGTTGACTTTTTGAGCTTCAGCTTCTGTCATCTCTCAAATGCACATCAACCAGAGGCTTGTTTTTACGGGAGATGATGCCCACGTTTTGTAAGTTCCCGTGACAAACGCTGCATTTTTTTTATAGCGTCTACTCCGGCGGGAGCTTTTGTCACCGTCATTTGTCTGAAAAACAAGCCTCTTGTTCAAGCGCATTCGAGAGATGACTGAAGCTAGACATCAGCGTAAATAGCGCTGTCAAAATGGATATTTCTCTTATACAATTGCATCGATTCGGTTCAGAAGACCTTTGTTAGGACCGCGTAGCCCAGTCAAACAGTTCTTTGATGAAGTGATGCACTTTTTGGAGCTTCAAAAAGTCAACATTCACTTCCATTCTACCGCTTGGAAGTAAAATGAAACGTGGTATTTTAACTCCGTCTGCATTGTTCTTCAAGAAGAAAAACATATTCGGTTAGGATGCCTTGAGGGTGACTAAAACATGGGGAAAATTTGATTTGATAGTCAAGCATCCATTTAACAAAAGTGACTATTGCACAGTACAATATACGTTATATTATTGAAATTATTAAAAAAAAAAAATTCTTACAATTGCTTAACAACAAAATAGTACTACAAAAAGAACACAATTACATTTCTATGGTAAAAAGCACAAAAACCTTTCTCATTGGCTGTATGTTGACATCCATGTAGAGACCCATGTCAGTGCCTTTGGGAGATTTACATCTGTTCAAGTGCTGCTTTATATGGCAATTAATGTTGTTGTTGCAATGCTTATTTGTGCCTGAAGGTTTTCTTAGTAAAGACTCTGTATCCGAGTCTAAAGACCTAACAGAAGGACGTTTATGTTTGGATCTGTAAAAGGCAAGGGCCACAATCTAAACAATGAAAGTTAAAGAATCTAAAGACATTAAAAACTAATCATTCACAATTTGCCCAATCACCAGAGGATTAAGAATACACATACATTGTTTGACATCTTATGCCTCCTGTTCGTTTTGCATAACCACAGGTATCTTGCTACAAGGTAAATAATAACTTGGATCAGAGAAGGTCAATTCATGCCTACTGCAATTAGACATTACTGGGATTTAACCTATTTTATCATGCACCAGACTGTTTAGAAAATGAATAGCACACTTCTCCTGAACAAACCACATGATTTGAGGTTTCATTCGTGTGCGTAACACTAATAATGTTGAATGAGTTATGCATCAGTTTAACAGTTACGAGTTATGTGGTAAACGACAGATTCTCCTTTCACCACTCAAACAAACAAAGATTCACCACGGCCTGTGTAAAAGGATACAGCTAAATCCATAAGAGCGCAGCAGATGGCTGCGAGTATCCACGGCATTGCTTTGACAACAGTTCTCGGCTGGATGTCATACAGAAGAATGGAAGAAGCGTACAAACCTCCAGCAAGAGAACACAGAATTCTAGAAGACAGCTGAAGACCAGAACTCTGTTCTCCTCTGTTCTGAAAAGCAAAACACAATCATGAGGACACAAGTATCATGTTAAGATGAATTATATGCTGAACAATTTGGTTTGTGAACTTTTACTGCAATCTATCAAATGTGTTTTGTTTATTTTTTCAACATGAAATGTACGCATACCTACAGTTTGTCATCCCAAACAACAGGTGAGATATTTTAAAATGTATATTTTGTGTGCAGATTTTTCACTCACAGCTTTTAAAAAGAAGGGAAACTTAGCAGTCCAGCTGATTGCAAAAGACAGAAGCCCCAGAATGTATCCGAGGTTCTCAATATAGTCCTAAAAACACGAAAAAGCAAACTTTATCTGTACCTAATTCGCAGTCTCACCTGGCTTTTAAATGAACGTATACTCATTTGAAGTATTAAGCATATTTCTTTATAGCCAGGTTTACATATGGAATCAGATATGGTATGTAAATGAAGGCAAGTTTGAGCTTAAGGTTGAGATGGTTAAAAAAGAATGAATCCTACATTGGTTTGGACACTTAGCCACAAAATATATATATTAAATGAATACTTCACCCAAAAATTAATTCTGGCATCATTTGCTATCATCTGTATACATTTCTTTGTTCTGATAAACACAGAGAAAGATAGTTGGAAGAATTCTTATTACGATGCTTGTCCTATAGTAGGACGACATTTTGAAGAATGTTGGACACCAAACAGTTCTGGGGGACTTTTGACTACTATTGAATTTTTCCTACTATGGTAGTAAATGGGGGCCAAATCTGTCCTGTTAGATGCATTCTTCCAAATATCTTTCTCTGGGTTCATCAGAACCAAGAACTGTATACATATCTTGCACAACTCGAAGGTGAGTTAATGGTGACAGAATGTTCATTTTTGGGTGAAGTATCCCTTTAAGACATGAAAGGATTTCTAAAGTTTCTTATTCAGCTCGTACACATACTCTATTCCCTGCTTACGTCATAAAACAGATTGAGTAGTCTTCTCCCGGTTGTGGGTACTCTTATGGGACTCAGATGGACAGCTGAACACAGGTAAATGCTGCCCCCCACTGCAAACAGTAATGGCACAGCATAAAAATGTTGCCGTCTTCTCTTAGACATCATTCTCATGGTCTTTCCTAAAAAGAAAAAAACATGAATTGGTTTTTAATTATAAAACAATTACACAATTTCTCTATATAGAGTGTTTTGGGCCTTTTTCTATTGTGCTTTAATGGCATTCTATTGTATCCCATCCACCAGATAACATCCCATGAATAGAGCCAAACCCATAACTAGACAAGACTAACCGAGACCAATAGTGTCCATTGAAACCGATACAATCCCATTATAACCATTACTCTTTCTGTGATAGTTTCTATTATTTTTAGCGGGGTAATTATTAAAATTTTTAATGGGTGAAATAGAGTATCATGCATTTGAAATAAACATCAACGTAGCATTAAACTTGTACCTGTTTTTGAGTAATACCATAAATAAATGGAGCAAGTTATTGACAAGATATGAACAATGTCCAAGATCGCCACATATGAAGCCATGGAAATCTGCATGTGATTCAGAGAAAAGGTTTACAATAATGACTTGCATTCATGTCAGAGCGTGCAAAACTGGTCATCGACATTTCTAGATGCAGATAAACGTGTCAAATCTTTCTCACCAGAAATCCAAACTGGTTGGAGAGCAAAGCTCCCACTGCGCTGCACAAGTTCCCAATGAAACAATACATGGCACAGGCAGCCTCATCACTCCAATGCCTGCATCTCCATCTGCATCTGTGATAAAGAAGACTGAAACAGACCAATGTATGTTTATCCACATAATGTGCAAACTCATCATTAAAAAAAACCTTTATGTAGTGAGTTTTGGATCTTCCATTATTATTAATAGTGTGCAGTTGGTTTCCATCCGCTAGATAACATCCCACCAGTAGAGCCCCAAATATTATAAGGGAGACCAGATGGGCAACCATAACAATAGCCATTACATTTCAGATTGTTTTTCATCAGTATTGTATCGCACGACACTCACAGTGAACAAGAAACCAGCAATATCAAAGCAGACAGGAGGTAAAATGCGGCTGTGATGCAGATGTGTCCTTCGTATGTCGAAAAGCAGCCTTTAGCAAACTCTGGGCTCCATCGGCAGACAAAGTCTAGGACTGTTATCTTATCCATAACTTTTGCTTTCACACATAAGGAAAAGCGAACTCCTCGCAAAATATTACATCAAAATGATTCCGTTTCTAATTTCTATCTTTAGTCGCTGTTTGTGACTGAAAGTCTGTTGCATGATATGTTTGTTAATAAAACACGACACGTACAGCTCGTCAGCCACCTGTATCAGTTTGGCAACACCTGGACCTGTTCTTGCGGCGCATTACCTTGACTCATAAATATTAATTACGTAAAGTGACGTTGAACAAACAGATTGGCTGGAAGACATTATGTTAAAAACCTTATGCTAATAAAAGCGTGTTACTTTGTAACATTTTTAGTACATAAAATGTTTGGTAGTGAATTTAATTTAAATATACTAACGACTTCTTAAAATGGTAATAATTTTAAACATCCTGAAACTGAAGCATTTTTTATTACACTCATATTCAAGATAAATTTCTTTGGTTGAACACGTTAGCAACTGCTGTCATTTCTGTGTAATCATTGACTACAACAGTAGGAACAATAACGGTTTTATTTTTATCATTTTGTTCTGTTGAACACAGAATGAGATATTTGGAAGAATTGAGGAAAGCAAAAAGTTCTAGGGCACCTTTGACTACCATTTTAATTTGACCTACTATAGTAGTCAATGGTGCCCCAGAAATGTCAGTTGTTCACATTCTTACAAATATCTGTCTGTATTTTCAGCAGAACAAAGACATTTATACAGGTTTGGAACAACTTGTGAATGAGTACATGATGAGAGAATTTTCATTTTTGGGTGAACTATCCTATCCCTTCAAGGAAACCACAAACGTTCACAAACAGATACACTGCATACAGTGTGCTGAGTTTAAGCACAAGGAGAGTTAGGAAGACACTTAAGATTGATTGTGTAGTTCCAACGATTTCAAGGTAAATCCTTTCTTAGCTAAACACAGCATAAAAATAAGAAAATGCACAATTTAAATGCTTATTTAAGTCATTATTACACTTTTCTAGCCATTTTGGGTCGAGGCATGAAAACAGCATGGACCAGCAGTCAATCTAGAGGAAGGGTTAACACACACACACAGACAATCACATACACCTCCATCTACAGGAATACTACAGGAGTACTGCACACAGTGAGATTAAAATAATGTAAATAGACTTACTTTAAGATAATAAAACAAAAGAAAAAAATGTGAGAATACATTTACTTTTAATGAAATAACCAGGAGAGCTTCATTTATTAGCGTTTGAATGATGTGACAAAACCTGGTCCAGTGAATCTTACGCCATACTGTGAAATAATGAAACATTACAGTGATAAAGTTTCTACTTTAGATGAAGAGGAATTCATTTTTCCACCAAAGATGCACATCGATTTGAAAAACGATCAAGCATCCAGATGTTTAGTGAGTCTTCTAACTTTCTCCTTCTTGTTCCGGTTACCATGTTTTTTCCAGGGCTTCCCAACTTGCTGTTTTGAGCCTTCTTTTCCAGCCATAACAGGGCCACTTCCAGGCTTATAGCCCATCACCATCTGTACGCCCTTTGTCAGTGCTCTCACATTTTCCTATGAGGGATACAGAGTTTAGAGAGACAGTGGCATACGGATCAAATTAATATGTGATATAACTAATACGTAAATCAGCTGAATCTCACTTGATGAAAGAAAATTTTATCCACAGGGTTTTCGATGCGTTTGACTTTGGATGGTTTGTCGACACAGCTGGAGTTTTTTCCTCCTGTCTGCATGGTAAACCGTGCGTGCTGAGGTTGGAAGTCTTTGGGGTTAATGTGGGGTGGTGGATGGCAATACAAGAGTTTGCCCTGGAAATCGTAAGGTCATTACTAGAGTTATATCTCATATTCTTCATATTCACTGTAAATTCTCACTCTGCAGTTACAAATAGAGATACTTACATTGACGTAGTCTTTTAAAACATAACGGGCTGATCTAGATTGGTCTGGCTGGCCGTGGGCTGTCATATAGCCTCTCATATCTGCACAAACACAAGTAGCCATTGTTTGAAATCAAATTCTGAGTCATCATGTTATGAAATGACAATCTGACAGTAAACCACTCACATCCGTATGCCATCAACAGCTCCTCCTGGGTAGGGGGTCGATCAGGGTCCTCATCCTCTCTTGGTCTGATGATGTTAATGCCATAGGTCCCATCCAGCACAGCTCGAGGGATAGTCTGACATACGTATTTTAGTTAAGGGCATCACTTTTAAATTGACATCTTTGTCTCTTAAAATTTGGTTACAACAATCAATGAAGCTAGAACGCAAAAGCATGAAAACGCCTGTTTAGAAAGGTTATTAAAGAGATTGCTGGAACGTGATCTCTAATCTGATCAATGGGAAGAATCCCGCTGCAGATCATCTCGGCTTTGGTGGACACGAAGGAGGGCATGACGAGTCCAGGACAATCACACAGACAGAGACCAGGATCAACAAACAGAGTCTGTAACACACGCAACAGAAGAATCAAGATGATGCAGAGACGTTTTATCATACAATACAAGCACAAAAATTCTCACTATGGAATTTATATCACAAGACAGATGAGGAAACTAAACTCCTTAAATACTCACCTGAAAATGTTTTGTGTGTCCAGGTGTAGCTGAAACCGAGACTTTCTTGTTCCTAAGGATGGTGTTGATGGAGGAGCTTTTTCCAACATTGGGATACCCCACCTTAAAAAGATGTGCCAGTATTAGGCTATTGTCTTATTTTACAAGAAAAAGTTGACAATTACGATTTTTTAGAAGGAAAAAAAAGCTTGCAGTGTTGTGGTTACATATAGCAGCCGGCAAAGTTCAGAGGCAGCATTTGTGCACGAAGGCCACTCAGTGAAACAGATTCAGAAAGGCTTCATAGGCACTATAACAGAAATCTATTTGAATTGTAAACAGAAATCGTCTTTGCAACAACCAGTCGCATATTTAAAAACTAAAATACGATTTTCTCACTAGAAGGGCAATCAAAAGTTATTGAAACTATTCTTAAACTTTAACTTAGACAAAATTATGCTCCAACCGGCGTTTCAGCCGCCATTTTACTTTTTCAAGCTTGATCCTGCTCGACCAATCACATTCCTCTTCCGCATATTGTTATGGAAACGACAGGTCTCGCAACTCGATTGTCATTGAATAGCTGTGAAAAGGTGCTTGCTGTAGGGTGGGGTTCACTTTTTTTCAACTTCAAAAGACACCTGAGCTGCAGAAAAATACGCCACGTTGGCATTTAAAAAACTTCCCATTACTTTTCTGAAAACACGCATTACTCCACAGGAGTTATCACATAAACAGACACTGATGGGTGACAACACAAACATTTAATACATTTGTATCACTCACCAATCCTACTGTGATTTGTCCATCTTTTGATGTGGAACCATAATGTGTCGATTTAAATACTTCCAGAAGCTCATCTCTGCGTAACAACCGACTTGAGTTGTAGAACGATGATGCAGCTGTGGAGTTTGTGTGCTCATCTGTGTCATCTTCAGATTCCTCAGAGCATGTCCGCCAGTCCGTCTCATCAACACAGCCCTGGAGTCCTTCACTTTCGTCCTCATCTTCACTCTCTATTCTCATCTCTTCTTGAGTGCTGTTCTCCATGTGAAGATCTGTGATATCTTCTAAAGCTCCTTCTTGTTCCCCATCACTCTGATCCTCTGGTTCCAGTGGCTCTTCTCCCTTAAGGAGAATTCGAAAACTTAAAGGTACTACATTTTAAAAGAGCTTTAATACTTCTGTTGATTCTGGTTTCACCCAACTTAAAAACTAAGACTGGGCTGATAAAATGTATCCATTGAGTAAACACTTTGAAAAAAAAGTGTCTGCAAAATGCATAAAAGTAAACGTATTGCTCCAGTTTTACTAGGATGTGGTGACATCTTTAAAAACCAACTCCATGCCTTACCTTCTCTTCCGCCTCGAGCCGCTGATCTTCGGCCAGAGCAGACCAGAACACCGCTCTGATGCCTTCTTTCTGAAAGTATCGGGCCCAATGTCGCCGCTGTTCTCTAGTAAGTAGGTCGGCTTTGTTCAGCAGAAGCATGTTTACTTTCTGATCAGAGACCTCTTTTACATATTTTTCCTGTAAGAGACAATAATAGAAATTGGTAAAGCAATAAGAAGAGGAAAAATAGGATGGAATCAACACATTTTGAGATAGATTACTTACGAGATCCAAGCAGCGAAAGAGCCGTGGGTTTCTGGCGTCAAGTATTTGAACCACAAGATCACTGAGGAAAAACAAAATCTCGGTCAGTATTCACCACCATCTTAATGGTAAATCACACAGCGCATTATGCTAGAACAAGAATAGCCATTACAGTTAAGGGGGAAAGATTTACCTCCTCTCAATAACTCTCCACAGTTGCCTCCAGAAATCCAGATTCTTCTCAAAAGGGGTAAGAATGAACTTCTGTTCTTCTTCCAACCTAAAACAGAGAGTGTTTTTACAACGGATAATGCACTGAAGTCGCATTAATATTATAAATGTACACTCTGCCAAATATATTCAACATATACTTTGCCAATTCTCTCCTCCATATGAGGAAACTCTCCCTCTCGACTTGCTGTAGAACTTCAGGACTTGTGTTCTCATCCCAAGGAGGCCTAAAGCAAGAGAACAAGTACACATTGACTGTCCTTTTCATCTTAGGCAACAATTTTTTGTAATTTAACTTTTCATTGTTCAACATTTCTAACAAAGTACATCAACACAGCAATTAGTATCATTTTTACAATAATACAAGACAACATTTTTTTATAAATAGACAAGAAGTGCACTGCTACTTTCATTATACCTTCGGGGGATTCGTAGAAGTTGTTTGTTTTCTTCGTGTAATTTCTTCAGCAGCCTGGACTCTTCACTGGTTAGCAGACCTGCCCTTGATTCAGCTGGGACAAACTTAACGTTCATCTTCTCTGAAAAACAATATCACAAAGTATTATTGCAGTTAATTTCTGTTCCCAGCCATGTTCTAATAAATGTCAATAGAAATAAGTTTTGAGTCACTCAGAAGGCTGATCATGACAACCACCTGCGATAAATTCTGTTCCAGCCAGTTCTGCAGTGGCTAAAAAGTCATCCAGAGAGCTTTGCTCTGTCACGGACTGCAGGTTGAGCCGACCCCAGTCATAGCCATCATTCAGTTCACTGGTGTGGAGCTGAAACACACAAAACAAGTAATATTAATGTTTAAAGCTATATAGTTCATAAGCTAAATTTTGAATTCATTTAAATTATTCGGATTATGTGAGTTTAACTAAAATAACTTGTTGAACAGTTTCATACCCATGTGTCATTTCTTCTGTATCCACGGCCTGCGTTCAGTCTCTCCTTTATCAAAGCTCTCCCCAACCCTGATCCCTCAACACGGGTCTTCTTCTTTCCCATGTCAGATCTTTTTACAACAGTAAGCAGCAATTAAAATGTGTCAGCGAGGTTTTGAACGAGATACGAGTAATGTGCACTTCACCCATGTGACGTTTGTTATGGCAGAGGAAGGAAGTCGAGTGGAATATTCCATCTACAGCACTTCATTTTTTAAGGATAATGTTGCTTTGTGTCTATTTTTAAAATGTCGTTGTCGATGGATCGATGATTAAGAGCAACTACGTTTTATCTTTAAACGTAGATGGATACGATAGATAATGTAGCTCAAAACATAAATCGTACTTAGTTTATTCCAAAGTGTCTTACTATAAAATGTCCGACAAAAGGCTGAACTTCAAACAAGTTAGTTCCGGATGAGAGAAACTACGTTTTAATAAGTTTATTATTCGAGCACGGTTAATAGATACACAATTCAAAACAATATAATTAAAAAAAACAAAATACTGAAAAAGTAAACAAGTAAACTTTTATTTTTAAAAGATTTTACAGATAATACACAGATCAGGGATATTCAGAAATCGTTTAAGGGCTTTGTGGACACGTAGCTGTTGTGATAAGCAACATGTTTTTTTTAAATAAATATTTTTGAGCACTTATTCGTCTTTCCACCTATGAAACTTTTATTTTAATGCGTTTGTGCTTTTCTACCAGTAGAGGGCAGCACAAAACAAGTTGCATTGGTCCAAAACACCTTTCCGCGCAAATTTAGCCAACCATAGACATCTCTGATGGATATGATAGATATCTATGGCTCGACCTGATTTTGCCAAGTGGTTGATGTCCTCAGGACAACATATTTTGTTGACCTAAGGACAACATTTTTATACATAAAAACCTAAACCCACATACCCAAACCATAACTTACCCCTAAAATCAGAGGGTTACGGTAAGTGAAAAACAATGGCCTAGAAGCACCTAATCCTGGTTGGAAGATTAAATTTAAAATAAACTGTACAATTATTTCAGAAATCCGATTGGTTGATTGAAATGTAGTCTCAGGCTCAACATGATGTCCTAAGAAAATCAACCACTTGGCAAAAACAGAAGAGCCTATCCCTGGCAACAACAAGGCTACTACTTTAACTTCTACTATCACTAGGATTATTACTACACCTAATAATAATAAGACGAATAAAAATAAGAATACTTATTGCTGGAATACACTTCAAACCTAGACATCATACAATTGCAGACTTTTTGAAAGTTTCAGATGGAAAGACACAAATAGATCAAAACTGCAGACTTAATGCAATTAATCCAGACTAATAATCTGAGCAAAAGTCTTGTGTATTTGAGCCTTAACGGAAACAATATTTTATTATACTTAAAGAAAAAATATTCTAATAATGTGCTGTTGAGTAATTCATTAATAATAATAATAATAATTCGTTTGGTTTTTAATATTTACATTTTAAAATAGTGGCACGTATTAAAATGTATGGTACAACAGCTTACACTTTTAAATGTCTTTAATGAACGCGATTGTAATGTCGGTGAAGAATATGCTATGCATGCTGATTCACGAATTTAATAGCATCACATTTCGAGTTAAGTTAAGGTGTATAATATAGGTGTTTAGTTAAGTCGTGTAAAAATAAAACATTGCCTCTATAGAACATCTCAGACTTAGAAATAAAAAGCATATTACAGACATGTATTGTCTTGGTACTTTCCTCACTCTTCTGATCCCTCTGACGTGCTGAGTTGGTTCAGTCCGGTATTTAAGTCGCTGCTTCAAGCTTTGACTCTACAGTATGTTATTTTGTGATGCACAGTTAATAGCGAGCAAGGCGATACTCCTCCGCTCATAGGTTTACAAAGTGCTCTGCAACTTTTAAAATGCCTTAAGTCAAACCGATAGACGACTACAGATTGATCTAAAGCAGAATTTAGATGTAATAGGACTTACTTGTGCAGATTTAACGTCCTCAACGCGACAAAAGCATGTTGCCTTGGAAGAAGAACAAGTTCGAGCTGATCGAGGAAGACAAGCATCATTCCAAGCCGAAGGGCTATGCCGTGAGCCTCAACTACTCTACGCTCACCTCCTTCGCCAAATCGTGCCCGGAGAGCGCGCTCAACAGAGTCGGGAGCATGTTTAAATCCAAGAGGAAAAAGGTCAAAATCACCAGCGAGGACCCCACGTACACTGTGTTGTACTTGGGCAACGCCACAACCATCCAGTCCAAGGGTGAGGGATGCACGGACGTGGCCGTCAGCAAGATCTGGGGCAAGAGCGAGATGGGAAAAAACGGAACCAAAATGAGGCTAACCATCAGCTCGCAGGGCATCCGTATGGTGCATGTTGACGAAAAAACTAAGAGACCCGGACATTTATATTTATTGCACAGAATCACCTACTGCGTCGCGGACCCGAGGCTCCCCAAAATCTTCGCCTGGGTCTACCGGCATGAGATGAAGCACAAGGCGGTGATGCTGCGGTGCCACGCCGTGCTGGTGTCCAAGCCGGAGAAGGCGAAGGCGATGGCGCTTCTCCTCTACCAGACCTCCGCGACAGCTCTGGCCGAGTTTAAAAGACTCAAACGAAGGGACGACGCCAGGCACCAGCAGCAGCAGTTGATAGGGGAGCAAACCATCCCTCTTGTCCCCCTGAGGAAACTGCTGAACGGACAGTGTTACTACAAACCCCCGGTGGAGCGCAGCAGGAGTGCGCCCAAACTGGGCTCCATCACGGAGGACCTGATCGGAGAGGAGGAAGAGGAGAAAGCGATGCACTTTGAGTGCGAGGATATTTTGGACACCGACAGCGACTGTGGCAAACAAGAACTGTGCCAGATTATCAATGATTTAGACTCTATGAGTATAGGGAACGATGTACAGTTACTACGGGCCGACCTAAGAGTGACGCGCCTGCTGTCTGGGGACAGCACGGGGAGCGATTCCTCCATAGAGAGCAACCAGGAGGCTGCGTCTGTTCCCAGCGGCGTTGTCGGGGGAAAGATGCAAGAAGTCGGCTGACTTTTCTTAAACAAACTGCTTTAATCGAGCCACATGCGATGAAGAAGACCGTGGGGGTATGAACGTGCCACATCCCTGCGTTTTGAAAGCGCAAAATCTGTTTTGCGGATTAAACGGATGTGTGTTAAGATCTACAGATCTGCCTATCTAGATATTGTTTTGGAACAAACGTATGCACAGGACGCCTGGTAAGAGTTTAAAGGACTCAGAAAAAGCCAAAATGCTGTCTAGGTAAGCAACTTAATGTAGGTTTGGAGACTTTGGACACTCATAATCCCCGTTAGTTGGGGCCCGAAAGGACCAGAGCTGCGCAATAATAAGACTCTTAAAGTCTCTGCTAAACCTCTCAATGGTGTAAGAGATTTTAGGAAAGATCTTGTCACCCTTATGTTTTCCTTGAGGAAATGCATTTTAAAAGAGAAACAACAATCCTGAAATGTGTCTTTATTTTTTGCTTTCATTCTGGATGTATGGATGGATGGTATATGAGTATGTAGACCTGATCAATGAGTTACATAGCAACTTTCCTGTTTTCTGTTCGTACTTTTTTAATTTCCACTGTGGTGGAATACGGACAAGTGTTAATATTTATGTGTATATTTGTTTTGCCATAAATGTTCTTAGAAACATAAGTGTTTATCTTTGCTGTGCAAAACAGAAACCAATGTACAGAGATGTAAATATATATAAATACAAAATGTGTAAATGAAATGCATTATTTTTTGAAGAATGTGGTCTGTTTCTGTGAACACCAATAAAAAAGTGAAATGTATATCTAAGTCTGAAATATATACTGAAGCTGAATATAACTGAAAACTGAGCAGCATTGCAGGTCAAACTAAATAAGATCAATAGCAGTAGAATTATACCACAACATGTTGTTTCCTAACTCAAGATCTAGAATTAGAAATAAATTATAATTATGTAATATGAAGGAGAAAATACGTTTTGTAACATGTATGGCACAACAGAGAAGTAGAAAGTATAAATCATAATGTGTAATGTCTAATGTGCTGAACTCAATTCTAAACCAATTCACTGTTTACAGATTAAGGGTGCTATTTATTACACACTATAATACAGAGATTACAATTAAAATAATCCCATATGTTAAGGCTCTAAAGTTGAGAAGAAAACTCAAATAAATTCCAATCATCTTTGAGTCACCGGCTATGAGTCACCATAAAAAGCTTTTTTACATAAGTGACATGTATAACGTAGATGAATTATTCTATATAATATATAAATAGTGTATGCAGGCAGAAAACATTTTTCATTTTAAATCTTTATACATGTAATTTGTCAAAGTATTCTTTAAGTATAGAGAATACAATAAAGATACATTAACAAATACTGTATAAGACATCTAACATCACAAAAAACACATATTGGATACATTTTGAAAACAGCTTACATAGAAAAATGTAGTACAGTCACTGTGTGTCCATAGCATACATATACACATACATATATATGTGTGTTTGTGTGTATATGTATACAGCACGGTATGCACTGCATATATATAAATATTTGTGTCTGTACATACAACTATACAACTACTCTGCACAACTTACTCTCGGAGAAATTGGGTTCCGATCACCTAAACTAGCCAGACAGACAGATCTATGTTTTATTAATGTGAAATTCATCTTTGTCTTCGGCACTCTTTTGGAAAAAACTAATTGCTTTAGTGGTTCATGCATGAAATGTATCTCAAGACACCTGTAATGTATCACATTATGCGAAAAGCCTCTATTATTATTTGTACGGGAGGTGATGGTAGCCTCTGTGTAGCTTTTCCACTGAGATGGGTTTGGCACAACCATGTAAAGAAACACGCTCTTAAATAATGCAAGCTGTTGTTAAAAGCCATGCGGTCTCACAGGTTAGTCTCCTGTTACACCTGTCTAAGAAAGGAATCCTCACCCACAATCTCTCTCTCTCTCTTTTTTAAATACACAGGATTCCTTAATGTTTGCGTCAAGTGTAGAAAAGCATACAGTATGTACACAAAAGTGTTTTGTCATCACGAAGAACCAATGTGACAATTGTTTGGCATTTCCCATGCTTTACAAAACCATTTATTGATTTTAACAAATATGCTGAGCTTTTAATAACAAGATAGTGACCAGCCAAAAGCAATTTTAAATCAATGTTTTTTATTCAAATATTTTTCAGGTTGACAACAACAAACTTCATTAGAATACAGATATTCCACCACAATCTTGTCACAAGGAAAGATACAGATCTCCAAACAATACTGTCTGAGAGTGCAAGAAAAGGTTATGATGGTGCTCTCGATGTTGGTGTTTCCAAAATATGTGCATGCATTCTGAGTTTGTTTTTACATCCTCTATACTTTTCGGTACGGCTATTTTAATCGGTTCACTTATAGACAGGAAATAGTATAATAACAGGGAAACAGGAAACATCACAAGACACGAGTCCAGTCTGCACGCTAAGATTGGGAGATTTCATGGAAATATTTACATCCAAAGACTATTATTTTAGTTGTATATGTACTTTGATCACATCATGGCACCCACCCCGTTGTACCAACCATTTTCTTTAAACTGTGTATGCGTATGTGCAATTTATGTAAATTGTTACAAGCCTTTGTCGAAACTACATTTCCCATGATTCTCTGTCAGTATGAAAATGATACAATACACATTTTCTTATTATGTTCCACTAGGTATCAAATGTCTTAATTAGTTTAAGTTATTTAGACCAAAAATCACTTGAATCCACATCAGATTTGCATAACTAATACAGAACTTGTAAGAACTTATAAGGCCCTGCACATTCATAAAAATAAACAACATTCAAACAGACTAACGCCACACATTCACGGTTTATTTTTTTCTGCTAAATGTTACGATTTTACCACGGCGTATTCATGTAGACCGCACACCTACACATACATACAAAGCAGTTAAAGTCAGCATTGTGAGGTATATCCGAGTGATACGGTTACTGAAATGAAAGAAAAAGCAGGGCGGGACTTGATTTCCCTCATCGAAAATCCTTTGAATCGTTGGAAGATGGGCATTGCCAACAAAATGGAGGCAGATTTAAATGCGAGTTTATAGTTAATCGTAGAGGATTATTTTCTATACCAAACTTTCCATCGGCACCCTACCATGAAGAAAGCTCCGCCCTCAGGCCAGTCCTCATGACAGGAAGTGATGAGGTAATTTCGAGGGGAAAGGAGGTTAACGTTTTTTGAAGATTATGAGGGCACATGAATTAAAAATAAAAATGAATCGCACAGATGAGTGACTTTTTAAGAAAGCCCTATAATGTTCCATAAAAATAAAAATTTCAATTTTGATTCCATGGCTTCTTTAAGAATAACAAAACTAAGACAAAACCTACACTTTGCCAAAATATTATAACCAAATGTAGATTCCACCTAGTGAAAGTGTCATTAGTCGTTTCCAAGTATTTACAGAATTGTTCTACCCGTTCACTACTAAAATTTACTTAAACCACAGGTTAATGGGGTGAGTTGCATGTCTTTGATGTGCTGTTTGTAGAAGTGCTTTTACCCATTAAAGGCAGGTGGTAGGCTGCTGTGATGGAAGAAGATGATGGAAATCTCTGCATTACCCATCAAAGACTTTCGAAGAGATAAGGGGTTTTCCACAGCATGGTTTTGAGGATTCTGCCACCCCACCAGTCTCAGCACCAGAGAGGTGAAGCTCTACTATGGTCTGATCATAGATTCAAAGCACTTCAAAGTGAACCGACTCCCATAGAAGACTTACAGCCTCGTTAGCGGCTGGGGTGTCTACTAACGTACAACCTTCATAGGATTTCCTCAACACTTTAATGGAGAAGTTGCAGAAGCTGAAGCCGAAGACTGCATAAATGTTAACAGTCTTTTGTCATCTGTGAGATGTTTATGATGAGCTGTAGAGGAGGAAAGAAGAAATTTAGATAGTAGGGCAGAACACATTAATAAAGCATGTTCATGTTCACAGTAAAAAAGAAAATTTGAAATTTCACGTTTTAGCAGGACATCATTGTCTTACAAAAATTTCTCAAAAAAATTATGCAATGAATGAAATAAAACGCAAAGGAAACGAAACATGCTGTACTTGTACTATGTACTATGTACGCTGTACTATGCCATCATTTATAATTCTTGTACCGGATATGTTTCTGGACATTGAAGAAGGCAACAAACTACACTCCCCTCACAACCCTCCAATAGATGCATTGTTCAGAAATTTTCAGTCGCTGTTGATGTGTCGAGACAGAGGGACTGTCTTTATGCGAATAGCTTTGTTTCCTTTTTATTCAGATTTCTGTAAACTTTGAAGATGAACATTCACATATAAAATCTTAATAACAGACCAACAAACACACATGCACAAACACACATGGACATTTTTATGTGAATACATAAAGAGTTTGCATAACGAAAACACACAACTAAATAATTGCCGTGTGAAAATAAGGACGCCTAAACTCATTTACCCTGAATGACAGGCATGATATTCTGTTTGGCTGAACTGCCTCAACTAGTATACAACCGGTTTGTCCTCTAAAATAGTTGAGCGCCAGTGAACCACATAGGAACGCATCTTTGAAGTGTAGTTATATCATCGCTATGTGGAATTACTGGTAGGACTCATGATGAGACCGGAGCTGTGCTCAATTGGCACAACAACAGTGTCATATTTTTTTGGGTACAGTATAGTAAACGGAAAGCTGGCGATGATTTTGGATTCAGAAAAATACACTCATACTGGCAAACCCAGACTTTGTGCCGCATGTAACCTATGCATGTCATGGTTTAAAATGAGATATGATTGGAATACAACAACCCCATTGCCATTCAAAAACAAATAGATAGAAAACAAATGCCACTTCTGCAGCAAGCTGTACACAAGCCGTTATGATTTACAGAGTATGGTTTTGGATAACTTGACTGGACTGCGGTTGAAACCAGAATAAGGGATTGATGCCAATGGTTTTAAATTGAAACGCACATAAGAAATGCACTATTGAGGTTTCCAAATGCCTCTGGGGATACACTTTGGCATTTTCATCTTCATCTGGTCCAGAGAGAGAGATCAAAGGTCATGAACAGGTCAAACTAAATGTTCACACCTGCAGCCCGGAGCATGGGAGGATCCTCCTTAATACTTGTACTTCACAATTCTTTGAAGCACAAGCTCCCAGAACGCAAGCACATCACATAGCAGGCCTAAAGAATGCAGACGGAACATTGAGCTCCATTCAAATACCTTTTCTGAATGGTTGAGACAAAATAGTTATGTGGATTCTGTGCTCATCAAAAATATAATGGTTTTGTGGTCGGCGTGATTCCTCTGTTCATCACACTGCAAATTTTACTTTATACTTCACAGCCTGGTAAATGTTTTCTAGATGCATATTTGATCCGGCAGATCCATAACAGATGAGATGAGCAAACATCGAGAACCAAAGATAAAACCTGCATGACCACATTTATTTCCCAAATTAGTGGAAAGTTATCTTGTGGCTGTTTCCCCTAATAATGGGAATGAATAAAACCGAACCAGGCCCTCGTTTTTTGACAAGTTGTCCACGATAAGCATGAGAGGACAGCACGTTTAACATTGTTAAGAAGTCTGAATGCATGACACATCGTTGCAGCACTCCTTAAAAAGTTATTTTATATAACTGTGTTTACGTTTTTGTTTATCTTAAAAAGAAGTCATATTGCGCAGATTACAGATTTGGCAACATATTAAAGTCTGATATTAAAAGTCAGGGATATCAATACAAATTGTAACCATTCACATAAAAACGATGTTTTTTGAAAATTTGTGGAAATGTGTTCATGCAATGGAAGTCAATGGAAGCAAAAGCTGTTTGTTTACCAGCGTTTTTCCAAATATCTTCGTTTGTGTTCTGCAGAAGAAAGTCATGCAGGTTTGGAATGACTTGAGGATGAGTAAAGGATGAGAGAATTTACATTTTTTGGGGTTACTTTGGGGTGAATGGTCCCTTTGCTGTGGTGCACAAACCATTGCAAAAAGGATGTAGGCAAGATATATCGTTAATGATATAGAAATACAACAAACTATATATTGACTTCTAAACACATGGTTTATAATGTATATTCAGTGCTTTATTTATCAGCACCAATAACATAAACTAAGATATAGCTCATATTGGCTAAGATATTGATCATGTAGGTTAAGCTACTGATCTTATAGGCTTACAGGCTTATTGATTATATGTGACCCTGGACAACAAAACATAGGGGTAACAAAACATATATTTCATATATATAACTTAATATATTGAAGGTAGGAAATTTACAAAATATCTTCATGGAACATGATCTTTACTTAATATCCTAATGAATTTTGGCATAAAAATCTATAATGTTGACCCATACAGTATATTTTTGTCTTTTACTAAAAATGTTCCTGTGCTACTTAAGACTGGTTTTTTGATCCGGGGTCACATATAGTCTGAGGTATTGATCGCATAGCAGCAGTTTTTCCTAATTTAATAGAGACAGAATGCACAACCTAAAGCCCCCTCATTTGAACAGATCTATCCTGTCATTTATCATCAGGCTGCTTAGCCCACTTGTTTGAACAGTTTACAAAAACAGCCTCTACTTCCACTGCACATTCTCAATGCAAACGTGCTAAAACAAAACACGCGTTTGGTAAACAAGAGAACAGGGGAAAAATTGTATTGGGAGTGCTGCAAGAAAAATGAGAATAGCTGGCCTTGGTCTCCCGCTTCTCGAGGAAGACAGGGGAAATGTCGAGTTGGTCCCCACAAGATGAAAAGAACTCATTAGCATCCACGCTTTGTAGCTTTGGTTGGTTTCTGGCTGAAGCGCAGCTCCCAGGCTTGCAGTGACGGATGCACAAACTGCTGAAATACTCTACAGCTAAAGCACAGAGGGAAGAAAGAGAGAAATAAAGAGGAAAACTCAAAGCCGGGAAGAGTTGAAAGTAGGTTGGAAGCTTGGGGAGAGGGAGCGATGAAAAACAGGAAGGACAGAACAAGCACAGGAAGTGAAGGAGATAAACAGGTGTGATAACAGACAGCATGGGCGCCAAGGTATGCGACTCAAAGTGAAATCATTTCTGTCAGACATATGCAGCATACTTTCCACATTCTGTGTCTCGTGTCCTATATGCTTTGTGATATGCTGCGTTCTGTAACAATACACTCTTTAAAGGTTCAATGTGTAATATTTAAGAATATCTATTGACAGAAATGCAAAATAACATACATAACGATGTGAGGTGTCAGAGGTGTATTAAGACCTTACATAATGAGGCTTATGTAAGCCTCATTAAAAAAAATGTTGCCTGTGTTACTCAATAAAACTGAGTAAACTTGACATTCTTTTTTTTTATTTGTTTCTATTCCCCACTAGACTTCAAATGTTTAAAGCATGTACCCATAAATACTCAAACTTATACATTTTCAAACTGCAGTTCTAATGTTACTACTGTATATCAAATATTATTTATCTTTTCCCTATTTCTTATTTAATATAAAATACCAAACGATTACAACCCCAGCAAGTCATTTTTCTCGGTGTTGTGAAGACACAGTTTGAGCAAATGAAAATCATCCTTTAGGTCTTCTCACATGAAATATTTCTATCTGCCCTGCAGCCGTGCCACAGGAAACTGCATATTTTTACTCAACGACTAAAATTACACCAACACGTGGCATCAGTTATTTGTTACAAACTCTAATCTTTCAACAACCTTTCACTTAGAATAACAGTCTTAAGTCCTTCCTCTTATTTTTTTGCTTCAGCCACTGGTGTACATCAACCACACTGAAAGACTCAGGCCACTGAACAGAGTGTAAACAGGAAGTGGATCTGGAGGTTTGAGGGCTCTTGGGAGGACTCAAGGGTGAGCTGAGATCATGACCACCAGCAGCAGAAGGGAAGTCGGTCGACAGCAAGCAGCTAGTCAGAAAACGGCATTACTTTATCTGATGGATGTCTTTGAATCTGAGGAATGTCTGGAAAACAATGGCTTTGAAAGTTGATCTACCACTGAAGCAGGGGATTTTCTGTGCTTCTCCATAGACAGGGAGATGAGCATTATAAAGGATTAAAAAACGACTCTGTTGTGTTAGACTCGACAGTTTATCAGTAGAAGGGTCCGGCGGTCTTTTGGGGGAAAGTTTTGAGTTAAGCACAGTCTTAAATTCACAATGTGGTTGGCAAAGTTTTCAGAAGTTGTTTTCTAAAGCGCGTTATTTTATTTAAGCTGTTTGCTTTGTAATTGCAAGGGTGTCCTGGGTGGTTGCTGGGGTGTCACCATCAGTATTGGGCAAGCTACTCTGAAAAAGTAATTAATTACTAATTACATAGTCAATAGTGTAATCAGATACTGTATGAATTACACTCTCTAAAGAGTATTGAATTACTTATTACTAATAACTTCCTATATCTTGTATCAACCTTGATATGTTACGTGATTCAACGGATCTTCCAATTATTCAAATAAATAATACAGTATAAAACTACATAAAGTATTATTATTTACTGACCAAAGTATTGCAAATGTGAGAATTATACATGAAAGCATGGATTTTAAAGTTACACTTTGTATTTTGATGTCAATTCCACTATTGGACACACAGTATTTAGTTTAATTACATTAGAAGTAAATGTAAGTAAATTACAAAAAAAAGAGTAATCCCTTTCTTTACTTTTTTAAGGGAAAAGTAATGAACTTATAGTCACTAATTACCTAGTAACTAGTGACACCCAACACTGTTCACTATCTCTGAAAATCTGATCTGGTAAAAGAACACTAAGATTTGAAACATTCTCTTCCACAAGCTTCACAAGTTGAGACACCATTTATAGCCACAGCCCAATTGGTGCAAGACAAGTCATTACATAACCATAATGACTTTTTCTATTTTTATCCCTATAAATATTTTCTCTCTACTTAGAAAACAAGTCACACAGGGCTTGAGCATGTACATATTTAGTTGGTATGACTCACTTCTAATGCTTTTTACTCTTTCAATGATGTAGTTCAGATGTACATGTCACACCCATCGGAGGTCACACCCTTTATGGTTGCAAATAAACTACCAATGCGACAGGTTTAAGACAGAGGAAAATTCTGAGAAACAACAGTCATCCAAGAACAAGGCAATTTCACAACTTATGGGTTTCACACCCTTTTCCCAAGTGATACCCAAGTCACAAGGACGCGAGTCATTAGCGTTACAATGCTTAAGGCACCAATCTGAGATTATTTAACACATACAGTATCTGTGCCACCTGCGTACATTTATTTAAGACAGTTTCACTAAACGAATGGCACGCCAAGATGCAGTTTGTAGAACTTTTGACGTTAAAGTTATCTCCACAAAACAAGACATGGTTGTATTTTTAAGAACTATCTACAAAGCATTATATAATATTTAAACTGACTTTTTAAAAGGAGAAGATTTGCATTGATTTACTTTATGGGAACACAGCATTGTGGGGAATTACGGCCCATTCCCATGGAACAAATTGTATTCAGGAAAAATATGCTTTTAACTTCAACTGTTGATTGCGTCCTGGAACAAAACTCAGAGAAGATAAAACAGAAGTGGAGTTATTGTTTCGGGGTGAATAAAATGGCATCATTGCCAAAGGAAGCCGAAATGGGAAATGCCCTCCATCTGCCAACTTTTCAAACAAAGAGACCTAACTCTGACTAACTCCTTGTAAATCTGAATTTTTAGACAAACATACTCCTTAAACCAGAATGAATACACGTGAGATCTCTTTAATAACTCATTTTGTTTCTAGATTATATATGAAATTGGAAACCGTTGCTCAAGTCTGCATATCATAAGTTTTTCTTGAGAAAAAATACCCAGAAATCTCACAAATGTCTCTATTAGAGTTTCAAAAGAGATGTGAACTCTATCGAAGTTTTCAAAGCCAAAATAATTCACAATAACAATTTTATTGTGATATCGACTGCAATAGCTTTTTAAAGAAATTATGCTATCAGTCAAATTCATCTTTAATTTGGTTAGATTTGTGTGTCTTTTGAATGAATCACATTCAAAACACAATTGTATGGAGCCAGAAAAGAGCTGCTTAACATTGTTACTCTTATGGATTTTTTTTAAAAGGATGTAGAACAGAGTATAACTAACACAATATCAATAATCATGTTTTAAATATCATGTGTAAATGCGGTATATTGTCACACCCCTAATCTCCACAATGTCACAAACTGAACTAAGATTTGTCAAGATTTTACCAAAAATCAAGATTATAAGAAGTCAACATTACTTAACATTTCAACATGAACTCAAATATTTCTCCTTGAATTTACCAAATCCAGAATATTTTACCTGTACTATATACACTGAATTTACATCTCCATAACCAATTTTGGCATTTGTTTTATTTTAGAATAAATATCTTAGACCAAATTGACACCTAAATGAAACTAAAAACAACATCAATCTATGAACAATAACATTTTTTCTCAGTCATTAACCATGCAGTCAATAACCTTCCAGCAGACTCCAAATTTGGATATGTATCTTAAAATAACATCAAGAAAGCACAACGTTTAATATCGTTAATGCAAAACTATCCTCACAGAGCAATCTATACTTGACAGCTAGCAGGGCTGTTTCAGCCCAGTTACTCCTTTACTTAAAACAATAAGTCACTGTAACGTCTGGATTTAACTTGTAAATGTTGATGTTTGTTACACGTTATACAGCAGATAAAAGATATTGATAACACGCCTAGTTATGCATGAGTGTTTGTGTTTCAATGGAATGATAACCTCACTTTAAACTTCACGTGACTACAGATAATACTCCGGAAATAGCTGCACAACAACAACAAATTCCTCACCACCTGTTACGTGAGATCAACTCAAATAATCCCATTATCAAATAATTTGCATGAGAAACACTGAAAAAAATATACAAGACATATTCTGCATTTCAGGTTTTAAACTTCAAATAATTCAAACCGAATTTCCTTTTAGGTGACTTTTTAAAGTTATATACACAAGTGATGTACAGTAGTTCTCAGGAAATCTAAAGGATCCTGGATCAGAGTAAAACCGGGATTATCTGGTAAAGAGCTCTGTCAGAGTTCCTTTAAGCTGTAAACCAAGGCGCCTCGCTGGTAAGCCATCTGCAACTTCTCTGCGGTGGATGCTTTAGAGTAACTTGGCTCCGTTTTCATTCACTCTCGAGCACATGTAGGAAAACAAGAGGGCGAGACCTCTGCAGGCAACAAATTGTAAAATTGGCTTCTAGTACAGCAAAGACCACAAGGGTCAATAATAGCCAAGCTGAGTCAGCGAACATTGGAGGAAAATGCGGTTCACCTTGCAGCCTTTGTACATTACCGTTTTCTCCAGGTAAGATGTTGCCAGCAAAACAAGCAAACAAGCGATCTGAGCAAACAAGCAAAGCGTAAGTCCGTAAAGCCACCACAAAATGGGCCATTTTGACCTCCGTTAGAAAGCCCACGGCTATATTAAACACAGCTTGAAACAAAATCTAAAAAATAGCATTTCCTGCACATTGAATCTTTGCGGATAGGGTTGAATTTTTTTTTCAGAAACAGCCTGCCACCATTAAATCTCATTATGCACTTTAGAATCGCATTTATCCTCTTTCATTCGGATCTAAAGAGAAAAAAGATAATCTTCTTGGCCACCGCTACCCTTCACTGGATGATGTAACTCAGCCGCTAGAAGTGCAAAACAACTAATAAATATTTCACATGCTGTCTTTCTGCCACAAAAATGGTTTTCAGCTCCTCAGTGTTTGTGTTACTGGTTTCTCAAAACCTTGGAATAAATGAATAAATGCATAATCATATCTGAGATATTTACCGTAACCATATAGATCTGTTCTCCATGTTTACACATCCCACGCATGACTGCTGTTACTAGATTCTTTATACACACAGAAGGTTTTAGAGCAACTTAGATGATGATGGCCTCTGGGTCCATTGTGGGCTTAAAGCATGTAACTGAAAGACATTAGCATGACAAAGAAAGGACTCTGGTGACAGTAATGGTATGAAATATGTATGCAAAATACTTTAATAAATACCATGATACAGAATAATTTTCATATGTATGTGTCACAATATATATTGCATTCCACAGCACTTTAATGAAGTCACCATGGAGTTACCATGGTGTCTGAATAACCAAGGTATGGATCAAAGGGGTCATATGATACAAATACCTGTTTTTCTGTGTCTCTTTGGTGTGTTATAAGTTTCCCCACACCTGTATTAGACATTCTAGATTCCAAAAATGTAAGTGTCGGAAACCAATGTGTCAGTGTCAGTTCGGTCGGTTTGTGGAAACTACAGCATTTTTTTACTTTAATTGTGTATACACATTGCTTCACATCTAAAAAAAATGATAATATTAGTTTTAGCCGTGTCATATGACCCCTTTAAAATATTGAAAATATATAAAAGGAAATGATTAAAAAAACATTATCAGGCTTTTGGTACCTGAACATTTGGTTGACTGGAGAAATCCACACATGTTCAAAGCACCTTGGAATGCCACAGTGTCTGACTTCAGAAATCATTGATGAATTTCATGGAACTTCAAGGTTACATAATTATGCAGAAAGCTGACAATCACAATTTCAACAGAATGACTTAAGAGAAGCAAAACAAACAGAGAGTCATGTGAATAAACACAAAAAACAACACAACCTTTCAAAGTAAGCTTTGATGATGTCATCCATCTTAAGATGTCTTCTAATACAACAGACAAAGCATACAAAATATTACGAAGTATATAACACAAAATAATTTAACAGATCATATAAAGACAATGCAGAATCATTAAGAAGTCATTTACGTATGTCACAATAACATGTTAAACACTTATTTTGAACAGAGGTTCCCAAACTGGACTAACATTCAAAGCAAGAAAATGATTGCACCCTCAGAGCTTGTGACACACTTTCTTTAAACTACTGTCTATCCCATAATACCTTAAGAGTGGCGCTTGACTTCCATGTAAATGAACAGAAAACGTTCGCTCACCTTCCCTCAAAACGCATGAGTGGAAGCACATGGTTACTAAATTACTACAAGCGGCTCTTTACTTGTATGCAGAATATTACTGCCTTTTAATGAAATTACATGATTGCGAGATATTTTGTGATTGGGAATATATTTATTGATCTATGTGTGTAAATTTAGAGAGAGGGGACGGACAGAACAATGTTCATTGTTCAGAGGGGTAGGTCAAACATTTGTAACCCTATATAATTAGCCATTTGTGTGAAAATTCAACCTATGGATTCTTAACCAACTTGTTTTACAACCTTCAAAATAGGAGGATAATCCGAGTATTGTACATTTTAAGCCATGTGGCACTTGTTGAATGAAATATGTTGGGGTAATTATGAGACCACAGGTAAAACAGCAGTCAAATGTATGTGGGGCAGTTATCTTTAGCCCATTCCTTTGAAATATTCATTTAAACATATTTTGAATTAAATTGACAGTAAAAGAAAACGTACAAAAATATATCCATTGTAGCTGTGTTTACTCTTTTGATTGAGCAGCCTATAATACTTTTCACAACTTTTAGTACCAAGAGTTTACTTCAAAATGTGCTTTTTATAAATTAATAAATGTACAAAATATTAATAATCAAATTAAAAGTATTGAACATACAATCAGAATACATCTAAATAAAAAACAGTTGTAAACTAGTTGTGTACTCAAAGTTTATTACTGTTAAACTCAAAGCCTGCTGAAAGTATACTTTTATAAACTAAAATGTGGGTTAAAGTAGTATTAAAATAGTCAACTTACAAGTATACACTTTCTTAAGTAAATTGATATTAGCATACTTACAAAAATAAGTACAACTAAAATATACCTTTAAGTAAAATGTACTTGAAGTGTACTTATTTTTCATTAAGGGAGTAAAGGTAATGATTATTAGTGTATTTGTGCACTCAACTTTGACTACTATTACACTCAAAGCATGCTTAAAAGTATACATTCATAAATTAAAAGTGGGTCAATGTAGAAACGGAATAACGCACTTACTTTTAGTAGACTGATATGAGCATATTTGCCACATTAAGACATGTATTTGTTTACTAAAATTTGACTACTTTACACTGAAACTATGCTTGAAAGTATACAATTATCAACTAAAAAGTGTGTCAATTTACTTTCAGGTAGTATTTAAATAGTTTACTCACAAGTGCACTTCTAGTACATTGATATTAGATTAGTTGTTTTACAACTTCAAAATATCCTGCCTCCTTTACGAGGGCAGGAAAGAAATTAGTCTGATAAGGCCCGAAAATCAACAACACCAACAACCCCGCATGTCCCAGTTCCCTAAGCACCATACTGCCCTAACGCTTTCCCACTCACCCTTACCATAACAGGACCGCTCACTGCCCTTCCTGATGAGAGACTCATTGAATAACAAGTGATTTTGACATGTTTTTAAAGCAATAACTGGGCTATTACATTTTCGTTATTTTCAACAGCGCAGTCAGAATCCTCAGCTCAACGTGTGGCCTTAAGCCATATTCTGCCATTGTTATAAGCCACAGTAAAGAGGAGAAACATAACATGACCTCATACCACACAAACCTCCACACATACACACTGACACCATCTGATCTGAGCACACATTATAATTTCATCTGCGCTCATTAAGTTGTTTTAACTGCTAATGGCCTACATTCTCAATGGCTGGCACAGCCGAGTACATAGTTTAATTAACGCCTAAAAAACTCTTACATGCGCCTGTGACCTCTATTTTTGTATTGTGCGCTCTCATTAAGGGGGAAAGGGTTACATAAACACATGGAGCTGATAAAAGAGCTTGTTTTCAAGTTTGGGAAATCAGCAGAGAACCTCTAAAAATATTCCTCGGGTGAAAGAGATCTTAGCCAGAATATTCTTTCTCCTTTTCTCTCTTTTAGACACATATATCTTTTGGGAAAGTGCATTATCACAGCAGGCACGACCAGTCATCCAGGTCGCACTTGGTGACGAAGCAGCACACTGATAAATAAAGACCTACAAGTTCTGAGCTAAAGCGTCTTAGAAAGTCCTTGGAAAGAAAGTCTCTCATATATATATGACCAGGACATCCTATTTTTATGCTGGTTGTACATCATTCTTGCTTCCACTACAGACACAAATGTGCAGGGTGTAGTCACAAAACAGCTATGGATTTTACCTCATTTGGCATGACACCAGGACAAGACAAAAAATACAGTCACATACTAACTGTATTGCAATGAGGGCATCCATCTTCATTAGCATGGGATGACATGAGAAATGCCCCACTGCTCAACCTGGCTCCTCCCAACGGTCTGTTGGTCCTAGCAATGGTTAATAAAGCTCACCAGCCTTATTGTGGCCTATCAGAACGGTCAGTATAATCATTCAAATTAAAAACTGCTCACGTGGAACAAAGAACACTTATTTGTGATGGGTATAACTTAGAAAATGTACCTGGAAGACAAGAGAACTAATGCAGAAGATAAACATTTCATGTTTATGAACATATTATGTCAAAACTTAAATTGGAATTGATAAATGGCAATCTGTGTTGTAATGTCTTTAATATATGCTAATTACAATTTAAAAATTGATTTATTTGTTAATTATTATTTATAATTATTTTACTTTAATAATTGGGTAGTTGACAAACATTCCATGGTTTGACATTTGACATAGTAAAACTTGTGGAAACAAACTGTTAATTATATATTATTTTACATTATTAATGTTTATATTTGTAATATAAAGTAGCATAAGAGAAATTTATCTCTATTGCTAGTTTTGTTATTTTTGTATAGTTTTGTTTTAACATTTACAGGTTGTTTGTCAGCTATCCAATTACTTATAATAATTATATGTTTTAATTAAATAAACCATCTTACTTATTTCCAAAATATTATGTAACATTAACACTGCAAATGACCCTTAGGAAATAACTGAAATCCCTTAAAAAAATTCAGCAGCATAAAGTATCAAGAATTTGAATTTAACATTCAGTTTAATGTTATTATGGTACTAAATCACCTGAGCATGTTTATGTGCGATTCACCGAATCTTTTAAAAAAGTGTTGATCCATATAAAAACACAGCAAACTAAAGCATCTGGGTTAAAAACCCAAAACATTCAGACTTCAAAGACAGAGATGCATTTTCATGTTCCCTCAAGGGTGATGTGGAGCTCGCCTGCAGTCCTCCTCTGCTCAACAGCAGGATACATGATGCTTGTGAACAAAGACAATACAGCGCCACAATATTTCCGTATCATGCCACCATATTCTTGTTCATTGTGTTCACACAGTGAGACAAAACAGCAGGCACAAATTAGTGCCACTGGGAACAGTGAGATAAAAATAAGACTGAAACGTAAAGAATCAATATAAAGGTCTATTCTGGGAAAGTTTTTTATCTGCGCAGAGACAGTGATAGCTACAGAGGGAGATGTATGGAAAAAACTAGACAGACGTGGCGTTCAGAGGCAATGTTTGTTGACTCTGAGCGGGATGTGTTGAATCATAATGGTTGTTTTTCCTGTTTAATGTCTTCTTGCGGTCTCTTTAAACGCTCCCTGCAGGTTGTTGTCATATATTTGACCGCATAACAACGACTAATTTAATCTCAGGTTTGCCTCCTGCAAATCGGTTTGCTGTTTAAATGTAATTTCCTGCCCTGACCTCTCATTGCCAAAGTGTAAGATGGTTATTGTAGTACTTTCCAGAAAATATTGTGCAGCCACCTTACATTGTCAATGTTATTACGTGATACTGTGTAAACAGCTAAAAAAATACATTTCGCGATAATAACTGTATTTTACAAAGGAAAAGTATTAGGAATCTGTACTGATCTTATTATGCTACAGAATCGTAATTCAACCTGTATATGACTCTTTCTTCTGTGCAGCACAAAAGAAGATATTTTGACGTATGTTACTGTGATTTTCTGTCAATATAATGGAAGTCAATGGCATTGTTTCGTTACCAGCATTCTTCAAAATATCTTCTTTTGTGTTACGCACACAAGAGAAAGTCATGCTGGTTTAGAATGACATGAATGTAAGTAAACGATAAAAGAATTTTCATTTTTGGCCGAACTATCTCTTCAAGCCCTGCTTCTCTTATCAGCTTGTCTCATAAAAATGAACATACTCTTGAATAAACTCAACAGGTCAACTGAGTTCAAAAGCAAAGTGAACTGTGATATTCGCGAGCAGACACATCTATCTTCCACCCCTCTGTTTGCACCTTTTGCTATTGATTGATCACAAAACATCTCTCTGTCAAGACTCCCACATACACATTCCATTGAGTGCGATCTCCAGTCGCTCCGAGACAGCTGTGTAACTCGTCTATTTGTCCTGATATGCTCTCATCTCAGTTCATCACGTATCACTGACATAGCGATGAGCCACGTTTGCTCGAAGACACCACGCTGACCTTTAACGTTGTAATTCCAGTTTCACCAGCATATTCTCCTCATTGAAAGCCACAGCGTCTTAGACGAGAGAATACTTAATATAAATGGCTACCAAAGCTGTTTAAGTTACTGTCCTTCCCCGAGTTATCTTTTGATCTCGCCGTGAGATAATTAACAGCCAGCCGCTGATAAATGTCATGAAAGTGGCATTTATGTGTCTCAGCGCAAGTTTAACTCATCAGAGCTCATCAAAGCTTAGTACATTTCTGGCTCTATTACACTATGACCTCACGACCCATGTGTATGAGATTTCTATTCTAGTTTGGAAGGTTCCTCTCACTCTCTCTCTCTCTCTCAAGTTCACACAAAAAAATTCAACACATTATTGTAACAGGAAGTTCCGCCCTCTGTCTTTAGCTTAGACATTATTTTCAGTGTTCACAAAATCGCATGAAAATCAGACATGTACATGTAGTTCTTTTGTATGTCACTATATCTCAAAGAAAGGATTGCATAATCCTTTCACATAGTTCTAAATTTGAATCGATTGCCAACTTCATGGTATTTTGGCACTGATATTGATCTGTCACCTAACTAGTAGAATCTTGGCAGATAGACAGATTCCAGCATGGGCGCACGAAAGATCACATTCCTGTTCAGCCTGTATTTTTGGGCCTATGAAGTTAGTCAACAATTTTGAGTGCTATGCAATCATAATGAAGTCACGTCCTAAAAGTTCAGTATATGACCAGAATGTAAGTTCATATCAGGTTCAGGCAGCACGGCTTAAAGGGATAGTTCAGTTTCATCATTTACTTGTATGAATTTCTTTCTACTGCAGAAGACGAAATAAGATAATTTGAAGGCCCCATTGACTTCCATTGGATTGGACGCAAAACCATTTCTCAAAATATCTTCTTTTGTGTTTCACAGACTAAAGAGTCATATAGAAGGTTTAAGCTCTTCTGTAGCTCAGGTTGTGGGTTCGATCCCTGGGGATTGCAAATACCTATAAAAAAATGTATAGGATAAAGTCGCAATGTAAGTCGCTTTGGATAAAAGCGTCTGCCAAATGCGTAAATGTAAATGACTGAATAATTGGTGATAGAATTTTCTTTTTTGGGCAAACTGTCCCTTTAAGGGTCACAATAAAGATGTTATTAGAAGGAAGAAAATGTATTTCAAATGAATGAGATTTTCCAAGACAAGTACAACATCACATGACTGGAATGTGGAGCATCACACCAGACTTTATTAAAAAAATATGTGTAAAGAACATGATAAAACAACAGAGAATAACTTCAGCCATTATATATTTAATGCAAAACTAAATTTTATAACCTTATGTCTTCAGAGAAAACACATGCATGTAGACTCCTTGACAGTGTAAAAAGTGTATTACTCACTTTACTCAAATAAATAATTTGCATGTTGTTCTGGATAATAATAACTGTTGATGCTGCTAATGAAAACATCAACATTAATTTTTCTCATAGAGTTATTGGGGTTTGCCCTAAACCAAATATTCTCCTACAGGTCAACATTAATGCAGGCAACTGAGGAATCAGGACATTAAAAAAACTTGAGAAAACCTTATCAAATGCATGCAACTTGCCAAAAATAATAAGAAAAAAAACCTGCAGAAGTTTATGTTGTGAATCACTTTGCACGTGGCAGTTTCTTTTTAATGTCAATTAAGTTGGGAAGTTTTTCTTCCATTAACAGTTTAACATTAAAGCTCAAGTGATGCAGAACTATAAAAGGGGAGTTTGAAGATCATTACCTTTCTGTGGTTTCCAAGAGTCTTCCTGAGCCAAGGGCCATAGTATCAACTTACCAATGAATCAGATCATAGCTCCCCAGGGTGTGGAAGTCTGATCTCTTAGGACAGGCGGGTTGAGCTCATAGCATACTTTTACTTATCCGCTTAGATGTTCAATGAGTAATTTTAGAAAGGTTATGGAAGTTTAATTCTTGAACTGACAGATAACAAGCTAAAATGGTCTCTGCGGATATATAACCATGAAATTAAGAGCTCCATACAGTTTATTGAATAATGTGGAAAGGTTAAAATTTGTAAAAGAAAATTCAGAGTAAACTTTGACACTTTGAAACTTTCTCAGTTTCTGAGCAAATCTACAGTAGTTAGGCATGTGTTTCCATCTGACCAGATCTAACACCGTTCTGTGACTGGTCATAGCATCAGTAGCATGTGATGTCCCGAGTACTTTCTGAGAAAATGACTCAACCGCGCTCTCATGTTAACCTCATAAACACTTCATGCTGGTGTGTTAAAATACATTCAGTACAAGAACGAGGTCTAAGTTCAGAAGTTCTAAACTCAATAGAACATGTTTTATCAAAGATAGCTATTTTTAACATTTAATCAAAGACAAATAAATGTGAAGAATAAAATAATAAATAAGGAACAAAGCTGTTTTGACTGCTAAGATGTCGCTTTTGAAAGAAGACAAAAACATTTGCAGGAAGCATAAATTGTTGTCATACTAGTGCTAGTTGTGGGAACGCTCACTTTGTATTTCAACTTTACAAAAGAAACGGAAACAGGAGGTAATTTCATTAACACAAAGTCAGTATTCAGATGTGATGAATGGAAGCAGGGTGTACCAGTGTGCGATGGAAAAAATAACCTGTTGTTAGGATGAATATCCACCTGTAATCTTGGTTGACCTTGACTGCTCTCCGGGACACGATCAACCTTGAGTTATAATCCGGACCTTTACCTACAAGACCCTTATTTTACCACAACAAACCAAATCTCTTTAGTCACCTGAAACACTGACTTTAATCACTTCTGGATCTACAATGTATACAAAATAATTTAAAACACATACCCTGCTGAAAAAAAAACAATAGGCACCCAAATAAAACCATCACAGAAATACTAATGTTTTCCATTAAAAACCATCCTGAATTATCAGCTTTTTATCATTAAAACCATTACAAAATTCCTTTGAGTGTTTTGGACATTATTCAAACATCCTATAGAATCCATCACATATCAGTACACCACTAATGTTTCCATTAAAACCAATGCAATTCTCATTCGAACCATTAAACCATTAGATGTTCTATTGTGTACTGAAAAAACCCATAGAAACCCAATAGAAACCAACACCAATGTTCTAATGATTTACATTAGAATACCCATATAACCCATTAGCCTTTACCATTAAAAATAATACAAATCCCTTTGTACAAAAACAATAGAAACCATTAAAGAAGGTGTGATCGTTTTGATTCTAATGGTTTGCCATTAGAATTTCTGAGATGGTTTCCTATTAGGTTACATCAAACGATTGATTTTAAGACGTTTCTTCATCATTTAGTGTGTTATCGACATTAAACCTGGTGGCCTTTAGTTTGGAGAATTAAAGACGCTTTGATGAATTTATAAAGCGAGATTTTATTTCCTTTAAAATGTGCTGTCACTTATATAAACAATTTGAATGACGGATAAGTTGTAATAAGATGATATATCACAGTTCACATTTTTTATTTATTTTCATACTGACAAAAGACATGTGGGATGAGATCTGTCTGAGAAGGGCAAGCAGGCACAAATAGCGGGTACTTCACACACAATCACTGGGTCCTTGTGAAATAAATATATTAAAATAATGTTAAAAGGAAGATAAAGAGGACAATTCACAAAAAATACTGGACATTATATTCAGTCAGAACAAAGATCGAAGTGCATCTGCATAGCAACAAAGCAGAGAAGAAAAACCTCTAGCCAATAGAAAGTGACTACTGGCATAATGAGATTGCCAACACATATTCTTGCACTAGACTTGCATCATACTCTGCAGAAGAGCTCTCACTCTGAAATAACTGTTGAACTGTCTCTCTCAATATAACTGACCAATGGGTTCTGACATATGAATCACCTCTGACAGCCCACAGGTGTGTGTTTGGTTTCCACTGGTGTCAGAAACACTACTGCTGCCAAGGGAATATCTCAAGGTTGACAGAAGAAAATATGCTACGTTGCGACAAGACTCTCACATTAAGACGAGACAGAAAAAAACGGTGCAGTTCTAATCTGATCTTATCTGTCTGATGACAAGTCAAAAGAAAACAAGTCTTTCCAAAACAGATAAATTAAACCTTTCTTATCATTAATTGTCAAACTAACATAATTATTTTTTAATAACTACTTTTTTTATACATTAAACAGAAATTTATTCTGTGACAAAAAGTCTATCACTGTTTTATTTTTAAGTTATATATTTGGCCTTACAACATTTTTTTATTTTTGTCAGCACAGTACAGAGATGGCAGGATGTTACACGGTGAGAGAAAGGGGAACAGGACCACGTGCCAGGACTCGAACATGCCCAAAACGCTACCGCGCAATATGTCGGCACACACTGGGCTGCTGGCATCGAATAGTCTGTGACTATTTATATAGTCTTAGACTTTGATATTACAGCCATAGACCACTGGCTAAACATCTGATGCATACACACAACAACATTGAACCACTTCAGGAGTTTCAAAGTCATCATCTGATTGGTTAAATTGTAAAGGATTACCAGGTGATTCAGGGACATCACAAAAACAAAACAAAACTGTGGCTGCTTTACATGTCAGCACTGGCCGATGACAGATGACCGTTTGGCTACGTGAGAATATTATTTACCCGGCCTTGTGTTTTTTTACTAAAAACAGGAAGTACAAATTTGAGGGGAAAAAGTACGAATACATTTTGGGGAGTGAACTGGTTCTTTAGCACACTCAGCTTGGTCTTTTGTCATAGTGTGAATGTCTTATTGCTCAAGCTGATGTAGCACAGCTGGTGTGTCACGCTAGCCGGCATATAAATAACAACTGTCCTCTACTTAGTTTAAAGTACCACACGTGTGTTGGCATGAAACAGAGCAACATGTTTTTTGCCGAGCGATTGCAAAGGAGTAATTCTATTCTAAAAAAAGAGCACAGGAGTATTATATGAAGCGTAAATAAAGCTAAACTCGTCCCACAGTCACTGGGTGAGACTGTTGGGTTATATATAGACGTAAGCGGAAGACCCAACTAACTGTAACAGGAAGAATCCTCTCAGGAACTTTAGGTCAATGCCACCATCAGCCAGTAGCACGGTTTCTTAAAAAAACAACCATCGCCTCAGGGAAAAACACCATTAAAATGTGTCATACAGGAAGAAAGGCACAAACTAACAAAAAAGTGGAAAGGATGCCTAATGGATTTATCATAAGAGGACATTTGACATGTTTGATGCTTAAAGGCAGTACAAGCCTTTTTAAGGTATTCTTACTGTGCAAACCTTCATTTTATATTTCACACTGAAGGGGGGCAGACATGTCTATCCTAAATGAATGATATGCTGCTACACAAAAATAGATACGATGTGTTCTCACTTTCAAGCTCATATCCGGTAATTGTATTTATTTATTTTTTCCTGTCTGGAAGGCAGCTAAATTGTTTTCCGCAAGTGCAGAAATACAAAGCAGGCGATCTTCTGATTCAACCGGTGTTCCGTTGGAGCGTGCTTGAGCACGCCGTTCGGGTGAGAATAAAACCCTGCAGCACAATCAATAGCAAATGGTTTTGTTAAGACTTGAAATAGTCCTGTCATTTTAATGCATTTGGCAGATGCTTTTATGCAAAGCAACTCACATTGCATTCAACATCATATCAGTGCGTGTGGTCTCTAGAAATTTGACATTTGTGCAGCAAACACAACGCTCCACCAATTGAGATAGCACTTTTTAGATGATTCACCTGAATTCCGTATTTATGGTATTTACATTAAACACTAAAAAAGGTCCTGTAGCTCAACTGGTAGAGCATTGTATCAGCAAGCCACATCGTTTTGGGTTCGCAGAAAACCAACAATTTAACTTGCTTGCTTACTCTACTTAAATATTATTTTTGAGGATTTGTACTTTACTTGAGTACAATTAAAAATGCTGACCTGTACTTTAGCTTAATTACATTTTCAAAGAAAAAAAAGCCCATTTTACTCCTTACAATTTTTTTTAAGTACTATTTTTTCCTCTATCTTTCCTTACTTCTAATAAACCAACTGAATTACACAGATAACCCTTTAAATTGAAATGTTATTTATTCAGCCAATGAGATTCTTTTCAGCATTCAATGAAACTGGCCAGACATGTCATTGGTCCTTTTGAAGTGACGTAATTTCATATCAATTACAACAATGCACAGCACCTTGACCTGGACCTGAGAGAAATAATCAATTGAAGAAAATGGAGGAACACGATTCAGCTGCTAATATAGTTCAAAATCCGCCACAGGATCAAGAGCACCCGTGGCCTTCTTGTAGTGGAATGAATAAGGATTCGTATAAGATGAAGTGTGTTCTTTGTCACTGACCTAGGAAATATCTAACAATTTAGAAAATCAGCTTCAGCTGAAACCAGAGGTTGTACAACCTTGAGTAGCATACTGCATATTAGAAGAGGTATGTCTTGTAGTTTGATAAAACTGTAAGAGATAAATACAATTAAATACAATCATTTCTTAATGATCATTTCTTATCATGCTGGTAAAGCTTGAATGCACCATAAGTCATTTTGGATAAAGTTTCTGCCAAATGCACAAATGTTAATATCTATCTGATGTAAGTCCGTTGCCTCTACCTGATTAGGGATCAGTCAGTGGATTACACTCAAATCACACTAGAGATTACCTGGTCTTGTTCGTCCAAAATTTATTGTACTTGCTTTGCCACTTCTGAAATGTAACTCTTAGTTAAAAAAGAGACAATAAATCAAATAGGCAACTTTTCAAAGTGCCGTTGATAAGAAACAAACAGTAATTTTCCTTTTGAAATTTATCCCAGCCGTGACCTGTTAATGCCAGATAAGCTGCTTCTGACTGGGTTGTGTTGTTGTCAGCATGTGTTCCTTGTCGGATGTTAGACCACTGGCAAACAAAGCAGAATGATCTTCTGATGTCAGCGCAGAGATCTTGTCACACAAACACGAGAAAGCTCCAGGAACATTGCGCAAAGCAGTAATGACCCCGAAGCAGCTGTAAAACAAACACACTTCTCGTCCAAGTGTCGAAACATGGATAATGTAGCAGATCAGTCTGCCAAACAAGAGCATGTGTTCTCAGATGATTACTTTAAAAGCAGAGATTTTATTGGGAATTTAAAGTCAATTCGAAATCATTTTCTGCACTTGTTGTCAGTGATTCATGGATGCATATTATTCCTCAGACAATTTTTGTCTTTCATTGACAGGAAATAATTTACTACGCTTCTGCAAAGAACTTCTTTTTGTTGACATCACCAATCTGTCTTATTTTTCAACTTTTATACCCAATTCCTTCTTAAATCTATATTTGGCAGACACGTTTGACACAAGTGACTTACAATGCATTCAAGCTACATTATGCATTTTCATAAGATTTAAACTTACAATCTTTGCATTGCTAAAGCAGTCGTCTGTCATTCATTTTGAATGTGGTATTGACTTTAATACTCAAATACATGATTCAAATAATAGCATTTAAACTATTCCTGGATTCAGACATGTACATGTACAGTCAAGCTTTTTATTGTCATTACATTGGCACCACAATTTTAGCATCCCATCTAACTTGGATAAAAACATACCTGTTGCCTATCTAAAACATGGGTGTAGAGACACATGTCCATTCACACTGCCTCATGTCTTTGACTAGCTCTGCTGTCCCTCATGATTTCTCCAAGTGCTCAAGCGCCTATATGTCTGATAAACTTCAGGACTCAAAGCCCCTCGTGTTCCCATCTTGAACAACTGCCGCTGAAAACAAAGAGCATGTTGCCAGGGAAGACTGACTAACAATGCTTAAGAGAGAGAGAGACAAGATAGAAGTGATATAAATAGGAGACTTTGCTTTAGAAGTGTGTTTCTTTTGTCAGGCCGCCCATGAGTGTTTTTAGATTTAGACAATAGGGTCACTTGGGTTTGAGTGGAAAATCCTTGTATGAGTTCCAGCAGTGAGTGTTGTTTATTAAAAGAACAAGAAGAAGCAGAACGCAATGTTATGTTACCATTGTTATCCAGGTTTATGGAATATTGTTCTTGATGACAAGTGATTGTGATTTTTTTAAATAAAAAGGAATACTTTCCCATTATCTACTCACCACTCTTGGGATTTTTCTTCTCTATATAAAACTTATTTTTAACCAAAAAAAAGAGTTGGTGAGCAACAGTCATTTTTCCATTGCTCTCATTTCATGTAAGGAATTTGTTAATTATTGTTATAATACTCTAAGGTTCCTTTTTGTCTCGTTCGGATCTTATAGTCGCTTTGTCCTGCTTATATGCTGTGTAAATAACGATCCATTGTTCTTGCATAGGAAAGAGTAACCATCTTTTGTGTTTTACAGTAGACAACAAATACACGCAATACCAGCATAATTCTGCTCAATATTTGCCTCATTTTGTCTAATATAATAGTCTAAGCTTATTAGATTTCAGGGCTTTTCAAGAACTATATCACATGGTTCTGTTCTATGAGCGAGACGTTATGCCTCAGGCAGCAGGGGGACAGATCACCACAGAGCCATCTGGACTGTGACGGACTGAGTTAAAGGTTAAAGAACTAGAAGGTCAAAGGGTAAAGAGGCTCAAGGCCTGTAAGTCTGAAATTGTTCAGTGCATTTCAAATATAACATGTGCACCTGATAAGGACATGCACACATTTACATTTACAGACTTAAAAAGATTTAAAAATGGTTATACAGTTATGCAAGGTTTGAAACCAAAAGCAGTATGTTAAAAATACCTGCACCCAGAGGGACTATAGGCTGAAATCGAATGCAAAATTACCGAACCACGTGGCAAAGCCTCAGGCTATATGGCAGAGAATACAAGAGCTTAGTGTGTATGTTTGTCAAAGCTTTACATTCAAGCAGATCTATTCAAAAGGCTTTCAGGCTCATGTTGTTTACCACGTTATAATCGAACTGCATATTTACACAACCCCACCGCCACAATGCCAAAGTGTGTTCGATGAAGGTTGATATCTCATCCATTCATTCGTCTGAGTGCTGATGAGAATTTCCGTTATGCCACCGAGACACAGTCTCTTAATTAGGAGACCTCTGACCCCTTTCTATCGTCCTGAATAATAGCAAGCCAAAGATTTTCCTCTTTCAACAGCTCAATGCCTGACATCAGCAAGACCTTTCTGAGAAATCTTACTTAACTTCTTACTATTGGCTATCAGGAGAGGTGCTTTGTTTATGAAGGGGGGTGGGGGGCGGGGGGTTTGCGAAAAATGGCAGGATGTAATTATGACGCATGCCTGACCCATATTCATAACTGGAGTTGTGTCATCCTATGCCGCTGACCTCTATCAATCTGTTATGCTGGTAAAACCACATACGAGAATGCTGGTCTGCCCAGTGGGAACTAGAAATGAATAAAGCACAGCGTCGCATCTAGTATCATTAACCTGTACAGCCATTTTAAAACGATCTAGCTTGAAAACATTAAATCATTTATGATCTTTTAAATCATCAGTGAATTCCGTCCCTTCTATAGGAAGAATGAACAGACAATAAAGGAGCATGAAAATATTAATTATGCATAAAGTACAGCGATTGCACTAGAGGTGTGCAATAGAGCATTTGGAAACCCGAAAGGGGTCTCCCCATAGATCCAACAAAAAACTTGAGCTCAGCCAATCAATACCAGCTTTGAGTAATCCCACAGATCGCAGCCTATCACAGCAGACTTCTGAATACCACTGTCTGGATTAGCCTATCACAGCAGAGCTCAGTCTATCTCGATAGGGCTTTGTCTTTTACTTTATAAATTGTTGCTGAATCAACAATATGTTTTATGCAGACTTGAAATGTGCCACCTGCTAGCTAATGTTATACTCCTGAGTATCATCATCTTCACTGCACTCGGCAGATGGGTTAAATTACACAACAATTTGTGTCTATGCCTCCTATATCTATCCTAGGAGTTACCTGCTTTAGCCAGGTAAGTTGTGGTTTTGTGGTTTTCAGGCGTGCCCTCTCTTGGGGTGTTAGAGCGCTTGCAAACAAAGCAGGAGGATCCTTGTGACAATTCACAGATACGACCACATAGCACACTGCAATAATTGAAAAAATCATGTGTGTATGGTTAGTTGTTTTATTGCACTGGGAGTTCTCTCGTTTTTGACGGTGTACCTGCTATCAGAAAGAGACTGTATCATAAATTGAATCGGCAGAAGAAATGTGATTCCTCTTGGCCTCGTGGGATACAGCAGGAGAAAGCAAAACAGAATAAATAGGAACATTAAATATTCATATGAATTATTTATGCAAACACGGATGGAAAAATCGGAAGAATAAGTTCTGTATGTTATTATGTAACGAGATACATTGAAATGAAGTCTTACTAAATTCCATATTTTGAACTCTTGAACTGTAACAGTGAATAATTATAAAATTATATAAATGTGTAAATAATATATTATAATTGAAACCTTGTATTTCCGTATTTCATGATTTTATCTTTTGTCATAAATCATTATTATGTTTCTCACTGGGCTTTGTAAATATCTAAGCAACATAAAGTATAAAAAGGTGCTTTTTAACTTTGACAACACAATATTTAATGATTAAAAAAGTCCAGTTTTTTCCATTTAATGAAAAACAGCAAATTTAGACATCAACGGTTTTGGAAGGACCGGAACAATATGAGTATTATAGATATTTTGTAAAATGTCTCAAAGGTTGCTTGTCCACACAATGGAGGAAAATGTGGGCCAATGTTGATTGGCTATGAACATTTTTCAAATTATCTTCTTTGTGTTCTATACAGGATATACAGGTTTTGAATGACACAAGGAGGAATAAAAAAAATGAAAACAATTTCATTTTCGGTGTGAGCCCTATGTTTAAGTTATTACAACACATTTAAATTTCTGAAGACAATATCAGAAGATATTAATGATCAGTGGAAAACACACTAAGCTTTCCCTGTTGCATGGTGCAGAGTCCATAGGGAACTTGTATACGCACATACAAACACACACATGCACACACACACACACGTACACACGTGCGACAACAAAACACAGCGACACCTAGTTGTGGGAACTGGATGTGAATGTTTTCGTTTAGCTTGTCAGATATATGTTCCCATCTAAAGTGAAAATATTATGGATTATAGTAATAATCCAAATTTAGATTTTGAAAAATAATCTCCACCTTCATCTGTTTTACACTGTGACTCTTGTCAAGAAGTATATGACAGGCTGTGAAGAATAATTCTTTGTCTATTCATCTCACATTTCCTTATAAATATTTGATGAGTGCAGCACACCCACACCAGCATGTCTGCCTGAAATCTCAATCTGTGCAGACATGTTTACACATTTATACACACACATTACACACATATTTGAAGAGTCACATACTTTGGAAATACAAAGGTAATGCATACGCTCACATAAAGGTATGCAGGCTTTTGCAAGCACACAAAAGATGCGCACACACGTCTTCCGGCCTATCCCACGAAGGTATGTCCAAAGACTCCTGGAGATCAAGATATGGACTTTATCAATCAATACAACACAAACCACAGTAATTCCATCATCTAGAGCGCACATCAAAGTGACCAACTAAAGCGCAGGTCATTGCTTGAGGGAAATACATGTGCACTCTCATTTTTCTTAAGAAATCGAAAACTTTCAAAAGTGTTTCCTAAGCTTTGTTGGGTTAAAGCGGAGCTATCATGCTACGTCGTGCAATCTGACTTCTTTACACTGATAACGTGCTGGCTTCTCATGCTTTACATGGTCAACCTGTCAAAAAGCGAGTTGGATATATGACGTAGTATTTTTGAACTTGATACACTCCCCCAGCACTCCAACTTGTTTCTTAAAGTTTTTTCTTATTCTTGATCCCTGTGCGGTTTCACTGCTAAAAGATGCGGGACATGAACTGCACGCAACAAGTCAGACCAATTCATACGTCCGTGTTTTGTTGTTAATCGGGGTGTACATGGATAATGTACAAAACACGAAGGGATTAATGTGATGCTGTGTTGCTTGTTAGTTCCATCCCACTCTCCCCACTAGCCCTCTAGCAGCTCCTGTTTTTCTGGAAGTAATCATACACCTGTATCTCTTTTTTATAAATTTGGTCAAACTAAATACTCTTCGGAGATACCACGTATGCAAAACTACTGTATAGGCACTCAAGATTCATACGAGATGCGCAGAAGCTGCCTGTGATACGCTATCTTCAAGCAATGCTTGGGCACAGAGGAAAAGAGCACAACCAAAAAATGGGAAACGTCCTGCAGGCTTTGCATGATTTAGTGACCCAATTCTAAACATGTGCAGAGCTGGTGAGATGGACCATAGAGCTTTCAGCTTAAAAGGCAATCTTAAATACACAGAATAATATGGCAAAAGATGATTCAGGAAGTAAAGAAATATTCCTGAAGCGGTTGGACGTTTTGTCACTCAGCGCTGAAGAGATTGCTCAGCTTTCAAAAGAAACAAACCCAGTTCACATGACGCATGACTCGACGCTATCTTTGTATAATTCCAAATAGTCAGAGTAACTCCCGCTGTTGCTTTCACAGTGTGAGAAACCGCTTTCAGCGTCCTGATTTGCTTTTTTGTTTCATCCACTTGAAACAGGTCAATGTAACAGCGGCACACTGTTTTCAGGAGGCTTTTCAAGTGGTTCTTCTTATGTGTCTGTTATTCACTGTTACGAAGAGACCAGCTATTCGGCCCGGGAATGAAAGGATTTGTGATTAGAGTACATTGGAGGAAATGTTCTTACCCCAGAAACAGATTCTGACCTGTATTAGGATTTGCCTTGGGCGATCATAAGTTATTAGCAATAAAAACAGGTGTGAAAAAGGTTTGTATAATCGACAGGGATAAGAAATATTAACCCTTAAAGGTTCACTGTATGAAATTTAGCAGCAACCAACGGCTCACTCCACCCCTCCCTTTCGAAACACTATGGTGGCTGACACGGGACTAACATGTCGCTTTTTTGCCAAAGATGATAACATATTCAAGTAACGTGCTCTGTAGAGCAGTTTTTCTATTAAGGGCTACTGTATAAACAAATTGTGAATTCCATGTAAGAGGACCCACAGTGTATGTAGATAGAAATAAATCATTCTAAGGTAATAAAACATAACGATTCATTATGCAATGTCTTTATACACCTCTCAAGACTTAGTTATGTATATTAAATTGCTTTTATGTCTATAGATCCAATACACAAATTACACACTGGACCTTTAAAGATGCTTAAAAGAACAGTTCACCCAAAAAAATCGCATAAAGATAAATTACCAACAGGTTATTAAACAAGAAACTCTCACAATAAACATCAAAGCTACTGAGATTTTTATCACTTGGGAGCTCAATAAAACTAGCACCCATTAACATTCATTTACACTTTTAAACGATCATCCACTTTGGCTAACATGCCTGTAAAGAAAACGAAAATAAGCAACCCTGTAGCTCAGTTGTAAGAGCATTGCGTTAACAACGCAAGGTTGACAACAAGCCTCAGTATCCCTCATACATACTGTATACTGCATATATATTGTCGTGATGAATGTGCACTGGATACATGAACAGAAATTGGATTTATCAGTTCTCATAAGGTCACAGGAATATAATCTCCATCACACTATTTATAGAAATGTACCAGCTAAGATGCAGCACCAAAGTGAGGAACAGTAAATCGTTCCAATGACATTTCGGGGTATGATTTTATCACTCTCACCAGACCACACGTATATGACAAATTCTCTGTGAATTAGACGTGGTTACAGAAGTGACTTTCCTTTTCACAGAGCAAACCGATTTTCCAAATTATAAATAAATCAAATAGTAACTTGTTACAATACAACAAAGAGCATCATCAACAAAATAATGTATTTCTTTATTTGGAAGTCAAATATATCACCCAGATATATTCTTGACTCATCATTCAATACATTTGATAGGACAATATGTACCATATTTGATTTTAGTCTAAGGGGCAGAAAAGGCGAAAGCAACAGACAAATCTGAAAATGTCCGAGGCTGTGATAAATGTCTCCTCATTTTGAGAGGAACTTTGAGGCAGAGATATATTAAACGGGAGCATGGAGAGGCCTCGAGGACATGGTTGTCAGTATAGGAGGCAGGTAGGAATACATCACTGCAACGCAGAGCGGATCGGCATGACCATCACGCTTCCTATAGAGCTGCCATGTCATCTGCTGAGCAACCACGAGCGGAAGGTCTACCGCGCGCACACACACTTCTCACAGCCCGCATGACACAGTGTGAGATTAGAGCACAGTAGCTTTTATTAATGCTCAGACCCACACAACACGGCAAAAAATAACCTAGAACAGCAAACAGGGTACATGCGTCAAACAACATCACTGGCAGAAGAACATATTAAAAAAGAATACACTATGATGTTTACCTTCAGATTTGTCAATTTTGTAGGAACTTAATCCAAAGCGACACATAACAAACTAGCAATTATGAGTAAGAGCAAACAATATTGGCAGTGTACAAAATAAAATGAATTTAAAACATAGTAAAGTCTCACCGTTTGTCTGAATTTTCACAAATGTGGCGTTGAAGATCTTGAAGAGCCGGAGGTCTTTTCTTTTTGGTCTTTCACGTAGCACAAAGGTAGGTCGACATCTCAAAGCTTCAAAGAGTGACGTCAGATCCTCTCTTCACTCGAGAAACATCTCCCTTGACCTACTTGTTTTGTCTGTCTTTGTATTGATGTAATAATTCTTACAAAGATCTGTTTGAACCCAGAGATGGAGAAGTGATGATGACAATAGCACTTCGGATCTTCTGTGCATCTGGGTCCTATGTGCTTTACTTCCAGAAACACTTGGACAGGCTGATATACTAAAGCTTTTGACACAGAACTTTTTTAAAGTTTTCTTTCGAAATGTTAACATTTGATTTAACCAATTCATTTGAGGATTCTGTTCAAACTTATCGCTGGAATCCAGTCAATTCTTTTCAACCGCAAATCAGCTGGAGGAATCCGATCTGTCTGAGCGGCAATTTTCACACATCTAGAAAATCAAAAAGAAGTCTTGCATAATTAATGTAACCCACAAGCTAGATTTTGGGCAGGAGTTTTCTGCGAGTTTGCAGACTACCGATTACCATCAAAACTTATTGGAGGTGTCATCCCAATAGAAAACGTGACCAAATGGGAATAGGTGCATGTGATATTAAAACCCGGTAGCCAGTTTTATAGCCCATGAGTTTCTGTAAAAAATAATTGTTTCTACAAACAGGAAACAATACTTATAAGCAAGTATGCTCGATTTTTTAATATAAGTATTTATTTGTCCAAGTGCTTATTTATCCAATTGATATTCACTTAAATGGAGCATGAAAGAAGACAAGTGCTCACAGAATTATCTACTTAGGAAACTTTAAAACAAGTATGAGTGCAGTGCAGGCACATGCGCACAAATGCATACACTTCCTGGGACTGCATTGATCTGACTGCTGCACAGCAATGGAAATATTGATGAGGCCATCAAGCCTAATGCATTTTACATAAGTCTTAATGTCAGGCGGAATACAAATAAACTTTTACAAGCCTTTGAAGACACAAAGTCCCTTAAACAACCAGACCAGAGACCAAAAAAGACACTTGAAATCCAATTTACAAACTTTAGAAAGTTGCACGCTGATCACCCTGTCTATCTCTCTCTCTCTCTCTCTCTCTCTCTTTGGCCTTTACCTGACAGATTCCATCCAATCACCAACCACCTGCGAATTTGAGTCCCTAAGCACATATCAACTCACACAAATAAAAAAACGACCAAATTTGGCAATGTGTGGAAAAACGCATGCAGGATAAACAGGTTACATAAGTGTTCCACTGCCTGTTTACAGACCAAATCAAATCACAATGAAAACTTAAGGCTACATGACAGCATGTGTAGACACTGCGAGTACTGCCAGCTATAGGCACTAAGTGTGTTTCCATGAATAGGGTACAGAACGGAAGCCAAGTTAGAGCCGGTACCATCCAGCACAAAGCAGATGAGTCTTCTGTGGCTCTTGGCTGTTGAACAGCAGACGGCTTTTCTCATCCGGCTAAATAAATAGAGCACATGATGGTTTGGGCGAGTTATTAATGCATCAATACATTAAATGCATTTGCCTTTAGGTATGAAGCCATAAACAACTCAGGTTTATTGTGTTGGTCATTTTTTATTGATTTTCAAGAACAGAGCATTATGTACTAGCCTGTACATACTGTATTAGGACATGAGAATGATGCTGTTGCACTCCCACCCTTCAATCTCAATTCACACTATCAGTCACAGAAATAAATAGGCCAATAGTAACCATCTGTCTATCTCTGAACTGACACTCATCTGCTCACATGCATGTTCGTGTACCACCGTTCACTGGCTGCTTTGGGCTCAAATGTACTGGTCCAAGTGACGTGCTGGCCCCTTTTATAATTCTCTCTGACACTAAGACTATTTTTTACATACTATGACTTATAGGTAACTGTCTCTACTAGTGCATGTGGACACACTTCAGTGCTGAGAAAACAATAGAAACCATCAAATTACATCCTAATGGAATAATGCGCAAAACACGCAACAAAAAGGAATTTTGCCATGTTTGAAATGAATGTTAAAATACTAATTTTCATGATAGTGTTTTAATTTGAAAAAATTTAGCAGGGTTTTAAACAAATAGTTAATGCATAAGCCATAGAAATAATAAAGAACAATAGTTAGTCTTCATTCACTGACACATTATAAAAATCAAAGATTGTAACTGTTAACATTAGCTAATAGAAAGCGAACTAACATGGATACTTGCATTTGCTTGAACTAACATAACCATGCATTTATAAATGCTAAAAAACTATTTAAATTTACGCATTTAACTTTTTAGCATTCAACTCTTCTATCCAAAACAACGTACATTGCATTGTATTATACATTTGTTTCTGACTATGTGCAATTGCCTGGGATTCGAAGACGTGACCTTGGTATTGCTAGTGCCATGCTCTAACCACTAAGCCACAGGAAAGCTTTAGTAGCCTGTTAACTGTCACCCGTTCCGCATACGGGACACCTAAGTTTGCATCAATATTGTGCATGTAATTTCTAATTGTTCATGACAAACTATATATCATTGTAAAGATCTAAGACTCTAGAATACAGATTTACTTTTTTTTAATTATGTATGTAGGGAGAGTAATTGATTCTTTTTTTTAAGAGTGTGCTTAGAGTTTTTGTTATCCTTGTGCGACCCGTATTTTTAATCAAGATTTTCTTTTTTTTACAATAAACCTAACAGCATACCTTTATTTTTATGTGTGTGTGTGTGATTTTAGATTCTTTGCAATGATAATCTATCTTTCTTTTTCAAACGAGACCAACCGTAAGTCTGTATTCCAAAGAATTTGTGAGTTACCGCCATTTTAGTCCCAACATGCGTTTTCATGTGTAGGCTCATAAGGGCTCCGAAAGTTAACAGGTTTAAATCTTATTGTTAGTTCATGTTAGATAATGCAGTTACTAATGTTAACAAACACGACCTTATTGTAAAGTGTGACCGGCAAATACAGCGCATTTGTGTTTAAAACTGCTTAACATTCCATGACGGAAAGTTTCAAAGAGAGTTTTCTCAAACTTTTTACTGAAGAGTTAAGTTATACATCAATAGTTCTAAACCATCACTGAAAATCTGACTCCCTATGACTGAGGTTATGTCTTTTATCAGCACATTTAAAACACTGCAGGAGACAGCAAGGTCTGTTTGTCCCGCTGTCTGTATTACTCCTTTGATTCACAGCGGGTTTCTCACTGAAAGAATTCAGCACGCTGTGCATTGGAAGTCACTTGTCACTTATCTCAGGTAATGCTGAGAGAGTATTTCCCATGAGCCTCTTCTGTAAACGAATTTTGAATAGATCAGCTGAGGCACACAATCCAGTTTCAGGATTTAATTCACTGCAAAGAGTACCTCAGAGAATTACAGCATCCAGTCATAATTAAAAGCAAAGTGCAGAAAAAAGAAAGACAGGCCGCTGATTAAAACTCCCTTGAAGTTTGATTTTACAAATAATAGAAAAAAGACATCAAGTGTGTTTTATTTGATGCATTATGTCTATTTCTGATGAGAAGAGCACATTTTTTAAGATATTAATTTCTCTGTAATCTGAACATTTTTCCTGTGATCTGGGATTAGTGCTCTCAACGAGATTTGAAATGCAGATTTGTTATAATGCAAGACTCAGAAAGCCAGACATGAGTCATCACTGACAATGATTCTCCCTAATAACAAAAGATGTATTGTAAATACGTTCCCTTAAACAATACAAAACACATTACAATGTCCATCTGCAATGAATAAGATCTCCACTACTTATTAAGTCAAATACAGTATGTTCTGTTTACAAAAACCGAATGGTGTTTCTAGACTCGGTAAATTCAAAACTTTCCACATAGCATAGATTCACACAAAAGACTCCTGTATAGAAGAGATCCACCAAAGATAAAATGAAACAGGCAGTCAATTTAAAGGACAGCACAAATTCTGCCGATCTATAAACTGTGTGCATTTTCCAGTTTGGGAGCACGTGGCACGTGACGGTGTCCATGTGATGACAGGTTCACGTGTCCGCTCCAGGGCTTGGTAACATCACTTCATTGAGAAAGCCGTGAAATGAAAATTGGAGGAGGAAGGCTTTTTATCCAAGTATATTAGCAGCCATCTGTCTTTGCTAGTGTAATCTCTTATGTTCAAAAAATGAACTTTCAGAGGATATACAGGTACACATTTGAAATGTACAATTTTTCACCTTAATGACTCATCTTGCACTGGTGTCTTTCAAATCACATTCTTTCTAGAATGAGAGTTTCTCCCCATCACCACTGAGACCAATAACCACCAAATCATGACTCACAACAGTGGCGTAACAAAAGTTTTTCAATTTAAAAAGTTCCACCCAAACATCCGGTGCGAGAATACTCCAGTGATGTAAACTCTGCGGTCTATCCTGACCAAAAGATGGTGAGTTTGGGAAGGATGTGTGATCATTTTCTCCAAAAACAATCGTCTAAGAGATGACAGATTCACATAGTTCAAAGTTAAAGAGCTGTTTCACAACTAATACTTTAAATTGCAGAACTATACTAACATATCCCACCACAAAGTTATACATCTTTAATTGTGGCATGAATACAAACCCTTTCAAATAAAACTGGGAAAATGGGATTCATTCAAACATAAATATTCATATATTACTTTGCAGCGACATTTCTCTATTTATTGCTTCTATATTGATGTAACATTTCCCATTCACAATGCGTTATTCAGAACATACTAATTTCTATCGTTTGGTATAAGAAATCATCATTTCTCTCTGGCTTGGAAGAATTGAAAAGGTGGAGGTGAAAGCAAAAACGAAAACAGTTGACACTATGGCACGTGCGGCGGAGGCACATTTCCTGTCTGACATCAGTTGGACGATTAGACACGTGTCCACTGTCTTGCATCTCTTGATTTCTCATCAATAGCTTCTTAACTCGAACAGGAGACAGAAGCATGAATACTGAACTGTGAATGGGAAGGCAGATGTGTTTGATGATTGTTCATGTTTACAAAATAGGGCTGTCAAACGATTCATCGTGATTAATCGCATACGCAATAAAAGTTTGTATTTACATAGCCTACCATATGTCTGTGTACTGTGCATATTTATGTTGTATTTATAAACACATACATCCATATATTTAAGAAAAATAATAAAACGAATAAATGCTTATTTATCACTTCAATTATTGGTGAATATAAATAAATAAATACATCTGAATTTTTACTAAATATTTATACATGTATGTGTATGTTTTTGTGTTTATAAATACAAAATGAATATGCACAGTACATAGACATATAATGTACACACAAACTTTTATTCTGGATGCGATTAATCACGATTTGACAGCCCTATTACAAATTAAAAGTGTTTTATTCGCAACGTTAATGTTTGGGATGGTGTGACAACTTGGTAAGTAATGTCATAAAAACAGAAAATCTAAAATGGGTCAATGCATTAGGCTATCTATTATTTTTCAAATTTTTCTGTATGATTCAATCGGTTCAGAAATTACATATGAGATCTTTAAGACTTCAAATCATCCTCCTCTTTTAATGACTCTTTATAAAGTCTTCGGGGACTTCTGTAACTAGCGATGTCCCCAAGCGGTGGCGCTTCCCAGCAGTGACCTTTTACAAGGACACAATTTCACCTTGTTTTCAATACCTCGTCTATTCGTCTAGTTTATTATGTCTCATTTATCTCTGAGCTTTCCAGATAAAATAATGCAAAGTTCAGAAATCACACAGCTTCTGGAACGAGATCGATTTAAGGGGAAGAGCAGCAACCCTTCGAAAAATGTCACCGCAAGATGAGAATTCTTAGGCGTTCATTAGTCTGTGACAATACAGAGAACCGCAGAGGCAAATATATTCAGATAGAAAAAGCAAACGTATTGATTTGGGTGCATGAATAGAATATCACATGATGACTATTTAAAATCAATGATCCTTTGTGGGCCGCTTAAAGCACAAGATTGTAAAAGCATTGAAAACAAGAGTGTTTCTTAGAAAACAGTCAACTTTCTATTAAAACCTTAATTAGACATATTCATATTTTTACAGTGGAAAATGACTGATCTCATGAAAACACCTGCAGAATGCTTTAAATAAATATGATATTTGTTGACGACAACAAAATCAATGCACAAGCTATTTTATATAGGCTAATTTCAGCATATTACAATGAATAATAATTCATCCATTTTTTTACGACTAACAAATCATATAACTCGTTATTAAACGAATTTAATATCAGAAGGCACATCACTCTTTCAGTCAAAAACTCACTGCAGTGTTTATACAGAGGAAGACACTTGCTTTGAGACATAAAAAGTCCATTTAAATGTGTTTTGTAATACTTTAATAGGATGTTTATGTCATAAATGACTATACACTACAGACTGTTTCATCTGAGGTTTGTGTTTGGCTTGTGTCTAATAATACTATTTATATTTTGTTTAATTTATGTTAATATTAATATGTATTATTATATAACTGCATAATAATTTTATGAAATAAACGATTTGTTGAATTTTATTTTATTGTTCATTTTATGAAATAAAACATTTGTTAAACGGATCCTGTAGTTCGGTCGCATTGGAATAGACCATATGGTACATTGACATCTAGCGTTTGTGCTTGGTGTCTATATTCAAATATTGAAGAGACAAGTTTAGCAAAGTATGGTTCTTCTCGGTTTCTTTAGATTGTTATCAGAAACAATCTACAGCCACTCATTGTATACCGGAAGTTCAGTTGGGGTCAGAAAAGTGCGCATGCTAAGTAGCGTTTATTCATATTGCTAATATGAAACCCACCTACACATCAAGAACATTTACATTTACAATCATAGACTGTCATACATCTTTCTACACAGAACAAAAACAAACCAACTGTACGTTCACCTGTGTTACCAAACGTTAGCTTCAAATGTCAGTGTGGCCCTGAATGAACTGATCTATGAGTGGGTAGCTTGAGATCCCAGCTTCCTCTGTACAGAACTGCTCTCCTAGGAAAGAGTCACCAAATTACAAGACTGAAGTGCAGATCAGAGCATTCAATGCCTTCAAATGACAGCACAGCGCCCGAGTGCTCATTAACATCAGTGAAAACATCACAGTGTGCACCAAAGTCACAGCATCTGATTCGTTAGTGAATGTAACTAACCGGAGAGCCAGTGACAAGAAGAAAATGAATATACTGTAGGTACAACTTGCAAGACCGAATTAAAATCACATTCTATTTATCTACTAAATGTATTTCTAATGAACATTACACTGTTGAAAGCAGCAGTATATAGAATGCATAATAAAGGGAAAACCGGGTAGCCATTTCTTCATACATTAGTGATCCTAACTGTAAAAATAATTATCTGTAGGATTGCTATTGGTCTGTTCTTAGTTCATGTTCATTGCACTATAAGTGTGTGTCTCTTATTAAAGTTAAACCGATAGCAACTGCATCAATTCAGATCATTTTAATAAATAGATGCGTGTCAGCATTATTTGCCATTTGTGACCTTTGCAAAATTATTGATTTTTTTATGCCAAAAATCATTAAGATATTAAGTAAAGATCATTTTCCATGAAGATATTTAGTAAATATTCCTACCGTAATTAAATCTAATCTGTATTATTTGAGTGGATGTAGCAAAAACGGCACCAAAAATGGCCGGAAAAACTCCAAAAAAATTTCACTCGCTGCTGCCAGCTCTTTGAGAATTACCCACTCAAGTTCAATAGTTTGGTAAGGTTACAGACAAATCTGTTTCTTCTTAACAGCGTCCTGCTACCATGCCTCTTGGGGAAATCGTTAAAGACGATTTTCTCAAAAGTCAACTTTATGACACATTTTTGTGGGAGGAGCTTAGGTGGAGGTAGAATGATCCCCCGACTTCATCACTAATGCCAGGTAGCACGTTTTGTTTGCTTGCTTTTTGACAATGACTAGAAAAAAATCTGATTGAATTTTAATGGTCACTCAGTGTCTAGGACCAAGATTGTTTTTGTAAAAGTTAACTTTAAGACGAGGAATCCAGGGACGAACTGACAGGATTACCTCCAGTTAAGTGGCCATCTACACCTACCAGAGGGAAAACCAGACACCTAACAGACAGACCTCCAGTTCTGTCTTATTTTCACCTCCAGCTAAAGCCGAGACGTAAGCGTGATGTCAGTCAAAAAGGGGTCTATATATAGATTTTTTGCACACTTAGATTCCAGATTTTCGAACAGTTGTTTCTCGGCCAAATATTGTCTTGCCATAACAAACACTACATCAATGGAAAGCTATGAGACAATGTATCAAGATAGCCTACTAAAACACTACTTCATTCTAAAATGATGATACTATTAATTCAGACATGTCAGTTACATGGAATTGGCCAAAAAATTTTTAATTATATTCAGTGTTGGGTAAGTTACTCTGAAAAAGTAATTAATTACTAGTTACTCATTACATATTCAATAGTGTAATTAGATTACTGTCCAAATTACTCTGTCCAAAAAGTATTTAGTTACTCATTACTAATTACTTTCTGTATCCTACATCAACCTTGATTAGTAAAGTAATTCAAGGATAGACATGAAACGGCTTATTTAAATCTTTCAAATAAATAATATTATTAACTGACCAAAGTATTACAAATGTGAGAATTATACATTAAAGCACAGATTTTAAAGTAAGACTTTGAATTTTGATGTCAATTACACTATTGCACATGCATATATTTCACAAAGTATTTCGTTTTAATTAGATCAAAAGTAACTGAAATTAAATTGCTGAAAACATGAGTAATCCCTTACTTTACTTTTTCAAGGGAAATTACAGTAATTAATAACTTAGTAACTAGTTACACCCAACACTGATTATATTAAAGAGAACATAACATGAGATTATTAAATTCACATTTCATGCAGTGTGTAATGTTGCATGTTTGAAAGTAAGCAGTCTGCCAAGTTGTAAATCCGAAGGTGAATGAATAACAAAGTTTTTGGCTTGGAAAAAAGCGAGTCGACACTGCATCATCCAAAACAAGTCGTCCCTAGTCCGATTCGCGAACCGGTGCAGATGTACGTCACTACATATAGTCCCCGCCTATGTTTAGCTTCCAAACACTGTAGCTCGTGAACCTCATTCACGGTAGACCAAACACAGCAGACTAGACCACCTGATCAATAACATCAGACTAGGGTAGCGGAAAGGAGGGGATTAAACAGATGAATTGCGGAATGAATCATTTGAGAGTCAGTAAAGAAGTGAGTTAAGAATAACTGTCTATTATAAGGAAATAATAGTGTTTTTACACCTTATGTAACTAGTAGTTGGACACTCCATAAACCAAAGTAGGACCTTAAAAAACCTTGAAAAAGAATATGAATGCAAAAAATCTAAACCATCCTTCTTTCTTTATGCCTTTAAAACCATTTGCCTCGCAAAAATTCAGGTCAGTTTTATGAAAAGAAAAGAAAAGTTGGAAGCGTGTTCCAACAGCGCTACTTTGCATTTCAATAAGAATGTTGATTCGTTTTATGGAGGGATGCCAAACTTATGCCCCAGTTTTTCTATGGTCAGAGGCATGATTGAAAGAAGGAATTCTTGATCCCACATTCCTCTGCCCAGCAACACACAAACACTTGGAGACTCACAAACACACTGAGTGTCCAGCGGTTGGTCTCACTTGTGAGTGAGCTAACCTACAAACCTTAAGAACAACTGTGGAGAGACAAATGCTTTGCGCAAATGGAAACAATGGTTGAACAGAGAGAGAAAAAAGTGAAAACACGAGCCAGCAAGAAAGAAATCAATTCCTCATTTCTCTGGATAAAGGCATCTGTAAAAACATTGAAAGTAAATAGACAGACAGGAGGAGTTCACTTGGCCAACTATTTAAAACCCTTAAAAAGGATTTATAGTTTTAGTATTTCAAACCATTGGTCTAATGTCTGGTGCAAAACCTGAGAAATGAAGAAAAATGTGTGCAGCTGATCTCCATGTTCATCATTGACTGCCCGATCAATGTCTGTGCATTCAGACAGCAGAGCAATTTGAGCTCACTGCTTCTATTATAATAAATAAGTCAAACTGAAGCTTTTCTAAACATTTACTTCATCCACAACCTCATATTTCAGTTAGAACTCTTTCGTTGCATGACATGCTATATTTTTTTCTTTCATCTTTTCTTTTGAGAGTATGATGAGTGCGGTACATCAACAGGCAGCATGTCTGTGCGATTTCAGCAGAGGGCTTTAAGAGCAGGTGGATGAGGGATGTCTGTGTTCATCGTGTACCCAAGCTAATAAAACCCTCAAGATGCTCTGATGGTTTTCAAGCTTCAGATCTTTAAAATGTCTTAGCAAGCACAAATAGCGAGCGCTAATACAACACAAGTCAGTAATGAATAACTATATTCAATATATAACACCTTTGTTCCTTGAAATGTCATTCGGTCCAAGCAGCTAGGTAACATTTAATGACAAAAAGTTGCCTCGGTTGCTCTTTAAAACTTTAAAACTGAAACCTCACAAAACTGCAAGAGATTCAGATTAATGTGTGCCTACATTCAACGTGTGAGTGATTTTATGGACAAAGACTGTGGCTTCAGCCTTACATACGTTATATTGCACACCACAATATTGTGTTTCTATTTATTCAGTCGTATATCATTAGAACCAAATTCTGCACCAAACAAGCACACGTGAAAATCAAAAACACACAAAGAGCTTCTATTCTCCTCTATTAAGAGAAAACAGTCACCCTTTTGCTGTTTGACAGTTCATAGCATTTGTCACGTGTGTCTTCTGTTGTTCTTTAACAGACTCACAGACTTTCCTCAAATTGATTCCCCTGTATATAAACATAAATGCACTGCCTCTAAACCTGGATTATTTTTATGGAGAATTTTTGCCTTGTTTTTCATAATTTTTATCACATTTCTTGCATAAACTCCATTTCACAATATTTTGTTTTTATTCTACTTAAAATTCAGACGGGGTAAGAAAAAGACACTTTATTTAATAACATAAAGTGAAATACCCCATACGACTTTAAGAATGTTCAGTTACTATTGTTTTAAGATCGAGTGTATGAAATTTAGCCGTATCTAGTGGTATCTAGCTGTGAGGTTGCGAATTGCAACAAACGGGACACTTTACCGCTCCGCCCTCCCTTTCGAAGCACTACGGTGGCTAACACAGAACAACGATGTCATCACTTTTTGTCTTCTTTGCCAAAGGAGATAATGTATTTGACAAACACGCTCTGAATAGCAGTTAGTCTGTTTAGGGCTACTGTAAAAACAACTTGACGAAATCCATGTTAAGGGATCCGCGGTGTATATAGATAGAAATTAGGGCTGCAGGATTATGACAAAATCCTAATTGTCAACTATTCACCTTGATATTGTAATTGCGATTATTATTTTTCATTAATATATTTTATATTCAAGCCTTAAAATGTTTATAACTTTCTGTGAAGCAGCTGCATGCCTAATTCTTTCTATAAACATCTAAAATTAAATAATATAATGTAAAAAGATTAAGGGAGGTATGTTGTCGGAAAATTAATGAGTCTTGATATTAATGTCTCTGTTTCGCTACTGTACTCTGTGCCCAAGTGCACTGCGGAAATGCATAGAAATGAGGCAAATGGGCATTCGTAATTAAGTTTTTTGTCGTTGTTTTACCCGTAATTTTAACCCGGACAAGTTTTTCGATTAATTGTGCAGCCCTATAGAAACACAGAGGTCATAAAAAAATTGCGCTTCACTATGTAAGGTCTTTATACATCTCTCAAGACATATTAATGTATATTATATTGCATTTCTGTCAATGGATCATCCAGAAAAACTACACATTGGCCCTTTAAAAACATGGCAGACATATTGACAAAGAACTTGACTCCAAGATTTAAAGTAAACATAAAAAAAAAACTTCCTTAAAGAAATGTACGAATGGAATAAGAGAGATCACTTAAACAAAGTGAAGTTAGAGGGAGGGGGCCATGGAAGAACAAATTGTGAGAACTTATGTAGGTCATCGATTCATAAATGTGTGTCAGTAGACGAGTCGAAAGTGAGAGAGCAGTCCAGAAGTCTCGGGGGACATGCTGAGCAAATAATGAAGATATGAGAGTGACAGAAAGAGAGAGAGAGAGAGAGAGAGAGAGAACCTTTACTCTCTCTTATTACTTAAGACTTGAGGTCTTTCAGTTCCTTGGTTGTTTGTTTAAAATGTAGAGGTCAGATCCACACACCCACAGTTACGTACTAACCGTCTTACATCTGCACCCTTAAAATACTGTGTTGCAGTTATCTCATCTTTCTATTTCACTTTCATATCTAAAATCAAGCTAAGGGATCTAGCAGGAACATTCGGTTCAAGCTGGTCATTGGCTGCCCATGTGTGGTTTACAATCTCTTGCTGGATTACTCGCTGGTGTGACCTGGTTGGGTCCAGGTCCAGGTGGAACAACCTGGTCATACCAGCATAGGGTTGCCAAGCCGGTTTTTGAAACATAGGTCCAAACTGGGTTACATGATTGACCAGCAGGATGGAGCAGGTAGGGACCTGGCAGACTATCTTGGTCAAGGACCCAAGTATAAAAATCTAAGCATATGGTCATCCAGTATATTCTGGGAACAAGGTTTTTTTGCCTGTCAAGCTAAGGAACACAGGAATAATCGATATAAGAGTATTCACTCACCTAAAGGATTATTAGGAACACCATACTAATACTGTGTTTGACCCCCTTTCGCCTTCAGAACTGCCTTAATTCTACGTGGCATTGATTCAACAAGGTGCTGAAAGCATTCTTTAGAAATATTGGCCCATACTGATAGGATAGTATCTTGCAGTTGATGGAGATTTGTGGGATGTACAAAGCTCCCGTTCCACCTCATCCCAAAGATGCTCTATTGGGTTGAGATCTGGCGACTTTGGGGGCCATTTAAGTACAGTGAACTCATTGTCAAGTTCAAGAAACCAATTTGAAATGATTCGAGCTTTGTGACATGGTGCATTATCCTGCTGGACGTAGCCATCAGAGGATGGGTACATGGTGGTCATAAAGGGATAGACATGGTCAGAAACAATGCTCAGGTAGGCCGTGGCATTTAAACGATGCCCAATTGGCACAAAGGCGCCTAAAGTGTGCCAAGAAAACATCCCCCACACCATTACACAACCACCATAATTGCATTAATGAGAAATTGAACAGTGTTCCTAATAATCCTTTAGGTGAGTGTAGGTACTGTACCTCATCGAACCTGCTCCTCTTTTACACTCCTCATAGAGCCTGACTCGGCTTTAAAGAATAAACCCATTTGAGATTTTTTTTTAAAGAGGGCCTAGTAATTCAGTACTCAGTAATTTACAGTATGAGTCGGTCCAAAAAAACATATAAGCACCTATACTCCTGGTTACCTTGCAGTAGAATTCAGATCTCAATTGTAGACATTTCACAAGTCATACAAGTGACCCACTTTATGAGTGAGATGGATTGTCTCAGTTCCCCATCTGTGTTGACTCGGAAGCCACACAGTTCATAGACAGACACATGATTCAAGCCACTGTTTCTCATGCACCAATCTCCCAGTATAAGGAGATGTCGGATGAGAATGCACATGAAGGATGTCACTTTTTACCTGTTAACCACAATAAGGTTACATCAATAAACAAGTCCGTACAACAAAGTTAAGGTCCTTTGACAAACATCTTCCTGTTCTCATGGAGAGTTGTGAGGTCGTCCGGAACATATTCTGAGGGCCAAAGCAATCGACACAACCTTGCAAGTGAATCTCTACTGGAACAACAGAAATAACAAGTTTATGTGAGTTGTCTATGATTTGATGAATCCTGCCAGAGTACTAAATTCTCAATGAAATGAAGCATGTCACACCCTTGACACAATAAACCCACTTTACCGCAGTGAACAGACCCATGAGTTACAGTACAGACGACTCTGCGTCAGCCCTGCCGGAAAGCTTTCACAATTGACAATGCATCAATCCATTATAAAGGCCAATCATTTTACCCCGCTGTGGAAAATGCTTGTCTTTGAATCTGGGAATTGAGGTCAGAAGGCCAGGAATGATTTATTACTCACGTGCAAGTGTAATACTTTTAATCAGGTCACACACGTGACGTGACAGCTGTCTGGTAATGTTTAAAAACCTGTTGACAGGTTTTATTATAAGCAGAATGTAAATTAAATTACCATGAAAATGATTTAATTACCCTTATCTTCATTTGGCTTCACACCTAAATAATTGCCAATAACATATAGTTTAAAATAGAAGCAACTGATTTTTCCCCAATTTATGTTTAAGACAAAAGGCCATTAAGTCAGTTTAAACATCTACAGCTGGCATTTTAAAGCATCATATGCAGATTAAATGGGAAATATCTTAAGAATAAAGTTAATGTACAAAATCACTACACTTTGGAGCAGAGCTATATGCACTTTCATATGTTACAGTTTTTGGTTTTGTGTGAAAAAGATGATTATCCTGTTCTGTCGGATTCCAGAATGATGCAGAGAGTTTTAACACATCTGTACAAAACAGCATCTGAAATAGTCGGCACAGAACCTACTATTCTGCATCGTGGCAGCTCGACCTGACTCATGATGGAAATTTTCTGCAGAGAAACACGCATTGACTGATGCCTTTTTCTGTCTTACTAATAGCTGCAGGATACAGACAAAGAAAAAAAAATTCTTGCAGCCAGATAACTAAATACTATAAAAAAAATAAGATTATGAACTAAGAAATGTTAACTAAGCAAATATTGATGGACAAAGACCATAATCAGTTTAGTGCGAATTCAATGAAGTGCCTGACAGAAATTTGGCTCACGTTCAAATGCATCCTATACACAGACAAGAAAACTGTGGTTCTTAACAAAACGACAAAGATAATTGCAGCAAACCGTCTCCCACTTAAAACACTCCCACTCATCTGCGTGAGTAGCATGTAAATAACAGAAATCTTGTTTTATTTTCAAAATAAATAGTTCTCACATTGAGCCTCAATGAAATGAATGCATGAACACAATGTAAAGATGCTTTTCTGTTTGTATAGACCATGTCCTCCATTTACTGAATTTGAGTAAGTGTCAATGGAGGTATAAAAAAAGAAACAGGCTGAAAGCAATGAGGGCAAGAACTGGGAATAATAATATTGATGAGACAAGGCCTTCTATTCATTATACACTCTAATAAAGAGAAGTTATTATCAATGCAGTGAAAGGTCAAAAAGGGACGAACCCAACCGTAGAGTAAATTAATCTATGCTGGGTTATTTCAACCCGAAAAGATGAGTGTTTGTCCCTTTTAGACCAACATTATTTAGAGTATTTACATTTATACTCTAAATACTCTAAAGTACAGTTGATAAAAAATTATGAGACCATTTCAGAGATTGAAATTGACTATTTTATGTGATGGTAAAAAGATAATTTCTGTTTCATTCTATGAACTACTAATTTTTAAATAAAAGATTGTTTTGATTTAAAGGGAATAACAGAAACGGTGCTCTGGACTTTTTCAGACTTTAAACACTGAAAAGAAAGTTCATATTCTCTCTTTTTGAGCAATACAACAGTAATATTTGTGCATGTATTTAGAAGTTGAAAAATGTTTTTTTATACCTGGATTTTTATCACAGTTTTCTGAGGTTTGATTTCGTTGAAATTCAAAAAAACTCTGTACTGGCCACAATACATCTAGAAATGCTGATTAGAAACTAAAATATGAAATGGTCTATGAAATAAAATTTTATTTAATTTTAGTTAAATATTTTTATTATAGATTTTGTTAAAATAATATAAAGTATAATACAAAGTTACTCGAAAACCACAAATGTGACAAACTGTGTCAAAGATAACACCTGCATCACATGATCTGTCCCTATAAGTTGCACTCAGAGGATTAAAGAAATCTCACAATGTAGAAAAAGGACTTATTATTCCCATTTTCCATTTATGTCAGTAGGTGTCTGATCCCACCGGCTGATATTCATTACATCTGTCCGAAGAAAATCTGATTTAACGTCAGACGTCACACTGACCTACATTATGTGATACATTTTAGATTTTTACCACATGCAACAGTCTCAGTCTACAGGACTCCTGAAATAAACATCACCAATGTTCAACCCGAGGGTGGGTGTCATACGATGCGCCAATTTCACACAATCCAGAATCAAACTATCTGGCCATTAAACTTGGATGAGAACTATTTTTACAGTGAGCCATTTGAAAGTGGAAACTTGGTAGATTGAGTAGAACTACTATGGAAAAAGTTGAAATGTGTATACAGTTAAAAATATGACAGAAATATAATGATAAGGAACAATGTGAAAAGAGGGGTTGAAAACTATGGTTTGTTTAAAGGGGCAGTCCTTACAAAAATCTCACCCAAAACCTGTATATGATTCTTTCTTCCGTGTAACACAAAAGAAGATATTTTGAGAAATATCTCAGTGGTTTAGTGTCCATACAATGGAAGTCAACGGAGGCCAATGTTGTTTGGTTACAAACGATCTTCAAAATACCTCTTTTGTGATCTGCAAAAGAAAAAAGGTCAAACAGTTTTGGAAATTTTAACTTTAACACGAGAGCTATACCTTGAATAGTTCATCAGAAGTCACACTCATGTGACAGGTGTCATTCTGGTTCAGCCTCTTTAGTCCATATGTTCTGGTCCTGTCCTACCTTGTTTCCTTTTTGGAGGCAAGTTTTTGACTCCTTGTCAGCTATAAGCTCTTTCGACATTCTACCCTCTCTAATTACTGGTCTGTTTGGGGTCCTGCCACTCAGCCACGTTTTGCCCTCTCATTTCTCCGATTTTTTAGCCTTTTAACTATTTTGGCCATACGTTTAATTCTGTTGAATTGGAGAAATACCCAACCTCCCTCTCACACCCACTGAAAGAGACTTTCTTTACTTTATGAAAAGAAAAAAATAAGGTATTCTCTTCATCGACCTAGCATGCTTTTTGTCAAGCTTTGGCTACCCTAGAGGACCACGTTCGCACTCTACAGCTTGACCAGTTTCTATTTAATTAATCCCCCCATATTTATCTTCAATTTCAAATTTAATAATATATGGCAACATCCTGCAATACTTTATTACCTTTTCACAGATTGCACCAAACAATCTTTTGTTATTCAGTGTTTTTCTTCACTTTATTTGGCATGTTTTTTAAGTTTTTCGTATTCCTGTTTTATTGCGGCTGTGTTGTTTTGGTAATCTGTTTTAAAAAGGTTAAATAAAACATTAAGAAAAACTCAAAGTCACACACAAATATCTAGACGTCACGCAATCGGCAGCAATTTTAGTCCATTTACTAATGTATGCCTGAATTTCAGTGAGCATTTCCTACATCCATCATCAACAAAACGCTCCAATCATTTACAAAAAGTTCAAACTCATGGATGTTTTCTATACAGTTACCAACAGTCTAACGTAAACACATCTCTAACATGAAAAAAGAAAAATCTATTTCAACTGCCGGTGGGGATCAATCGCAGACATCAATAGTTCATTAAAATGTCACCTCATTTAACAAAAGCTCTTCAACACTCTTCACTCCACAGTGCAATACTTTAACACAAGATAATTGTTCTTGGTTCTAACTTAACTAAACACCAGCAATCCTGCCAGATTATGAAACGCAATCTTTTCAGCCAACGGTTGAACGGATTTGTCAATAATCAGTGCATTAATTTGTTGACCTTTAAAGGGCAATGAAACTAAGATACTGCCCACAGGAACTAACAAGGATCTTCAAATCTCCATTAAAAGCTAAGGCTGTAGTGATCGTCTCATCATGTTTCAGAGGGTATAGAGAACACTGATGATCCTCTCGATGTCCTCATTTCCTCCTACACAATAGCATGGCACAGATTGTGAGACCTCAGTCATTATGGTGGAAGGTGACAAGCTAAAATCACATATGTGAGAACAGCAGGCAACTGATAACATGAGTACACACACATACAAAAACTCACAACAAAGGCTCTCCGACCCGGCGCACGGAGTAACAATCTCGTTCGGTTCTCAAAATCCCATGAGACCAAGCAGGACAGAATCCATCTGTGTGTTTTGACTGTTCTGTCGAATAATGACATTTAAAACATCATTCATTATCGAGAAATAGCAAAGTAGCGATGACTTGCTGACTGGCCAGGTGGAAAGTTCTTGGTGTCTAGTGAACAACGGCGGAACCCTGGATAATTTTAACTCATTATCTTGGCCTATCATTTCTGAAACTCAATTTCACATGCAATGCACGGCTTTTATTTCATCTGTGAGATCTTACATGGTTAAGTGATCTTCCGAAAACAGGACCACAGGAAGCACACAGCATACTGACATCATCTCGCCGTGCTGTATCTGTGTGGTGTCTGTGAGGAAGGCATGCTTCAAGTATCTGTACAGAGACAACGAAAAACTAGAAGGTCAAACTCTGGAAACATGAGACATGATAAACAGCCACTGAAAAAACATGTCAAAGAGATCATCCCAAATTTGATTTAATCAGCATTTCTGAATGTATTGTGGCCATTTCAGTCCTGTTGAATTTTCACAAAATCGAACCTCAGGATTGACATGAAGTCACACAATGGCAGTGTGAAAGACATGAATCGAGGTTATCATATAAAAACATAATTTTTGAACTTTTCCATAACATTGTATTGCTTAAAAGGGAATATGAAATTGTTTTCTTTGCAGTATTTGAGGTCTGAACAAATATAGAGCATCTTTTCTGTCATTTCGACCTGTAACTCCAGGTTTCCTTTTATGCAGATAAAAATATTTTATTTTGGCATTTATTTAAAATTTGTGAGAAATACTGTTAGAAGTTCACAGAACGAAAGAAAATTATAATTTTACCTAAACATAGAGTAGATAAAAATAGTTATCCAATAATGGAAACTATTTTGAAATGGTCTCTTAATTTGTTTTCCATTGTATGTGTTTTTGTACTGTTTGACTCTCTCTTTTGTGGAACATAAAGGAAGATATTTTAAGAAATGTCTCAGTAGTTTATATAACTTATTTATTTTCTGATTTAAATGGCAAATACACCTGAAGCTGGTGCTTCCATGACAATAAATAAAAATAGCAGGATACAATTGTATGAGGGGGAAAAATAGGTTTGTGTGTTACAGTAATCTAGGTCAATGCTGGCATTACCTTCAGTTTTGAGTGAGCTCAAATAAACAATATCTTACTGACAACAGAGGTCCTGAGGAGCAGCTGAACAAAAAACTAATTTAATCTTGTTTGAAAAGAAAGACTCAGACCTACGCTCACAGGCTTTACAAATGACATTCATGACGTGCTTCAGGGCCAAGGTAACAAGGTGCTTTGCTCTCCCGCCATAACAGCTTGGAATTGTGGGGAACTTGGGGTAATCGAATGGGCTTTATATGACCCTGAAGCTGCATATGACCCATATTCAAGAGCCCTGGTACTGTCTGTAAAATCTATCTAGGGCCCCAGCTGACTTCTAAGGGGGTCTCAAGATAAATTAGACAAAACCAGCATAACGATACATTTTAAAAACTGGAAACTAAGACACTTAAAACAACGGTGGGCCTAGGAGTCCATCTAGGTGTAAGCTACTGAATGCTTTAAATACGAATTTTATACATTTAAGACTTTAGTGTATTTAACCAATGTATGTCCTGCTAACACAATGCTCGACCAGATTTAAAGGGGACATTTTAAAGTGAACATTTAATGTAAACCCAACAACTCATTTACAGGGTCATATGGCAGAAATACGTCTTTTTCTGTGTCTTTAATGTGTTTTACGTTGCCCTTGCATGTATTAGACATGAAAAAATAGCAAAAAATTGAGTGTCGTAACAAAAGATGCATTCTATCTTAAAGCGAATGAGAACCCAGACCTACCTGAAACGCCTCGTTTAACCACACGCATGTACGTCACTTTGTGGTATGATTTGAATAAGACCGACCAAATGTATACGCAAGTAAGATGGGCGGTAACCATCGCCGGCGCAGCCTGATGTTCCGAATATGGTTACATTTCCGTGCAGTATTCGACCAATCACTACGCACTAGTGACCTGGGCAATCACAGCACATCTAGCATTTCAGAGCGATGAGCTTTGTAAAACATAAGCGCGTTTCAGAGAGGCGAAGGACATACGAGTTACCAACATGCACGGTATGTTGAAAATACAGCTTTTTTAACCTTAAATCTTGTATACACATTGTATTACATCTAATGTTAAAAATAATATTAATTTTAGCCGTGTCACGTGACCCCTTTAAAATGCAAGAAACAGAAATATTAAAAATCTTTACAAGAAATTACTAGACATTTTATTCTGAGCTTTAAAACAAGACATTATTGATATCTTAAAAATATGGTACCTCTGCATTTGAATTCGGTTCAGTGATGTTAATACATTCAGTTTCTATGACAACATATGTACGACACATATATTTGTTTTACATTCAATATATAAGAAAAGGAAAACAATGCAAAAATTATATGAAACTTTCTCACACTAAAATCAATAAAATTTCACTCAGTCAGCATTTCCTGAGTGGTTCCTGTGAAAGAAAAATCATTCATAAAAGTCACATGACAACTCCAACAAAAGCGTATGATACGTGTAAACCAATTACAAGCAATGTGTCCCATACGAGCAAATCGTATCGCAGTGTAAATTCTACCTTGCTTGTCCCAATGAATTGAACCATTCAAATGATTTACAAAGAAATCTCATAAACAACAGTTTCCTTTTTTACGAAAATATAATAATATAAACTGTGTATGAATGCAAGAGATTGGACCACCAGTTCAATGACTAACTTTAAGCCTTTCATTTGATCAGGCTAAGTAGAACAACATCAATTCATCAAAGTCTAAAATGACTCACACAGAACCAGCTAGACAAATCACAACCGCATTCCCACTAAAACAAAAACTAATTAACTGAAAACCCCCAAGACATGCTGTTCTTCACTTCACAATATTGGCCTATATTGACACAATAGAGTTTAGAGTGGGATCTCACAACTGCCTGGCAACACCCACGAAGACCTATTACAAAGCAGCGCGGGGTCGAGGGAGATCCTCTGTCTCTCCACCCTGTTGATTTGACATCGCGGAGGTTATTACGAACGTTTCGCAGAATTCTGCAGAGGTTTGCCAAGAGCATCATTGCTCGATAAGTGCCGGCCAACCACAACAGACAGCTCTGCCCACGAAAATCTCTTGTATATGTTTTGAATATCCCCTCAATCCCATTTCCTATTTCTCAGGCGGATCAGAGCGTCGCAGCAAGATCATACCTCAAAACGAGACCGATACTCAGATGTTCTAGATGCTATCTTAGCTTTTCAGATTCACTCATACATCACAGAGAAATTTGATTTCCAACATCAACATACGGTTTCAAGCCGCCTGACAGGTTCACAAGCGCACAAACTTGGGAAAGTGGGTCAACACCCCCAATAACCCAGCATCATCATTGCTGCAAAACAAATATTAGATAAAATGAGGACAATGTGCAATATGTTCACTGTTATGAATCCACCTCCCATTAGCCAATGATAGTGTAAAACAAGGTAGTATCAGGGTAAATTAGTGCATTAGAAAGATGAGCGAGTTAATGTAATTTCCACTGACTGTCTGCAAGAGCTGCACATGTGCACAAAGGAATCATGGGATGGAAAAAGCAGCGTACTTCAAACTGCGAAGAATCAAGAAGAATTCATATTCATAGTATATTGCGTAATACTGATCTGGGAATAAATGTGTCCAAAATGGATCTTTGGGAATCTTTCCGTCATGGTTCGCTTAATTCGATCAAAATTTTCAATCCCAACTCAATGTTTAGAGACGCTTCACACTCAGTCCTCAGGTATGGGAGAATTGCAGTTGCCATGGAAGATGTGGACCGGCCCATCACATTGATAATACAGCTGGAAAACATCCCCATACCCGTGATCCCTCCACCATGTGCACAGCTGTCGGTTCCAACCGCAGGCCAGAGGGTAAAACAGCTCCCCGTGCTCCATACCGATCATGGTGAAGAAGTCCTGATCTCCCAGATGACCCCGAAAGTGGAACTTTTCGGCGAACTGCGTCACCCGCTTGGGCTCTAGAAGCTGGTTGTATAAAGTTGAGCGACGCATGGCGTCGAGGTTCAGAAGCATCACCCCGCTGTTGAAGCCGGGCAGACCGTCTGGTGGAGGATCTCCAACGTGGGATTTGGGATTGTCTTTGCGATATTGCCAGAAAGTGTGTCTGTAATAAATAAAGAAAAAACACTCAGAAATTAGAGCAGAGATGAGAATAATGTATTTAATGCTTATCAAGGCGACCAAGAAGGAGAATAATATATCGCTGCTTGTCCGTCTGAAATCTTGTATCTCCATATTTTGTGACAATTTTTTTTTTGCAATAAATCATTAGTATTATTCAACCTCTACGTTTGTCACTGGGTTTTGCACATCTAACTAATATAGAGTACAAAAACGATCTTGTCAACTTTGACAACACAGTATTTAATCATTTAAAATTACAGCATTTTTATCAATTTGGACATCCGAGGTTTACCAATAAAAAAACTTAATTTGAGGCACTAAAAATTATTAACTGAAACTAACTAAAAAATTATAATAATAAATTAATAAAATGACAAAAGCACATAACTAAACAAAAAAATTAAATAAAATGAACATGACAACTTATGTAAAATGTACAAATAAAACCTATTTCAAAATATTAATACAACAACAAAAAAACTGAAAACAAAACTATAATAAGCTTGGTTACGCATACAAAAAAGGCGGCCAATAAGAGCAAAGAACAGCTTGTTCTTTGTGTGAGCTTGAGGCTTTTTAACCGCGGTATGTAAAAAATCCAGAAAATCTCTAACACACTATTCTTCAAATTCATGATGGCTTGTGACAGTCCATCACAACGCACCGCTCCTAACAAACACCGTCTACAACAAAGGCATGAGCTTTGATCCCCCAGTCGATGCCTCCTCTAGAGGAGGTCTCCTGAAGTTCAGAGATGCTTCCTCTCAATTGCTCCTAAAAAGAACAAGAAGCCCAAAACAACAAAGAGCTTTCTGAGCCAGGACCGTTCATCTGACAGCAGAAGAGCCCAACCAGACTATGACACAAGCAGAGGGCTTTTATCTTTCTCCTAGCGATTCAGTGCAGCTTCGATTCAAAGGAGTATCTGGGAGAGAATGAATGCTGAAGTCAACATGAACACAAGTAAACAAATACAAGAGCGAATACGAGTCAACGGGGGCCGTCTGCGCTCCAATGGTGCAACCGTAATCAAAGACGTCTGCGAGCTTAGAAGTCTCATTGCAGAGTCCAGACATGAAGCACAAAACCTTCTGGTACATGTTTTATACTGATGTGTAAAAACAGACAACATAACAGATCACGCAGCATTAAGGTGTTTTGGTTTGTAAAGAAACGAAAAACATACACTGTAACTGTAAAAAAAATATTCTTTGTTGTAGTGAATTTCATGAAATGAATTGAGTAAACTTTACTTAATAAAATTGTGATAAAATTCATTTATTCGTTGTTTTATCAAAGCTTTAGTTGAAATTATGGAAAAAATCTAGTCATTCTAAACTCATAAATTATTGAGTGAATTCAACTTAATTTAGTTACACTTGTATAAAGGATCTTTACTTAATTATTTTGTGGTGGGACTACATTCATTAGTTTTGTTAATGTCACTGAGCAGTGGATTTAGGTTGTGTTTACATTAGCCCGTTGTCGTAGAAAAAGGAAAACGAAAATTTGCGTTCACACTACCTACATATGTCACATGACCCTTCAGACACACTGGCCATGCCACATAAATGTAAACAGTTGTATGGGCAAACATACTGTAAGTTGGTTGTTGATGATAATTGGTTAGTCACAGACCAACCAGTACAAAATGAACATGATGGTGAAGAAAAGCAAGGACGTCTGTGTGAATAACGTAAAATGAGGTAATCCATATTATGAAGTTTGTTTGATTTCATTCAGCACCACGCAGAACGATGGACGGATGACAACGTAGTACTGAGTGAGATATTAAAGATCTGCATAAGGCTCTCGATTCTCTCACACGTTGCTGTAATGTCACCGTGTCGACTCGTGCACGTAGCGCAGCATGAAAGTTAAACAAGAGTGTTGTTAACGCTGTCTTAGCAAGGCTGGTCATTGTCGCCTAATGGGTCGTATGACAGGGGCTTAACAAATCAGGGAAGCAAATGCAATGATACAGACGACCCAATCAGTAAGCAAATGTGGGCAACAAACGGCTGCGTTTTCAAAAGTCTCCATTTTCGTCCGTTTACACATAAACGCAACCCCGGAGTTTTCAAACTAAAACGGGGTCTGCAGCGTTTTCGGGCGCCATAAACTCTGAAGGAGTTTAAACTCCAGGCATAACCGCAGCAAGAGTTATGCGATTAAAAAAAAAAACGCACTAGTATAGACGCCGTCATAGAGTTCCAGGCACGCTTTGCAGGCAAAAGGATACTGGGAGTAATTTTTGTGAATAAGAGCTATTTTATGTGCAATAAAATGAAAGACTTGATAGTGTTTATGTTCAGTTGTCTTGAAGATTTAGAAGAGATTCTGTTCGTGTTTTTGGGTTTTGTGGTTACTATCGTTCAGAAGATCAGTGCTTGTTTAGGTTATGATAGAGCTGTCATTGTGTGTTTCTTCACTGAAGAGTAATGCCGCTAATGCTAATACTGAGACTCAGCTTGCTTGTACATTTATATTGTTAACCATAATAAATGTTAAATAAACGTTAAAAAAATGCTCAAATAAGTATTTCTTCTTGATTTATTTAAGTTTAGCATGTGACATGCCTAAATAATCTAGGTCATTTAACTTCCTCGCGGTCTTATTTTGGGTTGCTTCAATTTGCTTTTCTGACTCACTTTTCCTTTGACATTTACATTTAGGAATTTGGCAGACACTTTTATCCAAAGGGACTTGCATTCCTTTATCCTATACATTTTAAAATAGGTTTTTGCAATCCCCTGGGATCGAACCCACAACCTTGCATTGTTAACGCTTACCACTGAGCTACAGGAAAGCTTTTTGAAAAAAGTCACATACATCTTGGATTGCCAGAAGGCACCAAAAATAATTTTAGAAAAACATGAATTCATTTGCAATCCCGGAAATAAAAATGTCGAAATAAAAAACAAAACAGACACATTACTGTCACACTTTTGTGCAGCGATATTCGCTTAATACCAGCTCCTGAGCCAGAAGGTATGACACAGAATATTTAGGACATCCTATGAGAGTCTTCTTCAAATTAAACATTCATGCCGAGATACAGCACTCTGAAATTTTCTACATCTGAGATCTAAGGGCATGGCTGAGTCGCTCTGGGTCAAGATGTGTGCACGCCTGGGCCGCCCCCGATGACTACAGTCTGCCGCTTTGGAAAGATCCCATTTACAGCAAGTTATTTAGAGTCTTAAAATGGAATTCGTGAAGTCTATTATAGATGAGAAACAACAGGCATCGCCTCGCCATGTAAATGCATAACAATAGTGTGGCTCCAGAGCCAAATGAAAACTTCCTGTGTCACTTCATCTCAACGGAGTCAGTTTAACACAGTCAACTTGACCTCTTTGTCATGACCTCCTCCTTCAAGTCCAGATAGGGTCTCATGTGGCTTTTTCACATTTAAAATCAGATTTACTGTAAGTGTAAGAATTCCTGTGCATCTCTGAGGATGTACGTGCATTACAGCATACAGCAATCAACATCTGGAGGATTTTTTGCAGAACATGCAACGGCTCAAGCAAAAGGAAGGAAGGGGTATTTACAACAGCTGATGACAAACAGGAAAAACATCTACAGACATTTTCTGAAATATAACTTTAGAGGAATTCTAGAAAGAAAAACGTGAAAGAATAGACTCGAGTGCACATATTTGTAGCCCATCTACTACAACTCATAAAATGAAAATTGATAACAGTGATGGTTGTCTTCTCTCGCACCACTATTACAGGAATTACTTTATCTCCCACTGCCTTTTAACATCTTAAAGATATAGAGTGTTTTATACATGTAATAAGTAAACAAACACATTTCCTTGAAACCATGTCATCGGAGTTTGGAAGACAGCACGGGGATTACATCATCATGATTTTCTTGGCCAATAACGAATAGTTTCTCAATCGCAACCAAAGATCAGGACGCACTACTGGATTTTGAAAACTGCACATAAGTTACAGCTGAAAAACACCAGGTGTGCAAACCAACAACGGATCTGATGCAACACCGCAATCTGCAACCGGTCGCTCTTTGCCTGTGTTTATCAAAAGAGCTGAATATATTAAAAATCACTCTAGTTACAATAGAGGTCAATATTTTAAGCATAAAATATTTTAAATAACTATAAATCATATATTTTAAATAATGTAAATTATAATATTATGATATATTATAAAAATTAATTTAAGAAATAGGCTGTAATTCTATAATGTACATCTACGCTGCACATTTTTTGCAATTGTCTGTCGTCTTCAGACGTGGTGGCATACAACCTGTAAAGCCACGTTTCTGCATCTTTCTTCCACCTGTTCATGTTTTCCTGCTTATTTAATCATTCTGAGGAAGTCTAATCAGCCTGAAGCTTCAGCACACACCTGCCAGAGAAACAATGTGCAGAGGAAGCCAAGCACCAGAATGAAATCTGTCAAACAGCAGCTCTCAAAAAAGAAAAGAAAAAACCTCAGAGATCTGTTGTGCACCGAGTGCTTCGCAGGAACAAATTAGACTATGTGTGCTTAAAAAAGCTTCAAAACAAAAAGCCTAATGCCCAAATTGCCTGATGAATAATGCCTGATGAACGCCATCAATACAACAAGGGACGGAGAGAAATACGTGACATACATGACGAAATCAAATAAGAAATTCCCTAGACCATCAGGCTTAGAAAAATATGAGATACAACAGAAGTCGAGACACCGGTGCATACAAGGATGTTCTATAACATCATGTTTTATATCTTAAACAGGATGAGCTTCTGGAACAGAGGAGTTCAAAAGTTTACTGATGGCTAAAATGTAGCGTTCAAACCTTAATAATGACCAAGTCTTGGCTAAAGTTCAAAGTGAATACTTGTTGTTTTGCGTAAGATCTGTGACATAGTAGCAATCAGAAATGAAACACAAATCACAAACTTAATGTCATTCCAAATCTGTAGGATATTTATTATGATATTTCAAATCTGGAACACGCACACAAAAAGAAAAATATTGTTAAGTCATACAATTTTTTTAATTCTCACTTTTTTAATCTATGTTATATGATATTTTGTGGTTTTGTCTACATGAACAACTGCGGTGTGAGAAAAAGCTTGGTATGCATGTATGTAAAGCATGTCTGTTTAGAATCGAGATGCACCGAAACAAAATTTCTCCACTGTTGCCGTTAGACGACTAAATTAATATTGCTTAACTATCTGGATATTATTCAATCCTATAACGCACATTAACCGGAACAGAGGGAAAAATATTGAGACAGATGGGAAATATACAAGTCGATTCACTTTGAAATCCATCAAGTGAGAACAAGAAATAAACCAAACTGAGAGATTTCATGTATGTCATCAGTTTATGTTTACATAACTTTTTTGGATCATGAACCTCACACAGAAGAGATAACAGTAAAACTACATCTAGCGATCATATTCAATCATCCTTAACCCAATGTTTGATGGTAAAAACCACAAACAACACATGCATGCGTGGTGGTCTAGCTAAGCAGATAACAATTTGGGCTTGCAATCATTTATAACATCTACAAAACCATAATATTCTCTCCACACTACTTCTGCCGAAGTTAAATCGGCTAAATGACGCAGTATCCCCTGCACAGGCCGTCAACCTCGCAAACATAATTTATCACGTCTGTGAAAATGTTTACGTCAGGAGTCAGGACAAGTGGTTCAGAAAATAAGAGCACCTTCTTTTCCAAACAGCGTCAAAGCTAAAGGCAAAAGAACACAGAGGACTCGTGCAGACCGGAGGCTATGGGGGGGACACAAAGAGCTTATGACGTGGAACCGCATACAGTAAGTGAGAGCAGGATGGGCACAAATGCGGTAACTGACGCGGTTCCTAAGCCAGTGTTTATTTACCGGACGTGAAATTTTAACGGTAGCTCTCCTTGATTTGCAGCCCTGAGGCGGGACAAAGCCTGGTTACACGTGAGCACTGATAGAAATCTGTTTGTAAGGACTGGAGGTCTGTCAGCATAACGAGAAGCCCTGACTGTTTCTGTAATCACTTCCTATCCTGAAAAAAAAACTTCTGGCGTTAGCTTGAAACTCACAGCGCAGATTGATATTTCAATACTTTATGAGAAAGACGTTCTGGAAAGATTAGGCATTACGACTGGAATTTGAAAAACAAGCCCGCAAAAACAAAACACCGACCAGTTCATAGTGCCTCTCAGCATTTCAACAGTTCCTCCAGAAAAAGGCTTGACATTTAAGCAGTGATACTTGGTCAAATTAAAGCAGACTACATTTTTATTTTTTGATTTATTTTATTAATTTGTTGCCTTAAAGAACTGACCGAAGTTTAACCGATAGAAATTAGAAATTGTCATACAAACTTATTTGACCTTTCTCATGCATGGACGACTCCTTTTCAATATATCACAGTTTGCCAATTCAGCCAACATATTAAACTGACATTTCAAAGAAATCTACATCAGACAAGAAGGAATTCTAGGTATCCTCCGAGTCTAATAAGATTGCTAAATCCCCACATGTTGAGATTAATGACAAATGATGCCCAGCGGAGCCAGATTTGCTTCTTGCTTGTGCAAAATTTCTGCGCTAGAAACTTTCATTCCTCGCTGAAGAAACACATTTCTCACGGTTAAACACAGCAACCGATAAGAAATGCAAACATTATTATTTTGTCATTTTAAACATTTAATTATGGACAATACTGTATTACTAGCCGACAATGCCTAACCTGTCAACCTGTCAGCCTATAACACATTTCTACAAAGAAATAGATACGTAAACAAAACAAATGCTCTTAAATTCCCCCAAAAATGAAAATTCTGTCATCTTTTACTCACCCTCAAGTTGTTTCGAACCGGCGTAAATTTCTGCCGAACATAAAGAAAGATATTTGGAAGAATGTTTGCAACCAAACAGTTCTGGGGCACTGTTGACTATCACAGTACGGAAAAAACTACTATGGTAGTCAATAGTGCCCCAGAACATTCTTCCAAATATCTTCTTTTGTGTTCCGCAGAACAATGAAAGTGATACAGGTTTATGGGTTCAACAATTTAAGGTCGATTAATGATGGCATAAATTATTAAACCAAATTGCATGTTTATATTCTTGCTTGAAGCAGTTTAAGAAACTGTTTTTCTTTGTCAAGAGTTTATTATCATTATTATCATTTATTACAAATGAGCTAATCAATTAATCGTATTTTGTGTGCAATATTACGCATGTCGCAATCCGTTACCCAAACTCTTTTATTCTGCAATAACAACCAGCTAGATGTGCATTATCCCTTCATAATGACTGGATGACCATAATCACTGAGTTATTGCAGCTATTAAAACTGATTATTAAATTCCATAAACGATGCATTGAACTGTCATTAAACATTCTGACTTTATAATGACCTAGAATTAATTTAAGATTTATTCCCTGCAGTTGGCAAGACCTAAACGCAGGCTATAGAGCTGAAGTGTGTAAGAGGCTTTCATTGACTGCGTGTGAAGTAATAGACCCGCAGGGTTTGAATGGTCCTCTGAAGGCAGTAAGAGGACACGGTGCGGTGCTGTAATTAATGAAGACAGCGGGTGAGCACCTCACAACTCGCAGGAAATGACAGGGGAACACTCAAAAGACCACATCAGAACCACAGGCTTCACGATACACTTATACTGTACATACAGTGCATGCAGAAAACAGACATACAGAAAGACACAAAGAGCATTACTGCTAAATAGTAAATATGTTCCAATGTTCAAAACGGGTGTATTTCTGTTCTATTGTCTTAACAAATTATGGCAAACAGGCCAATTTTTTACATTAAACTATAAGTTCTTCTGTCTATCGTTGACATCTGGATGCAACACACAGGCTATTAAACAGACTACGCATTCATACATCACGGTATGCACCAAGTAAACAGCATCGTCTCCCCCACACCCGAGACATTTGCTTACAAACAGCCCTTGGATCCTGACACGTCATGTTTGAGTTTAGAATAGGATGTGCACACAATAAGTTTAGGAGGTAAAGAAAAAAACTAGACAATAACCTACATTCCTGTCTGCCTCATCAAACAGTAACACTGGAAGAAACACTTTAAACACTTCTCAATCTATTTAAGGGGGAATACGTAAACAATACAGAGTATTTACAAAATACAAAATCTATATCTAAATGTTATCATCAGACAGTTGTGGCAACTGCAAATTTTGTTCGATTTTTTCTACATTTTTAATTTAGACAGTATATATATTTTAGAGTATACTTATTACAAAATCAACAATACCCCAATGTTAAGTGTATTTGTTCAAGGACATAGACCACAATTCTAAATTATCAACTTAAATATTTAAACAATAATGCCGTAACTTCCTCGCCAAATGAGGGTTTTGTTAAATAAATATTGATTTGTAGTGCTTTTCAATTTATGTGCCTTTTTACCCCATCTGCTCCTCTCAGGAACTCAACTTCAAATTTTACATTTACAAGATTACATTACCGTCCTCATCCACTAAAGCGCAATTTAAAGGCGCAATTTGTAAAATCCGAAGCTAGAGGGCTAACATTCAAAACAGATATGTTCTAAACAACAGCGTAGCTTGACGACGCTGTCAATGAGTGTGGAATAACGGGAATAACGTCTTCATCTCCACCGCTAATAATCAGATGTGAATAAGAAATCACGTTTTTGGATGATGTAAAGTAATAAAGTGATTTTATTTCATTATAATGAATTAGATGTTGTTAGCTGCTGGATGTTTTCACTTATTCCGAGCCGTGTGCTGGGAGAGGATTCCAGACCTTTTGGCACGCTGCCTTGCACCATTTCTCGCCCTTGTCAGAAGAGGCCCGGGTAAGGGTGAGGCTCACAACAAAGATACAAGGGCTCCAGAGATCCTGAGCTCTACCAGATTCTGTTAACTTCTAAGACCCCTTCAAACACAGAGCAACGGAAGTTCAAAGTTTCCGATGGTGTCGTGATTCATGGAGCCTTTAGATAGTTCCAGGAATAATGTTTTCTCTTTAAATGCTTTATTTCTTTCATATTTTTATTTATTAAATGACTTGCGTCTTTAAATGGGTTAAAAGTTTCTCACAATAGGTCTGTTTAGCCGCAGCGCCTTGATTTACTAGTAACTTCCGGGAACTAGTGAGAGCCTCCATTAACTGCCATCGCAGTGAAAAAAACTGTTCCATATGAGGTAACGGAGTTGACGCAACTCTCTCTCTCTCTCTCTCTCCCAATGGCTCCGTTCAGACATTACATCATCACATGTACTTACTGATAAGTACAATCAACCTGGCTTCGCAAGTTATTTCAACTTTTTTAATGACTTTAACTCATCAAAATAAGTTAAGCACTTTAAACTTTTAACTTATATCTGGTGATATAAATTGTTAATATCAACTCACCACTGACCAAATTTTAAATAGTAAGTGACCCAAAGATTTAATACAGCCAAGATTTTATACAGTGTGCAAATATACATTGCGCATTTATTCATTAAGTAGATGTTTTCATGCAATGCAACTGAACAAATCCAGATTTGTAATGATGGGTGTCTAATATGCGGTTTTGTGGAGCGAGACTTTTAGATCAATTCGTTTTTACTTCAACTGTGACGCTGTAAAGTAGAGCATGTGACATTTGTGACTTTAATGCTTTGTATCTTGTAGGTAAATGTTTACATTTAAAACGTGCCATTGCTAGAGTTTGCTATATCGTTTGCTTCCACGTCATTAGCTAAAAAAGCTCTTCACCGGCTAAAAACAAGTAGATGATAAAAAAAGTGGAGCGGCTATCTTCGGCCTGCTGTTTTCTCAGCCTCAGCTACAACAACACCATGAAAAGATCAAGCACTTCAGAGATTTGAGACGTTCAAACATGCTGCATCAGTGGAAACTACAAGCCTTGGGAGCATTGAAAACAAAACATGTGCATGTGCCACCCGGACGGAAGGCTTGGACGAGACTTGACGTTGGTTACCGTGGCCTTGTGGGTCATTGTGTGGCACAGGTGGCAGATCTTATCACCAAATCCCGCGCTGACGTACGGTAGACACATCTCAATGGCTGATTAAGCTTTTTGACTGCCTAAAGTCTTTGCGTGGTTGTTTGTTTAGTCAAGAGAACTGTTGTGGAAAACTTGCACTCTATTGTGAAGCCCCACAAGGGAACTATTTTTCCATCAGCGTTGCTCATTTCCTTTTTCCAGAAATTATATCAGCTTCTCGAACAGCTAGGGAAAGTTTGATTGCCACCACGACAGCTTTAAGAAATACGTTACTTGTCTTTTCTGTCTGGAAAGCGAACACGGCGATAGAAAGGAAATCTGATTGATTGATTTTCATTTTAACCCAGCAAGATACATTACATAAAGTTTGTGTTCATTTTAACAGATGTGCTGCTTACTAAAATATGCAAGCGCTTGGTGAATCCCTGACATTTTTCACTCAGATATTTTTGAGCATACTTGTCATTTTAAAATCTTTATTTTTGCCTGTTGTCTCAAACAACCATTGCATATTTGACAAAATTAAAGTTTATAACACAATCTCAAAGGAATATGTAACTATTTTACGAGGTTGCTAATTTGTATCGATTTCTACTATCTTATACGTACGTGTTATTCTGATCTGCTTTCATGCCAGTGTCCGTGCCAGTGACGTTTAGGTTTAGGGGTGGGGTTAGGCGAGGGGCTTCAGTATTGCTTTTCTTTTTGAACGATTCTCATCGTACGAATAAGCCAACTCGTAAAATAGTTTTGAATTCCTGTTAAATTCGGTTTTAGTTGTATATTCCTCGTATTGATACACAGTGTTTACATTATTTTAGCTCAAATTATTTTCATGCACATTTCTTATTTACCTACGTAATAGACAGCATGAGCTGTCAGATGGTCAATATCAGAATAATATAAATAAACAAGTAAATCAATAATTCAAGTTTCCTAAAGATATTCAAGACCTCTTTTTTCTTTCTTGCAGCATTGACCACTGGCTGAACACACCTATGCTTTATATAAAGCTTCTTATCAAAAAAATTAATAAAGGCAGATGTCATTTTGATTTGAGTTGAAACTGTTATTTTCTTACAGTACAATATATATTATTCAACATACTGAATTGCTTCCTACAAAGGCATTGTTTTTTTATTAATTGAGCTAGAACTCTGAGGTAAACCAGGGTGTCGAGAATATTGGACAAATAAAAAGAGGAACAACATTCAACAAAAATGAAAGAGACAGAGTGCCGTCACAACCGAGCAGCTGCCTACAGCGCCATCTAGTGTCACATAACACAGCCAGTGAAGTATATTGGTAATTGCTCATTAATCAACATCAACATTGGTCTGATAAACAAACATGTCAGTCTGTCTGTTATGCTCAATCGCCTGGATCTTGACACCTCACATTTGCAGATAATGGTAATCGTAGTTGTAGCTCATACATAAGTGAGCATAAACAGAAACTGAAAGATTTATGAAGTGGAAAAACGGCTTGACCAACCAAAACTGCCCTGCTGCCATCAGCAAAGATATAATAATCTAGGTCACAATAGGGAGGCTCAGAGATGACGTATTTTTGTGTCCAAAACCCGGAAGCAAGTAAGGATTTAAGTTCCATCGCTCCAAAGTCTATGGGTCTTTTGATTGGGTTTATGGTAAACAAAACCTCTAAATATTTTCACATTTTTATGACATAAAACACCAATTATGACCCGTATGTGATTTCTTAAAAACGGCGGTTGCTAACAAGTGCTGAAGTGACTACTTCCTTTGGCGGGGACGTTAGAAGTCATTGATCGCGCGTATAAACCTCACAAATAATATAACGTGACACAACTCTATTAAAACATAGATGAGGATTTCTTCACGAAGTAGTAATTTACCAGGGAAGATATTTTTAAAAAAGTTTGAAAGATCCAAGGCTGTGAGGTGGTGATGACGTTGAAATCGAAAGACCTTGAGTGTAGTCTGTTTATAGCATCGTCTTAGCTTTTTACTTCTGTCCATTGTATATCGGCTTCAAAAGTAACAAATGTGGTGTTCATTTGAAAGATTATCTTCATAGACTTTTAAACATCATAAACCTTTATTCACAAAGCTTATTTTTTTGGGATCTTCCAATAGTCAAAAATGCATAGGATTTCGGTCGAGGAAACCAGCGCATCACTTTCTTCCGGGTTAGCAAAATATGTCATCTCTGAGGTAAATGATATGATTATTACTGAGATTTCTTAATGTTTAATTGAGATCTGATACTTGCTTCTCTTCTTTTCCTCACTTGGACAGACTGCAGTGCTTTGCATAATAAATCTCAACTTTGTGCCAGTTATGATTTCACAAATAAATAACTGTCAAAAGTAACTTCACAAACTTGGTCAGAATGTTGGTCAATCTCCTGTTCCCCAAAATATAATTTTTCCCCACCCCTATTGGAGGCAAAATAAAATCCCCTACATCCTTATAAGAAGCATGTGGGTTTGTGGGGGCTTTTAAGGCCACAAGCACCCCGTAGAGCTTTTCCCTTCCTCTTTCACAAACACACACACAAAACCCCAGAAACACACCCTTACAAACAGCAACCAGGAAAACAACCTCTTTTGTGAGTTCCTATCACAAATCTCAGCTGTCTCCTCATGTTTCAGTGACTGAACACTAAACCTTTATGTAGCGCTTTTTAAAAAGCCGAAGTCACGTGACTGTCAGTCCACCATCGAACTGCCAATGTGGCCCAGTTTTAACCACACTGTGACCCTTCCAGAACCGACTGGCTGTTGTGTTCAGTATGTTGTGTGAACCAGAAGCACAGGTTGTCCAAAGTCTCTTATAGGCTTAAAGAAAGTGCTTTTGTTCAAACTGTGTGCGACTCTAGGATCGTGACGGGGTTGCCAATGTTATCATCCTGCCAAACTCAGGATCAAGCAGCACTTTCAGTTCTTTGCCATATTTGAAAAATACATCAGAAATGGCCGTATAAGAATGTACTTTTCCACAAACCTACCTGTAAACCGGCTGCATCTCTCGTGCGATTCCAATGACAGCTTCAGGAGAAAAATGGTTGAACTCTTGGAAGAGGTCTCTTATGTTGCTTCTATACTTGAGATCCAGATCCAGCTGAACAATTCTCTTTATTTCTAGAGGACATAAGAAAGAAAAGAGTACAGCAAATCAGTCATAACAACTCAGAATGACCTCATTGTGCATCACATACATGACAATTGTGGTTATAAATGGCCTTAAAGAAAACCACAAAAAAGCAACATGGCTGCCGAAAGCGTTTAGGAGTGTGGCACACTTTTCTCACCGCTCTTCATACAGTGGATTTACTAATGTGCTCTTCATCATCTGTGTTATATAGAAAAATACCGAGGATGAAAAATTTGAAGAAATTAATAAATAGTAAAATGTGCCAATAAACAAATAAATTAATCGATAAAAGAATGCAAAAAGATAAATTGAACATAAAGTAATCAATTTATACTTCTATATTCATTTCCATTTATTTTACATCTATTTCCTCACTCAGCAAATGGTGTATAGAACACTTGTTAGAGTATCAAATTCTGTGATCTCGGTTTTGACGTATGTCCAATTCTGAAACGTAAAACGTTTCCCACGTTTCAGGGTTAAAATTTCACTAAACCTATACTTTATGAAAGTATACTCATACTGCCTCATTTTATTTATATTTTATCAAAGTAATCCATTTTAAACATATTTTTAAGTTCCCCCTGAGGAGAAATTTGTCTTAAGGCTGGAATGCACTATGAGACTTCGGACATCTCACACTACATGATAGTATCTGCAGACTAGCGCAAACTTTCTGCAATAAGTTCACACTGAAAATCTGGGGAAAATCTGAGCAAAAGTCTTGTAGTGTACCATAGCCTTAAGGTAGTCTTTGTTTCGGCAATCTAGGCTGTTTGAAAATGGAAGGAAATTGTTATGTTGACACAATATATTTTTGTCTCTTTAAAGTAATTTCAAACATTGAAACATACACCTACAGATCACAAGATTTTTAAGATCATGAGAAACATGTTTTTAAGTGATTATAAACTTTTGACTGTTATAGTATATCAAGCCTGGTTACTAACAGGGACAATAATCCACTTAATAATAAGATCCTCACTAAACTAGGAAGCAGGTGGATTTCCATCTGTTCTCTGTGGATTATTTCTTCGCACTTCTTGCCTTCCTACAACACAAAGTGTGGCTTAACCCAAGCCTGAGCTGATACAGATCAACCATCTTATTAAACGTTCAACAAACACCACAAAAAAACTATGTTTCTAACAGCAACGGGACAACAATTATAACCATCCTGACGTGGCTAAAAAACATCTCATCCTCTGGCACAAAAGATCACACACTTTCCGAGAGATCACGGTCAAGAAAAACTCTTTGGATAGGGATTTCATAACCATGTGACAGGTCATGCAGGCAATGTAAGATGACATTGTCTTTTGTTGCAAAATGCTGACATTTGATGAAGAGCATTGCATTAACATCAAAAAGGTCATGGGTTCGATCATTTTTAAATGAACTAGGAATCAAAACGTTTCCTCAGTAGGATTTCTAGGTATCATGGTCTAAATTGAGATGAAATAGTGTCAGTCGGACAATCGGGTCTCATTTATTCAGCCTCTGTATTGACCGCCCTGTTGTTAGAGAGTCGATGACTGGAACATACCCTGTGGGTGAGAGAGGGAGTCATGCGAGCAGATGGACCTTCACCGGACATAATGAGAACAGAATTCCTCGAGGATCATCTAAACAACAAGTCAGTAGGTCGTGACTTAATAAATAGCTGATATTAGATTTAAGAGTAACCCGAAGGAGTACAAATAAAGCAGACAATCAAAAAAGGATGTAAAGAAAGAGACACAAAATTCATGAATTCAAATAAATGCTCAAGTTTTTTTATTACAAAAACGGACAATCTAGCACACTGGATCAACGGACTTATGCTGGGTCAAGAAAATTGGTCAATCTGAGCCTGAGGAAACAGCAGGACACAAAAACAAGACACATTGCTGACAAAGTCCGCACAAGTGTCTGTGCTTAAACTTGAAAATGTGTTTCTGGACATTACGTTATATTAAATTGTGTGAAATGGCTTTGACTCTGTAAACAACTGTGAGATTGCCATTCCAAATGATCCGCATAAAATCTAAGATGTACTCCTTTGTCTGACTTTCATTAAAAAATTCTTTCCACAGGTAACAACACAGCCGCGAAAAATAATATTTTCACGTTTTTTTTACTCATTCTTCTGGTCAATTTCTCTTCAGATCCACCCAACACACAAAAGCAAACACACACATCGCTTCAACACCCCCGCAGATATAAACGGTCCACAACAATGCTCACTGACTAGACAACCAACTGACACAACTGACACAAAAACTATCCACGAAGAATTCACTTTCAGATAAAAACATACAAAACAAACAGCATAATGTGATCGATTTCCAAACACTGAATTGAAGCAAGTGAAGAAAGAACAAAACGACCAGAGAGATTTGCAAACAAATCGACCGATCGTCCCGGGAGGCCTCACTGAAGTTACTTTCAAGAAAACAGATTTCTGGGTATGCACAGCTTTTTCAAAGGGCTGCTGTCGCTTGAAAAAACTCACAGGTACCATCTTCAGGGCTTTCTGGTGCGGTGTTGTCTGAGGTGAATGAATTTCTGCATGTCTTCAAATGTCACTGCTTAACGAAAACACAACACCAGATTCAGTCCAGACCAACAGAATTTAACTTTTGTATGATATTATAAAGTTGAACTATATATTTCTCTTTGAGAGAGTCACAACTATACATCTTTTATAGTTACATCTTTGAGAACTAACAACTAGTTATCTCTTAAAGGTCCAGTGTATGAAATTAAGTGTCACCTAGTGGTGAGGTTGACAATTGCAACCAACACCTCACTCCACCTCTCCCTTTTGAAGTGCTACGCTGGCTGGCACAGAACAAGACAAGGCCACATGCCTAAATGACCCATCAAACACTCAATTCCTATCCTCTAATGTCTCTCTTACCAAGCCATTGATCTGTTAGATCGACAGAGCCCTGGGATTTACATATAGTGTACAAGTAAACCCATTTGTCTATGTAAAAACCCAGCTGCAGGGGCCAGAAGACAAAGACAGAGCTGTGAATGGTGTCACCGAGGACGATCGACCACCCCGCAACCCCCCCCTCACTGTGCGTGTGCCAGTATAACACCTGCGAGCGAGTCTGTACATCTGACACCACCGGCGGCCTCGTGTCCAAATCCTTTCATTGGCTGATTGATGGAGAAGGGTGCAGTCAGGATGGCCGAATGTACTGACCTTTAGAAAACACGGTTAGAATGTGCAGCAGGAAGTCTGAAGGGAAGTTAAGACAAACATGAGTTCTGTAGCTGCCGCTGTTTAATGGAAAACCTGAGTTAAAGGAGTCAGTCTTTTGCAATTTTAGAGGCTTTGATTATGCTTATGGGTGTTTAATAATGGATCTTCATGTTTATAATTTCAAAAAACGTACATATACAGTGTTTTGTTCACCACTGTCCCTCTTCTAACAAAACGACTGGATTTCTTCCAGTCTATATAAAGTCCCTCCTTCAGAAACGCTCTGATTGGTAAAGCTGACAAGGTCTGTCGTGATTGGTTCCCCGCTTAGAGGGTGTGTGTGAAGATGTCCCAACCATATCATATCAGCGAGCTTCCGCTTCTCAGGCTGTTGTGATTGGTCGGTCGCCCTCTCAGTGCACGTGTATTCATAAGCTTTTGCTTTTAGCAATAAACAGTAACAATGGCGTCAACTTCACTTCATCAGTTAAAAACTTGCGGTTCAATCAAAGTTTTCGGTTGCGGTTTCCTACTATGGCGAGGGAAATGACACCAGACCGAATGGCGTTAGACCCGTTATAATAATTAACCCTGATATCAGAAGCCTTAGTATTGCCTTTTTATATTGGACCAGAGTTGGATAATAAAACAAGAAGATTGACCAGAAAACATTTGCAGGCAGGACTTCAAAGGACGTTCCATAGAAGTGTTTAAGAGGTAGGCTATGCGTTCACACACACAATATCAGTGTATTACACAGAACAGCTTTCTCAGCCAAAGTTAAAGTCATGGAAGCTGTTATTTGACCGTTGGTTATATTAGAATGTGTGTGGCTGAATTCTTATTGCCAGCTGTAGGACTGTGATGAAAGTGAAAGTAGTTAAGTGCGTAGCTCAGTCAAATGTTTACAATCTCTGACAACCAAACACTAATACAGTGGCTCTTCCTCTTCTCTAAGGAAGGCCTCGCCCCATTTTTGGCATATTCCTTTGGGCGGAGGCTATTAAAAGCACTCGGAATAGTGACATCATCTACCCAGTAAGTAGAGGGCTGTAGTCCGATTCAACCCGTTCTCTGTAGTCCTATAAAAGCGAATTCTGTTAAAGACAATATCCTGCTTAGCACTGAACTTTGAGATTTATCATTTTGCAGTATTGTTTATGATGCAGTATTGTCTAATGGAGATGGTGGTCTAGTGGGTTAAACCACTGAACTGGTGAATCAAAAGGTTGCTGGTTTCGATCCCAGCATCCACCACCAGTGTGTCCTTGAGCAAGACACTTTACTCCATGTTGCTCCAGGGGGATTGTCCCTGTAATAAGTGTATGTAAATGATCTAATAGCAACATTACGCACTAACTTAAGGTTAATAATGGGATCGCGGGGAATGTGGCCTTAAAACAAATGTGAGGAAGTCTAAATTTAATCAGGGTTAATAATTACCTTAAGTAAAGACATCAGATCTACATGAATTCATTTAACTTCGAAAGCAATTTACAAATGATTTTTAATAAAGATAGATTTCCTGTCATTAAAACATTTTTGGTTCGGTACAGCTGATATATCACAGAAAGGACACACACTCCCTTTCAGTTGATGGCTCACCTGCAGGCATTATTCGGTGCATTGCCACAGACAGGAAGAAGATGGCGTCGCTGTAGTACGCACCAGACCCTGCGCTGAAGTGCTTCTGCATAGCTACTACAATGGGGAATAACTTCTCTGTAAGTGTATCCACATTATGAAACACCACCTGGAAGAGTCAAGAGTATGATTGTTAAATGTAGACCTATAACTACATTCTTAGCAGAATTTATGACAGATTAAATTATAACGTCCAACACTTTTGTACACTGAATAAGTAAGACTTAACTTTTGCTTCTGTATCTCTAACTCTACATCTTAAACATATTTTATTTTATTCGCGTCCTTAACTTCATGTGGGTTGAACATCAAATGCCATTTTGTGCAAAATTGTTCAACTCACAACAACTCGGCATAACCCGACTCAAACGACCTAACACAACACAAGTCAACCCAACATTCTCATTTATCATTATAAGCTTACTGTTGTGATCTGGGGTAAGGTTTTATGGACTTTTTAAATATTTATTTAAACAAAGATGCTTTGATAAGCTTTAATAATACGTAGCATAAATCAACTGGTATATCAATGTCAAGGTCATGTAAATCTCAAATGCATTCATACAGGTGTATACGTTTTATGTTTAGGTGTGGTTTTAGTTAGTACTCCAAATTTGGACAAAAGCAAGACAAAACTTAGTGATGAATTTATGCGTGTATGCATGACTAGTGAATGAGACATCTGTGAGGTTTATGCACGGGTGAACAGAAGCGATCTGGATTTCTGCCCTTTACTGGGGTCTTAAACCTTCCTGCCACGTAGGTCTAATTCTCAGATGTTCACCAGTGAACCTGAACCGTCTTCATTTACTGTTCCCTCCACTGCAAACACACAATACCTGTGTTTGTCTGCTGTTCTCGACCCTCTAATCCTGCACCGCAATGCAAAGCTCTGCCGTCAACTCGACTCATGCAATCAGATAATGCGTATCTTTCTCTAGCTGCACAAAGAGGATTGGGGGGAATTCATTCATCACAGATTTCCCATTGAGGTTTTGATTCCAGGGGTAATACTGTATATCTTTCTGCCATGAGGAATTCCACCTTCAGTCTAGCGACAACAGAAAAGCTAATTCAGCACAAGATCAGATTTAAGAAACATTAACCCTGGTCTTGTTTCGTCTCACAGTGAACGTTATTAGAAAGCGCGACAAATCTTTGTTTGCTATAGACCACTTCGGAAGATGGTCGCTGAATGTTGGTCCACAAGAACCATTTTTTAACACTCTACACAAGATGTTTCAACAAAATGCAACAGATCTTTTATAATAAAAATCTTTAAAAAATCTTTAATTGAATTATACATGTAAGATTGAAAAAATAATAATGAAACCAGAAGTGCTTTTCAACAACCGTTTACATTTTGAGAAGTGGTCTATAGAGGAAGTCAATAAATTTTTGCAGGAATTTCTTATGAAGTAAAATACAAAAAAATGCTCCAAAAATATCAAGTAGCCTGTTCAATACTGTCAAAATAGTTTATTTTTGCAAAGCATTAGTTGAAATCACCAGTAAATAATTTAGATGCAATAAGACATAACAGAAAGAAAACAATTCACGTCTGCCCTTGCGAAGTTCAAAGAAGCATCTCAAGATATTTGACTTCCAAAGTGATGAAAGAATAATAAAGACTTCAAACAAGATGTTAGTTGGGTTGAATAAATGGTGAACTACATGAGGCCGCAGCTAAACCTTCCAGGAATTCATCCAGAGCTCACTGTAATCTCTATTACTTGCACATGAAGTACTCGAGAATAATAACAGCGGTGTTGTAATACCAAAGGCCGTCAAAGTTAATGCTCACAGGGGCTCATAGCTCGAAGGCTTCTGGTCATTTATGTGCATTCTGAGCAGCTCTACCTGGTCATTCAATCTTTATAAAGCGGTTTTCTGAAAATGTACATGTAAATAGTCTTAGACGTTTTGGACCCTATATCATATTAAACTAACACTATAAAGAGGGCCTCAAAGCAAGTGAAATATAAAATGAGAAGAGAAAAAACATTTTTTTAATTAAAACCTAAATTAAACTTAAAATTAAATAAAACATGAAACAGTATAAAATTAAATAAACGTAAAAATTAAATTTCTTACATAATTTTTGTAACAAAAATATATCTCTATAGTTATGCCAATCTCTAGAATATTTTATTGGGTAGACACTGCGAGTGGGGGGCTTCCAATATTCTTGGGGACCATAGGGGAACCACAATGGTCCACTTACATAAACCCAGCATCAGTTTAAAAACTCAACATAAATCCACCATCATCTTCATTTATCTGTCTGCTTCAAACCTTCAACACATCAAACCCTGGTTGTTCAAACTAACAAGAATCACGCTCATTGAGCAACAAAAATGACGCCCTGAGCAGCTGCCAGCACCATACTCTCTTCCCTATAGCCACATGTATCTGATTCCTCATTCGTCATGTGGGAGACGGTGTGGGTGTTTGTTTGTGTGCCCACAGCGTTATGTTTGTGCCCACAGTGACACAGTGAGTCCTAAGCACTGCTGTCTATGTGGTAAGTCGAGGGTAAAGCAGATGTAAAACTGCATTAATCAAATACTGCATGCTAGAGGGGTCAGAGATTATTATTAATGGATGTTGCATTAAGCCAAATGCTCATTATCTTATGATGCGTGTCCAGTTTGTGTGTTGAAAAGGGCTGGATTAAAGAAAGGAAATATGCACTTTAGTCAGCTCTCGGTATCGATGCTAAACTGAGGACACAGTTCATCCGTCAGCCCCGGGATAGAGGAATGGTGCCCGCTAATGCCCAGCAACCAGGATGTTGCAAGGATGAAGCTGCTGCTTTGATGTAGGATCTTCACTACAGAGGTTTGCAGGGCATTAGCCGGATCGGTGATTTTTGTCTTTTATAACCTCAGGGATCTGGTAAATCACGATACACATGCTCGAACTAGGCCAGGTTAATTTAGGGATAGTTCACCCAATATAAAAAATCTGTCATCATTTCAGGAACACAAGAGAAGATATCTTGAAAATGTCTCAGTAGTTTTCTCAATGGGGGCCAGTTTTGTTTGGTTTACAGCGTTCCTTCAAAATGTATTTAGTAGTCTGCAAAAGAAAGTCAAACACAGAATTTGAATTCCCTGACTACGACCAGTGTTTTGGATGAAAAACTCCAAATTCTGTTATACAGTACAGCATGAACTAGTCTGATCTATCCTTAGGGAGCATGCGGTGGATGAGAGATACATGTTATTGTTATATGGGCTGATGAAAAGGAAACATCTGCAGTGTGACCTCACTGGTCCTGTGATGTGGGGCTCTTTGGGAGGGTCTCTGTCACACCTCTGCTGTCCTGCACTGCCATCTGGTGTCTTTAGTAAAAGTGATTTTCTCTGTGTAGCCACAACATTTCTTACTGTATTTTCACAATGAGAACCACTCTTATATAAAAAAAATCAACCCAACAGGAAGACTGTTGAAAAGCTCACATCAGGTCAAAAGCGGTCAAATGCGTGTTGCATTGAAGCAGCATTGTGCGATATTCAACAACATGCCATTCATTCTGTTTTACCACAAATAATGACTATTTATTAGTCATTTAGATTTTGATTTAAGTAACAAGAACCACTGGATGCAAGAAAAGTGTACCAAACTTATTTCACCTCTATACGAAGAATATCTCAGACATTAAATGTGAAATAAACCAATCTGTGGCCAAACACAAACACACCTCATACAGGAACGTTGCATCCAGCAGAAGTTCCTGGAGCATCCTCTCCCCCAGCTCCTGACTCCCAACATCCGAGACGAAATGTAGAACCAGCACCTCATCCTCCAGAAAGCGTCCGTGTTTGGCCAAGGAACGCATGGCCACCTGAAACTTATTCTGCAAGTTCAAGCTCTTGTTAACCTTTGTGAACATCATGAGGGCATGGAAGCGCTTGATTCTCTGTGGCTTCTCCTCCAAATCGTCTCGACTTCCTTGCCTGCTTTCTGCTTGTCCAGACCTGATGTCTAAAGAAAGATCTGCATCGTCACGGTTGGTGTTGTGGCTCGCTTGTGTTTCCTTGATCCGTTTCGTGGTGCTGGAGAAGTTTTGCTTTTCTGAACCAAAGTAGTAGAACGCTACAACCGCCATAGCTGCAGCCAGGAGCAAAACGATCTGATAAGATCTGAACGTGCTTATCCTTCCCATGGTGACTGATAGCACCCGCAGGACATCCATGGCTTTATATCAACATCCACAGAACAGGTCAGGATGCTCTTTCTTCAGCCTTGTCGAAGGAAAGCAGAGTTCTGAATCCCAGATCATGCCCTCTGTACAGGAAACAAATTCATAACAATTGCTCAAGAGACACGATAGAAAAAACGCTAGCATTTATAAAAAAACATAATTCTGTTATTATTTATTCACCCTCAGGTAGTTCAAAACCTGTTTGTGACTCATTTCGTTGTTAAAAACAAAAGAAGATATCTTGAGAAATGTCTCAGTGGTTATGTTTCCATTCAATGGAAGGAAGTCACTATAATGACGATTGTTTATTAGAAAATGTATTACCAGACACATTTCTGAATCGTGGCAGCCTTTATTTGATAACTTTTAGCACCATATTTGCATCCTATTTTAGAGATAGACGGATATGTGTATCTTATTTGACAGATCTAAAATTTCAATCTGTTATCGTAAGGGCTTCAAAAATGCACAACAGGTAGCGTTTCTCATTTTGTGACGGTCTTTCAAACAAGCCAGGCCCAATACACATTAACTTTCCACAATGAGAAAGAAATAAAATAATAATACAAATCAATTCACTCGAAACATAAGGCTGAGAATATAAAGCAAGAATTGTACATTTTATGTATTGACTTTGTCTTTAAAGACCACGAGTTTAAATCCTTTTAGGTCACATGACAACGCCAATCTTGCAACCTGTTTTAGGATATTTTTAAAAACGTCAGCATGACAGCAGACTAATCTGTACAACGTTATGCATCGTTAAATCCGTGCCTCTTCTTAAAATCTGAACTGAAGAATAAAAGCAATAAATACAAATACATGAGCGTGGTGTGTCACTTACCGATGTCGACACATAATGCATTAAATAATGCACATTAAACCATATACTGCTGATATTTCTGTGAAATAGAAAACCCACTTTATTCTGTTGTTGACGTAAGCTTCACGGAAGTTCAGTATTTCATAATAAAAGACTTGAACTGACGCTGTTAATAAAACGACTTAATATTTGTGATTGGGTAGTTGACAAGTAAAAACTCTTAATAATATATAATTTAGTTTTATCAACATTTATAATTATAATTAAATAGCATAGCATAAGATAGATGTATTTTTATTGTTAGTTTATTTCTACATTGTTCTACTTTATTTGTCAACTAGCCCCAAATACGTGGTGTAGGAAGAATACATTAAAATTTAACAACAAAAATTTAACATCGATTTGTTTAATCGCCTGTAAAAAAATAAAACTGCATCTTTTACTTTTTGTAATTATTATTATTATTATTGAATTATAATAAAAAATGTCAAACATGCCAAATATCTGATGTTCGTTTGTTTCCATTCTTCACTTTAATATTTATTTTCATTGGTCATTTGCTATTCTATGTATTGCTTCTACACAAAAACGCAATGCAGTATGATTTCTTGATATGATATGTTTATTTTTTATATTGATAAACATAATATGTTTAAATCTTTGTATACACAACAAAGATTTGTCATGAGTAACTTTTTATAGTTACCGCTGAAGATTGTGATAGTTTATTATCACAATAATAACTTGATTATACATGAAAAGAACAGACGTGTAGATCATCTGTAAGAATCCGTATTTTTCTTAAATACGTTTATTTGTACATAGTCACATAACACACAAAAAATTGAAGATAGACTGGATACAAACCTGCTTTTGAACTGAGTTGCACAACGAAACCAAACAGAAAAATGAACGTGAGGATTTGTAACTGATAGCAGTTCACAGATGGTTTCTACCAAATGCAGGCCAAAAATCTCTTACATCTACAAATGATGAACAAAAAAAAACAAGGGCAACTTTCCAAATTTTTTCATTTTTCATTTGTTTATCTCATGCAAGAAAGGAAAGAGGTAATGAAAAGTATTTGGCCCTCTATATATAATTCCATGATAGTGATAGTAAATAAAATAATTTTATGACATCTAAATTTGATACAGAAATTAGTACAAAGCAACATCAATAAAGAGAGAGAAATCCAACCACTTGAAGCATTTCAGAAGAGAACAGAGTTCCCATTTGAACTTCTATTAAATCTCATCTTATAAATTCTCCATCCATTAGACTTCGCATAGTAGCAAATATATTATAAACTCAAATGGTCTGGTCTCTCTTTATATTGGTGTATTAAGAGTTTCTAATCGAAGCAGGGGACGCCTCACCAAACCCTTTAGACATTCACAATCGGTATGAAATTGCCAAAGCATGAGAACTTTCAGTGCCATGTAACATTGACGGATTGTTCCTGACACACAAAGACGGATCCGAGCAATGATATTCAAGTACAACTGATACTAAACATTTTTTTTTCATTTTTCTTTGTCATACAAAAGACTCCATAATTCTGCATCTCAATATTTACTTTTGCTACTGATCACATCAGACATTTTTGAATGGGCATTTATAGCGGGTCCAGCCCAGGTTCTGTAACCGGTACAGATAAGAAAGACACAGAATTCAATAGAACCATGCATTAAATGGCTTTAAGAGAGCTAACGTAAGGCTGCTTACAATGACTATGAATTTCTAATGCAGCTGACCTCCAGGCAGTGGTGGAGAACATAGTATTATTCTGTTTAGAAAAACATGCAGGAGACTCAACCGTCCGTCTGAACTGAAGGCAAAGAAAAGAAAGAAATAATGCGAGGACCTCCTGCATAAATCAGGCCAAGTGTACGTCTGTTCATTGTTTGTAGTTACAACAACATATATAAAAAGCTAACCTCATGTATAGCAAATGAATGCATAGGCCGCAGACACGCGTTAGAATTCAAACAGTAGAAAAACAAATTGCTTTTGGATTGGACGATTTGGATTGTTGCCAAGTATTTCAGCAGAAAACTCAAGATTGTATGTGTAAACTCATTTCCTTCAGCTTTTCCTACATACATAAATAAAAATAAACAGGGAGAGAAAAACGCAGACTTGACCATTTCAGGTGGTTATGCAGGTATCTGATTTCCGTAATGTATCATACAAATAAAAGGAGAGTGGTCTATGTGTGAAAGAAACAGTATTCAAGGGTTTCCTGCCAGTAGCTATATATCCATTTAAATAGCACAATTGCACCTAATTCATCAAATGTACATTTTCACAGCTTCAAAAGCAAATTAGAAATACGACAGATGTCCATCAATGGATATGAACTGATGAGATAAGGGGGCAGAAAATCTTCAAACACTTAAGCCGGATAATGCTGACACCTCTGTATTGCCCCCCCCCCTTTAGCCCAAAGCAAGGCACTTAACCTGACTCAAGAGGGCGCTCGAAGCTTTCTTCCTTTTTCTACATCCCAGCTCGATTAGGATTGTGCAAGACAGTGGAGGGACTTTTCCACTTTTGTTATCCTTACGACAGGACATTAAAGATAACGAGTTCCTTATTTCTTTTTAAAACTCATAACATCCGAGACATCCTTAAAACATCCACTGTCCATTGACCACTATGTATACATATATATGCATGTATGATGTATATATACTGTATATGTAGTTATACTGCACTGTACTGTACTGTACTTTAGTCTCATCGGTAAAGTAGTTTACAAGCGTCATCAACTCAAAGCATTTAAAAGCCATTTCACCGTCCGAAACATCGATAGAATCTTTCTATACAGTATATGAACTATCAATGTAGCATAATCGTTTGAAACGCTTTTTTTATGCAAACAACAACAATAGACCTACATCAGTTAGTCTCAACAAATATTAAGTGGACACGTGTAGCCAGCTTGACTGTAGTGGCAAAATGTTGTTCCAAGAGCTCAGAACGCAAAGGAACCTTTGTTTTCTCTTAACATAGACGAGAGCTTTCTGTTGCACACGAGCGCATGTGGAGAAGACCAATTTTCATTCATACTCGATGAGTGTATTAAGGCTTCGTATCTGCACTCTGTCAGCGAGTCTGGAAAGACAATTGTTACTGTGCGCATACTGGACCACTAAAAAACACAGAGAGCTGCTGTAGATAACCTGGATTCTTCTAGTGTTGTGTACACTGAACATCACGTCGAAGTGGTGAAACGACTTTATCAATAGACCGACATGTGGCAGTCGGTCGAATGTTTGGTAACTTTGAGGCCGAGACCTCCTCTTGGTTGGCAGATGAAACAATGATAGTTCTTATTTGTGTCAGTTACGCAATCTGTTGTCTTTGGATAACACTTTCATAACTTCAATATTGTAAGTAGACGCCTGTGGTTGCAACTCGGGCTCTTGGGTTCAATTTCCAAAAAATGCATTGGTGCATGTATGCTTAAAGTATGAAAAGTAAATGTAGTATGTTGAGATTTTTATAAGTATGTAGTGCTACTATGAGGGCAAAATGCAAAAGCATAAAAAAGCAACAAGACTAAAATAAAAAGAGTTTATGTCCAGTGCATAAAAAGGTACTCAGGCTGTCATCTTAGCTCGCTGTGCGTGTAAGGAAGAAAGGAAAACAAAAGATAATCATCCCTCTATTTCAAAGGCTCCTTCAGTCAAGAGAACTCAAAGGACAGGACCACGACACCAGGACAAAATCAGCACCATCGCTTTCTAACTGCTATGCCTCTCACTGCCTTTCAGGGGATTCGCATTGGTATTGGAAAGAAAGGCCAGGTAGCAGACCAGAAAATTTCATACCCTGTTTTTTTTGCGTTCTCAGAGGTTCCGTGCATATTAGAAGGCATTTGTAGTTTTGATAAGGAAGACATGGACACCCCCGCAAAAGCTACTGAAGAGTGCAGAACGTTCTCCTCGAACAAGGTTCAGTTTGCCCAAGAACAAAATATAATATATATTAATAATAACAAATAACTCTCCGGGAAAAGAGCAGCGTGATGGGATGAGGGGCAATAAAACTGCCGGCTATAATGTACAACTCTGGGCAAAAGATTCATACAGATTATACAGACACCAGAAGAGAGAACTAAAGAACAGGACAAAAATGTTCTTCTGGATTGTTTTAGTGCTCTGAAGGTCATTTATACATGAGGTTTGAGTGCCATGATGCTCCATAGCATAAACAGGGCAGGATGTCCTAAAAAGGTCAAATTTCTGCCCATAATCAGATTTAAAGTTCCACACGTGGGCTGGGATCTGTCTGGGCTCAGTTTTGGGCATGGTGGCGGATGGTGTGGAAAATCCAGTCCATCTTAGTGGTCCATCCTCCATGGTGAGCGTCATTCATCTGCTTCATGAAATAGTCCAGGGCCTCCTGCTCGGTTTTGTCCAGTGCCAGAGTCTTGCGGATGTAAGCGATGTCGTCAAAGGACTGCAGCTCTGGCATGCCTGAGCCCAGCATCATGGAGAAGAGGTTTATGAACAAGTTGGCGTGCTGCCTAATGGCCAAATAGGCCTTGTAGCACATCTCTTGAAACCTGCAGGGGGAGATAAAGTGTTAAACTCCAGGTTACCTTTTGCAACTGTAGCTTTGTACTGCTTTAACACATGCAATAACATTTTCTAAAAGAGCCATGACTCTCTCTGGCCATGTCTTAACAGACTTTAAACATCTGTTTTAAACATCTGGCTTCGTTCTGGTATGTAAAACCAATTCACAATCAAAACCGTTCCCAAAGGATAAAATCAAGTCTGCATTTTTAATATTAACATGCAACTAAAAAATGTATTAATCAACAATTGTGCACAGATATGAAATTGGTGCATCAAAAGATAAACAACAAATTTTAAACATCAAATAGAATTGAACACTTAAAGTCAGCACCTTTCACTAGCCACTAACATTTCCCAAGTTAGACTCAACGCTAGCTACACCAAAGAATTCAAACGCAAACAGAATATACTCCACTCCACTGAGGTACACCAACAGAAAACAAATTCTGTCATTATGAAGTCCCCTTTGAATGGCACTCTATCAGGCCCGATTAAAGCGCAGATCTGTTAAACAGCGGAAATCTGGTTCAGAGGCCGGAAACTTGGCAGGCATCTCGCTGTCAGAGTATTGTTGGAAGAGGAAGCGCTGCTGGGATTGAGGCCCAAGTGGCCCATTTTAAAGATATGAAAGCCTCAATTGTTCAATTCAATCTCTAATTGTCTTGGATAGTTAGCTGCCCGCAAATTACTGCGCTGAACAAACAAGGAATGTGTTTCTTTAAGCTCACAAAGGAAATAACTGACACAAGCACGACAAGCACGCACGCACCTCTCAAACTCCCTGGTTTTAGTGCACTCTTGGGTTCCTTTGCTGATCACAATTAAGAAGTCTTGAGTTAAGACGAAGGGCACTCGCTCTCGTTTGTAGCCAAACTTCTTCTTCTTGTGGTCCAAAAAGTGACCGAAGTCTATGTGAAACAGCTACAGGGGGAGAAAGAAAACACACTTTGTAACTATTAGGAAGGTATCAATTACAAATAACTGTAAAAATGTAAAAATTCAGTTCCCACCTGTCCGTCTTCCTTCACCATGATGTTACTATTGTGTCGATCACCGATGCCTAAAATGAAGGTGGCCACACAATAACCAGCACATGACCTTGTGAACAAGTCGACGGCCAGATCGTACCTGTGGACACAATATTATACATGATTTCACTCATATAATAACTTTGATTTTGGATTAAACAGCTAAAATGTATGACTGATGGCTTCACAACTGCTTATCTACACATTTCAGGATTTGGATTTTAAGTAAACATTTTATTAGTATTCGTGTCCCTGGGAATTGAACCCATGACCTTTGAACTGCTTAAGCACTGCTTGACCAATTGAGCTACAAAAATGTATCACAGTTAGAGCAGAAAAAGCAAAGCTAGTGATAACACTCGTATCAGTTGAGTCGTCAGAATATTAACAGTTTGGAATGTTAATGGATGAGACCGTAAACATCACTCACATCTCGCCCTTGTTCTTGTCCTTTAACCACTGATGTAGTGTTGAGCTGTTAAACTGCAGCGCCCCCTTTAAACCTCCTTTACACTGAATTTGCATGATGGTATGGGAACTCCTAACCACCTCTATCAGACCCACACAGTCGCCAATAGAAAGACAGCCGTAGGGGAGCATTCTGTAATATAAACAACACGAGGAAGAAGACAGAGTCGTTAAAAAAAGATAAGACTAAAGGCTTTTCTCAAGAAAATAATAGTTATTGCTTTATGCATTAATGCTACAACATTTTGGGAACCAGGCAGAATCTTTAATATACCTCAGGTCCAGTCCCTGATTCTGCCAAATGTTCTCCATTATCCTGATGATCTGCAGCGTCAGCATGTCCTGCCGCAGGTCTGAGTAAAGGAAGGTGACGGAAAAATGTGCGTCAGTTTCGTTCCTTGCCATGCAAAATAAGGGCATTCACAGAAAAAGACAACAGAAAACAGTCTGACCATCTCCGTTCTTAAAGATGATCTCATTGTTCTGGAACAAAAGTTCAGACATTATGTCTGGATTCTCCCAGTTCAGCCACAGAGGTCTCTTGGCCGAGGACATGATCCTGCAATCTTCAAGTCTGTCACGAGAACAAAGAGCAAACCGTAAATCAAACACGATTAGAAAAGATGTTTCAACAAAACCTTCTAAAGTTGACTCATTATTGTCCCTGCTAAGTGAAAATACATTTTCACAGCTACTATCGCAGCACTGTGTGAGACTCACCGTAGGTTACCGAGCTGGTGGGCAGGATTGAGTGGAGAGGTGAAATTTTGGAGGGCATCCATATAGTCCGGCCTCCTCATCTGCTCCACCAGGAACTTCATTTGCACCTGAACAACAAAAATGAATGTCAGGTTAAATGAGAATTCATTTTATGGTGATATCAGTTTGTCTGACCAATGGCAGACTGAGTGTTGCAAAAACCTTGAAGTTATTTTTTTAGCAATTGTGGTTGTTAAAGCTATAACGGAAATTACACATTTCATTCCAGTTATCACAATAAACTATGATGTTTAAGGTCATGTCTGAATGCTTCTTTAGCAGATCTAACGTTACAGCTAAAAGTTTAAGTTTCACTTCTAATGGCATAAGGGCTCTCTACTCTAACCTTACGTATCAAATATCTACCTACTTGTAGAGGTAAGGTCAAGGTCAAAGGCTGAGTTTACCTTCTGAGTTTCATCCTTCTTTTCCTGCTTGAGGATGTCTGTGAGGTTGATAAGCTTCTCCATGGCTTCCACCTGTCTGCTCAGGTGCTTCAGGTACATCCCACACGCCCGGCAGTACGACTCCAGCAGCAGACCAAACCGCTGACTCACGGTTTTATTGTGCATTTCTGACCTGCCAAAATGGTTGTGACAGTCGCAAGACATTAGATGTGTCTGTCATCTTTTTAGCACTACATTAACAAAACTGAAAAAAGCAACACAGTTCTTGTTGGCATCTTGCCGTAGAAGTTCTCACGAAACAAAAGCAACATAAAAACAACCACTGTCATAATTCACTGACAAATAACTGTTCATGACAAAACATTGACATCCTCAATCCATCAAAGTGAAGGATAATTGTAGCGTAACCTCTGTTGACTCATTCATTTCAGGCCTCAAACCATCATAACTGAGCCAATGTATAAAAAAAAACTCAACAGAACAGAGAACAACATGGTTAGGCGGAAAAAGAAAAGACTTACTTTAAATGCCAAAAGAAGAAGTGTCCGATCCTCTGGTTGGTAAGAGCTTTTTTCAGCAGAAATCGTACCAGAGGGTTATCAAGATACTGCTCATACTTCAAAACCTTTAAGAGACCCAAGAAAGAAAGACATTTAGAATCAAAACACTGCATTATAAACCCTAAATATATAATGCATAACCAGCAAACCAATCATTTTAAAGGGTTAGTTCATCCGAAAATTTTTATTCTGTCTTCCTTTATGATGATTTCCAATGAACACAAATAAAGATATTTGGAAGAATGTTAGTCAATTTCAGTTCCGGGACATCATTTTCTACCATAGTAGGATTAATTAAAAGGTTGTCAAAGGTGCCCGAGAACTTTTGTTTTCCTAAATTCTTCTAAATATCTCATTATGTGTTCAACAGAAGAAAAAGGTTTTCCTACTATGGTGGTCCTTAAATGTATCAAAATAACTTTATAAGCTTTACCTGAACCAGCTGAATGAGGTATTGAGAAAGTTTGTCATCAGTCAGATACTTCTCAAGGCATCGGACTGCAAAGTCTCGGATCATTGGATCAGGATAGTTACAGTCAAGAAGCTCCATGGCTTGCTCTGGCTTTATTGCTGGCCAGTCTTTAAGAAGACAAAACATCTGTGCAACTTCATCTCTAGAGTTCCACTTCACGGCCAGCAGAATCTTTGGCAGGACTTCTGGTATATTAACACAATACTGCCTAATGAGGAAACAAATGTAGTTTTACCCAAACTTCTCGGTCACTGTACAATGCATTCGAACCAAGTAGACTGAGTGAGGGCGATAGACTACCTGTGCCTCCAAAGGAAGTCTTTCTCCTGCTCAGTCATTTCAGAAAGCGGGTCCCTATTGCTCAGCTGCCGAAGTTGTTCTATGTCCACATCTGTCATGGCGTGGTCTCGCGCCAGCCTGCTGCTCTGTAGGTCAAATAAAAAACACTTTTAGACAATAATGTTATTTCAGAAACAAAGCATTGTCCTAAAAGGAAAGACAATTGCAACAATATTAAATAGGTGAATATTGATTAAAAAATGATTCATTAAATGTTCAATATCTCAAATCCTGATTAGAAGATTTTCATCAATCACACCAGTACTGATGCAAGCAAACACCAGGGATCAAGACAAAAAAATATTCCTTTAAAACCACCACAACGACAATTTTATGCAAAATTGTACAACCCTGCCAAGCTGGATTTAATATGAGAGCTTATTTCACAGTGTTGAAGTCTCCTGCAGAAGTATTAAATGAGTAACTTGTTTTTACTTTTTAAAACGAATTGAATTGGAAAATGTCCATTAAAGCCTTACATTACACAGAGACTTGAACCAAGATCCATCAATTAAGGAATTCGTGGTTACCATGGAAACAAGAATCCCAGCTACATGGCTTAACTGTGACCGCCCATTATTTCAGTGGTCTTAATGTGCTCCAGTACATTTCTCATTCATTTTCTTTATAGCCATTCAAGAACATTCCTTAAACCGTTCCAAACCAACCAAGCTTTAAAAATCAAAGAACATTAATGTGGGCAAAATTATTGGACATGCTTGGAGTTTGCTGAAAAACATGGACAGCACGACTAGACTAAAGAAATAAGATCTGTTTCTCGTCCTCGTCTGAGCTTGTAAACACTATTAATAGTAGCAGGAAGAGTGTGGCTATAATTAATTGAGTAGGATGTGTGTCTGTAGGCTCACCGGTCCAGACTGACAGTAATTGTAGCCCATCTCCCTGGATATGATCCAGTTAGCGTGGTCTTCAATCATGGCCATGTCAGGATACTTAACAGGTGAGCTGAAATAGTCAAACTCCAGCTCAAGACATGGGGTTTCCTACAGAAAAGAACACAGGCACATTAATACAGAAACCAGGTAAATCTTTACATAGATGCTCATATATCCTCTGTGGAATACAAAAACGTCACAGTTCACTTTCAACGTATTGAAAAATTAGGCAATGACATTGAATGATGGCAAGTGAACATTCATTGGGTTGTTTAAACAACAGATTTTTTAATTACATGGGAACTATCCCTTTAACGTCATTAAATGCCATGATTTGATTATTATTTTCATAATAATCTCTAATTGTATACGTCAACAGACACCAAAAAACAACTGTGTGCTGAACAAACAGCTTTTGGAACAGCTGTTCTTGATTATCCTTGTCACCTCAGATTAGACAACACTGAGCAATCATATTAAACCTTATTAAAGCCAGCTCAGCGCTGAAAGAAGTTATGCAAGTGCAAACCTTGTTAGGGTTGGATCCCGTAACCCCGATAGGGTTGAGGAGGTCTTCTAGGCCATGTGGTACAGGCCACAGGTTCAGTGCCATCTTTCCTGAGACCAGAGTGTGTGTGTAATCGAACAGGTTGACGTTCCCCCAGGCCAGTGGACAGTGCTCCTATTGAAGATCAAATGGACTTTTCTCATATAAAAAAATAATTTCACAGCAACACTTAGAACAGTGTTCCAACTTCCACCGTTAGTAAAAGTACAGAATATACAGTACATGAAAAAGTAGATTAGTACACTAACTAATATAAATTAGTCCTCCACATTTTTGTATATTACTCCTTTGTGAATTGCACCAAAGAAAACCGAATCTCTACCTCTTTTGCCCCCTTCCTTCCTTTCACAGAACAGATGGAGAGACAGAGACGAGCCGCCCTGGGAACATCAGGAATGTACATGTCATAGGTCAGCCACTCGTTCCACCTGGAAGTGTGACATGGAGACAGAGAGAATGAGAGAGGGAGAATGCTGTATCAACAAAATATTGATTACAAATGATTATGTTCATTAGACAATCTCTTTTTCAAATAAGAACAAAAATATGGAAATTGTGACATTTTAAATTGCATGCAGTTTTTACAAAAAATTGCTGTATATGTATTTGTACCTCGGGTTTGAACATGGGACACGTTGTGTGTTTACGTTATCACACAACTGTTCTCCTCCATGGTAAATCCCTGTCCGCACATAAATCTGAAATAAAGGGTACAGCCAGAAAAAAAAACATTTAGAAAAGTTCATGCGATTCTGAAGCTACAGAAAAACAAAATGAACTTACAAAAACACTTCCATTTTCTTTCAAAAAAAAATGTGGAACTTTTATCTTAACGTAGCAAAAAAATCATGCGTAACCAAATTCATGACAAAAAAAAACAAATACCTTGTCAATGTCCCGAATGTTTACATTGACGTATGTGGCGCAGAGGACCTTTATCCTCAGAGTGCTGTTGATGGTCCAGAGGGATTTGGTTGAAGCCTCTCCATTCATGTAAGGCGTTGCGGTGGAGATCCGGCGGGCGTAGGAGGGCATGGTGAAGTTGTCCATGGGCAGCTGTGAGTAAAGGCTGTCCTTGGACATAAGCATGAGGTTTGGCATTCGACCCAGCATAATGCAACTGCGCACATACTGAGAAAAAAAGATGGAGAACATAGAGGAATATAGTCCTGTAATCAGCAGTGACTATATTCAGTCAGTCTCTCAGTCATCCAAAATGTGCGGAGCTATTTTTAGCGCTCTTTAAACCAATTCCGGCAGTGCTGTTTGTTACGAAGATACACATTGAAAAAATGTGAAATCGAGCAGGGCAAGAAGACTACTCATTTAATTTGCATTCTGTGTACTGGCTGGTTTTGGGATAATGAAAGCCTGGTATACGAAAACATGACTAGTGATGTAAAACAGATCCTTCGAAGACAATTTCCAGAATAAAAGTAGAAATATCGTTTACAAAAGTGGCACCTGGGTAAACTGAATATTATATAAGGACTGCATTCAAGATGACCACAAGACAAAAACACCAGACCTTGTGGCTAAATGATCAAAATACCTTGTACTGACTGATGGGGTATTTCTCCAGCAGGTACTCATCACAGCCGCAGACTTTAAGGATGTACTTGCCCTGATATTCCTGCACGCACATCTTCAGCTGCTCGGCCGATAGTAGCATGCTTCTTGTTTTCTTCCTGATGGCTTCGGCGATCACCTGCTCCGGTACGCAATCGTGATTGATCTTCAGCGTGTACTTCTGCTTGTCGTTGTTGGGAGAGACGATCACCCAGATAACCACAATGATTTGACCTGCCGGGCAAATACAAATGTTTGAGAGCCTACAGAAACAACAATATTGATTTGACCGCTTCAGGCATCAAGCATGTGAGAAACAATTCATCCTGCATGACAACAGAGCGTATAAGAGAAAAAGGCTACACATCAAACGGGTCCCAATAAAGTTATCAAAGGGAATACTTGTAATGGACTTGTTGTGTGTACATTCCTCCAGGCAGCATCACCCGCTTTATGACTACTGTTAGAACACAGACCTACTAGCAGAATACTTTTGTATATATAAACACATACATATATTTACATACACACAATTTAAATTGTATGTAAATATATACATGCAAAAATGTATTTTATAAATATGTGTATGTGTTTATAAATACAAAAAATGATGCACAGTGCACAGACACATAATGTAAGCACTAAATTTTATTCTGAATGCGATTTATCTTGATTAATCGTTGAACAGCCCTAAAGCAAGCAACACACACAGTGCCTTCAAAAAACATTGCCTACCTTTGTCTAATTTGCCATATATGTGCTTTGGAAGCTCTAGTGTAGACTCCACATTAGGAGGATAAACGTATAGCGCCCGACTGTGTGGTCCTCCCACGTCTCGCAGCTCTACCGAATCTTTGCAGACATTAAGAATATTTCTCCTGAAGTCTTGGACCTCAGGATCCTTCACTAGGTCAAACTCGCAAACCGGCATACCGATGGCAAAACCTGAAAAGCACAAAGACATGTAAGAAAAGAAGCGAGACTCCTTCAACAAAGACACAAACACCGCATAATGTGTACCGCATAAAGTCCTACCGATTTCTCTATTGAGGATCTTTTCCTCTCTGTTCCCCACAGGTTCGATGACCTTCAGGAAGGGCTGGAATAACCGGAGGTCACAAAGCCTTCGCGTCTCATCGTAGAACTCCTCGCGCTCCGCCTCTTGCGTGACGCTGACGAAGATATAGGAGGTTTCCTCCTGCAGCAGGTGGTGGAGGGGATACTTCCTAGCCTCCTTAAACAGTTCATGCTTGATTGTGATAAGGGTGGCCTCCCGGAGACACTCCAGCGTTAGGATCATGCCATTGGGCAGCAAACAGTCCACCAGAATTCTGGGGGGCATCAAATGGATGCCCCATAGTTCTCCTGAGGAGGGTCTTGGAGGCATGATTTCTCGCCCTCGCAATCTTTAATACAGAAAAAAATCACGACCCTCGTTCTCCTGCGAATCAAGAAAGTATGACGTCATCATGTTAGTGTTTTTCAGGATCAATAAAGGAAAAGTACTTTGTGTTCAGACTCCTAACAGCATTTGTTAACCACTCCTCGACGGATAAACAAGACAGACTGTCCTATAACAAACTAGCTACGTGAAACGTCAATGCCCAGAAAACCCCAAACAAGCTTAATAACTCCGATTAGGTGACGCGGCTCATCTTTCCTGTGGAGGATGTAAGTTAATAACAGACATTCATTACTAATACTCTTGTCTACATAGGTCACACACACTACGAGTCCACAAGGCTAATAGAGTCATTTACAGTGGACAAAACAGCGAAATAAGTGTTGATAACAAAACATTCTGTCATACGACAGCTTACAGGAACTGAAGGAGTAGCAAACATCTGAGTCACGATGCAATGACAGGAATGTATCACTCTGCGAGAGTGGCGAGTTATTTCCACTTATTAAAGAGCCAAAAACATTTAACACTTCTCACTAATATGGATGACTTGTTTTTCCCAGCTCACATCAGCGAACAACAGCCTGACAGACATCCTGTATCTCTCATGCCAATGAAAGCGCTTCACTTATATCAGACAAACAGCATCTTTCATCACGGAACAATTATCGGATTTATTATGGCAATTTGAGTGAAGCTGCAGGGCTTTTGTCTTGCCTATGCTAACAGGTAGTTCCTTCTGGATTAATCATGTAAATACCATGCAAATAATTATCACAGCAGTTTGAAAACCATAGTAACGTCACAGATCCAAACAGTCCACCCTTGATCAAACATTACCCATGCATTACATTTCCTCACACAGTCTAGCAATCTGTACATATACAAATTTGCACTGCATTATGTGTGCACTTTACATATGCGCACATACCACCATAAAACTTACCTCGAATTGATGTTAGGGCCCCTTGTAAATGTCCATCATAATTCAGATCTTGATCCGAATTGCTTGTTTTGAATTATACTGTAACAACAGGATGCATACTTAGTGTCCGAGAGTATTCATACAAAACAACACATCCAAAGCAAACTAGACGACCAATATCATCAACAGCAAACTTTCAAAGCAGTGTGTAGAGTGACAGAGACGTTGCTCATGGAAAGATTATAAGATTATCATCGTTGCTTATGAATAAGGCAGACACAATGACATGTACAAAGAAACCCCTCCTCTGAACAGTTTGTAAATAAAAGTCATTTTTATAAACTGTTCCTCCAAAGAAATGACACCCATGTTTATTAGACCTTAGACTGGTCAAAACAAACCCAATGTTATCATGACAGAGCAGAAATATGAATTAATCTGACTAACCCGTTTTAATACTACACTGTCAACCCAGTATTTTAAGACGCATGTAACGATTTTATTATAAACACTTAAGTCATTAGCAGACGAAGTATATAATTTATTAAATAATAATATTCGTAAAGCAGAAGCAATTTGTATGTTCATGAAATGAACAAGCCCGCTAGCCTACAATTAGCCATCTTTAACAAATAAAATTGAATAAAAGATATAATAGCAGTATTCAAATTATGAGCAACATAAATACATGTTAGTTGTGGTGGAACAATTTCATAAACAGGCTGTTTGATAACAGGAGCGGCTATCCTATGGACTCCCCGTTAGCTGCTATGCTAAAGCTAACTCGATAAGTTTAATAACTGTAATATCCGGCAAACGACACCTTTATAATGTGCAGTCTAAACCAAGACAGTCAACATTATAACTCCACTAAAACTGTATGAAAATAATAACAATAATTCATGTTCATATGTACAGTTTATTTGGCAAAGTACCGGTGGGTTGTCGTTGGCTATCGCTGTTGGTGTTCTCCAGCTCAGTCACGGCTGATAGTCTAGTCCGAGGCTTGCAGGCCGTCTAGCCGCCCCGCTCTGACACGCACCGCCTCTCCATCACAGCAGCGGCGGCGGCGGATCACCAGCCGTGTTTTTCTCGCGCTGGACACAAATCATTTACGACCGATGGAGAAAAAACAAATACATAGTGTCCGCGGTCAACTGGATAAAATACGTCCGAAATGTTGTCACGGTTGAATAAGGAAAAATCTTGTTAATAAGCACTAAAGTGGCCGGATGGGTAATGAGAGAAAGGAAGGGTAGGTGACTGCAAGAGAGAGTGAGGGAAAGAGAGAGAGCCTGCCAAACCCACTGAACTCTCTTCTTTAATTGATCATCCCACAGTGTCATGGGACAGACAGATGTTCCACAAACACTTTAAATAAAGGAAGTAAATCTTAATTTAAAAAATATACATCTAATTATACCGATTCAGAATGTATATATTTAAAGCAAATAAACTACCTGTTCGTAATCCTCTGCATTATATATATATATATATTATATAAACATTTTATATACTTTTATCTGTAAACCTTTAAAATGTTATAGCATATAAATTGTTAATTGTTTTTAACACAATATGCTTTAAACGTAAACGAAACCATAAAAACGACACAGATAGAGCGAAGAAGATAGTTTATTATTTATGCTCGAGGACTGAAAAACAAGATCATGTTTGTGGGAATGTAAGAAATAATATATTTAAGATGTAGGCTTATATTTAAGGGCCATCAACATTTTAAAAGGTGACAAATACAACTAAAATGATAACTGTCATTTACTTGCATTAAATGGGAATGCAATTTCTTCATTGTTTGGTTAAAATAATGAAATATACATTCGACAATAATTTATTCTATTTTATTTGGGTTTCTATGCAGGTTGACGTCCACTGGCACGCTCATCTCACTGCGCGTGGAGAATCGTCAATCAGATTCTCACCTCAATAGGAAATGGACTGTACTAACTTGGGCGAGGGTGATGTCTATGTCAATTGTATGTTTCCTTATTAAAATATGTAAAGCTTCAGATGAGAAGAAAAGCTAGCCATATATGTGCTTTCATAACTTCAGTCTTTTTCTACAAGAATCATGTAACATCTGAAAATCCGAAGCGTTATGAAGCGTATGGGATGGATGACACCCCTCTCTTGGACTCTCGAGGCATTCGGCGCATATCTGGCTGGAAGAAGTTGAGCGGAGAGCTTGGAAGGATGCAGGGAAGATGGCGATGGATGTAAAAAACAGAGATGCGTTTTATTCATGTCCCGACTACTGCAATATCTACAGTTCTCATGCTGTAAATTACGGAGATGGCGGTCAGTATTTCCCTCAGATTTCAGGTAAGATAGATCCGTTTTCGAAATGGTCACTGCGTTGGGCTGGAAGTGATGCAGTGCTTATTATTGGTGTTGCTCTAGGTGCAGTATCTTAAAATATGACTTTCATGAATAAAGCATTGTGTTTTTTATTTATAATGGTAAATGTCGTTAGGCCATCAGGACATGTGCATTAAAGGATCATATAACATGTAATATTAGGGAAACGCAGAACAAACATGCTTCTCTGTTTATGTTTTATATCTATATTTTATTGCAACTGTCTCCCAATTATACTGTTAGATAGCTGATCAGGGGTATGTCGTGTTTTTGCATTAGCTATGTAAGAAATGCATGCAATCCGTTGCAAATGTGTTTTTTTCCCTTTTGAGACATTTCTTAGGACCACAGGTAGAATTTGAATCCATGTAAAAAGGGATATATAAATGAGCGCCTTCTCACACCTAGAGATACAAGATCCTAGATCACAGATGGGCCATGCAAGATCATAGGTGATTTTTAAAGTACTGGGATGTTAAGGGAGCTCTAAACATCCCATTATAGTGGGACAATCTACAGTCCATGCTTTCAAGAATCACATCGGATACCTTGTTTTGTTACTTGGCAGTGCCACTCGATTGCAACATGATATAATATAAAATTGACCAGGCCGCAGAACATACAACCTAGATTTACAAATGCAGATTTGTTTTCATTGCACTTAGCATTCATTCTATTCTGCCCACACCACGGTTGGAGTGAACTTACAGCTTTCATTAAGACACTTAGTAAGTCTGTCAGCTGTGATAAAAGGACTGAGTTGTATACAGCAACGGCAGAACGAAATAAATCTCTATAACCAACGTCAATAAACACTGCCTTAATAATTGTCCTTAAGCACAGAGAGCAGCCATGCGTGTAATGCATTTATTCTGCTCTCAATAATTGATGCTGTCAAAGAATAACTGTACAATGCATCAACAGCTTAGAAGTGTTTTGCAGTGATGAGCTGGTGTAAAACAACCTGCAGCATCAAGTGATAGCCCTGGTTTACCTTCTCATGTAACCCAGACTACTTTGCATTATACATGCCCAGTTTCAACAATCCTCACTAAATCTAAAAATGTGTGATGCCAGCCCTGATCAAACAGCAGGTGTTTGGATGGATGCTAAAAAAAAGGTGGATTTAATCAGAATGGATAGAGAAGGCACAGTTCGTATCTCTGACCTTGCAATGGGACTATGTGGGTTCTTTAGACCTATTTCTAGACTTGTATTCTCTGATGACCAAGACATATCAGGGTTTTTTTCAGGCACTAAAGACAGGATGAGAGAAGTGTTAAACGGTTTGGCATTGATAATGCAGGTAACATTATAAATTATGTTGATCATAATGATGCACTCTGAAAACATTGCTCTGTTTGCTGAGTAGTCCAGCATGTCAACTTGTGTGACTAGTGCACGTTTAAAGCAAGTCTACCTTACTATGTCAGAACAAGTGTAGATAGTCAAACAGGATCACTTTAGATACATTAAAACAACTTAAGAGATCAATTGAAGGCCTAATCTATTAGTATTGGTTTGGGTATCTAAGGCATCCAAAAGGTGCCACTCCAATGATGACACTGTCCAGGCAGCCGGAAAAACAAAACCATTTGGCGAATTCCTGTCTATTGTGGTCGACTGAATCTTTGTTGTCATGATCCTGTCGGAATTGATACACTGGAAATATCACACAGCCATGAAACAGCTGACTGTCCAACCCCCATTCCTCAAGCCACGGATCTGCTGGAGCGCCAAACATGTCCCCAACTCAGACAAGAGTCAGCTCGAATCACATCTATAGGAAACCCTTCTCCAAGAATTCCCTTTTTGCTAGAGAAAGATTGAAGCTCTGGGATAGAGGAACTTTAATTACGAATTCAATGTTTTGCACCATATTCACTTTTTAATGTGTTCATGTTTACACCTAAATTCTGTCATGTGGTCTCAAGGTCCAGACGCCATTCTGAAGCCAAACCTTGGTTATATATGCCAGCCCTTCCAGGCTATGACCCCGACTCCAAACCTCCGACCACCACCCTTGATAATACCACCGGACCCACTGCGATTCCCTCTCTGTACCCCTCTTGATGTAAAGCAGCCCCCTCACCTCCAGATGCCGCCCAGCCTGTCCATTCCGGCCCCCCTTGTCTCCAGTCCCAAACCCCCAGAGGAGGACACTCAAATGTTGGGTGCTGATCAGGAAGCCACACTGGAAGAACTCTGCAAGCCTTTGTACTGTAAACTGTGTAACGTCACACTCAACTCTGCACAGCAAGCCCAAGCCCATTATCAGGTAATCTGAACACCATGATATGGTCCACAAAGTATGATTTTTTTTATATAAGCACAGTGGTTAAGCCGCTCAGTCTCTAAACACGGGTAAAAAAATAGTTCACCGTGATGTTTTTAACTATCGGTTTTGTTTCCGTTCAGTTTGCTGTTTATCAGTTGAGCTACTGGTTTTAGTTTGCCGTAATTCCTCTTTTGTTTCGAATACAGGGGAAAAACCACAGTAAAAAGCTGCGGAATTTTTATGCTGGTAGCCAGCAGCCGCCTCCCATTAGAATACCAGAGGTAGTAGAGCCTGTTTCCCAGCAAACCTCAGCTGGTCCACCCACAGATTCTGCAAATGTGAATGCCAACCAGGTACACTTAGTCTTCTGTCCTAATATGTTTATTTTTCCCTGACTCTGCAAAAAGGACTGGGCACTATATTGTATATTAAACATTTACTTTATTCGCAGTTATTTTGAATTTGCAATTTATTCAGAGAGGGGTTGATTTTCTCGCCTTTTCTACTTTCCTATTTAGTTTTGCTATTACGTGTGTCATCGATTCTAAAAACAGTGGAGTTTGTAAAATGCATGAATTTGTATGTTCTGTTCATAAATTTTAATGAATCGAGATCACTCAGAAATGTTTACGAACTCAATTCAATTGAGTTCTTTTCTCATTGCATATTGTTTCAAAGCAGCGTTCCAGAAAATGCACATTTCTATATTACCAGACAAATCTTTAATAATGATAGAGGTGATATCAGAAATTACAGTTTTTCTTTTTGCACAAATTTGTGTCCATTTTAAAGGAATGATAATGCAGCAAAAGTTATTTTGAATGTAAAAAATGTACAAACATATTTTTCCTATTACACATGCTAGGTTTTAGAAAATATTTAAACTGTCCATTCAAATTAGCATATTTCATGTTTTATCAGAACAGACATAAAAAAGACATGAGAAATTTTATAACATAATAAAATACATGTTTTTTAAGATACATAGTATTTTATCATCAAAGCTTTTTCATCTGTTTCAAGTGTAGTGTTGTTACTCTGCAGGCGATCATTCACAGAGCCCTGTCTGATAGTAATCTGAGTCTTTCCTGAGTGTACACCTTTCATAGGTCTGTTAGTTCTGGGGCTTAACTCTCATTGTTCTGTGTGCAGCCGCTATCAAAAGGAGCGAGCAGAGTGATACTGGCAACGGAGAACGATTACTGTAAGCTCTGCGACGCTTCCTTCAGTTCTCCCGCCGTGGCCCAGGCCCACTACAAGGGCAAGAATCATGCCAAGAGACTGCGGCTGGCAGAGGCACAGCAGAACGCCACATCCTCGTGAGTCTGTCACACCCTCCCAGATAAACAGCAATTATACATGGAACATCATTTATGTTTGTGGGCAGTGTGATTTTTAAGTGAAGATGAAATCAGGAGGTACGGGGATGTATTGTGATAAAAATGTAGGTAACCTTAAAGTGACAGTATCTCCCAAAAATGAAAATTCTTTCATCATGTACTCACCCTTATTTCAATCCAAACCTGAATGACTTTCTTTCCTTCTACGGAACAAGAAAAAGAAGATATTCTGAGGAAAGTTGGTAACCAAACAACATTGGCCCCCTTTGACTTACACTGTACGGACATTTCTCACAATATCTTCTTTTGTGTCCCACAGTTATATACAGGATTCAAATGCCATGAGGGTGAATAAAGGATGACAAAATTTAAATTGTATTATTTGTTTGGGTAAAGAATAATTGAGAAATGACATGTTTCATGCATATCATACCTAAAAAAAACCATCTGTAGGCACTTCATAACATTAGGTCAAGCGGGGGTTGTTTTTTTCATGAAGGAACAGCGTTTTCCTGTGTGCTTTATCTTCAGCCTGTTTTTACAGTGATAAGTTGAGTGCAGGCACTCGTGATGACAAACCGTGATGATGGGCTCCATATTTTTATATATTTAAACATTCAGCTAAAATGATATGTTGGTCAATATTGCTTTAATGGTTGCATGTCAATTATTTAATGTCCTTCCTCCTAGTTTTCATTTAACTAGATTTCTAATATACTATGCAACAATGGTTTCCATAAAGATATTCGATCGTTTTACACAACATGTTTTCCAGAGACTTGTCTGACACTCAGAGACGTCCCAGAAAAGATGGCTTCGAGTATAGATTAATGAAGAACCGCAGGGCCCACATCAACACTGCCATGCCAGGTACAATGAATACACCTGTCTAACGCACTTTTTCAGATTTTATATTCGTGTGCAGCCATCTTTTAGTTCATGTCCGTACTTTTGACCCCAGAGCATCCAGCTGGTTCTTCTCCGTTGTAGTGCAAAACTTCTATTTGTAAAGCGTGCTTTGGCAGCAGAACGGCTGGCAGCTGTGTGTTAGTTTGCCAGCCTGTGCAAATGTAGCGCAGTGCGCTAGTCTCGCTAAATTCAGGCCGGACGCCAGGGCTTTGGTGTGTGTAAACTGATACTCCACCCCACGTCAGTACGAGGTGTCTGACGTCACCCAAGAGATGGCAGATCTCGATCAGACACATGGCCCCGTTGCCCCTGCAGTCCTACCCTCAGATACACCAACACATACACAGTGTATAGCATTCTCTAGCCATACTCTCTTTCGCATAAGAGATAATCTGCATATCATTTTATTGACATGAATATTAATGAATGTATTTTTAAAAAGTTTAACTTCATGCAAATTAGCATCAACCAGCAAGTGTGAAGGATTGGATCAAATACACAGAATGGGATAAAATGGAGTATTTTATTTACTTGATTTTGTTTTTCCTGTGCTCTTTCAGGTCCTTACTACAACCCACGGCCGAGGCAGCGCATCCCACGAGACCTGGCGATGTGCGTCACCCCCAGTGGGCAGTTCTACTGCTCCATGTGTAACTCAGGTGCCGGCGAAGAAGCCGAGTTTCGTGTACACCTGGAGAGCAAACAACACAAAAGCAGAGTGTCGGAACAACGCTACCGAAGTGAGATGGAGAATCTGGGATATACTTAAAGGAAAGATTATAGAATTTGAGGTTGTTATGAAACAATCTTGGCCACTTTTTGTTTAGACTGGAAGTCTGGAACATTTTTATAGTTTGAAGTATTCAATTCTTCAAGAAGCCATTTGTTAGTAAATACTCAGATAAGTGAATTTTATAAACACTGCAGAGTTGCACATTTTTAGTGTCAGGCAAAACGGTGTAGTTATTGATAAGAGATATCTACTAAACCATTTAAGACTCTCAGAAAGAGGGAAAATGTGGTAATAGAAGGCAGGTTTATATTTAGAAATCTTTAAAATCACAGATCTACGATCAGTTGCATGTAGGTTTATAGTGATTTATTATTACCATAATGATGGTAAAATCTTGTCGTAGATCCGCTTATAATAATTTCTATCTTGTGCAAGTACACAGAAACACTCTTTACTCTAGTTTGGACAGTTTTTGTTGCTTCAAATTGGATCATAAAATCTTAGACCAAAAAAGAAAAATTTGTGTTTCAGGGTTACACTTAGATCCTGGAAATAAAGATGAAAAATATAAGAGCATATTGACAATATGACATATAAATATGAATGGAAGTCATTTTTAAAACATTTAGCAAAATCCTGCACTTTTTAGCAAATCTGTTTAACAGAAGAACAATAATTTTTACTCTGTACTAAAGTTCAGTTTCCCTGCTGAAATGTGAGTATTTCTTTTAGAAAAATTGGAAGTATTTTACTGTAACTGTCTCAGGTTTCTGGACCCCGCTGTTAATGTTTATTATTTATAATAATTTCTTTGTTTTTTATTGATTAACTATACGTCCAGCAACTACAATTATTTGGAGAGGTGATATCTACTGCGCAGATCGTCCCAACTATATTTTGCATACATTTGATGCCTCCAAAAACAGAATGACAAATCAGGCAGCACTTCTGAACAAACATATATGTGGAAGCCGTGTTCACTGAGCCGTAGAGTCACTGTGTTTTTTTTGAGCCTGATGACAGGGGCTGTGTGTTCCCTGAAGAATCCAGACGGCAGGGCTCCTGCCGTCCTGAGGTGTGCCTACTCGGTGTACTTTGAAAGCGATGACAATAGATCTAGCCACTCTGAATTTGCACACATTTCGTAGATGTAGTAGCAAGATATAGTTTCAAATATGATTTGGTGTGTTCGGTCGTATATCTCATATATGAAATCCTCATGCTTCCGTTAGTTGGGTGTTGTTTGTTATTTTAGTCTTGGATTATTTCCAGGAAACCGCTTCCCTTACAATAGGCAATGGAAAACATGGCTATTTTTAAAGAGGTGACTTTGGATCTCATATTAAGTAATTAATTTCCAGTCGGTCCAATGAAATAAACAAAGCTTATAGAAATATAAACTAAAAATTAAATATATATTTAATATTTTGCATCCCCAAAAGAAAACAATATGACCTTTATGCAGTTACTTTGAAGCATGGTGGAAAAAAATTCTAGTTTTTATATTTTGCATGAATGCATGCTCGAATGGCATTGACAATATTATAAAGAAACATAGTTTTCGTTTTACCAATCCGTTCATTGTCATGTGACATGTTGCGATTGAAATCCTACCACTCTTCACTTTTTGATTTAAAATGAGTTATGTAGTTTGTTCAACAAAACGCATGAAGTGATCGCTGCTTGTACATATTTTTATTTTTGAGGAAAAAGGACAGTTGCTCTTGAAGCAAAGGAAAATTTCAGATGAAACTTTTGCACTTGCTACAGAACTGGAATAGAGTGTTGGAAAATGTTCATGACGAAACACTATATATATTATTACGGAGATATTTACGTTCATTCAGATCAAATGTTTACAGTGGGAATTATCACATAGGACTATGGAAGAGCTTGTTGGACTAATGGACACTGATAGAGCTTTTCCATAGCGGACTGTGCTGTGAACACATGTTACATATTCCTCGGAGTATAAAGCTTACTCAGCTGTGATTTTGCACATTTCAGGAGCTCTGTTTCGTTGCAGTTGTGGCTGTCGCTTTGCATATGTTTTAAGCAGGAGGGACATCCTGACCTATATAATGATACATGTTTTGCATAGTCAAATACTGACTGTTTCAATCAAGTCCTTTTCTATAAATGAACATGTGGTGATGTGTTTTACATGTATATAAATCGATATCAATTGAAAAGATTTGCATTATAAACATGTTTATATCTTCATATGGCAAAGGAATGAATATATAAGTAGTGTAATTCATTTGATAGTATTTTTGTTGTTTAGTTTTATCACTTTTGTGGTTTTCATAAACGTTTAGTTTGTAAATAGATTCAGGCAACAATAAATGATCACTAATAAAAAGTTTGATCAGGACCGGACTCAAACCTGCCTGGTCCACGTAAGCACCACAGTTGTGAAAAGCTCTTCTCCTGTCTTCTAGTGGAAGTCATTGTATACTTTTCCAGAGATTCACCAGTGGCAAGCCATATCCTGTTGTTAAAAGAGATCTGTATTTTGTGTGGGAAGGAAGTTAGGACTCTGTGTGGAAACAGACCTTCCCCAGGGACACCAGAAGGGACACCAAATGGACTAAACAATCAAAAGTTTTTCCATTTGTATTTTATGGACTCGTATTTCACTAGTGTTTGTAAGGATAATAGGCACATTTTATTTCGATTGCCGTCTAAATAAAATCTTGATGTAGTGCCTGCCTTTTGAAGATATTTGTATAAAAAGCGATAAAAGGGTCTTCTTAATGACTAAATGTAAATGTTGAAGACACATTCTTATATAATGGTTGCCTTAGGGATGTAATGAACTGAAGTCTGTTATTTCATGTCTATCGAAGGTTTGAGTGCAATACAGATGACAATGGTATTTATTTGACCTCTTGACCTCTTCTGTTACCTTGGAGACGTATTCAATAACGATTAATTCCTTGAATGTACAGAAAAAAATAATGGAAAGTACTGGAACCTTAAAAGGTGATATAACATGTATTTATGAAATATTTCATTAAAAACATTTAAATTTCTGTATTCCTTGTTTGAGATATAAATGCAATCTGGGCCTGTAAGGCAACCCTATGGATGATTATCAATATTTTTATTTAAAATAATAAACTATAAATGAAAATTCTGCAATTAATTCACCTTCCATTAGAAATTGGTTTTGTTTTTATATCTGTTTTTACAAAATAATTGTAGGTTTCAAATCTGTTAATTTTGCATTTTGAGTTACAATTCTTTTCTATTTGCATACTGACCAAAGATATGATATGTCAACCTTTATTCACAGATCCAAAGCCTGATATCTAAATTGACCTAAACTTAGCTTTTTTTATTCAGTGCTGATATTTCCTTCCGTAAAGGCAACCAGTTGTTTTTCTCATCATCAAACAATTTCTCATGACTACTTCTCACCCCAGCGGTTTGTTTCTCCCCTCAAATAATGACATTCTTCTTAGGCAGTGTTATTCGTCACCCGACCCAAAAGTCTGTGGGCACATTGAAATGAGTGAGATGCATTGTACGGGGCCAAGTCAACTGACAAACTTGTGTCAAGCTTTTAATGGTCTGTATGCGGCCCTCAGGGATAAATGACAAACAGACACAACGTCGTCTCTGATTCTAATGACAACCTAATTTTCTTTTCTCGGAAGTTAATAACTTTTCGGTAACAGATACAATCTGTTTACATTCTGCCAGTAAGCACCCATTCATAGAACTACAAAATTCACCTATCCGGTTTTTTACACGGCTCCTTCATATAGGGGTCATAGTGAGTGTAAACTATGCCAGTTATCTGGGGCCAAGAAAATAGACAGGTGGCCAGTCCATCGCAAATACACATTCACACTCTCATTTACTACTTAAGCATACTATTTATAATAAAACCAAGCCACATCAAGCTGTGTTAAGCCTATCCATGTACTAGGAGTCAGAGCCGTTGAAAAGCAGAGTTGCGACATTCAAACAGACGTCCTTTGGAAGAATGGAATGCGGAAGTAACTCGTGTCAAAGAGGGCTCTATATCTATAAGTATCCTTACGCCCATTCATTTCACTGTTTCTCAAACACATTTGCTGCTAAGTTGCTAAAATATATCTTGGTTTTGTTTCATAATAATCATGCTATGTTTCATATTATCTTGTTTAAATGTTAAACACACTGTAGTAATAGCGGTGCTGTGTACATAACAAACGCCCTGGGGTGTATTCCAGAAAGCTGGTTTTGTGACATACCTGGGTAAATTTAAGGGTTAGTTAGCTGACAAACCCCAACTTTGGTTCCAAAAACCGCGATAACTTTCAGAGTTTTTAAGAAACCATAGCAACTCGTTCTCTGAAGATAACCTGTTCCAGAGTAGGTTATGTTCAAGGGTTAGTTCATTTTAAGGAAATGTAACAAAGCTATAAGGGTTATCTGGGCATATTTGTGCTTTTTATGAGCGGCAAGTGGGCGTGGAAGTAACATTACCTATAATATATTATAACTTTTCAGCAAAATTACAATTACATTTCCAATCTCACCCATCGCAATTGAGCATTCACAACTAATTTTTTATCAATTTATTATTAACCTTTTAAAATGTAATAATCTTTAAATAAAATAATGTAAGCTTTTATTGTTAAACTTTATGTATGTATGTTAAATACTTTATAAACTTTGAATAAGTTTATTAAAACATCTCCAAATATCACTGGATAAATATACACACCTTACAATTTCCAACAGTTAAAGGATATTAGTAGTGAAGTATTTTAACTCCAGAGCAATTGCATATTATTTTCTTGTCAACTTATATTATGCAATATTTGATGCATCGAGTCCAAGATATTTGTGGCCTAATGGTCAGAGAGCCAGATTTAAAACTCAAAGGTTGCAAGTTCGATTTCCCAGGCTGGCAGGTATCCAAGGCTTTATTAGGTGACCCCCCAATGTTATCACCATGGCATGCTCTTCACATATATAAAATATAATTGAATAACCATTTACATAAAAAAAAAATTAAAAACAGACTCAAGTTTTTTCATACTGATTGTATTCCTTAAAAATGTCTTTATGATCTTCAGCTTCCTTCTACAGTTTATTATTGAAAGGCCTTTCTCCAAATAACATTATCATTTCAAGAGTCTCCATTAATATGACTGCATCAACAACTATTGCAAATAAAGCTGATAAAAGGCAAAGTCAGTTAACAGAAAACCAAATAAAGATAGATTTTTAAGGAACATACAGAGAAGGAACAAAAAGAGGTTTAATACTGCCGTCAAAATGACTAATCTGATCAAATAAACATCCATGACACAATTTTGGTAAAACGAAATTGTAAGCGTGTTAAAATTACAGTTACAAACAAATCTACGCTTTATGTAACAATGATAGCCATGATGAGTATATATTTTAAACATCATAGTATAAAAATAGAGCATATACTTAAAACATATGTATTTAATTAAATAATTAATTTATAGCTTTTATACTTTGATAAACACATAACCTAAGTCATTTAATTTTATGATTTTTATGCTTCCTGAAATACACCAGTGCAGAAGCAAAACTCACTATGATGTCTGTCATGTGATGAGACTCGACAACAAAACATGTTATCTTAAGACAGTTTACTGGAAATTTCGCTACCAAACATCTGAGTCATTCTGCAATGACAGGAATGCTTCCTTCTGTAAGAGAGAAAGTTACAATTGTCAACGAGCCAACCCTAAACTAAATATATGGAAATACACTAAATGTGTTAAATCATACCTTTCCATATATTGGGATCAACTGCTTGTATTTTTCAATCTATGAAAATGAATCCACATGTATTGTCATATATTAACAATGTATTATTCTATGTATTTAAAAAAATATATATAATGTATTGTTATTTAATATATATTATTTAAAGTATTCTTTAATAAGCTATTTAAGGTTTATAACTAGGTCTATAAGAAAATATACTTTCTTTGCGTAAGTGAAACGGCACATGAATGATTTGTTCACCTTGACAAACACCTGAAAGCAGATCAGTGGCGGTTTATTCTCTAAAGCAATATGCAAATAGATATTACTGGATTTTGCAAATTATGAATGCCGTATAATATTTATACATTAACATAATGATCAAAGGCATGAACATGCGTTTTGTAAAAGCAAATGAACAGTGGGCCTATTGTTGTCTGCAATCAATGCGTCACATATACAAGCACAAGACCTAACAGGAAGTTAAACTTTTTTAAAGGTTACTTTTACCTTTAGTGGAGAGGCTTGTGAACAGTGTTTCTGTCAGAACCACCATCGTCAAATGTATGAACAATTGTGATGCATAGAAATGCCAGCAAAACTGGACAGAGAGAGCGACGTTATAGATTTCACCCGAACCGGGGAAAAATCTGTTAACTGAGACTCGTGCAATTAAGAACTACAAGTAAATACAAGTAAAATGTTTGTGCAGAGGCAGCAGCTTTTGCCAGAGGGGAACTGGAATCCCCTGGTTGGGTCTAGGTTCTCCTGAGGGTTTTTTTCTCGATGGGAGTTTTGGGTTCCTCCCCACCGTTTGCATATTGTTTTGCACTATCTGCCTGGCCGAGGGGGCTGCTTTAGAATTCAGAAATTAGACATAATTAATATTGCACATAAGAATTTATAGTCCGTTTAATATTTGACCTGTGGTTCTTTCTCCTTTATCGCCAATGTGTGCTTTCACTGTGTGTGTGTGCGTCTATGTCAATGTGTGTGTGTGTGTGTGTGTATGTATGTTTGCATATTGTGTGTGTGGAGCGTTTGTATGTCTGTCTTTGTTGTTTTCACCTTTTTCTTGTTTTTACAGGTATATGCCTTTAGTTTTTTACTTGTATTCAATGTGTCTCATGTACAGCTGCTTTGTAACAATGAAAATTGTAAAAAGCGCTATATAAATAAAGTTGAGAGTTGAGAGTTGAGAGTTAAATAATAAAAAAACCTCTAAAGTTGAAAATGTTGGGGTGGTTACTAAGCAAACGTGACCATATATGCCGAAAAGGAGCGTTTAAAGCCCCGGTCTATTACGTGTGGCTTCCTTATTGGTTGACCTGAATCAGCTGATTAGCGTGCTTGACTGGCGCGGCCTGCCAGAACTGTGATACATCTTCATTTCTCACGTGCAAAAAATTAACGTTTGCACCATCTAGTGTACAAAAATCACAACGCAACTATCAACAGGTGTGTTCGGCTTCAGTCAGCACTTGTAGACATCAAACTACACCGAGAGGAGAGCAATTAAAAAACGGTGAATTCGCAGTGACGTCGCGTTACCAAAGTCTGCGCAGCGCAATAGGTTGTAGGGGAAAAACATCCTGCTTGCCGAGAATGTAATTGTGTGTTCCCCTTGTATTTAGAATGATCACACGTGTGACAACCATTCTACGGAATTGAGGGTTTTTGGCCAATAATTCTTAAATGATTGTCACCATAGCAGGGGAACACATCCTGACACCTGCCAAAGTTCAATAAGAAATCTTACACCCGTACGAACGTTATCACACACAGTATGTGATTATCAGGCAGTATTCTTTGTTATTTAAATGCATTGCCTGATTCGTCCACAAGAGAGCTGTATTGTTCAATTGAGTTCAGCTGTTAGGAGTGATATGCTGGTTTTTATTAGAGATAGTGTTGTGTGTTGGGTGAGTGCTTTGTTTAGTGCCTTCAGTTCTGTGTGTTGGAGAATCCCAGTCTGAATGAACCTCATTGATTCAGAGATATTTTTATTTTTAATTTGCTTAAGCACCAAATGCAGAACATGTTCAGAATCACAGCATGGAATGTGATAAAATCGGTGCTATTATTTTGATCACTTATACATATAGCCTTCAGTTCAATTAAAATATGACAACACATAAAAGCATCACAAATGCTTTATTTAAATACGACATGTTAACTCACACAAAAGGTTTAATATTTTCAACAGACACAAGAAATGCTGGACATCAGCCCACGATGTAACACAGTGTACAGATTACATTTCAATGACTTGATCGATGATTGTTGAAGAATAGTGTTATGAGGTTTACTACTGATGCACCATATTGATTTATTTGCAGCCCCCAATCTATCTTAATACATTAATTTATATTTTATAAATGTTCAAGTCTCTTTCAAATTTACAGTGCGCTTGTTTGAGGCAAAACTCATTGACTTGCAATCTTTTTCTGATCGGAGGGAATTGCAAATAAAATGTGACAAAATCCACAGCATTTTATGATTCTTTACCACGTCTGATTTTTAGAAGATGGAAAGTTGAAATGGACATTAAATAGTGACTGAAAAGCTGTTTATTGTCATAAATACAAACACCAAGATTATGATTTCCAAATTTGTATTGCAAAAACAGCTAACATACTTTTATGTATACTTTTAATGTGTATACAGACGTAAGTGTGCATGCATTTTAAGAATATATTCGTATACTGTATTCATTGTTGAAAAGTGTATAGTTCAGTACAAGTACTCTAAACAAAATTGACAAAAATGATAAAAAAACACCCGTCTGAGCCACTGTCAGTATTTCTTTAAAAATAACACTTGAATTAATAATCAGTCTGATTTGAATGTCAATTGAATTTAAAACCTTAAAAAGTGTAAATAAATTCTCTGTCGTACGTAGACACACACACACATTTTGTCACCCATCCCTCAAAATAACAGAGAGATATAGGTTTAATATCGGAGAAGCAGCAAAATAACATACCTATACATTACACCCATATGCATAATGTACGCTTGCATTTATGTACAGTATATAAATATATGCATAGTACGTACAGATGTAAGATCCATGGCACTCACTTTTCTAAACTCCGTAAGTGGCAACAAGATCTCGAAGGCTCCAAAAACTTTCAGAATTTCAGAGCATAACATGATTAGGCGACTGTTTGTCGAAGGCAGAGTTGCAATGGCAAAGTCAGGACCGGATCAGAGTCTGTAGTATGAGAGGCGTGGCTGTAGGTCAGAGGTGAGGTGGGACTGTCTGCAAGGCGTCATCTGCTGTACGATGTACATTAACATTCTAAGATAAAAACAGATATAGACAAACTATTTATATTCAGTATGTAGATAAGTATTACAATACTTTTCAAATTTGTTCTGCAACACATACAAAGCTGGGTTGCTTTTAAATCTCTTGTGCAATATACATGTTAGAAAGAGGATTCAATTTAAATTTATTTAAAATATAAAAAAGTACTTTTGAAGGGGTCAAAGGTCACAGAACAGAAGATGCTGTAAAAGGTGAGAAATATATTTCAAATATAAAACATGATCACTTTATTTGTCCTATTGCTGACCTTTGACCTCTAGTCAAAGTTTAACTTAACCCAGGTTAATGTCCTTTTAATAATCTTTAATCCTGTCATATCATGTTATTTTAGTCAAGCAAATTACCCAATGTTATGTGACAATAATAATTCAGTGTCTATCTTGTTCCTTATTGACAGACAGAATTATGGGTAAGTATAAGGAGACATGATTTCAAACACTATTCAAATACAAATATATTTTATTAGCATCGCAAATAAACATGACAGTAGAGATTTTCCTCTTTCCCGGCTAACAGAAGAGGTTGGTTTTGTTTCATAACATTTTCAGTTTTTCAGAGGTAAAATGTATCATGTGTAAAAAAAATCTAAAATATTTTCTTGTCAGAAATACTGCTTAGTATTTGTATTCCAGTCACACACAAATGATTTATTAATAATTTTACGACAATACTGTAAAATGAATTGTTAACATCCAGAGGTATCAGGTCTGCTCGACCTGGTCACCCAGCCTGCTTAAATTATAAATGCTTGTACACTACTAATAAATAACAGATTGTGACATAATGAGACTGGAGTGACTGGTATTGTTTCATAGCAGCAATTACATTCATGTGCAACATGCAAAACATTTTAGTGTATGTTTGTAATAAAGTGCAAATTAAATTGTTCATTTTAACACTATTATAAAAGCCAGGGCTTATACACATAATGGATGAGCAGACACGTAAGTTAACTCCATGCACAACTATCACATATAACAGTGTTGATCACCTCAAAGTAATTCGCTAAACTTTAAAACAAAAAAGCATTTCCTGAAACATTGAAGTGTCAGAAATGCAGTAAATCTAGAGAGTCTGTTCTTTTAAGTTGGAATGATACGAATGCATTGTACATCAAAATGAACAGGAACAGAGAGGGAGAAAAACAGGTGTCATTGATGATTTGGCACTGTTAACAAAGCCTCTTCTGCCAGCCGTGAGACATCTACGTTCTGTTTGAAGCAAACACAGGAAGTGATGTCATACAGATGAGTGGACGGGTTGGAGCGCAACCATGCAAACACACTAGTGTAACTTTAATCAGTTCAACCGCGGCTCACAATATAGCGACAATGTACTAATATATGAACCCAGGTCATATGCATATAACTGAGGTCATGTCATGGGAACATTCATCACTGAGGCCATCCAACCTACACCAATCATATGATAATAACATAACACGAGTCTCAAGGGTACACAAAACTATGAGTGTGATAACAAGTGTCTTACCGTTGGTCTTTCTCTGTGTGTATTCACGGCTTCCACTTTCAGACAGACTGACTCCACTTTACAACCTGAAGACACAAACCATTTACAATCACTTCAAATCTGATGCTTAGTAAACAAATAAAACACATAATTATTTTAGTAAGCAATGTCTCACCGTAGGCCACTGGTGTTAACTTTAAAACTGTATGAAGAGAGCATTTCAGGTAAGGAAGTTCCTCTGTAGAGAAAACATCAACAATAGAAAATTACTCATAGAACTGCAATTACACTGGATTAAACATGCAAAATAACTATTATTAGATCGTCTGGCTAGCGGTTAGTAATATAATAATTTAATTTATATTCACATTTTTTGTACATAACTTGTATTAAATTAGAACAGCTTTTGATTCTTTGCGGATGTCTACTTGAAGTTTGGGCAACAGTGTTTGTTAATCGCTAAAACCGTCTATAGGCAGTACAAAGTATATACTATACAGTATGCTAGTATAGTGAACGGTTTTGATCTTAGCAAATGATGTCACGGTTGTCTTTTTTAAGGTTCAGGTGGTCACCTGCGGGTTTGTCCAGAAAGTATGCCAGAAGACATCTCATGACAGCTTGATGACAGATAACCAGTACGTTTTCCTGACGCTCCAACTCCATGATGACGGGTTCTAACCGCTGGACCAAGTCTTCATAGGACTGTGTAGAGAAAGAGCAGGATGAGAACCTTCAACTCATTACACTACTCATTACACTATCACACAGTAAGACTTTAAGTGGGTGGGTGAGAATAGACCAAGATGGCGGCGCGTGAACATCGCGAGGCTCAGCGTCTCTCCAGTTTTAGCATTTATATAGTGTTTTTCCTGCTCATCTCGGGCCTGTTCGTTCAGAACAGCTGTGCATTCACAACGTACACCCGGCATGAGCTTTTGGATATCGGTTTGCGCATTCCCGGAAGTTATATCAGCAACATTCAACTCGTCCCTGAGATCCTCAAAACACCCGACGCTACGCACCCCACACGGCAATGTCAATAAAGCTTGGTGCACGAACTCTGTTATTGTCGGGAGACACTGCTCGGCTAACCTTGAGTTTCTCATGGTTAAATGTAGACCGTTTTATCTGCCACGGGAATTCACTTCCACCATTATAACGGCAGCTTATATTCCACCGGATGCTGATGCCAAGCTTGCTATGAAAGAACTTCATGCAGCCATCAGTAAACAACAGACTGCTCACCCGGAGGCTGCATTTATTGTTGCGGGAGATTTGAATCACTCTAATTTAAAGACAGTGCTCCCTAAATTTCACCAGCATGTTTCCTGCCACACAAGAGGAAACAAAACTTTGGATCATGTCTAAACAAACATGGCTGAAGCTTACGCCGTGACCCCCCTCCCCCACCCGGGTCAATCTGATCACCTTTCTTTGTTCCTCACCCCCCAAGTACTCACCTCTCATTAATCGTGTGAAGCCATCAGTGAAGACCATCAAGGTGTGGCCTGCGGGGGCAGACTTCACACTCCAGAAAAGGTTTCTACACACAGACTGGAGTATGTTTGCTTCTCAGGCAACCAGTGGCTCTCACACGGACATAGACAGCTACATCTCCTCTGTAGTGGACTACATCAATACCACCATTGATAGTGTCACAACTCAGAAGCAGATCACAATATACCACAATCAGAAACCATGGATGAACAAGGAAGTGCGCCTCCTGTTGAAAGCACGCAACACTGCCTTCAGATCAGGTGATGAACATGCCTACAGTACTTCCAGGGCAAATCTGAAGAGGGGCATCAGAAAGGCCAAGCACTGCTACAAGTTGAAGCTAGAGGAGCACTTTTCCAATTCTGACCCTCGACGCATGTGGCAGGGCATCCAGGCCATAAGTGACTACAAACCCAACCACTCCATCCCCATAACCACAGATGCCCCCTTCCTGAGTGAGCTTAAATGACTTTTATGCACGCTTTGAGAGAGACAATAAGGAACCCTCCACCAGGCTCACACCTTCTACTGACCACCCAATCATCACCCTAAATTCCACAGATGTTTTCACTGCACTAAGCCGGATAAATGCGCGCAAAGCTGCTGGCCCAGATGGCATCCCTGGTCGCGTACTCAGGGCATGTGCGGAGCAGCTCGCTGGGGTCTTCACGTACATCTTCAACCTGTCCCTCGCCCAAGCAGTGGTTCCAGCATGCTTTAAATCCACCTCCATTGTGCCCATCCCAAAAAATTCCAGCCCGACATGCCTGAATGACTACCGCCCTGTAGCACTCACACCCATTGTTATGAAGTGCTTCGAGCGGCTGGTCCTGTCACACCTAAAAGACTCTCTACCATTCACACTGGACCCATACCAATTTGCCTACCGTAGCAATAGGAGCACAGATGATGCGGTGTCTATGGCGCTGCACTCCGTGCTTACACATCTGGACAATAAGGACACTTATGCACGCATGTTGTTTGTAGACTTCAGCTCTGCATTCAATACCATCATCCCTTCCAAGCTAATCATCAAACTTGGAAACCTAGGCATTAACAACTCAACCTGCAACTGGATTATGGATTTCTTGACGAACAGGCCTCAGCTTGTTAGGTTAGACAACATCTGCTCCACCACAATCACCCTCAACACTGGTGTACCACAGGGCTGCGTACTGAGTCCATTTCTCTACTCCCTTTTCACACTCGACTGCAGGCCTGTGAATGGATCGAACTCCATCAAGTTTGCAGACGATACAACAGTTATTGGTCTCATCAGCAACAACGAAGAGACTGCTTACAGGGAGGAGGTCCAGCACCTGGCCACATGGTGCTCAAACAACAACCTGCACCTTAACACCTCCAAGATAAAGGAGATCATTGTTGACTTCAGGAAAGGAGGCACTTCAGGCGAAAGGAGGCACACACGACCCCATCCACATTAATGGGATGGCTGTTGAACGTGTTTCCAGTTTTAAGTTCCTGGGGACCCATATTTCGGAGGACCTGTCCTGGACCACCAACACCTCATGCCTGGTCAAGAAGGCTCACCAGCGTCTCTTCTTTCTGAGGACACTGAAGAAGAACCAACTGTCTTAAACTATCCTGGTGTATCCTGGTATCGCTGCACGATAGAGAGCATCCTGACAGGCTGTGTCACAGTCTAGTACGGGAACTGTTCTGTTTCTGAGCGCAAGGCACTGCAGCGGGTGGTGAAAACAGCCCAGCACATCACAGGAACTACACTCCCTTCCATTGAGGACATCCAGAAGAAACGCTGTCTGCGTTGAGCTCGCTGCATTCTCAAGGACTCCTCTCACCCCGCTCATAGACTGTTTACTCTCCTGCCTTCCGGTAGGCGCTTCAGGTGCCTCCGGACAAGAACCAGCAGACTAGGAAACAGCTTTTTTCCCAGAGCTGTTTCATTTTTGAACTCTGCCCCCAACTGATTTCACTACCCTCATAACTTTATCTTTAATGCTGCTATTACATTGTTTACATTGCACTACAGGGCTGCCATGCATGACTGAACTGTACACACCAGTTCTTCATGTATCTGCTCTACCGGACTGTTTACACACACACAGCATCATTTGCACTCTATACTGCTCACTTGCACACAAGGAATATTATACTGAATGCTCATTTGCACTAATGGACTACTCTCATAACTGCACTACCTCATCTACTGCACTGTAACTTCAATAACTGCACTAACTCATCTACTGCACTGTAACTCTATTAACTGGATCTACTCATCTATTGCACCATAACTTCAATTACTGTATTAGTAACTCATTAACTCTACTAACTGCATCTACTCATCTATTGCACAATAACTTTAATAACTGTATTAGTAACTCAGTAACTGCATCTTCTCATCTACTGCACTGTAACTTCAATAACTGCACTAACTCATCTACTGCACTGTAACTCTATTAACGGCATCTACTCATCTTTTGCACCATAACTTCAATAACTGCATTATCTCATGTACTGCACTGTAACTTTAATAGCTAATGTCTGTAATTAATGCACACTTAAGTCACTTGCACTATTGTATAGTCTAAATTGTTATCTGTTCATTACCACCTGTACATTATTGTTCACAGTATATATCCTTCTGTATATATTGTCCATAGTACATACCGACTGTCATATTGTCATAGAACATTTGTATATTATTCCCCTAATATTGTATTCTGTATTTATTCACACTGTATATCCTGCACTTGCTAATTGCACTTCTGGTTAGACCTAACTACATTTCGTTACACTGTACTTGTATATGTGTAATGACAATAAAGTTGAATCTAATCTAATCTAATCTAATCAAACATGGCGTAATGTGGCTCAGATATGGATCTGATATGCGATATGAAGTTCATCTATACATGGATCCCCATTTACAGCGCTGATATAACCTAATCTCACAAATCGAATCACAGGTGATCAGGATCTTTTATCTAATAGAACAGGGTGGTGCTCTGACGCTGTCAAAGTAAACAGGCTTAAAAAATTTGATCTAAATGAGAGCTGCTTGCTTTGAGGCTTACTGTCTGTTCGGGCTCAGGTTTATGAGCTGTGAGGTGTTCAGTTAGGAACAAAACAGCTCACAAAAAAACAAAACATCATTGCATGCCCTTTGGGAACAATGTCAACACTCTAGAAAACAGCCTAATAGATTTGTTTACTTCATTTGGATGTATTTGGCCGGAGGCTAATCCTGATAATAATGGTTACTGGAGAGGGTAGCAACATGCAACACTTCCTATATTCTTACCAAGAAAATAATAAAACAAACTCTGAAAGCTGAAATACATCCCTCTTTTACATTTATAAACAATTCAAAACATTTTTTTTAACTCACCTCTCCTTTGGGATAGCGATAGCGATATTTGTCTTGGTCGCGTAATGCAAATTCCTGAGGATATTTCTGTTGTATCTCTTCATACATGAGCTCCTCACATACACCCTAAGCAAACATAAACATCCAGGTGAAGACAAATATATCAGAAGTTCCTGAAGTCAATGGTTGCTTAACTTTACAAACAAGTTTTTTTTCTTGTGTTCAGACTTACAGCATCTATTTCATTTAGAGCTTTCCATTGTTCGTATGGCACACCCACACCTTCTGCCGTCTGAATGGTCCTCTTCATCTGACTCGTCCACACTTTCAAATCACAGATATTCTGTGACTGGATAAACTGGCCCAAAGACTTAGCAAACTGAGAGAAAGACAAGTAGACTTTTTTAGATCTACAATACATTCACCCTACACATATTATCAGGATTTTACCTTAGAAAGTGTTGTGCGTAATTCTATTGACAAATAATTGTGCGTATTGTAAATGGGACTTAATAATCTCACCTCCTTTCCCCTGGCCGAAAGTCCAGAATCACCTCCGATTCGACCTCTGACGTTCAGGTCACTCTCACCGTGCCGGCACAAGTAGATGGAGCGTGGCGTGATGTGGATATTCATGAGGTAGTACACTATTCGGCTCTGTATGTGGTCCTGGACCCGGTTCACAAGGTACCGCCGTCCGACATCAATGATCTTAATGAAGGAGAGTTCCCTGAATTTCCCCAAGACACAAAAGCGCGGCAGAAGATAATTAAACATGGTTTGAATCGCAGGAATACCCAGAATGTATGTGAAAAGAAATGCCACCTACCTGTCCAGCTCTTCATCCAGCGGCTCATATGAGTTCTCATAACATTTAATTCTCTTCATGAAGTCTGCGACAGCCTCTTCTGTGTTACAGTGCGTGTAGTCTGGACTGCCCAGCTTCACTTGCTAAACATCAAACAAACACAGCTCTTATTAGAAAGACTGAAACGTTGAAAATGCGGATGAAGATATTCTGAAGTTCCGATCCTCACCACAATATTCTCAGCAATAACATCTGGGTCTTCACACACAGACTCAACGAAGAAAACCTGAGAAATGTAAAGCGTGGTTGTTGAAGATGCTCATGTTAAAACACACAGGAGAGCAACAAAAGCTGCTGATGAATAAGACATGTCACCTTAAAACCATTCTGCTCTGCAAATCTGAAGATCGTCTCTCTACGTTCTCTTGTAGTGTTCGTCGCATCAAACACCTGGATTTTTTCAAAGCAAAAAGTGGAAAATGCAACAGATTAAAAGGAATGCTAGTAAGGTAAAGTCAGAGAGGCGTCTCCTCGCTGACTTTGTTTGTGCTTACAGAATCTATGGTTGTAAAAAGATAATTATGGGATTTCAATAACACACGTCTCTGATACTTGTCATGTAACAGGGGCATTTTATATGGGGTATAAAAAAACAGTTAAACCACCATTAAAGTAGCAGATGAAGAAATATAATGTACTAGATGGCCTATAAGCAAGCTTACTTTGTTTACCCATGTGACGTTTTATTGTATTTCCTGTAATTTGTGCTCATATTATGTTTTTCTTACCGCCACCTGCCCGCCTTCGTCTGTGAGGTACTGCCTTACATCATTGAGAGCTGCCAATGCACATTGTCTAGAACAACAGGTTTAAGAGTTTTAAATGATATTTAAAGCGACTGGCTTACATTCAGAAAACCTTTTTTGCCTTGTCAATGAATAACGCACATTTGCAAAAATGAATACATTTTGACTGAGTAACGTTCAAATAAGAGTTTACAACATAATGTTATATTCTTATAAATTAATAGTATCTACTATCTAACCAAAGCGAACGATGAAAAACACATGTACATAAATTCCTGATCACAACTCCAGTCTTACTTCCTGATTTTAAGGCCTTCTTCATTGTCTGGCCGAAAAAACTCGAAGGATTTGTAGATCTTCACACATTCACGTCTGTACTGCCCGACATTAAACTCTGTGAAAGCAAAGCAGAAAGACAAACCAACCTGAGGGTCATCAAAGCCGCTATATTCAACACAAAATCTGATAGAATAATTTCTTATAATTCTACCTTTTGTTGGAACATCAATCCAGTTGAGGTAGCGTGTCAGTTTTTTGGAGATGTAGGTCTTGCCTCTGGCTGGTAGACCCACAGTTACTATGAGAGTGGGGCAGTTGGTCATACATACTGAAAAAGAAAATAACAATGTTCAACAATAACAATCTTCACAAAAATACTAGATGACCTCTCACCTGTCAGTCACTATCATCATATGTTGTAACAGAGCAAAGAGAGAACCAGGTGATTTTTTATTGCCTTACTAAATCAGTGATGTGTCATTGTAATCCAGAGATCAGTTCAGTATCGCCACATGAAAATTGCATGACATCCTCATACCAACAGTCCTGCGACTCAAAACGAGTGAAAACTACAAGTTGTTATTTAATTTCCCTGTCAATCTGCCTATTTAAAATGGCCTACAATTAAAAATGGAACAACATGAAATCAAAACATTGCAGCCATGTTTTGGTGTTTTGATTTCACCAAAGTTTACTGCAAAATTTATTTTATATGGTATATATCTATATGATCTATATACATCAAGCGTAGTCATACTGTGGTTACTGTGGTAAAGCCATAAGGCCTGGAATTGACATAAATGCCATATCACAAATGTCTCATGATTTGAGCGTGCAAAGAAAATAAAAATAAAGCAAAGAATAATTCAAATAAATATCAAATAAAATCGCGAATAACCGTTTAACATTACATTAAATAAACATTTTAAATGAGCTTCTTAAACCGAATTTAAAATCAAACATATCTATATTAGTTTCACCCCAGACTTAAAATACTCAAAATATAAAGCTCGAGCTTTTAAACTATTGCAAACCCGCATCTCAGTCCAGCATCATTGCGCCTCTCATCCTCGTACGTACCCTTCCTCTGTTTAGTGCTTCTCGGGAGGCCGTTTTTGCAGGAAGGCACCCATATTTTCTTTAAAGGGTTCTGGGTAAGCTCTCGGGGTCGATTATTACCGCATTGCTCGCTGCTATTCTTTACTAAACTCATTTTATTGTTCAATCATTCGACTAGGTTTAGCACCTCTTAACCTTCTAGCAGCCGCGCGCACTATGCACAGCAGGCGAGGAGGAGCCTGTTGGGACTATGATGGTCTGACGTCACAAAAAGATGTGCACATTCAGATTACCGTAATAGCAGGAAAAGCGGTTCGAGTGAATGCAACTTTACCGCAATGACACGAAAACAAGTGCAGATGTTACTTTACGGTAAAGTTCTGTTTATGTCAAACTGTTAAAAAGCATCGGGCAGGAGCTATTACTAACTGGTCAGGTATAACTAGCTCCAATTTAATACTATATTTTACTATATTAACACAATGTGTATTTTAAAAATTAAACCAAGGAAAGTTTATCAGTGTCGTTTTTAGGTGTATATTCTAGTCCCCTTCTAAAAAGCCATTACAGTCACGTGGTACCTGTTACTTTCCTCTTTATTTAATTGTTTTTACTTTAGATTCCATTCTTCTGTTTGCCTAATATTATCATTTGATTTATTACTGAGGTAAATGTCTATTTGTTTGACACTTAACGTTCTTTGTAAAGGAATAACAGGGTCCTTGAATGAATGAATGAATCGTCTTGTCTGTGTTCTAAAGCGCCCCCAAGAGGTGACTTTTAAAAAGTTATATCAGTTATGAATTGGAAAGTGACTTCTTGTAGGACTTTCTAAGTAGTTTTTTGGTTCTAAAACTGTATGATAAGGTTTTATCATATTTTAACGTTATCCTGTAAAATTCAGTGAATTACGATTGTAAATCAGTAATGCGTAATGCAGCATATGTAAAAGATGGCATGTTGGAACTTGATTGATCTGGTCTGTTTAGATTTGGCACTTGTGAATCACCAGTCTACCTTGTTAAACTTGTTTGCCCAACAAGAGGAAGATAAAAATGTATGTATGTAATAAGGGCAGTAACATTTCAAGCAAAAGAACGAAACTAGGTCAAAGTTCACATTCACAAAAAGCTGTATAAATCGTTTTGATCAAAGTAATGATTCGTAAACTTATGCTCTTTATAATAATATGAAGATACTTGTTAACTTTTCTAACAGTTTGTGTCATGTGAGGTACAAATAAACGAAATATACTTGACTTTTTGCTTTTCACAAAACATGACAGTGATCCTACTATACACAAATTATCCACTAGATGGCGATACATTCTCATGACTACAGACCTCTGTGGATTGTGGGTAAAGCCTTTGACATAATAGGTGTGTACAGTTAGATAACATTGGCAACATTTTATCTTTACATGAACAGTTTCTATTGCATTTAATCTCAAATGGGTTTGTAAATTCTAAGGTAGAAAATAGGTGAGGTTATTAGAACTGCGTGCAAAACACCATGCCAGATTCATTCAGTAAACAGTATCCTGTATATCAACTATGTATCCAATTAGTTTATGTGATTCAACCTTAATATCATCTTAAAAAATAGTCCTTGGGGAGATACAAATATTTATGCAATCATCCTCTCCTTTACAATCCAATGATTTGCCTGATACCATTTATAGGTTCAAGAACAACAATGTCACTAAAGCACTACAATAACCACAACAGCAAATGTATCACAATTCAGTATTCATGTATGATTTATAATGTGCATTGAATTACATTTTGATGTCTTAATGTGTAAAAGCAATAGATTTAAATGTATTCATAATTTATCAACCTTCCTGTATAATAACATGCCCGGTTTCACAGACAAGGCTTAAGGCTTGTCACAGACTAAAATGAATGTGTGACCTGTCTTAACTGAATATAACTTGGCCAGAAATATCTACAAGTGCCATTGTTTTGTCTCAAGATGCACACCGGTAATGTATTATTCTAATGCGTTTTTATTAAAGCGACATTAATATCTCAACATAACTAAGGCATAGTTCTGGCTTAAGCGAAGCTGCGTCTGTGAAACCGGGCCTTTGTCTGCCAGATGCTGTCCAACCTCCGCCTCCAGATGAATAACTGTATTTCCCTACTTGTTTTACATAGCAGCTATCAACAAATACAGTCTCTCAGATTAGTTTAATCTGCCATTAATGTGTTGTGCTATTCAATTGGCTTTAGATTGATTATGTTCTTGTTGTGACGACAGTAAACTATCTGTGTTTGAATAAACTGATAGTTTATATATAATTCTTGAGTGGAATGAATCTCAAAAGTCTCAAATCATCTCAAATTGCAATCCAATACTACACCGAACCTGTAATTTTACAGACCAATCCAAATGACTATGTACATACGCAACAGCAGTAACGTTGATTTTATCATAGTCCATTCAATAACTTTAAAGATAAAACAATAAGTATGAGTTTTACTGGGTCATAGTATTCTATTTTTAACACGTCAAGCCACCTTGCCAATACTCTAACAAACATGGCCATGGTTTGACCTCAGCTCCGTCACACTACCAGTGCACAGCATGAATGACATACAGCACTATTAATACATTATACGATTCACAAAGCAATATACTTTACAATAAATCTCACATGCACATTAAACGTCAATGCATTTCGATGCATGCATCACATTACCCAAACACTGCCCGCGTATCTCATTGATTCAAAAGCATAAGACAGAACACATAATTTTTGTCATTCTACACAAAATGTATGGCTTGCAGATTAAATATAACCATGTGTAAACTAAGAAGCACAAATGAGCAACACATATAATAATGAAGCTCATATAAACGTCTCGAGGACACTCTGAACTCATACACACGCGCCTACGTGACGGACTCTTGTTTACTTCTTCCTCGCTCACACAATACCAGATGATTACGCAAAAAAACATCCCCACTCTAAAGAAACATCCCATCCTTACCCCTCTTATCCGCAATCTGCACGTTTTTGGACCTGCCAGCACCCCTCATCGTCCGAGATTTGTGTGTTAGTGCTTTATTTTGATGCGCGAGCGCCGGGGTGTAAAAGCAGAAGTATGTAAAAACACGAGCGCACACGCCCACTGATTGACATGGAGCGCAGCCAATCGCACGGAGGGAGACAAAAAACGACACGCCCCCTCTCATTAGAGGAATTAGGGGAAAGTTTCTGTTGATACTGTTGCGCAGTGTTATGTAATATTTATAGCAGACTATTGAGTTAGTAAATTTGATTATTTTAAAAAAAAAATATTATTACAAATAACGTTATGAAAAAAAATCGAAATATCTTCATGTAACGTTTTATTTGGAAGGGGGGTTATTGGGGATTATTTCAATGGTATTTAATGGTGTTCTGTCGGTTTCAGTCCCAATCATAATATAAGTAGAGACCAACAGACACCATTGTCCATTAAAACCAATACAGTTCCCATCGTTACTATTAATTTCATTAAAATTTTGGTTAAGGTTTCTATTTTTATCAGCAAGGTACCCACTCACATTATTATTCTGCATGTTTGAACAAATCTATATGCAAAAAATATATTTGTGTTTCTTTTTAAAGCATTTCATAAAATAACATTGGATATACACATACACTATATATATATAAAGAAATACTGTGTCTGATCACTGTAAAATGTCATAAAGCAGATAAAAGTCCATCTATCTATTTACAAAGACCTACATGTTTCTCAGGCATTTTAATTACACGCTGTCTCTCATGAGACATCCTCTACATTAAGACCAGCTTGATGCTGAAACGGTTCCACATTGAAAAACATTTTTGGCCTGTATGATGGAACACGTTGGACACGTAGCCCCTCATGACGTAGGAAAAGTCACAGTATAACATGTGCTGGGATTAAAGGCCAAGCGAAGCCACAGGTTACAAAAGTTTGCTTGCTAATAATAATCAATCGTTTGCCAAACATCATGAATTTCATGACCAGCGGGGGGTGTAATAGAATATCGTGACCTTTCTGATTCTTTCTGGAACATTCCTTATAAAGGCCATAGTGATTAGAGAAGAGTCTCACTGTTGCCTTCTTCAGATGTCTTTCGTATGGCTCTCTTGTCTGGGTTCGTTCATGGTAGTTGTTTTTTTGTGAAACACTCACAGCTGAAGCTACTTAAACAAAAATAGAGCTAATAATTAACATCAATAGTCTAGTATTTCAGACACCCCAAACTCGTTGCATTAGCAAAATTTCAAATCACGTAATATCTGAAAACCAATGATGGTAAAGCTTTCCTGAGAACTAAGTGCAGTTCTCTTTAGATGACCTTGAACTCTCTCATTTTGTGGGAATGTATACATTATTTCAAACGGGCAGTGATCTTTTTTTTGTGTTCAAATACTTTTTTGGAACCGTGCAATATATAAAAAAACATTTAAACATTTGTTATTGTATCACATACATAATACATTTTCCGGCCATTCTGATGTACTTGCTCTTCCTGGTGTACTGTTGCAAAACTGTGTTATTACCAAAATTACAGTTTTCATCCGCTAACGAAACATGCGGAGTTGTTCCTCAAATCTGAGGCTAGATGTAGCTTCATAGGAGCTCAGACGGAAACTGGGGGAAAGTTCACTGTGAAGTGGTCATCTAAATTTGTGCACTAGAAAGTGGCCTTCTAAGACCGTCAGGCACACTGATGTTGGCTTAGCACCAAAGCGGCGCATGTCAAATCCTATTTATAAACCACAGTGCCTGACTACAATGAAAGCTGTCCTTATCACAGCCTGTCCTCTGTCACACAAACAAGACATCGCCCAACGCCCATTTAAAAAAAATAAGAAGAAAACATCTTCCACACAGCCGGAAACAGGACAGATTTACTGAAAGAATGGTCGCAAAACCTTCAGAAGAAAAAAACAGTATTTCATCATATCAAGCTGATTGTGTCATCTGCTGACTCAAGTGCTTGCAAACAAAATCATAAAGAATTCCTGAATGTTAGAGATCAAATAAACTGATCTGTTTTAAAACTAAAGACACTAAGCACATTGTATTTATATTGTTAGTTGTGTTTAGTCCTGATGTGAGGTCAGTGTTTTTGATACTTATATAGCAGATACTTTTGAATTGGGGTGCAGGAAGTTTCAGTGGAAAAAACATTGTGACTCACTGGACTAGAGAGGAAAGACTTGCAACTCGAGAAATTGTTAATAATTTCCAGTACAGAGACCCAATCATCTGAAAATGTGTTGAAGGTTTAATCCCTTATAAAAAGATGGCAATAACAAAAGCCAAATTAACAACAAAGTGAGACTGCTGCGGCTAAACTACTAAACGACTTTTTTTACTTTTAGCAGAGATGTAAATCAAATAACACTTCACTACATATAAAAAGAGATAAACATAACATTGACATACACACACTGCTGAAGAATCTCAAAGTTTTCAGTCTTTCACTGCTGGTGGTCGAACCATTCTCCTCCTGCATTTTATCCTCCAGCCCCTAACTTTCTCTCATTTAAGCATCTCATGTTATCGTCTTCTTCATGGATTCATCCATCATCTCATGTTCTTTGGAGAGCTCATCTACTCCCTTTACCGGTTCATTCTTGACGTCCTTTCAACAGTTGTTTCACTTCCATCCTTGTCACTTATTCGTTTCTCATTGGCTACTGCAGCCGGATCCTCCTCTCTTCTCACCGGTGGCCGCTTTCTTGCGTCTCTTGTTCAATAAGGGATTACTGGAGGCGTCCAAGTCTTTAATCTTCACCTGGTCGTAATCTACACGCATGGTGGCCAAAGCACTAGTTAACTCTTCCTACAAACAGAGAAAGGGCGAAAAGATGTTCAAGAGAATACCATAAACTGTTGTTCAAAATTAAAACTAAGGATATGGGCGTAAATACTTAAGCAGCACGGCGTGCATACACTCAGTGAATAAAAGTCCTTGTGGACCAACTGTTTTCGGATACCAACATTTTTCTAAATAAATAATTTTGCGTCTTGCAGAAGTAAGAAAATTACACAAGTTTAAAATGTAAATCGCAGAATTTTCCGTTTGAAGATGAACTTTTCTTTTAATATGCATCATAGGTCGATTGTGTGGCTCCCTCTTTAGGGCGTTGATGTTATTGCAACTAATAAAAACCGGAGTGTAAAAAATAAGTCGGCTTTGGCTTGTTTAGATACATATATATTACATAAAATCTCTTACAAAAATTTCTCATTAGCAAATGCAATGACATAAGAGTTCATATAAGAGAATTTTACTTTGGTCTTTGCTGTACATTTACATTTATGCATTTGGTAGATGTTTTTATTCAAAGTGACTTACATTGTATTATACTATGCATTTGTTTTTAATTATGTGCATTTCCTGGGATTGAACCCATGATTTTAGCGTTGATAGCCCCATGCTCTTACCACTGAGCTAGAGGAAAGCTGTAAAAAATTATGCTAGTTTATGATGCCTAAAGTATTAACAAATTGAAAAATATTGAAACCACAAGTATATCTCTCATATATTTATAATATTATTGATAAATTATTAAACCGTTTTTGATCCAGAATGTTTTAAATGTGTAATCATCCTAATGTCCAGCAGAGATCAGTGCAGTCTTATCTCACCTTGACCTCGTCCCACATCTCACTGTCTTCTGCCAACACTCGTGTGGTGTGAAGAGGCGTTTGAGGAACCACCATTGATTGCTAAAAAAACAGGCAAGTGTTAAAAACCTGGTAAAGATTCAGTGCAGTTATATAAACACAATCAGCTGAAGCACTTACATTGATCCAAGGGTGATTCATGAATTGAACAATGGTCATTCTTTCATTGGGGTCTGTCTTTAACAGCTGGTGAATCAACTGCTTGGCTGAAAGAGGAGTGTATTCATAATTATACAAAATATTGGGATGTTGGGTCGATATTTAGACAAGCAAAGACATGCACCAATTATATTAGATTCAGCACATTCTCTATGACCCTTCAGTAAAATCTGACTGAAAGATCTCTTGGCCATGTTCAAGATCACTGGATCTTCAACCTTTTTACTTCATTGTGTTAGTTTAACCAACAATGTTTGGGTCAACACAACAGCATGTAACATTGGACATTCACACATACCAGCTTTGACTGTATCGGCTTTATTTGAATCTCTAAAGCTTTATTAATATTTAATGTTCATATTAAGGATATATTTTCTGTTTATTTACTTATTTATTTTTCTGTCACTTTTATACACACCAAGCCAAATTCCTTGTACATTTAAACTCACAGTATTGGCAATGAAGTGGATTTAGATTCTGAGGAATCTTTGTTTACATCTCTATAATAAAAATAATCAAGCAATAGAAAATACTTCGTTTTTTTATTTTTTGCTTATTTTAATGCTGGCTTTTGATGCCTCTTGGGAGTTTGTTGAGGCCCCCTGCTTGCAATGTGAATATAACAGCCAAATTATCAGAGGCATTTATAATCTGCCATTTCTCTACTGAGCATCAGATCTATACTTGGATGTTTTCCTCTGCTTTCACAGGTACACAAAATTTACAAAACAAAGATTGAATTTAGAATCCAAGTATGGAATATATACATGTATACTTAAGGGTGTCTATTAAAGTCCAGACAAAAACAAAAAACGACTGAATGGAAGTTAAATAAAAACGAAAGTTGATGGCCAGCAAAAGAATAATTCTTAAAAATGCAGATGACAGGAAATGCAAAACCACTGAACTATGTGAAACGGGAACTATAACCATTGCTGTGTCACAATTCACCTACTTATATTGTGCCCTTAAAGAATGTAGTGCTTTTGTTATGGAAAAGTGCTTTGCAAAACTGTGTGCACGCACTGTAACATACTAAGACCCAAACTTTATGATGCCAAGGACCCCAACATATGATTAACATTTTGTCAGTTACCCCCTTTTCTAATATATATATATCAATCCATATTTTTTCTGTGTAAAGAAACGTTTAAAATGTGTTAATAGTAAATCGGTAAATAGATAAATGGCGAATAGGATATATAAAGACAACAGATTGTTTCAACAATTTCACTTTGAGTCGCAAAAAGAAACTATACTGAGAACATTTTAATTAGAAGGATTCAAATATAAACAATTCTGGAAACTATCAATCGCAAAAAAAGCAGATAAACGCTGTGGACTTTTTCCATTTCTCTGGGGGATCCCTTGCAAACTTCTTGAGGCCCGCTGGGGGTCCCCGGACCCCAGTTTGAAAACCCTTGGCCTAGGAGACACTGTGATCCTTCACTGTCACGAGCATCAAAATACAGCTCTTCCTTGCATCTAAGAATTGATTCATTATTAATTCATATGTATTCTTGACATTTACGGATTCTAAGGACGCGCGCGTGCCTGACCAACAGTTAATTTCCGGTTTGTGTTTGTCTAGTGTCTGATAATATAACTATTTAATTTAAATGATGTTAATGTTAATCTATATCATAATTTCATTGTATAATTATATTTAAAAAAAAGTTGAATTTTGATGTATGCTCATTTTATTAAATAAACAATTTGTTGACTGGGTCCTAAAGTTTGGTCGCATTTAAACAAACCGTCTGGTACATTGACATCTAGCGGTAGAGCTTGGTATCGCAGTCTAAATTCAAAATATAGTAGAGACAAGTAAAGTACCAGTTCTTCTCGTATTCTTGTGATTGTTATCAGAAATAAACTACAGGCAATTTATTGTTAGTAAATGTGTACCGGACGTTAAGGTGGGATCACAAAAGTGCCCAGTAACGCTTGTTGATGTTGATTTAAGATGAAACTGTCTATTCTTACATTTATTAATTTAGCAAAGCATCTTTTATTTAATGTTATTAATGCAGTGTAGGATCACTTAACTCAAATGGATTCATGGATTCACACTTCCAATTGTCACCGGAAACAGACCATCCATGTACTTTGTAAACACTCGTTTCAGCATACTATGATTTGGGACATACTAATTCTATTTTCGAATACTATTTTTGGACCGAGAGTATGCGATTTGGGAAGCAGCTCATGTATACATAAATCAAATTACAACATAGTCATGGTAACAGTGCTCAAAACACAAAAGACAGGATCCTCAAGTGACCTGACGTACCTTCCTCAGACACTTCTGACCACTCAGGGTTGGGAAACTCATACTGGCCCATTCGTATACGTCGTTTCATACCCGGTGAGATGGCCTGTCCCGTGTTGGAATAAAATGGCGGAAACCCACACAACCTACAGGTAACAAAAGAACGGTCTCTGGTAAACTTGTAAACATCTATAACACAAATTCTTTAACATGGATTTGCTTAGAAAGAATCGCTCATACTCACAGGATGTACATTATAACGCCCAGAGACCACATATCACATGATTTATCATATTTCTCAGGACCTAACACTTCAGGTGCTGCAATGTCACAATACACACAAAGAGAGAAAAACACAATCAATGACATTGGCAGTCGATCTGTTATTCTTTATTCGAGATACACGACACCTCCGTTTCCTCTGAAAGATGCTGGGACTGACTGTGAGCATACTGACCTACATAATACGGTGTGTAGCAGGGGGTCTGTAAGGGGTTATGAAGTGATGTTTCTTTAGCAAAGCCAAAGTCTGTTAGTTTCAGAACTCCAGTGTTGTCTTTATTGTTGTAGAGCAGGTTCTCTGGCTGAGGAGGGAGAACGATGAGACATGATTAAACTATTTTTTTTAATTAGCTACTCAATATGTAAAGTAGAACTACAAGCGTACTTGTTACCTTGATGTCTCTGTGAGCAATGTTCATGTTGTGCAGGAACTGAATGGCTCTGCCGATGTCTCGCATGATCTCAGAAGCCTCTATAGACAGAAATAATAAGCAAAACCTGACTAATAACACACAATACTATTGAATGATGCTATATAATAATTGACTCTTGTGGAAATTACATGGGGACTAACGTTCACATCATATCAGTAGTAAAGAAATACAGAGGAACTGACTCAAATTTTCTATATAAAAGGTGTCATGGAATGATCTCAGTGTGGAAATCAGTGTTTGACTGAGCTAACTGCTTATCTAAGTTAATGTGGGTGCCGGTTAAGGTTAAGCTATACTTACGACGGTTTATTTTCATAAGGTATTAAAGCATCACAGTCCTTGTTTCCTGTGAAAAGCTTGTTCATGTAGGACTCAGACAGGATAATTTGACACGTCAAGTGAGAAAGGATCAACTTTTGTTACCGTGCCCACAAACTAACTGGCTGAAAAAGAGTGTATTATATTGTGGTTCTGTTAGGTTGAATAGTGTCCCTATAAATATTAGAAAGAACACTTGTACATTAGTTTTCAGAAGGAAGTGTTTAGATATGCTTATTAATACGTAGTTCCATATTTTACATGTTGTTACTGCTATGGAGGATATGTTTACTTTAAGCGTATTTTTTTTGTTTCTTTTAAGTTTAGATGTTTTTTTCTTCTTTATTATGTATTATTAGTTTTTTTCTATATTATAAATGTCTAGTTCTGTCTGGTTGTGGCCCCCTCGAAGACTAGCAACCATTCTGTGGAAGCTAATGGGGATCCAAATAAACAATAAACTGACAAAATAACAAACTTTCCGATTTACTTACTAACAAACTAACCATTGTCTTCGGCAGGCTATGGCCACTAGGCATCAGTCCACCGGCGTGTGGATACTGAGCTAAGGAGAAGCGCTACACTGGCTGGGTGACTGACTGAATAAGTGATTCACAAACACATTCACAAACAACACTAACCGTCAAATTACCAACTGAATGACAAACAAATGAACTAACAAACAAACAATCTAACAAACAATAAAGACTACCCACCTAACTAACTGACCGAACTAGCTGACTGACAAACTAACCAATCAACTAACAGACTGTTTAACTAATTCACTATCCAAATGACTGACAAACAAATGAACAAAGAAACAGATTAACTATCTGACTACTTTACTATTACTAGCTGGCTGACTGACTGACAAACAAATGAACAAACAAACAAACAGACTGACTACTTTAATAACTTACTAGCTGACTCACTGACAAACAAATTAACAAACAAACAGACTGACAACTTGAATAACTTACTAGCTGACTGACAAACAAACAAATTAACATACAAACAGACTGACTACTTTAATAACTTATTAGATGACTGACTGACAAAAAATTTAAGAAACAAACAGACTGACTACTTTAATAACTTACTAGCTGACTGACAAACAAACAAATTAACATACAAACAGACTGACTACTTTAATAACTTATTAGCTGACTGACAAACAAACTTACTGTGAGAATTTGGGTTTGGCCTGTGTCCCATACATATTGTGTGAAATGTATCGAAATGATTATTGTTCACTTATCATATTATGAGAGATGTATTTCAATGATGATTGTGCATGCATTATGTCTAACGTTACTTAAGGTCAAGTGCTGACCTAGTTAAAAGAATATGCAGACTCATGCTGCCTTGTGTACTTAGTTAACAGAATATTCAGAACATCGTGCTGCCTTATATGTACTTATAAGAAGGTCTAAGAACAAGGATATAACCCACGTGAATAATATTAATAGTTTCAATGACATAGTTACTTCCTCTTTTATGGATATAAATATTGGAACTATATTCAATAAACTTTGGACTCTGATTGAACTGCACATCTTTGTGTCTGCTCATTCTTGGTCTCCGGGATCCCGAAACTCTGAAGGTTCAATCGACTAGACTCTTCAACTTAGAATAATCAAACTTAGGACAAGTAAGAAATAATCTTACACTTACTAACAAACAAACTACCTGACTGAATGACCAACAAATTGTAACAAAACACAGGAACTAACTGACTGACTTACTATCCAACAGATTGAAATTATCTAAAAAACAATCTTACATCCTATAGGGTAAAAGTTATTGGTGACGGTTGCCTGTAGACTATTTGTGTGTGTTTGTGTTTGTGTGTGTGTGTTCACCTCTCTCAGTGAAGGCCTGGTCTCCTCTGGCCTGAATTCTGCTGAAGAGCTCTCCCCCCTCCATACTGCCCCACAACAAACACACAATACAATGCTTGACAACAGTTCTTCTCATTATACAGCTTAATGCACAAGTACACAATTACAATAACTTCAATATTGTTTTCCAACAGAAATAGTGGAACAAACAACGTGGCATGATGGGTATTAAGATCATGAAAATTATTTTTATGCTGAGACTGTCCAAATCCGAGAGGGCGGCAGGAAATGAGCTGTAACGAAGGAATGGAACGTTTGTCTATGTGAAACTCTGTGGGCTGAACTGAAAAGTGACAGAACAGCTTAGACATTTTACACCATTTGACCACTATCCTACCACTATCTCTCGCTCGCTTATTTCCGTTGTGTGTATCTATATAAAGCGCAGTTCACCCTCTTAATATAGCACTCAAAGCCACCACTTCAGTCGACCAGTGTGGTTGCTGTTGTATTTTCATCTCCAGCAGAAAAGAATAAAATAATGTTGAAGATAATAAGAGTCAAAATTAGAATCGAAAGTTTTATTCATACAGAGATTGTAACATGAGATCAGTACGGCAGCTTTCTCTTCTGGTTTCGAGCATGATTTACAAAAATTTGGGTTAATTGAACATTAAATGTGTACATTATTTAATGTGCAAATAATTTCTTACATCCATTATATTCATTTGCAGAGACCATAATAAATCATATTAATAAATCTATTGACAAGGAAAATTTCCAAAACATTGCTTTGTTTGTGGATCGTGCACATTTGAAATTCCATTTAAAACCACTATAGACACAGAAATAGCACAGTTTCTACACCTTTAAAACTAACAATTTTTCCCTGCGATTTATTTATAAAATGCCAGCATTCATCATCACCATGGGAGACTGAAGGTGCAGCTATTGACATCTTTATATAAAAATCTGTAGTATTACCAACCGGTGTCAGGGATGAGAACTTATGTCAAACAGTGACAAGACTCACCATTCCATGATGATGAGAAGACATTTTTTCCCACGATACATGTTTTCATAAAGATTGATGATGCGGACTATATGTGGTCCTCCGGAGACCCTCCAGTGCAGCTCGACTTCTCTTTGAGCTTTGGGGCAGTCGAACAGAATCTAAACGTAGGCAAGTAAAAGAAAACAGCATGAGAATAAAAAAGAACACTTAGTAAGATTCTGGGTTTCCGTCAAAAACAACTATTTGGACTTTCATACATTTAGCAGATACTTTTACCTAAAAGCAACTTACAAATGAGGAATTCCACCATTTTCCCATAAGAGACTTGATGCTCTTGCCACAGAAAATAGTTCAAGTCATTCCTTAGTTTGTAAAATCAAGCAAACATTGCATTTATAGTAATGTTAATCTACTGTGTAATGGAAGTTTGTAGTTTTCTTGAGAGTTACTGAAGCTTTAATACTTTTCTTTCACATAATGGTTGCTGTTCCAGAAAAATAAACAGATTACACTAGACGTAATTGAGCACGTTTGCAGGCAGACTTACTCCGATTATGATTAATAATATAATATATCTAAGGTCAACTCGGGGAAAGGTCATAAATGGCTTCAGCAAAACCTGCTCGGCAGAGATGTTTTTTTGCCCATTTCGAGCTGCATTTAAACGCCTTTACCGGTTTTCTCTCAGTTTTGTTTATGTGAGCAAATCTGAAAGCACAGCAGTAAAGTCCCAAACGGAAGTAATAGTAAAATAGCGTATAAAAGTCCGCTCTCAAATCATGCAGTTGAGAAACGTCAAAATGAAGAACTTTTGTTGCATATGGAGGTCCTGCGGACATGAGAAGAGATATAAAAATATAGCTTTTGACCGTTTTCCCAGTGCATTTTTAATTACTTAACAGACTATCGATGGTGACGTCACTGCACACGAGAAACCCGGCAGGTCTCAAACTTCCATGTAAATGCGGTTTTATGAGTAGCCGGTTTTATGCATGTAAACACAAAAAATGCTTTTAAGCTGATTTTTGATAAATATATGTTTATTTTGTGTGTGTTATTTTCTGTAAACGTTTCTATTTCTATATCTTTTAAGTTATAGAGCGGCACTTTAAGCCACACATTCTAAAGGGTCTAATGTTATACTGGACCGAGAACATTTTGCTAATAAAGCTTCACAGCTTTTCACAGCATTAAAGGAGAACAGGCACGCAACTCATTTTGTCTAAAAGAAAAGAGAACTGTGCATTTCCTAAAATGTATCTGTGTCAGTTCAGAAAGCCCCTATTGGCTTTTCTGTGTCCCTTTGTAAGATTCAGACCCATTTGTTTGTCCTTTCAATCTTTCTTTGGACAAACGATGAGTCTAACACACAGTTCGAATATAAATAGAGAGAGACCTTGACATTGCACATGTATTGCATCAGAGAATATTTTTATGGGCCGAAATCTTTTGGTGAACACACATGACAAGCTCATGGCCAAAAGCCCCAAAATATATTTTGTGTGTACAAGACAAATGTCCTTTAGAATTTTGGCTATAATGTTGTGCAAGAATAATACAAGGTTACTTTAGGATTTCATTCATAACATTCACAAATCATTTGTCATTTACATTGTAAACATCTTTTCTGAGTAAACCCGTTTTTTAATATAAGCATATAAAACACAATTTAAATACTACACATAATTTTGCCCATTTTAAACATGTTTAATTGTTGACAAACCAGCAACCAATCCGAACGAGGTTCATGTTTTCATTTCTATCAATTAAAGCCTGAAAGCTGTTTGCGGAGGCGTGAACCGCTGTAATGTGATTTGACCTCCGCCCACTCCGTGTCCGTCTCTGCGACTGATAATGTAAAGTTTACAGCGCGTGTCTGTGTGGGAGAAGGGTTGCCTTCGGTTCCCAAACACAGCTTGAGTCATTTAACAGAGATGCCCGTGGGCAGCAGTTTCAAGGGTGGTTGTAAATGACTGACTGGGGCAACATTTCAGATCTGATTCAGAAAGATACGGGAATAACGGACAGAGACTGCTGCGGTATCACAAGGGAACAGACATCACGAAACTCTTTTACAACAATAACACGGAACAGAAGTTGTGGTGGGAGTCAAACTGGGAGAGGAGAACACACACAAACACACGGGCACGTGTGTTCTGGTTTATGTGACTGTGCTTTAGACGTTTAGATTAATATTTAACAGCAGGTGCTGTGTAGTTAACTAACTTAATCTAGTCATAAAACTAGTCAAAATATACCTACTACTTGTGATCATATTGTGGTCATCTAACTCAACTACAAACTACATACATTACTGTATGATGGTAACAAACCATGCGACCTGCGTATTTTAAACTAGCTTTGTTAGCTGGTTTCAGCTCAGAAACCATTTGAAAAACAAATGAAAAGCTATAATGGTCTAAATAAGAGACGGTTTAAACAAAACAATGTCGTGATTGCTGTGAAAGCAATTAGTAAATGCTGGAGCGGTCTGTTGTTGTCTAACACAGATAGAAGGTTTCATCAACATGTCTGCGGGGACTGTTTGCAAACCAACAAATGCATGACGGGTATATTGACTGTTTAATGTTTATGACTGCATTTAATTTCCTGACTCTACAGCCTTGGGATTTATGAGTCTCAGCGGGAAAATTTACTAGATAGACGTCCAACTGGTTTCTGTTTACTAAATAAGACATTATGTTTTTTTAAGGGAGTAATTCGTTTGGAGAAGGTTGCGTTAATAGATTATGATCTCATATGCAAACAAATGTATGATTGAATTTACATCAGGTGTACTATAAAATATTTAGGTGTTGCGGACAGCAGTCATTCAGTCGTATTTAATATTTTTTAATGAGAAAAAAATCTGTCGTCATATTCACTCTTGAGTTGTTCTATATTAGGAAGAATGCTTGTAACCGAACAGTTATTGGCCACCATGACAATACGTAGTCAAAAGTGCCCCAGAACTGTTTGCTTTCCTACATTATTCAAAATATCTTCTTTTGTGTTCAACAGAACAAAGAAATGCATAAAGCAATTTTTCCTATGGTAGTCAATGGTGGCCAAGAACTGTTTGGTTAAAAGCATTCTTCCAAATATCTTTCGGTGTTTAATCGAGCAAAGGCATTTATACCGATTCTGAACAACTTGAGGGTGAGTAAATGATGGCAGAATTTAAATTTTCGGCTGAACTGTTCCTTTAATAAATAAATTAGTTAGTTATGATATGAAGCACGTTTTACATTAGCTTGACAACACATGCAAAACATTTATGATAGTAAGTATTGAGACCACAGTTTCCACAGAACGACATTACACAACTGAAAATAAACCGGGGAAATTACACCTGGAAACCACTGTATTTCAGTTTAACCGCATGTTGAGAATTAGATTTAGTGATTTGTCGTGTGAGATAAATTTGAGTTAAAATGATTCATAACCATTTGTTTGGATGAACACTAACTGTGTTCCTAGTCAAACACACGCACGCGCATGTGTTTTCAGAGTCACGCTTTATGATTACACATGAAACATGACACTTTGATCCATCTAAAGTAAGAAGCTTGTAAATGACACTGCAGTTCTTATCTCCTGTTACTTTACAAAGTTCATCTGTGCTCTTCTCTCTGTTCTTAAACACATAAATATTTGTTTCATTCAAGCCCACGTTTGCTCTTATGAATGCTCTTGTGAACTTCTACAGACAAGCTGGGAGCTCAACTTGTAATTTCTCATACAATCTGCCCTCTCAGTTTCGCCCTTGGGGGATACAAATTTCACCCTCTGTCCATAGAAAACAAACCGTCTTCCAAAAGAGCCTAAACTATGCCAGGACTGAACATAGACCCTGAACAATGGCTGGATGTTGAATCTGGGCAGAAAGATGAACTCAGAGGACAGCAAGAGTGGCACTGCCATGACTGTAATATGAATAAAAAAAAATTGACATTTTTATGTGATATACTTGCTTTTTATCACAGTTTTAATGCGTCTTGTCATGCTGTCAGTCTTTCACATTGCTGTTTGATGATTTTTTAAGTCCTGAGGTTTGATTTAATTGAAATGCAACAGACGCTTGACTGGAATGACCATAATACATCTAGAAATGTTGAATAAACTAAAATTTGGAATGACAATTATTTTACGCGGCTGTATGTAGCAACTACACACATGTACTTATTAAAAAACTGTATGGTATATAGCTGCATGATTTGTAAAGCAGAAGTTGACCTTTTTATCCGAGAACCAATTGTTTTAAGATCACCAAAAATGATGTTGTGGATCAAACACAACTACACTCTACAGTATAAACATGGTACAGACCCAAAAACTGTAATAAATAAACCATTAATAAACCTCAGAGGGTTCGATTACCCTATAAGATATCTTCCCTCTGATGGCAGTCAAGTCAAAGTCCAATATAGGGAATCGAGGTTGAATTAAATGAATTAGGTTTTAAGGAAGGCCCTCATCCAGCAAAACAGAGTGGATTTAACAGGACCTATACAATCACATTCATTGCACTTATCCGTCAACATTGTACTTAATTAAAAGGATGCCGGGATGGACGTTCACCCTGCAGCGCTGCATCTTGCCTGTTTACCCTGTGATTAAAAAGCAAAGAGGATATTGGGTCATAAATTACTAGTGAATGACTCGTAGATCAGGTCAATTTGATTTGCATTGTATCCTAGCACAATGGGATTAGTTTAGGTTTGCACAATAACCTAAAATGCATCGTACGGCAAAATTAGAATCAAATTCATCTTTTTTCGAGTGTTAGCGTGTCAGTAGAGTAACAATAGACAAGGGTAAATTAAACAAACTGACATACAAATCTTGACCCTGAAACATTACGAGACATTACGTAAATAATGCAACCTGAAGAAAGCAAGTGGAAACCAGATACTGTATGCCAAACCAGATGCCTGACAAAAGTTTAAAGGATAGGGGGAGTTTAAAAGACATCTAAACCTTAAAAGGTTTATAACATCAAAACTACCCGGATGTAAATCTGTTTAATGTTCTCCTAAACTTAGTGTTATATTTATATTGATAATGTTGAAAAGAGTGTTCAGTGGTTGTCAAGCTAACAGTTTAGAAAGCTTACATTGCAAAACAGTCAAAATAATAATTATATTTGATATACTGAGTCATACTTTGAAGTCGTTCTTAGCAAAATACTATATCTCCTTCAACTACACACAAACTCCATACTAATAGTATCTCTCTGCTCTCTCTTTATGTGTATCTAGAGTTACTCTGATCCTGCTGGATTAGTGGACTGTAAATCCTCGGCCATGTGGTCACGTGGATGACATGCTTCCATTGCAACGCTCCAATGCTGTGTGTCACAGCTCATCTCAGAGCCAAACCTGATCTAATGCGCCATAACCGCTGGACCACGAGCCACCAGGAACCTAAACACTCTTTGCAACCCTAGTAAATGCTGAACGTGTAAAATACAAGTAAACAAACTATCATACATCTAGAGATGTAAGCCTACGTGCATCCTGGTGACATTATATGAGGTCATGTCATGAAGTCATAATCTATCTTATTACAAACAAAACAAGGGTAAGGAGCAAATACTTTTAAGTCACCATATCACATGTGCCAACAGAACAGTATCTCTTGAAAACATGTGGAGAGATTTCAAAACCTGATGTAACACCTGCCGAGATTTTATTGGAAACTTAAAGGTTTGTGTAACACTTTGCTCTCCAGACCGTGAATACTATAACCACATGACAAGTATCAGATAAGAAGGTTTTCTGAGAAAGAAAACTGTGCTTTGACTTAACTAAAGTTTTATCTTGTGGGTATTGACACACACCGCACCATCGGAGAACGTGACATGATTACGTCATCTTAACTTAAACACCACTTGTATTTTATAATGAGTTAAACATCCCGCTTTTATGAGTTTTATCTTCAATACATTGAGAGATAAATATTTATAAAATATTAGTTGAATAAATATTAAGGTAATTTTAAATGTGTCACAAAAAGCAGTTAAGCTTAATACAAGTTACGAAAACTTTTATAAATATAAATGTTTAATATACAATTTCACATGCAATCTTGAATTACCCATTATTTATGATTGTAAAACGTTAATTTGCGCTTATGGTTTTTCTACTAACGTTAATCAAAAAGTATTAATACTTTAACAATTGTTACTGTAACCATATGGTCAAAGGGAAACAAAACGTCTGCTGTTTCGGTTTTACCAAAGAACTTTTTCTCAAACAAATCACAATGACGCATAAGTCCCAAAACTTAAAACAACAACAATTATACCATCTATTGAAAATACTACTATTATAAACCCCGTTATAATCGACATGTGTGCGTGTAATTACCTTCAGTGCGCACTTCTGTGCTGTTTTCTTATTATAACACTCCACTACCTTGCCGTTGACCCCCAGACCCAACACCTGACTGGAGATTTTGTATTCCTCGGTCACGGCGTGCCGCTTGATTTCCAGCTTCGGTTGGACAGGCGGGGGGAAGCGAGTGGACTCGCCGTCTGTGGGCTCGTGCTCCGGATGAGCCGCGGCGCTCTCGCTCGTGTCCGTTTTCTCTTCGTGCTCTTCGGGTTTGGACTCGGACGCGTCCGCGCTGTCCGCCTGCGACTTTCCATTCTGAAGCATCTTCCAGCAAAGTGGAAATTATTGAATGAGAGACGCAACGTGGCTTTAAAATCCTTTGTAAACTATCTGGTGCCGTCCTGCTGTCAGGGAGTGACGCTGAGCCGAAAATACACTGCTGATAAATTCCTGTGAGGTGACTGAACGCTACACGGTTACAGCGCATTCACCAGCACTGCGATACTGAGATGCATCGAGTAAAAATGCGGGTTTCAACATCACTAGGCTTATAAAGTAAGAAGACCGAATAAAAATAAAAAAGCTAGAAACAGTCAAGCTATAAGTTTCACGTTTAAAACCACTGCCACGTTACAATAAGTCACGTTTTGCTTGAAGGAGAGGTGATTCCACTGAAACAGACAGTGCGAGATGTGAAAAGGAAAGTGAGTTCCCGTCTTTTGACAGTCTGTGTTCACATGGGCTCGTTTCATCCACCGCTAATCTCTTAAAGGAGCCGCGCACTCTACTGATGCTGCGCGAGGTCGAGATACGCACCAATGTCAAGTTTTTTTTAATCATGGTTAGCACTTACCCTTTAGCCTTCATACACATAACAACTTCATTAAATGACTCACAATAATTGTTTTAATAATATACATTTTTGTAGTATGACACTGAAACAACATCACAGATCTATTAGTCTGACTCTACTATTTAAAGTCTATTCACAGCTTCACAGTTAATTTCCAAATTCTTCGTCAGATGTGAATATAACGTTCTGGGAAACCAGAAAGTCCTTATCTATTTTTTTTAATTATAATGCATATCAGTTTGCACATTTTTTAGGGATGTCAATCAACATTGTGTGTGTGTGTGTGTGTGTGTGTGTGAGAGAGAAAGAGAGTCTAATAGTCCAAAGCACAGATCAGAGCCACGCCCTGTTTGATCCAGTGCCCCTGGGAACGAGTTGTAGGCAGCTCAACTGCAATAACGTAGTTGGTGGAGTGCCCAGTGGTAGAAAGAGTTCCTGTGGGATATGAAACGTTTCAGAGCTCTGTGGTTAAACACAAACACATACTAACATAAATCAAGTTCACAGGGTGTGCAGTACTGAAATATATCCAAAAGACTGGGTCAGATTCACAAAGCAACCCATCTAGATAGCACTGATAGAGTTGACCTGCACACACACAAATAGCTCACCGGCACGGGTGAGTGTTTTGTAGATAGGGCAGATGTAGACTCCAGTCAGCGGTGGTTTACGGTTTGGAACAGGCACCATCCAGATAACGCCCATCTCGGTGTAGAGCTCTTTGGGTCGAGACTCAGCCAACAGGCCTTCTTCTGGATCCCAGCGTGCACCCTCCAAAAACAGACCGTGGATGAAGCATCCGATGTCTGGCCTTTGGGTAAGTTCTGCTATTGATTCCTTCATCACCTGAAACAGAGAACCGGTCAAGGTCACACAAGCAAAATCCCACATGCTCCAACATGAAAGATAATGAGCCTCACAAATGTTTGGCCTTCTCAGCTCTCTGTGGCACTCATACTGCTCTATTGACTATCAAGATTACTTTAAGAGCTTAATATGGAAACATAATCGAGACCCTTAATTTCATTACACTCAGTTTACTGCAAGAAAGCTTTGCGGCTGAAGAGTCTCGTGCACCTTGAAGTCAAAAGCAATTGTATCAATAGAGACCCCAGAGCGGCGGGCGAAGTTCTGCAGTGTTCCTGTGAGGAAAGCTTGAGGGAAGAAGAAGCCGCTGATCCAGAACACAGGAGGAATGCCATCTGAGATCCAGTTCTGCAAAAAGCGAATTCTCTGGAGCAGATCTGACACCCAGGAAGCAAGCGGTTTAAGGGACGGATATGCCTAGATGAAATGAAGTGTATGTCATTAACATGTTTGAAATTCAAGTCTCAAATCTAAATAACCATAGAAAAAAGTTTATAGACACAGCCATAACACTGATAACAGGTGTCCAAAAGAAAAGATAATCGTTCACATTCATTGCATGTCTAACATGTTTAACATTTGGAGAATCTTGCCTTGGCCTTCCATAATTCTGGAACAGCGTTGATGAACAGACTATTAGACATGAGTTCCAGTTCAGACGACATAACCACCAAACCCTTCAAAGCCTTCACTAGATCACTGAGACTCTGAGAAATTACTGATAACAACTTGTTATATCTGTGAGATAGACACGCAGAGAGATAAAAGTGCTGAGCGACAAAGCTAACAAAGTTGTTTAATCAAACATATATTGCAGAATGTGTGTACATGTGTGAGTATGGGAGAGATTCACCTTATAACCTCCTGGACCAGGACTGTGTTCATAGATTCTTCATACATAACTGGATATTTCTTCATGACCTCCTGCACATTAATGAGGCAAGGGATCTTCTCCCCAATACCCTTTACGATCTCCTCTATGATCTTAATGAGTAGAAGTGAAAAAGTACAGTAATGGATCAAAAATATGGAAAGCACAATCCATAACTGCATTAATGTCTCTATGGTAAACACCTCCCAGTTTCATATTTGAAAAAATAGATATTAAAACTAAAACTCAAGGTCATGTAGCCATTTCAAATGGTGTTGGACTTCTCGTGGTCCTTGATTAAATTAATTGAACTGGTTAAACTGTCACAGTAAAAAAATAGACATCAAATGTACTGTATCATCCGTCCGACACTTACCACATCTCTAGATTTGCCTCCGCTGGCTGCAACTCTGGGCTGCAGTTTCACTAAAGTTTCCAGCAAAGCGAACGACTCATTTTGTGCGAAGCTGATGTTGGCGTTGTCATGGAGGCCGAAGATCTCCGGCGAATCGTTAATGGGTAAGCCGCGGAAATACCCCAGATAACCCTGTAGCATGTATTACGTAACAGAATAAAATGCTATAAATGCCTGCAAGATAAACACCTAAATTACAGACGGTGTATGTGACAGAAAAATCATTTTGGACAGAATTCCAGATTCTGCACCTTGACATTGTTTTCAGTGTTGATTTGTCTATATTCTCCAGAAGGAGAGTAAACGTGTTCTGGGCTCAGGACAGCTGGGGAGTAGAAATCCTCCAGGACGTTTAAGATACAACGACGATCCCAGTTGTCTGTCACACGACCCCCATAGTTTATTTCACCAGCAGTGTACCTCAAAACCTGAGAAATAAAAGAGAAACATTTCATGTTTTACCCAATGTGTGTGTATACAATATATGTTTTCAGGACTATTAGAATTCTGCCTTTGTAGACTGTAGGCAGCTTGTTATTTTTTGGAACAGAGCAATTCTATGTTACATCAGCTAAAGACGTGTGCAAAAGAAAAGAACACGCAGCAGAGAGATGTGTGCATCTGTGTGTGGCAGAAGAACATCTGTTTTCACCTTGTACGGGATGTCCTGATATTCATCCAGGAACATTTTCAACTGGCTAATGCAGATCTGAAGATCGCCGTCTGTAAACTCATATGGAATGTTGAATCCGAGTGGGCCGAACTTCCTGCGCTCAATGACATTCCCATGGAAAAGGCAAAGAGAAAAAAGTAGAGCCTTCAACTCCGCTGCCTGCTCGAAGAAAGACAGAGAGAGCGTGAAATAAAACTTATAGTGTCACAAAGGCAGAGTGGTACCTGAACATGAAGCATCAAACATAAATCAAGTTGAATGTGTGCGAAAACCTTAGAGCTGGAAGTGATGAAATCATCATTAAGGCTGGCGTAGGTTCGCAGGAGATTGGCTTTAATGCCTCGTGGTGGTTCTATGGTCATCTTGGAGCCATTCTGCAGAATGGACACTGGGAACTTATTGCTGGGCAGACTAGTCAGCCAAAGACGGAAGTCCCGATGGACCTGCGGCACAAATGTTTATACATCGAATCAAATAGTCATTTAGCTAATAATACTTTCATATAAACAAAGCTCTATTAAAGCTAGCTGGTGTTTTAGACTTTGTCAGGGTCGATGTTCTCGATTAGTCTCTCCAGAGACGGCATCCAGCTGGGGGCGAGGTGGCAGTTCTGGAAGAAGACCCACTTCCCTTTTTCCATCGCATTCTGCATCTTGGCTTCAGCGGCGGGACCCTGACACACAACATTTACTGTCAGCTTTCTGTAAACACCCTCATTCTCATATTTTCCCTATACTCAAATGTCTAGTTTCTTAATTCCTCTTTATCTGGAGACATTTAACTGACATAAACTTAAGCTTACAGTTAATAATACAGTACGTCTTAAACAGGCCATACACCAAGATATAAGGTGTGTATAGGACAGTTATGTCATAGTTCTTTAGTAGGTGACACAGAACACTTGAACCATTATGGAACTTTAAATAGGAACATAATTAGCACTGGGGTGGGGAATCTTTTATTAGTGCTCCACTATTATGAAAATGTATAGAGTTTGTCACATCCCAAAGGTTTGAGTGGACACCTTAATCTGACTAAGATGGAATATATTTGCTAGCATGACAGCGCATGTTAAATTATTTAAATTTATTCATAAAATTCAATCAATTTATTTTTCCAACAGAAACAAAAGCTTTTTTAAAATAAATTTTCTCTCTCGTTGGATTTTCTGTTGTCCATGTACAATGTAACACAACTGCAGGCTATTAGTCAAACAAGTAAACAACCCCTCTGAAACAAAAGCAATGTGTTTTTGATTTCCAGGGAGATTCTCTAAACAAGAAGCTCAGCTTTAGCCTCAGAGCTGGCGTGACTGTTCTTTGCTTTATTATATAGCTTTTTTATATTGAGAGAATTTACTGTAACTGCATCAATGGAGGACACATGCAATTTTGAAAACAAATGAATTAAAAATATGTTAATTAAATACAGTATATTAAAATAAAAACTCAAACATACACTTTATGTGTGTAGTAGAGTAGGCGGGGCGAGACCGTGGTTCGAGTCCGGTGGGTAATTGTGAATGAGCGCCAGCTGTGCGAATACAGAGCTCGAATCACGTAGGAGATTGGGAGCATATAAAAGGAACGAGCGACCGGACCGTCGATGAGAGTGGACCGGGCCCGAACATGTTTGTATTTGTTATTCTTATGTTTTACTGTTGTTATTCGCCGGCGGTTGTCCGTGAGGGGCCGCCGGCTGTTATGTTTTTGTTGTTTGTTAGCCGGCGGTCGTCCGTCAGGGGCCGCCGGCTGTTATATTAATTTATTAAATGTTTAAAATGTCTTCCGGTTCCCGACTCCTTCCTTCCATACTTGAATCTTTCTACAATGTGGAAAATATAAAACTGTATGTGTGTGTTTGTTTCTTTTTACAGTATGTTGTAATTTTCTGACCTGGCCCTGGCCAAGGGAAATGGCGCTCAATTTCTTTGAGAACTTCATGACCTCTGCGAACTTGTACAGGTCAGCAGCAGGGTCAGTGCCGGGAGACAGGACAAAAATGAGAGGGGTGGATGGAGACGACTCTTTAAACACCACAGACAAGTCAGACGTCTGGCAGAGAGAAACCGATTCCGAGTCAAGCAAGAGTAAGTCACATGTCACTTTATAATAAACATCACCAAGGTGACTGCGAACAGACACTGTGGATGACGCTCTCGTACCTGAGGCTCAATGAAACTCTGACCCAGTTGTGAAGCCACGAAATCCTGCAGGCCGTGAGTGAGCCTGTCGGCCCTCAGACACCGCAGCACCAAAAGCTTCTGGAATGAGTCTAAAATGTTGTTCCACTCGCCTGGAAGAGGTTCCCTGCATACACAGAGATATTAAACACCGCGGACGGTCCTTTAACAGGGTCTATACTGTAGTTATGTTGTACCTGTGTGGCTGACTGCTGTCAAATATGCTCTTGAAGCCAAGTTCGTGTTCGGGGAAACTCTCCGCCAGTTTGCTGAATGTGGGGATGGCACTCAGTGCCAGTATGTCCTGCCAAGCTCTCATAGACAGCCAGTTTGGTGCCGGGTTAGGTGCCTGTTGGTGTGTCCGGCCACCTGATAACATGTACCGCCACTCAGCCTACACACACACATTACGTCTTTTAGTAATAAGAAGATTATATAATAAATAAAATGATACTGCATGAAAACAGTGTGCGGTTTATTCTGCATATGCTCTGAATGATAATTTAATCTATCTAACCATGTCAATCGTGCCGCCGTTCATAAGGATTCGGGCACACAGGAGGAAGGCAAACATGAGCTTGTGTTTCTCAAACAGGCTGCGGCAGATGTTACAGTACAGACTGAAAGTGAAGAATTCATTAATGTTGACGATACGCTCCTTCACCGTCTCTGTGGAGAGATGAAAAAGCAGCGATGGAAATGAAACGCTTGAAAGGGCCTCTCAAGGATTTGCTTATGCATTTTCAAGTCACATTATACTAAACATTTGATGTGCGTGTTATCATTTTGGTAAATTAGTTTTTGTATTCCTTTTTTATTACTCAATGAAAAGATAACAGAATTGTACCTGCTCGCTTTGAGTTGGCAATACCAGCCATGAAAATTCCCAGAAACCACTCCAGAGAGTACTGGTACATGGGGTCCACGATTGACAGATCGGACACGCAGAAGAAGAGAATCTGGGCTCGGACAGCTACCGGAACGTATTCCAGACGAGTGGCGTCAATGTCCCTCTCGGTCGCTTCGGCTACCGTAACTTTAGCCTAGTGGGTTTAGCGAATAATAAAATGCCTTGTGTTAATTACCTGTTATAATAATATCTATCAGGAATTGATCCGTTGAACTTTTCTAAAAGCCATTATTTGTCTTAGACCTGAATCTCTTCAGCTTTGACTTTGGAGGCCGCCAGCACTCGGATCAGTTCTTCGTCATCAACGGGGTTCCCTTCAGAAGAGTTCAGACGGGACAGGATCTGATCTTCAATCTCCTTTAATTCCTGCTTCATGTGTGCATTACTGACGATCAGCTGGTTCTTCGCTCCCTCTAGATCAGGTCTCTCTTCAGCTACGAGACGACCCAACAGCTGATCTTCAAGCCCGCTGTAGGAACACACATGTGAGCTCAGCACACATCATAACTCCAATTGAAAAATATTGTTGCTTCACAGAATGTTTCTTTCTATTTTGACATCCTCATCTAATGGCAGGTGAGAGCAGGTCTACCTGGGTGAGAGGGTGAAATTGATCAGAGTGACTTTGGTAGAGATCTCAGGTGAGTAGTGTGGGTTGGGTAGGGTGGTGGTGATGTACATCTTGAAGTCATCATGATAGTGAATGACAGAGTCTCCCAGCTTCAGAACTGTGTTGCCTTCGTGGATGTATGTCTATAGAACACAAACAGGAAATATAGTAACAACAAAAAGTTGATGTAAATATGTTGTGTATGTCTACTCATCTGCTATTTTCGTAAGCTCAGATTTATCGATTTCTTCGTACCTGTCGTAAGAGCACAGGGTCCAGCGCAGGGTCAAGCTCCTCCCCAACGTTCTCCAGCAAGCAGGGCTTACCAAAGCGAATAGCATTTTCTAAACTGCGCAGTAGGTCCCGGTCACTCAATTTTACCACGTCCAATCTGTTATCGCGTTCCTGCATAAACAGAAAAGGCATGGAAAACACATGTAAAAAGTCAAAATGATCCACATGAAGATAAAGTTTGATTCAGCTAGCAACATTTCTAAAGAATTCTTGCCATGTTCTTGATCCATTTGTTGGCTTGTCCCTGAGGATCGATAAACAGAGGCCAGCGCTGAGAGTACTCTGTGATTACTCCGTTCTCCACAGACAGACTATCCTTGGGCAGACCAGCAATCTGCACACATTTACATACATAAATACATTCCCTAAAAGCCACGCATAATTATCAGCATCGAATGAACCAAAAATGATTTACAGCCGGTTTTATTGCTTTGTGAAGTTGGTTGGTTTCGTACCTGCCAGGCGCGGATCTTGACTTTGTCGCCCAGTGTGCTGATCAGGTTGGGCTGTTGTGTGTGAGGGACCTCCAGCTCTTTAAAACCTCTGATCCACTCCTCAGCCATCGACGAACGGTACTCTCCCTGCACAAAATACAAACTTAACATCCTCTCTCTATAGGTGAACTTCATGGACATGTCACATTTTCAGTCATTTGTTACCAAATTAGAATGATCGTCTGTTCCTACACTCACTTATTTACAAAAAATGCTTTTGACCCCTTAAAGTATGAAACCAGTGTAACAAGCAGACTCATAATTAACTTTAAAAACATCACATTATATCTGCCTGAACAATCGCTGCACTCCCACACACAGAATCAGACACAAACACTCACAGTGAAGGGTCCGAGATAGGCCACGTAACCCGCAGCCAGCAACACATCTCCTGCCACATTATTCACCATGTATTCCAGCTGCTGCACAGTTTCTTTCCAGCGAACCTTCTCATCTGCCAGACCTCCAATCAGCTGCGACACACAACATACTTTACAGTATATCATACTTGAAAGAAGACATGTACAGGTTAAGCTTACTGGTAGATCACATATTTGGCAGCTGTAAATAACAGTGTGCATGGTTTCGCCTAAAATGGACACATGTGTGACCAAAAATGTGCATGTTTTAATAGTGTCCTATATTTTTATATGTGACTACATCCTATTACCTTATCTGCACGGATCAGTCTATTCTCACACAGCTGGCACTTGGCATCCAGATCATCTCTCTTAGCCAGGCATTCGTGATATTTAGCTTGCAGTGTGGCGATTCCTTGCTCCACGGCTGCTAGCTTTTGCTTAGCATCATCCAGAATGCGCTGGGTTACTTCCAGATCCTCCCGAGCCTCCTGCAAAGCTTGCTGATCATACGCAAACACACACATACATACACGTTCATATTTCATATTAAAACCTTAAAGTTCCAGATACATGTGACTATAGTTTTTGTCATTTTTAAATACTCAAAACATCAACGCACAGATGGCACAAGGAGACCTATTCAAAATAAGATTCCAGTTAAATCATACAGTTGTGAAAATGAATGGAGCTCATACCCGTTTGGGCTCTACTGCTCTGGCCACAAAATGGTACACATGCATCGCTCGTACCCACTGACACATGGAGGTACAGGCTTTGGACACCTTGGCGATGGACGCGGGCTGGAACTCTGGATTGTCAATGTAGGGCTGCACTAGTTTGATCACCGAGTCCGGGATGTTGTCCTGTCACAAAAATCAAACAAACTATTTTGTAATGAGTTGTGTAAGCAAGCAGAAATGTTTTGTTTTAATGCCTCAAAAATATTAACCTTTAAATGAAATATATGTAAACAGTAGGCAAATTTTCCTTTTTGGTGAACCTGTAGACACAATGCACAGACAACAGGACAACACACTGATATCTCCATACCTTGTCATGTTTGAACAGACTCTCCAGAAATTTCCCAGGATCCTGCAGCAGGGCCTTTCCCGCATCCCAGTAGTCATCAACCTTTTCTCCAAGCTTCTCCCCAGCGACTCTCTTAGGTTTGATACCCTTCAGAATGCAGACAGCATCCATGACAAGTTTCACTCCTGGAGGAGGCCTCTGCAAAGCCCTCACCTGCACACAGAAAATAAATAAGCCACAGGTGTGCAGTGCTTGAACCGCCTATATGCAAATAAACATAAAGTGTTAACAGGAAGGTTGTGCGTCACCTCAACGACATCATTCTTTTTGAGTGATTGAAGGCTGGCGAGCGCAGCGTCCAGGGCGGGAAGTGCTTCATCCAGATCCTTCTGAGCATCACTGGCCATTGCCTGAGCCACGCGAGCCTTTTCAGAGGCTTTAGCCTCCTCGGCCTGCACAGCTATTCGAGTTTCCTCAGCTATAACTGTGTCTTCCTACGCACATTCCCCAGACAACGAAAATAATGTTGCATGTTTCCATATCTATATTCATATTCTTGTTCGTTTGATTTTGGTTTCATTCACTTTAATTTTCTCCATGGTGACCACAGTGTCCCTGGCTGCCTCTTCTAGCTGTGGTCTCATCATCTCCAACTCCTCCTGCATCTTGCTCACATCTTCTGCTGTTGTCAACAACTACACAAACAGGAACATAAAACCATTTTACATCCAGCAGCTAACATACAGTATGCATTATTTTTCCAAGTGGTGGTGGGTGAGGAGAGACCCCCCTCATATGATTGTAAAGCGCTTTGGGTGTACAGCAATACACAATAAAGCGCTTTTTGAGCCCTGATTGGTTTCCCCTCATCACCTTGTCCAGTCCAGTCTTCATTCGCTGTCGAGCGCTGTGTAACTCCTGCTTCTTCCGGCCAATCAAAGATGAGAATATGCTGAGAAGCTCAAGGTAGCTCTTAGGTGTGACGTAGTTGTGGCGGGAAAGTTCAGCAAGGTACTGCTCACACTTCCTGGACACCATTTGATGGATCTCAACACACATTAATGCCTGTACATATAAAAAATAACACTTTATGCTCCTGTATACATGTCAAAAACTGTATTCAGTTAAACTCGCAGACACATCACACAACCCTCACCAGGCTTTTGATGACGGTAGGGCTACTCTCCAGTTCTGGAAGCTCATTGAGGAATGATGTTGCGACAGACTGTAGCGCCTCCTGTGGCCAAGCACTGAACCAGTCGATGGTGCAGCAGTTGACTAAAGACGGAAACTGCCTGAGACGAGCCCTGAACACTTCCCCTACAGGACTGCAGATGGAGACAAAGATTTAGAGATGCTTGTCAAATGTTGATGCGCAATATTATGCGATCTCTTCATGCATAAAGAAGCCAAAGGACAGACTCTTACAAATATGCATGTCTCTCATGGCAGGGAGGAACTAATTAGAAACACATTGTATATAACACAATATTACAGAAATATACATTTACAGCCGTGAAAAGGACAATCACACTTTTCAAAGTTCAAGTTTTTCTTCGAACCTATTCTTGTGACATTGTAATTGTTAAATAAATGATATGCTTATAAATCTATACCTCATGCAGAGAACAGTGTGTATGTTCCTGCGAACTCTCTTTAAGTAGGCAGCCATGAGGTTTGCTTTTGTGGGCTGCTGGCCCATGTCCTGAACCACAGGTTTCATAGCAGTCAAGATCCGCTCCTGCTCCTCCGTTGTGTAAAGACCGGGAACGTCGCCTGAGTTCAGGATGTTATTTATATCCTCCAGGAAAGATTCACTCTGAATCTGAAAACCAGGAGGAACCTCAAAATGCTATAGTGTTGAAAACAGGACGCAGTTTATGTTTGTGAAACAATAATGACTTTGCCAGTAATAGCCTGTGAAAGAGCATTTATACACATACTGGTAAAAACGTTAGCATTGAATTAGATGACATCAAGAAAGGTAAGCAGTGTCAATCAATGTCATCAGGAACCAACCAATTATTTGCAGAAAGTTTTTTAAAACCAGTGTACCATTGTGAGCTCACCTGTGTGTCTACAAACAGGAAGGTGATTTGCACATTCTGCAGACCGGCCTTTAGCATAATGCTTTTGATATCCTCTCTCCACTCGAGGAGGCCGTAGTTCTTGGAGAGCTCAATCTGAAAGCACTCATACTCAGCCCTGAAAGCACAAGATATGGACACACACAGGCTAAAGTGTAAACATATAGGTCAAAAGCGAAGCTGTAGACAAGCCCTGTGTCCAAATATGCCTAATTTCCTTATACAGTAGTATGACAGAAGTTGAACATAAAATGTTACGTCTAGATAAGATGCATTGGTCAATAGGCAAAAATATCCAAATAATCAATTTATCAAACAAACATTGAGTCTTTCATCAAAAGTTTTTCCAAATACATTGAGATCTGTGCTTATATTAGTGAATAAAGTGACTGATTTTATGCCTTTGTGGTCGCTATGATTTTTTATTTACCAACAGTATATTGGAGAATTTATTTTGTATTTACTACATATTATTTAACAGATGTTGAATATATATATAACAGCTTGTAATGGGAATATGCTCCAATCATGACATCACCCTTTTCTGTTCTACATGGGTGGCAGAGCTAAAAGGTTGCAGGCACTGTTCACGTTGACAATATATATCATTTCAATGTAAAAACTTTAATGACAAGAAGACAGTTTGAATTAAAACACTTCTGGTTTTAATAAAATGAGACCCTATTGAACTGACGCTCATTAGTAATGCTTGTAATATATTTTGAGTGTTCAGCATAATAAAGGCTTCGGCTCTTACATGTGTGTGGCAAGTCTGGTGAGAGACTGGCGTCCGCTGCCGCCCACCCCTAACAGCAAGGCGTTACCCAGCGGTTGGCGTAGGATTCGACTGATGCGACACACGTGCTGGATGGCGTCCATGAACAGCACCAGCTTCATCTTGGCGGTACAGGTCTGGTTATAATCATCCATGTAGTCCTCCATCACACGGGCCAACTGCAATAGAGGTTATGGAACATAACAGTTATAAAACTACAGAACCAATGAGTATTCTCCTGTTAAGTGTGATGATATTTCTAAGGACTTAACCAAAAAATTCTATGTAATAATAAAATAAAAAAGGCCTAAATGTGGTGATTAAATAATTAATTATGATTTGGTATTAAAAATCATATTTGGTATTATATTTTTTTCGTACTTATATTGATTAATGATTATTCTCAGTATTAATCTTAAAACTTTTTATATATATGTATATATATGTTATGTTTCCCCATAATTATTTTTCATATCTATTTAAATGTGTGTAATCAAGTCATATATTTCTTTATAAATTTTCCTATTATTACATTTAATTATTTTTTATATTTGCAGGTTTAGCCCTCAAAAGATAATAGACTATGACAGAAAAAAATATAAACTTTAGATTTGGGACACCAAACAAATATAAGGCAGTATAATCCACCTCTACCTTTTCTTTATCCTCAATGAGCTGGTAAACCTTGATGGCCCCAGGGAACATGAAGTCCCCATAGAGGACTGGCTGGCAGGGAACCACCTCTTCAAGCCTACACCCGAACTCATCTATGTGAGTGTGAAGGAGCTTCTCAAACCAACTCCTGTCCTCATCACACACCAGTCGATCCTGGAACACCCTGCAGCTTTCATGATACCAGAGCTGCACAAGCTGGACTTTATTCTGACAAAGATGTCAAGATTTCAAGAATCAGTATCTAACCACAATAAAGGGAGTGAAAATGGAATTGTGGTTTTCAGACAGTGGTACCTTTATTGTTCCAGCCTCTGCCATCTGGATGCCCTGAAATACTTTAGAGAGGTCCCTCAGGTTGAATGTATAATGGGATTTGGCAGGTGTGGGAAGCAAAGCAGAGGATATGGTGGAGTAAACCTGGATGGTTGCATTCACCAGTGGTTCATTCAATGGCTGAATTTCTGGGCTTTTCTCTATGGCAGACCGAAATAGAGTGAAAATGAGTGCTGCTGTGTGTAATTTTTTTATAATTCACCTTGTGTGTGATTTAAAAAACAAATATCATGTCATATATCATTAATGAAATGAATCTCTCTTTATCTTAGTCTCTCAATCACCTTGACACCCCCAGCTAAAAACCCACATTGAAACACATTCGTATCCGTATCCCGCATGATGACAGCCACTCACCCATCCAGTTCCTTAAGATGGTGGAGAAGATCTTACTCTTGCTGGCATCCTCCATCTCAGTGAATGACAGGAAGTTGAAGTGGCGTGTGAAGCGCTGGGTGATGGGGTTTCTGCCCCCACCGGGGGGACCCATGGCACAAGCAAAGTTTATGTCAACAAGGTTTTTAAATGTGCCTGCAAAACATTAAACTAATCATTTCAAGCATCTATACAAGACAATGTCAAATCTTTATCCGGTTAGTTCTAGTTTTAAACTGACCTATCTGTTTCCTGTCATACCAGCCTCCGTGATCCATCCACTGGCGCAGCAGTTCAATGGGAGGCTGAGCTCCATATGTTTCCAGCATGGGCATGTTCAGATCATCTATAAAGAAGATGAAATATTTCCCCAAAGGAGGCCCGAACACACCTTTACGCCTGTAAATGAGATTTGTGATTTCAAAATTCATAATGAAAGCACATCAGAGTCATGCGATCTTGTACATTTAGATTTTTTCATTTTGCATATGGGCAATTTCAGCGTTATGGTCATGAAATAGAAAAAAGATTGAATTTGTTATGATTATATTGAACCATCTGTTTATATTTTACTGAACCCTTGTTGATAGAGTCTAAACATCAAAAAAGGAGAAGGGATGCCTCTTCATACAACATAAAAAAGTTATATTCATTTACATGTGTCCATTTATGAGGAATATGTAGCGTTATGGATGTGACAATCCTGAAAATGGCACTTACCTGACTATAAAAAATCATGCACTAAATATAAAACACATGCTTTACAAATTTGAGGAGAGATCTCACATATTGTAGGTATTTGAACAACTAAATGTTAAAATCTGTGTTCCCAAAGTAAAAACCGCTGTTAAAAACGAAATTTTTTCGTGGTAAGGTTCACATTTTCATGGAAGTGCCCATATGCTTTCATCAAAGGCTAATTAAAAATCAACAAACATTACAACTAAGTTTAATAAATTGAAGAATAGATGAAGTGAGGCAAAGACAAAACCTTCGATCGAGTTTACTGTCGATAAAGTCTTGAGTCTGGTTTGCGGAGGTGCGGGCGGAGAACATGAGGAAGTGTGTTATGTATTCAGCAGGCATGTTCTTGAGCAGTTTGTCTGACATGGTTAAAGTTTTTCCTGTTCCAGTGGGCCCAATGCACAACACCTGACAAAGGAACATAAATGTATGGGGTGTTCACTTAATACATCAGACAAAAGCATCCACTTATGACATTTGTATAATGAAAGGTAAAACTACATACAGGCTTCTTATTGGACAGTAGCATGTCTATCAGGAAAGACATGCGAACAGTGTTGACTGTGGGAACTATGATGTCAGAGTAGCTGGTTTCTGGGGTGATGACCACTTTCTGAGCATATTTCATCCAATTTACCCATTGCACCTGAAACATATGAATAATCAAATAAATGCATGTTCATTTATCCATTTTACTATTAAAAGAATTTACTACTATCTTCAAGCTTTTACTTAATTATGTTAAATGTAAAAACTGTTCTCTTACAGTACCTTCCTCCCTTTTTCCTCCTCCTCCTCATCATCAAAGCGACTGATTCCTGCATCATCTAAATGGTAGTCATAAACCAGTCCCTCCTCCGGGAAACACAGTTGTACCTGAAAAACAATGATGCTTACTCTTAAAACTTATGTGCTATATTTGTTTATGGATAAATAAACTACAAAATAAAAAGTGAAGCACGATGAGGCATTTCTCTCAACTGTCCTGTCTATAGCATTCCTAATGTAAGAAAGAAGATAGGCTTTGTACGGGTTGTAGATTTTATTATTGACCTTTTCTTCAGCCATTTTTCTCCTGATCCAAGAACTGAAGAGTTGGCAGCTGGACGCATCACCTGTGGCTCCAACACTCCACACGACCGAGAAGATAAACCACGGCTCGATCAGCTCCTGAAGCCGAGACACTATCTCCTGGGATGGAGGTTTCTTACCCTGACCATATACAAACAGGTTAGATCTTCCAAAAACAGCTATTTAACCGAACGTAACCATTCTAAAACCGAAAAGCAACACTTAAACGCTCTGACCTCTTGTGGGATGAAGGGCTGAAAGAAACAGTCCAGCATTTTGAGTAGAGAGCAGGTGAGGTTGCTGTCCATGGAGGTGATGACCTCCTTTACTGACTCACGTACAAATCTGATGGAGTCCTGAGATTAGAAGAACAAGAGCTCAAAAAACAAATAAATAATAAACCACATACAAAACATTATATTCAAATCAAATAATCAAATATTTGAGAAACATGTTTTCCGTTTTAATTTTGTGATAACCTGTTCTCTTGAAACAATATGAAGTGACATTTGCAATATATTCAACTTTTCCAAAGTGACATATTTTTTATTAAAGCAGAAGATTTTGCGCAAATTTAACACCTGTAAAAACCTCTTGAAGAGAGAGTCGATTTGATCTCTGTAGGGCTGAAATGTGTCAGGGATGGTGCGGAGCCAACACTCTGTGAACGGGCTCAGTCCTAGAATACTGGGCTCCAGATAGACCATACCACAGCGGGAAACTGTGGCAGGAGACGCCACCGCCAAGTCCTGCACCTCGAACATCATCGTCATCACCTGATGACAGAAGACTTGTCAGAAAACTCAAATGAAAAACAGGAGACAAAGGCAGAACTTCTCTTACATCAGTGAGTTTGATGATCTCTCCTGAACTCAAACACAGTTTCTTGTTGTCATCCAAAACTGTGTTCATGTTCTCGATCCACACAGCGTCAACCGGCCCATCAAACATGTACCACTTGTTCTCCTGGTCCATGGCTGTGGCTCCGGCCCGAATCAGACAGGGCAGTATACCATCTGTCCTGCAGGCAGACAGTATGTGTTTATATGAGTGTGTGTTTTCTCTAAATCAAAAGAATCAATACAGGGTACACATTTTTATCCAATGTCCATAATGCTTTTCAGATTATTGCTCCACAAATTATTGTGTACATACTGTAAAGTATTCCTATAGGATCTAATGATGCAACATATCTTGGGGAAATTATTATTCCTACAGAATGTCGTAAATTCAGAATCCACTCACCACTCATGTGTGAGCTGGTCGAACTCTCCGTAGAGTTGACCCATAGTGATTGACTTTGGGTTGAGCACATACGTGTGTACAGCCTCATAGACTCCTCCACTAACTGAGGGCTGACCTTTCAGAGCTGTTATGGCCGCTCCTAGCACCTCATAACACTACAAAAGTGTGAAAGTGCGTGTGTGGAGATTTAAGTGAATATAGCAGCACAAATTTTATAGCATAGACCTTATGAAAGAATTGCTTAGGATGTAGGCTACAATAAAAGAAAGATTAATTATATATTCAGCTCTTTAAATCTAAAGTGTAAAGATTAATTCAAGTGTGATTTCTGTTCCATTTGTGCAGCGCTTTTTGTATTACACTAACCTTAGTTTTCCCCGAGCCTGATGGTCCGACCAGCATTAGACCGTGTCTAACTACAGTGGTCTCATACAACTGAATACACTTGGTTATATAGCCTGCAGGACGGAAAAAAAATCATTTAAAGACATGTTTTGTTTATGCTGTTTTAACGCAGAACTTTGATCATACACTAAAAATGCATTTAAAATGACTTCAAGGTAGGATGGTTGATTTGGAAAGGTTCTAACTTTAGCCTGCTAGCACTGAAATTATAATCCCACCCACTATGCGATTTGCCGTCCAATGCCACACCTCATCCAAACACATGAATGTATTTTGTAAATCCACTTATGAATTACAAACTAAATCCATTAAATTCTTCTGGTTGTATGCAAAATACGCTGGCTGTAAATGTAAACATGACCAGTCACAGCGTTCAGCCAGAACGTTTTGATTGGGCAAACGTTTTATGGTCCTACGCCTTTCACAGACGAAACGTAATTATTATTTATAATATTAAAAATATTTTTTGACCATTAGACTTCTTGATTGCTAAGAGATTTCTGATCAACATGACAAAAAATGTTTCAAAATCACCCACCCCGCCTTTAAAAGCAAACAATAGTTCCATTAAGTTTTTTGGTATTTTTTCTTGATCACATTATAACCACAACACACTCACCATCTACATCTTTAAGGCATTTGTTAGCACAGACATTTCTAATTGACTCTTCCAGGATGCCGTAGTCTATACTCTCCTCGCGGATCTTGGGAAAGAGATCTGACACTATGCCATTGAAGAGCTTGAGGTCATCCTGGAGGAACTTTGGTACATTGACATCCCTGATAGCACGCAAGCATATCAGCTCCTGTATGTAAACCACAGAGTGTGATGCGTAAATAAGGATAAAACAGAATTAATGGTACAGATGCTGTGCATCATCAAACCTCATTCATATCAGGGTTCTCTCTCTTCAGGTTTCCAGCTGCAGAGATCACAGTTTTCACAGCTCTCATCCCAAAGTCATAGTGATCCTAACACAAAACATGGATAAACATTATAGTAAAATCAGAATTGAAACGGTTATGGAAAGCTGATAAACAATCAAACCTGTGAGCTGAGCTGCTCTGAAGACAGTTTGAAGGTGCTTGTGATTTTTTTAGACAGAACTTTGGCATCGCTGAAGCCAAAGGAGTAAAGAGATATCTCTGCTATCATGGCGTAGTCGGGGATCATCATAGCCACAGGACGGAAGAGAGCCTGAGAATTAAACCATACATAGTTTGTATCAGACTTATTGAAATGTATTTGACAGTATTTATTCAAATAAGTGCATCTTATTTAATGATGTAGAATCCTATTTGTGAGCACCTTTAAATTATCCGGCAGTTCAGCTCGGCCGGCGTAACCAGGGTTCATTGTAATGAAGACAGCGCAGGACGGAACAAGAGGAATTTCCGTTCCTTCAAACACAAACGTCTTCACCTGTACACAACAAACATCATACTGTAACACACATGTGCTGTGTTTCAAAAGACGTATAACAGTATCCTCTACGCTCAGTGTGCGTTTTAGCTCACTCTCTGCTGTTGGGCTTTTTGGATGGTTGTGATCTGCTGAGCCACGACTGACAAAACCTCCACGTCGATTCGGTTGAATTCATCAAAGCAGGCCCAAGCCCCTGAAGTAGCCAGGCCTTTGAGGAACTTTCCCATGGCGATGAAGTCCAGCTGATCAGAGCAGTTAAAGACCACAGTCTGGATGGCCAAAGCTTTGCCCAGATCTTTAGTAGTCTCCGTCTTCCCTGTGCCCGCAGGGCCCGCGGGGGCACCACCAAACTTTAAGTGAAGCGCACCAGTCAGGGTAAGATAACACCTGTGTAGTAGACAGGTACATTTAAGCCAAGACCGTATCTTTTAACATGTGACCCTGGATCACAAAACCCGTCTTAAGGGGAACATTTACAGTATAGGACAAAAATACATTGTATGGGTCAAGATGATCGATTTTTCTTTTATGCCAAAAATCATTAGGATATTAAGTAAAGATTATGTTACATGAAGATATTTTGTAAATTTACTTCCTTAAATATATTAAAAACATATTTTTGTAAATGGATGGCCTGCCTCAGTGCCCCTGATTGACAACTTCAAAGGCAATTTTCTTAATATTTAGATTTTTTTGTACTCTCAGATTCCTGACGGTTGTATTTCAGACGGATACATCAATAGAAAGGTTATTCATTCAGCTTTCAGATTATGTAAAACTCTCAATTTCAAAAAATTTACCCATAAGACTGGTTTTATGGTCCAGGGTCACACATGTGAAATTAAAATGAATAAAGAATTTTCTGGTTAAGTATAAACAGTGTGTGGTTGTCTGAATGTCACCTGTCGGTTAGTGGAGTGATAACAAGTCGCCCTGAGTTGCCCAAGTACTCATAACCATACAAGAACTCGGCATTTACCGCTCTGATGTACAAATCATCATGCCAGTAATACCTAGAAACACAAACATCTGTAAATGACAGAATATTTAAAGTCGCCATGAAACGGAAGTTGAACACTTAGAATGTTCCTGTTCGATTGCATGACGACTTTAATATTCAGTACATATAAGATATATTTTGAGTAATAAATCCAATATTATTCAGATGAACACAGAGAGTGTGAAGTCAGTATCACATATTTAAAAGTACAGTTCATTTAAATAAGCAGTGTTACTATCAATGTTCAAACCTCAGCTGACTGATCCACTCAAAGTCATTGACACTGCAAACTCCCTCCTCCACAAGCCTGGCAGCCACATCTTTAGCATGAACCTCAATCACGATGAGGGCGGAGAGTACAGCGCGCTGCATCTTTGACAGGCGACCCCTCACCAGATGCACCAAATCTTTCAACTGTTTGTGTTTGTAAAAACGCAGATTGACTTGTTTTTTTAGGAACTACAGGAAACCAATACACTGCACTACCACTTAAATACATTTTTTTTTCAAGCTGTGAATAGATGTACCTGTGTCTCTAACTCAGGGTAGAGTCGGTCGGCTAGGTCTCCTTTCTCCAGAGACTCTGACACCTCTTGTGTCCAGAATGTCTGACAGCCGGCGATCACCACCTGACCAGGCCAGGACAACACCCACTCTCCACGAGGATTCTACAGAGAGTTCAAACTGGTTCATATCTAGCAAAACTTTATTTCACTTACCAGGCCATGTGCACCAACCTAGCAAAATATGTGCAAACATGGTTGATTTGTGAGCTCATACCTCAACGTATGCTTGCAGCGAGCGGCGGATGTTATCTCTCACGCTGGCCTTCATCGAGTGCTCCACTTCACGTAACCAGTTCTCCACATTCCCACATGGAGAAACAGGGGTGACCAACTGGACTTCCTCTCCCTCCGCGGAGTACATGTGAGTGATCAGCAGATCAGATTGGAACTGGAGCTGTACATGACAGACTTATTTCTAAAAGGCTTCTATGTGAAATTGACTAAATTATTACAGTACATCATTAAATGAACATCTAGAGTTTGTCTAATAACTTGGATTTGTTATATGAAATAAACAAACTTCCTTGATGTTGACTGTAGGCATGAGGTCTGATGGCGGTACTTAATACGATTATATCAAAGCACTCACCCTGGCGATGTTTTCAAAGCATTTGCGGAGATGTGGCTGCACTGCTGTCGGGTCTTTAGTTTGAGACAAGATCTCTAGTAACTCATCATCTGATAAAAAGTAAAACCTACAAACAAAAAAGCAGTTATTATGTGATGCCATTAAACAATTCTGGCATCTGTGAATTTTACTTAATGGGTCAAGAAATGTTATGACGACAAACCTAAATGATGATGTCATGATAAAAAAAGAATCAAATAAGTTACAATTTTAATTCTATCCAGATTCCAGAACAAGATATAGGCAGAAAACGGATCTAGCAGGTTCCTTTAAGGTGGCTTTACTGTTATGGGGTCTTTCATATCACATGATACATTAGGACCATAATACAAACCATATTTTTAAAACAGGAAACTCCTTTTTAAGAACCAAAGTTTTAAATGATACTTGTTGATTATTGCTGTTAATCTTCACAAACTGCAGCTTTAACTACAGATCACAAATAAAGCCATAAAAACTGACTGCTTTCACCTGGGGAAGGCGCCACGTTTGGTTTCCAGGTATTCACTTAATCCTTTCTGCACCAGCTCCAGTGAAGTGTTACAGTCCTTAATAGTGGTCAGCAGACGTGCATCAGAACACAGGGAGATCACCTGGACTCACAAAAAATCACATGCGTTACAAGCTACATGACTGTAGCCTGCAGTTTGAGCTTTGAAGCAGATCCCGCTCACCTGTCTGTTATCATGGGCAGCCTTCATGATATTCCTCCAGGTGCGCTCTACAGTCTGGTACCTCTTTCCCTCCACAGGCAGCTGGCGGTTGATGTCATCAGAGCTGAAGATGGGTTCCATGTACAGCCACGAGCGCTGACAGATCAGCCACTCTTCTAGAACATCCTGGAAGGAGTAGGCAACACAATGCGTAGCAATACACTTCTACAGGCTTGATGTTAAACTCAGAATTTGTTCATTATTGATGGGAACTCATTCCCAGTTGAGCATCAATAGCCAGTCTAAATGACAGTCACCAAATGAACTTCAACTAAATGAACAACCCAAACAAAAATTCACCCAATTAAACTGGAGTATGAGATTGGCTTACCTGTGTCATTCTTAATTTACTCTCCCATTTGTTGATTCTCTCCTCAAAGGGTTTTTTAAACGGAGAGAAGGTCATGCTCTGGGTCATGACAATGTGGTCATCTAGGAGCTGGGATGCTTCATCTGGGCTCTTTAAGATGTATGTGCCAGTCTCCTTATATGGCATCACCTCAAACATCACTGTTGACCACTCTTCCTCCATCTTGTTTAGAGCCTAGAACGTGAAAGCACACGACCAAACTAATTGTTATGTGACAAAGTCTGCCTGCAGGGTTGACCACAGGATGACACATTGTGTCTTTTATGTGCATAGAAAACTTGAAGGTAACAAAATGTATTCAATTTGTAAATTTTTTATAAAAAAGTTATTTTCCGGCACTGCTGTTGCTCACTTGCTCTATAGCAAACTCTTTTCCAGCCTCCTGAGCAACACGGGTAATTTCCTCCACGTGGTCTTGCAGGCCCAGCTCCAAACATTGGGAAAAGTTGAGGTTTGCTTTAAGCTTCACATTCACATTGATACGCTCAGAAAGAAGCTCCCAGTGGCGACTTCGCATGCCGGAGTTCCCCAGGCCCCGGATCAGAGGAATGAAGGGACGAAACTCTTCGATCTTGATTCGTATTTCAGTTGCCACTACCTGACAGGCTAAAAATAGGACAGAGAGAAGAATAACGTGACATAGATGGAAATCAATCACTTTCTTAAGAGATACAGCGTTCTGCATGCCTGAGTTTGCCAGAATCGCATTGAATTCTGAAAGATTTTGGAAAAAGGGAGTCATTAAAGTTAGCTAAATTGTTCTTGACATCAGGAACAACACAGTGTCTGTGTTCCTTTCATCTGAAATACCTCAACCTGTCTTTTGACTCACCAGGAATGTCTTTAAACTGTTTGACACATTGGTGCATAGTCTTGTAAGCGTCATTGACATTACGCTCCAGCTGCTCAGGATTGATGGCTGACAGCGGGTCATTGAGCCAACTTTCGTGCCAGCGCAGCCAATCGGAGGTCACCTTCCAAAGGTCATGAAATGGCTGAAATCCTCGATTCAGCTCCTGTAACTCAGTATACTGGAACACCACCCAAAATATGAAATATATATGTGAATAAGAGCTTAACAATAAATCATCTATATGTAGTTTGCAGTGAGAAATTAACACATAATGAGTTTTCTTACCGTAGAAACTGGTTTGCCTAAGAGTCTTTCTCGATTGTTGTAAAGCTGTGCCATTTCTTGACACTCCTTCAGCTGCTTGCCCACTCGCCGCACTTCATTGGCCACCTCGTGTGCTCGTCCAACATTTGTGTAAGCAGCTAACCCAGCCACCACCATCTGAAAATAAACACAGGGATTACTTCAACCCTCCCTTTCGAAGCACTACGGTGGCTGACAGAACTAAGATTTCTTTACGCTTTCACTTCTTTCCCGTTAACGTATTGACGAAACGCGCTTTTTCTGTTGTGGGCTACAGTAGAAACAACATGTCGAATTCCATGCAAGGGGACCCGCGGTGTATGTAGATAGAAATAGCTCATTCTAAGGTTGTAAAAACATAATTCATTATGTAAGATCTTTATACACCTCTGTAGACATAGTAATGTATATTATGTTGAGTTTCTGCCAATAGATCCTCTTAAAATTTACACACAGCACCTTTAAGAGAACCAAAACAGAAAGTTAACTTTTATACTTAAGGGTCATTGAGCCTGACCTGCAGGAAGCCTAAGCGTTCCATGAAGTTGTTTTGGTCAACCAGTTGTATCTTAAGGAAGCGTTCTTCATCCTCAGCGTTCTGGGTTCTAACTGTTTCCATCTGGTTCAGGATCTTACATGGCCAGGCCCTTGCTGTCCATCTAAACATTAAACATCATTTATTATCTAGCTGCTTAACCCTCACAGGTCATTTACATACAACAACAAAAAATGTTAGATACTTTAGTTATACAACCTGATGGATCAAAGTGACTCTTAAGTAATGTAAAACCTCCCCTTGATGACTAAAGAAGGCATCTAACTTACTTCTCAGTGACGTCTTCATTGGAGAGACTGTAGAAGAACTCATCTATGAGCTCATAATCGGACATCGCTTTGGATAAAAGCTCCTACAAGAGAGGAGGAAGACAGAAACACTATTAAATTACACCAAAGTAACATAACACCACAGTGAGAATGCTTTTAAAAATGATCTTAGCAATCGTCTCATGTTGAGAAATAAAAAGGGATGATGGGTCATGACTGATGCGGTTCATGTCATTGTTGTGATGAAAAACAGCTGTAAATATACTTCATGAGCTTTGAGCTGTTCGGGAACCAGTTTCATCCATTCTCTCTGTTCAGTGAGCTCCTCAATGTTGCTGGGCTTCTCAAACAACCTTGTGCTGATGGTTTTACACTCCTTACATGCCTGAAACACACAAATAACTTTAAATATAAGCACTTTATTCAGACTTAATTAGATTGTTTCAAGTTCTAACAGAAGGATGACTCACGTCCTGCATTTGTTGACGTAACCTCAGGGCAAGTCTGTTGAGCACAGCATTCGCGAGGGCCCTCCGTTTATTCACCAGACTTTGCCGAACTTCCTCAACGCTGACCAGGAAGGGTCCGAGGACAATAATGGAGGGAATAGACTTATCCAAATTCTCCATCTGCTTCAGGTGCTCCAGGACTTCTTGTCTCACCTCCTGAGGAGTCTGGTTTTCCTGACTGTTCAACCTTAGAAAAATAGTTATACATATGCTAGATTTGAAGGAGTCTAATGAGTTTTACAATGCATACTGTCAACGCATATTGTCTAAAATATTTTCTTTAAAAAGAAAGTAAAGAACAAAGATAAAGGTGTGAGGTCAAAATAGGTCTTTTCCTAGGATTGTAGACAGTAACATTTTTAATCAAATGTTTTAAAGTGTACGGATATTTACTCTAAAAATGTTTTGATGTCCAAGTTGTGAAGCTCAAGGTAACATTTATATTCATCGGCGTAGGCTTTGAGTGGTATGACAGCCTGTCTTAGGGCTAAACTGATAGTCTCTTTCAAATTCTTAACCTCAGGTTCCCACAAGCCCACCGACTCCAGCACAAGATCACCAGCAATAAATAAGTTCTTCAATACAAACTGGGGGAAAGAAAAGAACGAAAGTCATACTATTTACAACCATTTATTTGTTCAGTGCAAATACTGGTTCAATGGGTCAGAATGGCAACCTTGTCTAGCTGAGGCACATTGTGTGTTGACAGGATCCCTTTATCAAACAGGTTAACAACGGAGGTCTCGAAACTCTCTAGAGGAGTACTATAACGGACCCCAGTTTGATCCAGCACCAGTTCAACCGTGAACAGTGGTTTATTGTTTGGCCTGCATAGAGTAAATCAAAATTAAGTCAGTGTTACATACAACACAAAAACAATGCCTCTTACCAGATAACTTTATTGGATGATGAGAATTCACATACATGTATGGGCTGTTTTTAAGGTCTGATCCCCAGCTGAGATCTTTGGGGCAGTGTATTACACTATGGCACGCATCCAGCACTAATTTGGCCAGACGGGCAAGAGAAACCTCCACCAGAAACCTGAGCGAATCTTGCTGGATGCAGCGGACCAGTGCCATCAAGCGGCACAGTTTGGACATGCGGTAAACATCCCAGCGTGATGAGGTGAGATTGTACCAGCCACGACCCTCATTGCTCAGGTTAGATAAAATACCGCTACCTAGGGCTGTCAACCACAAGTCATGCAGGAACAGCTGGACCTGTATGAAAACAAATATATGACATCACAGAAGCTTGTTTGTGTGCCTGTTTTGTCTGTGTTCAGATGACAGTTTGCTACCTCTGTGCATTTATGCGACTGTGCCGACTCAAACTCCTCCAGGGGAAGAGGCTTTCTGAAGGTAATTTGGAACAGACCTATTTCAACCACCCGGTCACACTCTTCTCTCACTTTTGACAGCACAGCAATCACCTCAGGCTTAGTGAGCAGAGAATTAAAGACAAAGGCTTTCCGGTTATTCTCAAATGGATAGACAGGGACCGGCACTAAACCTAAAAAAAGTAGATAAATGGAAATATATTAGTTGAATGCAACCATCACTGTACACTTGCTCAGGGTAATGTCTAGAAAATTGTAGAGACTGTAGAAGTTTTTGCTCCAACGGAACACAAAGACAGAACTGACTAAAAGCCTCAGTCAACACTTTCATTGCAATGAGAGTAATGAGAGTGACTTACCTTATTTTACATTCTACTTAAAATCTACTTGTGTGTTCCACACAAAATGTCATAAAAGTATGAATCAACATGAGGTTGAGTAAATTACTTCTTGAGTGATCTGTCGCTTAAGGAATTTTCTTTCCCCTCTTACTTTAATAAAGTCTCTCTCTCTCTGTGCCCATCAGTAACTGACCTCTCTTAGGCACCCTCTCGGGTTCTTTCTGTGGGACTTTGATATAGGAGAACTCTTCTGGGTTCTCCTGTACCACCTTGTCAAAGCACATCTGGTTCATAGTGCGACTAAACTCTAGATGAATCTCCCTCTCCAGCTGCTCCTCGCACTCCTGCAGACTGAAGACATCACAAATTACAGATAAACCTCAGGTAAAAACTTTATCCCCAGTGCTGTCTCCCAAGTTGTGGCAATACAGTACAGTGTGCGAGATCAATTATGTTTAACAAACTGCATACTGATATATATCATGTTAATTCTAAAATATTTTCTTTTTTCTCACAGTTCAAGTCGAAGGCCTGGTGTGGAGCAGGCATATGCCTTGATGCGTTCCATTCTTCTGGGGTCGAGGGTGGGGCTGCCACTCCAGACTGGCATACAGTCAATGGACAAGTGATACAGAAGTGAGGCCTCTGTTTCCTGTCTTGATTTCTGGGCAAACAGAACTCTCTGGGCAAAAACACGTGGGTCTTCCGCGAAGAAAAGCAGTCTAATTCTAGGAACCCAGTATTGCCCATCCTGCAGTAGCAAAACACCTGAGAAGAAAAGCAGGTGACACATGAAAAAGTGATGTGGCTTGAAGCCACCTACAGGCTAGTGTTCATTTAAACCTCGTACATGCCTTTTGTTCTCTTTGCTCCATTCACAATGGGTTTGCCCTCAGAATCTCGAACCCGCCGATTTGTGTCTGCCTTTTGCACCAAATACTGGTTCTTTTCTTGACTGTATTCTAAAACTCCCACCAGCTGCCAGGAAAACACCAAACTCGGGCTCTTTGGATCCACTACATGTCAAACACATGAATAAATTAATTTCATTTCTGTGTCCATATGGCTCCTGTCAGACAGGCTGCTATATAAATTTTTAGATGAAAAATGACAAGAATACATCTGAGAGCAGTCTACCGGATGGGATGGTGGTTTTAGTCGGCAGCAGGGCTTTAGCCGGTACAGGCTTGCAGTCACAGGAAGCCTCCTCATAACCTAAAGCCAGCCACTCCTCTGGGGTCCGACAGTCAAACTCCTCATTGTCAAATATCTTGAATTATATAGAAAAAGTGATTGGACTAAAAACAAGACATTAAGGACAGTAAACAAGGAGATTCATTCAGCTCTTAAAGGTGAGGTGTGTACATGATATCCATTTTAAAATGCGAATGTAGGAAAGATTGTGAAACTTGCATAAAAGTCAGTTAGATAACATGGCACACATATCACACACTTTATCCATGAGTATTCATAAAATCTATACACAAGCAGCGTGCTTAACCTCTAGAGGTAGCAGGTTCGAAACAGGTGGACAAGCGCTTTCTGTCTCAGTCTCCGCATTCTGCTGGTTTCTGGGCATCAGCTGGTTGGAGTCAATGCTGTGTTCAGCTAGAAGCTTGGCGATATCAAACTTCTGATATTCTCTCTTACGTCTGAGAATTAAAAGAGCCACCAATATGCATGCATTTAGAATACACTGTGACTGTACAGTTGAAGAATTTAATACTGCAACAAACCACGACTCAAATCAATCTTCTTAAACTTTTTGGAAATCCCTCACACTGATTGTTTAAATCATCTGTCGGAACTGCTCACCTCTCCATCTCGACTTTGCGGGGAACTTGGTCGCGGGCGCAAATATAAGGCAGCTGAACTTTTGGAGTGTAACTCCCAGAGTGAAAATCTGTCTCATGTGGGTGTTGTGTTGATGGCTCATACCAATCTTCTACAACACTGTGCAGGTCAGGAGTTTTTTGGAACACTGGTGCTACAGTAAAAAATGACCACTACAATTACATTGATTTAATTAGCAGATGCTTTCATCCATATCCAACTGAAAAGCATACGCTAATTACAAGTTGAAATAGAGACTAGAACAATTACATTTATGTTTCAAACCTAAATTGTATCTTACCCTTGAGGGCGTTAGACTCGTAGGCCCCCCGAGACAGTAAACTCTGCTGGGTCACTGGACCCTGTGTATAAGACTACAACCAGCAAAACATGTAAAAAATAGACAAGTGACAAAACAAAATGGGTGCATTTTAAGTGTGCTGTAGTGACAGGTGGAGGAACAATAAAAGATGCTTTACCCGTTGTGGACTTTTGACTGATGTTAGTATGAGCTCAGAGTAGATGCCTCTTAAAGGGGGCAGTGTAACCCTGCGACCCTCTCTTGGCTCATTTGGAGGATGAGGAAGAAACATTCCAGACGCATGAAGACAATATTCACCTTTTGAATGTTTTTTGGCCATTATGCTATATCTTGATCAATGACTGTCAAAACAAAAAGTATTGGTTTAGTTCATCCAGCACAAGCTTTGTGCATTGCGTAATGCAACCTTTATTAAACCAACTTCTACTTTGTTGTATATTTATCAATTCAACAAGCCGTAAGTTGTTTATCTCTTCATCTACAGTACACCAACACAGAAAAGGACTAAGCACTATTATTAAACGTGTGAAAGCTGCAGTAAATACAACTTCTCTCTGGTGTTTTTGTACAGGTTGTTAGTAATCGACATATGTTCCGCTAGTATTGTTCACAGACACTTATAGAACTTCAGTTTAATTTGCTTTCTTGCCTTGCAAAGTCATATACATTCATTATTTTAATGTATTGACAGTCCATTTTAATGCACACCTTCTATTTGACAGGTTTAACACCATAAATGTCATAATACGTCCCAATCTTCTCAGAGCTGTTAAAGTACACACAGCAGCGTTCATGTACAGTGATAAATCACTACAGGCCGCGGCGGTAACTCTTACACGGTTTTGATAAGAAGGGATACAGCTACCTCCACTGGGCATGTGCACAGTTAATTCATATTTTTTATTATTGTAAGGTTAGGTTTAGGATTGGGGTAGGTGTTAGTTAATGTCATGTATGGTAATTATATTGCAAAATATTGCGCCACTTCCGGCCGTAGCTGTTACTTCTAGCAACAATCGCGATACGGGGGTGATGACGTCACGTCTCCGACTACTGTCAAGTGCGTGCATAACGAACTTTGTATTTACCAAAGCATTGTTTTAAATTACGAATCACTGCATTTCACTTAGAGGTGACCGTAAACACAAGTATATATTTAACGTCAACTTCTTTCAAGTGCGTAACGAACTATGTATTTGCAGCTAGCATTGTTTTAAAATAAAAATCCCTGCATTTCACTTAAATGTCACCGGAAACAAACGCATATATGCGACAATGCCACGTACCTTTAAAAACATAAAAAGCATAAAAAGCAAGTTTATGTCACATATACCTTATTTGAAATAACAGGGCTGTCCGACCTCGCCTCAAAAATAAGGTTGAGGGTTTTCAAAGCTTTTGTTAAGTCAAGTCCAAGTGTTTAGCGAGAAGTATTTCATCTTTTCTCAGTTGTCCTCAGTGTTTTATTAACGGCCATATACTGACGCTGCAACAGTTGCTAAGGAAACGCCATTCACACAAGGCTTGTTTTAAATTCCAGCACGAGACAAAATTGCTTGTGCGCTAGTTGCCTTTAGTTGCTGTGGAGAGCAAAACAAACACTCTCTACCATATGGTTTCTTTTCTAAAGGTTTAAAATGAATAAATATGTAGCCTATACAAAATAAAAAAGCAATTTAATAATATTATATGTAGCCAGATTGCTTTAAATGAAAGACGGAAAGTACAAAAAACAATAAAGCGGTTTCTTTATCAAGAAAAAATAAATAAGATAATTTTATTTTCATACTAAACACTGTAAAATGGGATCTTAACCCATCCTTTGTCTGCACCGCCTGTCATGTAAATGTATTCTTGTGGCAGATTCTAACTGACCCCCAGGGGTCTGAAGACGGATCCTCACACTCTTGGGTCAAAGGGTAACGGAATCCTCCCCTGTTTCCCATGGGAGATCACAAGCAGAAGCCACCTTCGCCCAACTGGGCCTGCACACCATCCAAATATGCTCAGCATAGCATGCTCTAATTTGCTCATGTGCCTACGCCAAGGTCAGAGGTCAAATACACGTGTGAAAATGAGGAGGCAGAGATGCCGTTTGACGTTGCTTTCTAACTGCCATCATTGTAAAGGACTGAAACAGCCATGACAGACTGACAGATCATTAAGGAGATTCATCAGTTCATTGAGTCAACGGGTCAAAAGTTAATGGCAGAAAAGAAAAGACTCGCAAATTAATAACATGAGAGGGCTACTTTTACATACACTACCAATATATGTGATGTTCATTCTGCTATTTAGTCTAATGAACTGAGACAGTTGTTATAAATTTTAGCAATAATGTTTTGGAAGAAAGAGACATTAAAGAACCCGAGACATAAATCTCTTTTTGAGTTCAACTGTTCTTTATGAATGTTTGTGAATCAAAATCGCACATATATTCTTTTAATTTTGGGACAATTATTTCTTTAATTGAGAACACAGAAACTTTAATTGAGTTGTTTTTCCCAGCCTCGATTTTAAAGACTGCTTTTTTCATAACTCTGAAGCAGTTTCTGGCATGTTGGCATTTAAAGGTCCCACTTGGGCATCATTTTATCAGCGATTTCTTTCATCTGAAGCTTAGCAGTGACCTCAGTCACCCGTGGGACCAATCTGCTCAGAGGTCGGATAACAAAATGAGAGCATTTCTGTTTCGAAGACCCAGATCCCATCTCTTGTTCAAACAGTCTTGTGATGCTTTGGTCCAAAGCTATTAGTCATAAATTGCTGACAGGTGTTTGAATCTATTGACATAATGTGTCCATTGCATCTGTCATTAGGAAACATTGATTGTTGAAGTCTCATTGTTTAACTGCCCCATAGTAAGAGTCTGGAATGGAGGCTGTTCAATTTCAGAGAGAAGTATAGTTTGCTGCAAAGCAATCGATATAAATGTGGTTTGAAATGAGGCAGCCATAGATTTTGACAACATGTAAAATCAACTCTCATTTGTCAATCGCGTTGGATAGAAGGATCTGCTAAATGAATAAACCTAAGTGTAACGTTTTCATTAGCTGATAAGATGATGAGAAAATAGAGACAGAAGTGAAAGTTGCTTTATGATAAAAGTTATCCGTCTTGATGCAAATTGTCCTTTTATTCGTATCTTCCTGTTACCCACTGTTACATTTGTAAAATCAAATTCTCTCTTACTCCGTCTCCCCTTTTACTCCCATAATTTGCTTTTTCTGTCTTTATTCCACTGGCGGTTGTGGTTGTCACGCCTGCTTGAGTGTGACTTCTATTTTGCAGTAATGAAAGCAACATGTGCTTCTAACTTTAGCCGTTCATGATACCCAGATGTTGATTTTAGAGAGGAGCAAAGGTGGGGCCCCCATCACAGCCACATAGCTAAAGAACCATGAAGAATAAGTAGTCAAGATCAGATTTGTGTGTTAAGACCAGGGGACAGTGTTCTATCTCCTCTAGCAAACTGACCACATGTTAAAATAAGCAGCTGATGTTTTGCATGTCATATACTGTTTTAAAATGACCAAAGATGTTGCAAACAACATTGTCGCCCATTGATTTCCGTTGTACAGACACCAAACCACAAAGACATTCCTCAAAATATCTTCTTTTATGTTCCACAGAAGAAAGACTCATATACAGTTTTTGAACACATGTTTTTGTGAATTATTCCTTTGATGCCCCGCTGAGGCAATTCGCTAATTGGTTAAACATGGTTTGACACAATTTCCGATTTTTAGAAGTAGTTGAAACAGCCCTCCAACGGCGCATGACTATCATCTGTTCTATTTAATGGGTGAAATGTATACACCATCAGGGCACGGAGTGTCATATTAACACTATATGACTTCAAGTGTGTGTGTTTTATGAGAGAATGAACCGAGGCCCAAAATGGTATTGCTTACGCCAGACGGCTGGACCAAAGGTGCTTAATGGGTTTAATGGGGACCTTTGCACCTCACAGGACCTTAAATGGGCATTAGGGGTTGGATGAGATCACGGGCGGATGATCTGGTCTGCATGTGGTGATAAAAGAGAGAGGTTTTACTTGCATGTAATGAGATAAGATCGGTTCAGTTTCGTGTGGACAAGATCCAATTTGATTTTCTTCTGACAGTGTAAAAATGGTATATGCAAACATTTTTTCCAAAGGGATCCTGGGAAACACACATTTAAAGACAGCCCAATTTATTTACAGTCTAGATCTGTATGTTACTATCCTGATGAGATGATTCGGCAAACCTGTAGTTTGCTGTAGTTCTATCTACTGTTTACCCTCAACAATAAAGCTTGGAAATTGCTAAATCCCTCAGTAAGCACTTGACTTATTTTGCATTGTGCACCCCTATGAAGAATGAGGTGTGTGTGTTTTTGCATGCCCGTACAGACTTCCATATGTGTGGGAAGCTTTGCCCCGCTTAATAAAATGTGGTTTCAGCTGCGTCAGGGCACTACCAATCAAACCCAAACCTCTTCAATGGAAACCACCCCTCTTAAAATTCCTCTCATTCCTGCTTCTTAAGACCTAATAACATTGAAATTAAATGGATTTGGAACGCTGGACCATATGTGAGTGCTTAAGCGCATAGAAGTCCCATTATATACAAACATGCGCTTGCATGCTCACCTATTTACACTTGCGTAAACTGTGACATGAGCTACTGCGTGGAACGGTTAAGTTTACAAACAACGCAACAACAAAAAATGATCTACGCACATGCACATGCTCTATTGCTTTGGCATCTCTCTACATGTTCCAGGGGGCTCTAAACTGTCATAGCCATTTATCTGGCCTCTATCATCACCCGCTTAATCTCACTCATTTATTCTCAGATCAGAGCAGCACACTGTAATTTAAACCTACATACAGTATAAAGACATTCGCATGGTGTGCTACAAATTTTGATGTGCCTAATTTCATCCTTCCCTCATTATATTTGTGGGATTTCAATACAAGATAAACATCTTTTTACAGTGCCTGAATGAACTTTTGTGCCAAAATCGCTTAGCAGTCGTTTTAAAATCTGATGGCCGGATGATAGAAATTGCTGTAAAGAATGAGGATGATTTGTAAACATTTATCACTGATGGGTTGCCACTGTTACAAAATTACCTTTTGAAATAACAATCCATAAAAGACCTTGAGAATTAACAATCTATAAAAAACCTCGAGAAATAACAATCTGTAACCATTGACTGTGCACAATAAGCATTGCTTTTTCCTTTGTCATAGGAGGAACAAAGGCTGAACAAAGGCAAAGATACACACTGAAAAGAGCTTGTCATGTCCATTTCCCCTTGGGGAGAAATATTTTAGCCTTGTTTGCCAATGCAGCAACACTTTGTCCCATTGCTTTGTGAAAATATTTGAATGAGCTCTTGAAAAACTTTATTGGATGCAGACTAATCCAGACATCCTCCTGCAATCTTACAAAGTGGAATTCATCACTGCTACTCCTTTATTATACCGGCCATTGATTTACTTGCGAAAGAAAAAACTCACAAACACGTAAAAAACCGTAATGATTAAATAGCTGTTATTAAACTTATGATTTACACATAAAGATTTAATAACACATGAAGTCATCAACAATCAGCAAACTGGTTTTTAAAATGTGGTTTCTTTGGCAACAGCTTAATGTTTCAATATATTGATGACAAAATATAAAGCCAAGAACATTTGGCTGAACATTTCTTGCTGTAACTTTTACCTATATCCAACACGCACACACACACACAAACGCACACACACGCACACACAAGCTCACGCGCACGCACGCACAGATGCAAACACACAAACACACACATATAGTATATAATATACCATATATATAATAGTTTTAACAAAATCAAGAATCCTTTGGTTCCCTAAAAAACATAGATATCCTCTAAATCAAACCTGCAATTTTCACATCTGGAAGTAGTAAATATTAACAGCTGACAGCTAATTCACCATCAATAGGATTGCCATAATCTCCAATAAAGATAGTTAGTTCACATGCAGTTTGCAGGAGAGGGAAAAAGCTATCCTGCAAACTGCAATAGAAGTGATTTTATGTTTGAAGATGAAGGTTTGCTCCATGACTTTCTTTATGACTTGGAGGGCAGCCAGACGCTGTAGTGAGTGTTGGGGTGAATGAAAGCATGAACAAACGCATGGAGGATATGAGACTGGGGGAGGGAAAGTCATACAGAGTAACATAGAAAACTAAAAACAAGAAAGGAGACAAGGAAAAAGTTAACTATTTATTTATGTCAGAATGAATATTTTATGTTTATTAATGTGTTAGTAAGGAGTCATTTCTGTTACCCTGATGGAAAAGCTTGAACACAGGCCATATTGCTCCTTTTGAAACATCTTAACCAGTTTTCCACATGTAGCATGCATTTTCTCATTAACTGCTTTTGTATGCTGAGGATTTGTTTTTTTATTTCAGTTCATGAGCTTCCAGGTGAAACATACCATCAGAAACTAGTTAGGTTCAAAGGAGCACACCAACAAAGAGCGCTTACTGGAATTTTGCACAAATTGTAAACAGGTTTTACGGTGCGTGGCTACAATTAAACTTTGCCCTGTAATGTGTCACAAAACCAAGGACTTAATTTGATTATATTTGAATCAATAAATGTGGTTTTGAACCACATTTACCCTTTTTTCACAAATCTTAGTTGTAGCCTATAATTTGAGAAAACCATAATACATTCATTTTCTTTGTTTTATTGATTTTCTTAAAAAAGACATCAAGACAAAAATAAAATTATTCCTTATGACGTTGGTGTCTTTGTGAAGTTCCATGCAATTCACCGTCTGTTTTTTTAATAAGTGTTAGGTGAGCATTCAGCCATGTCATGACACTACTGGGGGGAATTTTTTGTCCATTGGTCACAGGATAAAATATTTGTGAGGTTAACTGATTTGTTTAAATTTTTACCATCTTACCACATGCATATTTTATTAAAAGGGGCATATTTCATAACTTGACTGACCATGACTTCATCACACAGGTGCCGGTCAGTTGATTCTGAACTTCAGCCAAATTTATTTCCATTGGGTCTGAAATAGCCTACTTTGGGATATATTGGACAATATAATGGTGATATATTGCACATTATACTTAAACACTTAATGCCAAGTGTTTTATGTTGGCTTTATGCTTAATTGTACAGAAAATATATGTTCATACCTTTAGGCATAAAACATGCCTTAAACATGTCAAATGTCCTGCCTAACCTTAAAGTCACAATAACCAAGAGGTGTCTCCACAGTTTGTGTACATAATTCAACATTCCTTGAATGAAACATCAAAAGGACCCAAAACTAACAGAAGCAATGTAGAAGAAAACATTAAAGAAAAGCTACATAAAATACCTTTCTCACCCCATTAAAACGAGCAGGTTTTCTGGGCTTTTCTGTGTGGCTGGATCGCATTAACTTTGTTCTCCAGCACCAACAAATCTGAATTCATTCATGCAATTGGACTAGCAATAACCAATTAACCCAGAAAAAATGGTTACATAAATAGATATAAAATAATAGATCATTTATTATTGCGTTGTATTTTTACAAACAAACAGAATTATATTAATAAAGTCCAATCGAGGGACAGTTCACCACACACACAAAAAAATCTTTAACCATTCACTCACCACAAGTGAGTCTAAACCTGTATAAATTTCTTGTTTTGCAGAACACAAAGGAAGATAGTTCGAACAATGTCAGTAATCAAACAGATCTCATCCCCCATTAACTGCCATAGTAAGGAAAATAAATACTTTGGGAGTCAATGGGGATGAAATTTGTTTGGAAACAGGTACTCTTCACAATATCTTTTTTTGTGTTTAGCACAAAAAAGAAATTTGTACAGGTTTGGAACTAACTGAGGATAAGTAAATGAGGATAGCATTGTAATTTAAGGTGACCTTTCCCTTTAAAAAGAATATAATCTCACAATTTAACATCGTATCATACTAAGCTATTATTCATGGTACTTCTCTTCCGCGTTTTGTACTTTTTGGGATAGTCACAAATCATCATTATGTTAAACCGTATAACAAAGTGAAGGTTTGACATCTTGGCTCGTCAAAAGAATTAAAATCATACGGTTTAGGAATTTGAACGCTGTGACTGCATTACGGTAGTATTTCAATAGGGGCAGTGGTGGGCAAATAAGGATACTTGGTGGGCTGCTGCGGTGGCCGCTGGAGAAAAGGATGATATCCGTCTGGACTTGGAAAAGCGGTTCTGCCTGACTCACGTTGTGTTGTCGTTCCGGTCATCGCGTCCTGCTGCTATGATGCTGGAACGCACGCAGGATTGCGGTCAGAACTGGGAAACCCTGAAGCTGATTGCCAGGAATTGCAAATTAGGTTAGGAATTTGAACACTGTGACTGCATTACGGTAGTATTTCAACAGGGGCAGTGGAGAGTCCTCGAAATACTTCACATTAAAGTCAGTTGGAGACTTGTGTTCATTTATACCTATCTGAAGAATCCGAGGCGCGGCGCTGCGCATTACGCACTTGACCTCGATCGATCCATAGACTTTTATAAAGTGCATCGGGGTTTCTTTTCATTTTGGTTTCCTAGCTGTAAGGAAGGTCATGTCCACACATAGAAAACACAAGGATTAACTCTTTCATCTGAATGCGCAAAGAGTACCCACGGTAAGAAGGTGGACATTGGACAGGTGCATCTAACATCGGATCCCCAGGTCATCAGCATCAGAAAACCTTCCTTATTGACTGTGAAAATGGATGACCTATAGCAGGATCTTATCAAACTCTTTACGTTTATCTCCCAACATTTCCATTTAAACATTTGTAAGACGAAACCAGCGCAGAAGTACAACGGAGGCAATAGCATATGAGGACAGATGATTAAGGATGAAAAATAGCTAAACGATGCAATGGGAGATTATATCGTTTTTAGCGGATAAACATCTTGTCTATAGAATGATAAGCATGAAACCTGTCCGGCAGAGAGTTTGGTTTGTGATGCTCATATTGAATTGCGAACTTTTCCTGTTTCCTGGACTTTTGCAAGGCTTCAAAGGTAAGGAAATTACGTATTCAATTTTCTTTTTGACAGGTTAAAATATAACGTCCGTACGCACAGTAGCAGTGTAGTAAAATGCGGAACAGTTCGTTGTTCAAGGTACATTTACCTGTAAGCTTAGTTTGAAATGTTATGAAACTGACATTTTTTTCAGAGTCCAGATGTGTTGAATACGCCTGCAGCCCTCCTATGGGCAACTTGGCCAGTGGCAGGACCCTCTTCACGCTTTTCAACTCATCCTGCTTGCCAACCCACCCACGCTGTGTGACAGATCTCCATCCTCCTTCTATGATGTCCGATGACCCATTACTTCATCCAGATACTTGGTGGGCTTCTGCGGTGGCCTCTGGAGAGAAGGATGAAATCCGTCTGGACTTGGAAAAGCGGTTCTGCCTGACTCACGTTGTGTTGTCGTTCCGGTCTCCCCGTCCTGCTGCTATGATGCTGGAACGCTCGCAGGATTTCGGTCAGAGCTGGGAAACCCTGAAGCTGTTTGCCAGGAACTGCAGTGAGATGTTCGGGGTCCCTGATGATGTTAGCCAAGCAGGAGCTCTATGCACATCCAGATATTCCAATGTGGTCCCATGCAGCAGAGGAGAGGTAAGAACAAGAATGAGGTGCTTAAACACCACATCGCAAAAAATATCAAATTTTCTTCTTTAATGTGATGTTTTCAGATCATATTCCGGTCCATAGGATTGGGAAGTGAGATTGCAGATCCTTACAGCCCTGAAGCTGTGTCCCGCCTCACCCTGACTAACCTGCGAATACAGCTTTTAAAATCTCAGCAGTGTCCACCCTCCAAGGGTCGACGGAGCATCCTGGACCCCTCTAAAGCCTCATTTTTACCCACAGTGCACAGCAGGTCACACACGGCTTTCACATCCACCTCAGATCAATTAGATTCAGTGCCTTTTTCCATCTACTATCTTCTGGCAAAAGGGATGTGTTTGTGTCATGGTCATGCTGAAAATTGCCTTCCTAAAAATAAAGGACAAGACAGCAATACGGCAAGTCTATCTATTTTTGAGAAAATTATGGGATGAGCAGTCAAACAGAGAACCGCTCTGGCAGATCAATAACATTTACATTTAATGCACTTGAAGTGCTTTAAAGGGACAGTTTGCCCTAAAATAACAGTTTGTTCATTATTTACTCAACTTCCTGTTATTCCAAACCTCTATGAGTTTCTTTCTTCTAAAGAACATAAAGGAAGATATTTCGAAGATTACCTAACAACATTGGACCCCATTGACTTCCATTGTATGGACACAAACCCAGACATTTCTCAAAATATCTTCCTTTGTGTATTACATGACATGAGGGTGAAAAAATGGTCTATTTTTGGGTGGACTATCCATTAGGGCTATATAGGTATTAAATGCACATGCATTCCAACCCATGACCATGCTGAGCTGCTGTAAAAAATATATTAGATGAATTAAACTGCAGCTGTGTTGTTTTACTACACTTTCAACTGCACTGTTTCCTGGTCTGCATACTTGAGGGCGTAAGTGCACTCAGCCCCTTGTCAGAAAAATATAATTGCCTGTTATATGTATTTTTAGACGGCTTTGTGGATTTGTGTGGCTTGAATGGGCTGCAGCTGAAAGTAACGTGATTGCTCTGGATTGCAGGTGTCTGGCATGTGCGTGTGTACCCACCACACAGCTGGTGAGCACTGCGAGAGGTGTGAGCCGCTCTACAATGACCGATCTTGGAGGGCGGCCAACGGAAGCAGTGGCGAGAGCAACACGTGCCAGAGTAAGAATCTCTGGATATTCTTTGGATATTGTGGAAACAATATTGACATCGACTTTAATGTTTCTTTTCGTTCTGTTAAATATGCATATGGACATCAGAACTGCCATATCAAAGTCTAAAGTTTTATTTTATTAAAAATATGTTAAGCTATACATTAACATTACCACATTTTGCAGATGCTAAAATCCAAAGCAATTTACTCTTCATTCAATCTATGTTCATCAATATGTGTGGTCCCTGGGGATAAAGCCCTTGACTTTTGCTTTTCTAAGGCAATGCTCTTCCAACTGAGCTAAAGGAACTATAAAACAGGGTTTAGTGTGAGCCCATTAAAATGTCAAGGACTGTTTTTACTTTTTATCTCTCTTGTGCCTCACAGGTTCCACTCACTCATCATGTCTGCGTTTTTCGTCTTTTCAGAATGTGAGTGTAATGGCCATGCAGAGAGCTGCCACTTCTCGCAGCGAGTGTGGTTGTCCACAGGGGGCAGTAGTGGGGGCGTCTGTGATAGTTGCCAGCATAACACTGTGGGCCGCCGGTGCCAGCGCTGTTGTCCTGGATACCACCGCCACCCTGCCCGACCCCTCAACTCGCCCTATGCATGCACACGTAAGACAGTCTGAAAAGGAAATAAATGCAGTTTAGGCTTAGCTGTCAGTTCTGTCATTTGTAATGCTGCATAGTAATGCTCATCGTAAGTTAAACTTTTCTGTTTGCTTTTCCATTGTAGGATGCTGGTGTGACCCAGTTGGCTCTGTGTCAACGAGCAGCGAGACGCCATGGTGCCATCCCAGAAGTGGGCAGTGCCACTGTAAACCTGGTGTGGGTGGTACCACCTGCGGTCATTGTCTCCCGGGGTACTGGGGCTTTGGAGAGGAAGGCTGCAAAGTTTGTGTGTGCCCTTTGACCTGTGACCCCATCACAGGTCACTGTCTAGACAGGTTGGAACTATGTAGAGTTCAAAGCGTTCACAGTATAAAGAGTGCAGTTAAACACTCTAACATAAAAACTAGTTGAGAGTTTAAAAAACAATAAAATACCTTTTACATTCCCATTGAACATACAGACTAAATAAAGACTATAAAGACTAATTTACCCACATAAAGAATGTTAGAAGAATTGGCAGGAACAAGGTGTTACTCAACTGAAAGAGAATTAAATTGAGCAATACAATTTTCTCAGATTCTTTGTTTTTGGTGTCTGTTGTTTTCCTTTTCCAGCAGAGGAAATGTCAAGCTTTACAATGTACCCATTGGTGGGAAAATTCCTGAACTGTCCCACTTTAAACCTCAAGAGGATGAGAGGGCGTGGCCTAAAGAACTCGCTCACTCTGCACTGTACTTCACAGGTGAGCCGACTTCAGTAACAATACCTTCCACAGTAACAGAACCTATTGTAAAACGTGGGAAACAACAACAACACTATATTTAGGATCTGATGTATAGAAGTTGTGTCAGCCCTTCAAAACTTTTTAACCTGAAATGGTTAAGGGATAAACTCTCAAAACCTGTCAAGGATGCCAAGATCGTAATTCACCTCAATATTTAAACAAATGAATAGCAAATTTTACAATAGAAAAATTTAAAATCTTCCTAATTTAAAGCCAACTTTTATGATTTTGCTTTTTTCACAGTTACATTGTTTAATATATGGAAATCTCACAATGCAAAGTAGCTTGATGATCCTAAAAATATACTTCTTAAACATGTAATATAAATATATATGATATAAATGTTTATGAACATAAACTTATCATTAACCTAAAAAACAGTTGTGTGCAATTTGTTAATTTCTCAACAGGAAAGTGCAGCTGTAAAGAGAAAAGGCTTAAAAGTATGTCTGATCTTTGTAAGATGAAACATGCATTTGGTAAGCCGGTTTTTCTTGTTATGCATTTAAAAATTATTTTATTTATTGATTCATTGGACAAATAGAGGAGATGCAATTGACTTACTGAAGCTGTCTTAACTTGACTGTTTCTGGTTGCTGTAGTGATCAAGGCCAGTGTGTTAACGGCTCATGATAAAGGCACACACGCCGTTGTCCAGGTGAAGGTGAGGAAAGTGTTTCGATCCGGAAAACTGCCTCTCTTGCAGGGCACGCACAGTCTGTACCCGCTCTCCTGGATCAGTCGTGGCTGCACCTGCCCCATTCTTAACCCAGGTACAGAGCCCAAACATCATTATTACTCTTTAAGTCCTATTTCATTTTAATTCTTTTCTGCACAAGGATTTGTTTTCTATTTAAAGCGGCACATAGCACCTGTAATACTGAGAATATATGAAACATGGGCTTTGATTCCAGTGTCTGACTATTGTTTCTGTACATTAAGGTGAGAGTTATTTGCTGGCTGGTCCAGAAGAGCTTAACACAGGGAGGCTATTGGTCACAATGCAGAGCCTTGTGGTGCCGTGGACCCCAACCCTGGGCTTTCAAGTTACAGAAGCACTGCACCAGGGCTGCCTATGATGATATCCTACCCAGAATAAAGCACAACATTGTGCAAACTTGAAATATTTCCCAGACCTATCTTACCAAAGCAGCTGGAAAAAATTTACCATTATGGGCCAAATGTAATGTAATGAGGTCAAATACCACAGGAACATTAAATAAAATACTGAATGAAGACAATTCAAAAAGGATGTCCATGGCATGAAACCGGATATATAGAATATTCCTTTTAACTTCTTCACCATCTCGATATCAAAAACCGTTTGGACGAGGCTCTTTTAAAACACCTGCTCCTCATAGTGGCTAAAAGAGAATCTCGACAGTGGATTTCCAAAGCACAAGTATTCCTGTGTTTATGTACTTCCTGCTGAAACAGATAGTGGTGAGAAGTAATTTTCATGGGCTCATCCCTGTGTTTTTCTTGTAGTCAGAGTCACAAGGCAAAACCACAGTTGATAGGTCATCTAATGGACCAAAGAAAGTAATTGAAGAATTGAAAGGAAATCAATTCAACTTTATGGAATACACTTGTTTGAAGATAACAGAAAACAGGCAAAAACTTTAATGCAAACAAATCCTATGTTTTTCACTGGTTTAAATGTATTAATTTAAATTCTTAAAGACATAAACTGAAGGAACCAATCATAGATGTTTTATTAGGACAATTGATAAGCACTGATCTTTGCATTCAGAGACAAATTTTTGTGAATTCAATCTTTTATATATCACTTCTTGTATATTTAATTTGCTTGTTCAGTTGTTTAAAAAACCGTTGACACATTTTTGAAAAATGTACAGGACTTATTCAATTTATCCCAGTCCTTATTATTTAATTTTTTTACTCAGTATATTTTTTATTAAAACATATTTTATGAACAGAAAAATCACAGCTGTAAAATCAAGTCTTTTGTCACAAGAATTATGTTGTTAAGGCTTAGAATGTATTGGGACAAATCGTTTCACAGACAGGCAGACATAGTAACACAAACTCTTGGAGATACAGACAGATTTGTAAATCTTTTGCCTATATAAACTGATTTAAACGTACACGAAGGCATGTGAGCTGTAAGGGATACTTCAGCCAAGAATAAAATGTCGCCACGTTTTACTCCCCCTCAAGACCGGCTAACGGAATATGCCTTGCAGTCAAAGTAATAATACCATTTATCTTGCTCGTGAATCAGAGGCTTGTTTTTCCGGAAAATGACGCAGGCGTGTTGTAAGTTCCCGTGACAAACGCAGCAAAGGATGCTGTCTCCTCTGTGTGGGAGCTTTCGCCACCGTCATTTACCTTAAAAACAAGCTTCTTGTTCACTCGCACATAGGGAAAACTTAATTAGACATTATCGTTGTATTGTTATTGTATTTATAGGCTGAGGTATCCCTTTAAACATATTTCAAAGTCAATGTGCTGACCAGGCATGTTTTGTAACTCATGATAACTTTAGTTATAAGATGTATATGACTATACTTAAATTCTAAATCCCTGCTCAAGGTTAGTATGGGTTCTGGGACAAAAATGGTCATATTAACACTGCCAAACGCTAGATACTTAAAACACACCCAACAAAAGTCTTCAGGATAATGGATATCTGCAAACACTAGCAAATCAGGTAAGGTTGCTGTTGGTTTACTTCTGCCCTCTACTGTTTGTACTTGGTACAGAAACTTAGGACTTAATCCTTTCAAACACACAGTCACTGGACTTTGCTCCATGAAATTGTTTAATCATTCTATATATATAAAAATAATAATCACAGGAAATGTATGAAGGCTTTCTAGCTTGAGTAAACAATTCTGTTCGTGAGGATAACAGAACTCTGAACTTCAAATTATAGATGCCAAATAACCTTTGATCTGTAGTAATTCACAAAACAAACAAGTTTAGGACAGTTAGTTGAGCAGAAAATAACCCAAAACCCTGCTGGTCGATTTAACCGGGCAACCTGGATGAGGTGAGGTGGTGGAATATATCAGAGGTCCAGATGCCAAGTGACTGATCACATGCCCATCTCCAAAACCTTTAAGCATTGTCATACATTAATGTCATTCTGTTTCCTACATGCATGGTGCATTTTATTGTCATTTCAATCTATTCATCAGATAAACTTGAAGGGCTTCTCCCCCTCTGCATCAGTGCATTATGTCGCCAGCTCAAGAGAAAATCAGCCCGATGGTGTCACATAACATCTGCATACTCTAAAGTGGAGCTGTCTCTGCTGTGATCCAAGAGGAAATGAAGCAAGTAATATTAGCTAGCTGCTGGGTTTTCTGTGGCCGCTGATTCAGAATCGGGAGAGGGTACAGAGTCTGTTGAAGTGGGTTCAGTAGGTGTAGTTTCAGCCCCTCCAGAGGGGGCACTATCATTGTCATCCTCCTGTGGATAGAGCTCAGGGTATTTCTGCATACATTCCTGCATACTCCGGAAGTTTTCCACACAATCCGACCCCTTTAACTCCTCCTTGCTATAGTGGAAACAAGAAAAGGCTTCCTTGAACTGCTGTCCACAGGGGCCGCTAGCCATACCACCCAGACATGGGCAGTTCCAGTTTATTTCCCCATTAGGTAAAATAAGACCTAGAAGAATGACATCAAATTGAAACGTCGAGTAACAACAGGAGAGCAACACAAGTGATATTTCTGTCTAAACTATTTAAATAGCTCATTTTTACCTTTCTTCAGAATACAAATGTCAACAAAAGTAAGCTTACCGTGATCCTCATAGGGATCATTGGGGTCATCTTCAACAAGCTCAGCATTACTAGGGGCTTCATGATCCTCCTTGGTCACAAATATGATTCGATCTTTACCTAACATGAGAGGAATACGTGAAAACAATACTTATTATTAATCCATCATTCTTTGGAATACATTGAGGTGATATAACAGAGCACAGTATATGGAGGTTATGAACCTGTTTGACTCACACTTAAAACAACACATACCTGTTTTGTGTACAAAAAGAATAAACTGTATGTAAACTTGTGCATCTGTTTATTATAAACTTCTGTGTTTATAGTTTACACAACTCGGTCTTTAGTACAAACTTTTAACCTTGTAGCATTGTTATGATACAGTATGACAGGTACGTCACCCAGAACCTGTACATAAAAAAAATAACTATTTGTACTACTAACAAGTGCCCAGGTTATATGACCTTGCCGGCATCTGCTGGTTGAAGACTTACGAAATGGGGCTATGACCTTAGAAAAATGACTAAATCCCAATAAATTATGTCTTGGACTGGGACGGATGACATTGCATTACATATGAGTTCCATGACTTTTATTTTATACCACGCTACATACATTTGGTAACGAGGAATTAATTATTCAGCAATTTATAAATGGAACTCACTAACACATTTAATATACAGCACATAAACAAGACCGACATTATTTTACAATCCTAAATATTAGGATAGAAATATTAGGAAAAATAAGTAGCAAACTTTGATTGGCAAGAGTGACTTTTAAGGGCATGAGCCCTAGCCACATAGCTAAATGACATTGAAAGCCAGGTATTAAAATCGATGGTGCTGTAAAATTCACTTCAGTCATACCTTCCTGCTTGCAGTACGACATGTCTGCAATAAAACTTTGATCGGCGTTTATCCGAGCAATGTAATTCAAACACCGGCACAACGATCAATCCACACGCCTGTTACATCAACTCCAGCATGGAGCAGCGAGGAAGCGATGTAACCGTGTGACGTCAGGAGAGATGGAATTCAAAATAAAAGTTGGTCAACGATTTTAATGTAAAAGTCAAGAAACTTAAAATATAATATTAAAATAAACAACAAAATAATATTTATTACTTTAACAATATGCTATTTTTTAAATTATAATAAATCATTTTACTCTAATACTACATATTTCGTTCGGTCTATTTCTAGCTTTCAAAACAGGCCTTGGTGTTTCAGTAGATTACATTTACATTTCACAGCCTTTTTCAATGTTTTAAGTTTGACACAGAATACAAAAGGTTCTGTCTAGTTACTCAAAATCTCGATAGTTAGACTTTTGTCATGAGCAAGTTTGAAACTTACGCTTGTCATGCATTGATTTCGGTTATTTTAACTTTGTAAATAGTGATGTGAACGTAATACTACAAAATAATGTGTTTGTTACGAAATAAAATTACTTCAGTACCACAAGAGGGCAGAATGACTTTATCGGTGCTTCGCAATTGTCCTTTTAATAATAGAAATAACATTTTAACAGTGACTTTTCAGTGATACATAGTCTATTGGAGTGTCCTTTAGAGAAACATTAATTTTATGTGCTTGATTTTTACAATCGTGGTAAAAACCTTATTCGGTTCATACCTCTTCTGTTTTGGCTAAAAGGGATACAGCGCATGCGCATGCGCACTTCAATGCCGCATACTTTTTGTCACGCTTATTTTTTTTATTGTAGGGTTAGGTTGAGGGTTGGTGTAGGTGTTAGCTTATGTGATTATTGTACAAATTATGGCGAGATTTTGATTAACTTCCGGGCGTAGCTGTATCCCTTTTAGCCATAACGACATCTTCCTCTCTGTTTGCTCTTTCCTCTGGTTGGCAGGCTGCCTGCACTAACATCTGTGATGTTCAGTGTCTTTAGGAGAACGCCATCTGCTGGCAGTCTTCAGCATTTTCAGGAATATATATCAGACCGACCTTGAGATGTCTGCCTTTTGTATCAAGTTTGTATTTTAGTGTTTAGCTGATGGGAGCAGGTACAGTGAGAGTCTTTGTGGTGGAGACTCAGTTTAGAAAATGATGTCACGCTCATCAGCTTCACAGGAATGCCAGCCTCTGTTTTATCAGTGAAGGGATGTATGTGGTGTGGTATTTGCACTGGCAAATGTTTTCCCAGTGGCAATGAATTTTTCAATCTTTGGCACAGAGAGGGGTTCCAAATTTAAAATGACAACTTTATGGTATTTTAAAATAGGTCTGTATAACTACATTATGTGTCTTTTGAAGCCATATTTGTGACCCTGGATCACAAAACCAGTCTTAAGCAGCACAGGAACATTTTTAGTAAAAGCCAAAAATATACTGTATGGGTCAAAATTATAGATTTTTCTTTTATGCCAAAATCATTAGAATATTAGTAAAGATCATGTTCCATGAAGATATTTTGCACATTTTATACCCTAATATATCAAAACCTTATTTTTGTGAGTGGGTGGCCTGCTACAGCTCCTCTGATGGACAACTTTAAAGGCAATTTTCTCAATGTTTAGATTTTTTTGTACCCTCAGATTCCAGATTTAAAAAACTTCTGTATCTCCGCAATATATTATCCTTCCTTTAAAAACTTATACATCAATAGAAAGCTTATTTATTCAGCTTTCAGATGATGTAAAAATCTCAATTTCGAAAAATTAACCCATAACAGTGGTTTTGTAGTCCAGGGTCACATTTTAGCTTTGAGTTTGAGTGATTTATGACTCTTTTCTTTTCTGCAATATCTCTTGGTATTTTATTTGTGCTTGTGTATTTTCAAATGTAGCATAAATTAGCGGGATAGTTCACCCTAAAATGATAATTTGATTACCAAAATTCTTCTAAATATCTTCTCTTGTGCTCTGCAGAAGACAAGAAAGTCATACAGGTTTGAGTCAATGATGACAAAATTTCCATTTTTGGTTGCAGTATCCTTTTGGAGACTAAACATCAGCTTGGTTTTCAGACTTGAGGATGAGCAAATGATGGCACAATTTCCATTTTTGGATGAACTTTTACTTTAGGATTTGTATCTGGGTGGTCGGTTTTGCTACTGTATAAAGGAGAACCGGTGTCTGCTCCAATATTGGAAAATTTCTGGATGTAAGAGAGAGATTAAGCATTGAAAGACTACAAATCCCATGCTTTTGTATACAAAACACTGAAATTGTATGTGTGATAAACTGTGTATTTTAAGATTTACTGTAACACTGTGGGCGATCTTTTACTTTCTTGGAACAGCCTTACTCTTTGACTGGCATTCAGAACGCTTATGTAACTGCTTCTGTCTGGGCTTGGTTTGCTTAGTTTTTTCTCTCATTTGACCATCTGTGTAATAAATTTTATGCATAATTTTGAATATGAAGTGCAACTATTTTATGTCACATAGTAACCCTTCCCATGTAAAGTATATTATAAAGTGTAAACAAACCTTTCAGTCTTTGAGATATTTATAACAGTGAACCCAATGGTTGTTAAAAATGAAGACAGATTTTAACAGTTTGGTGGTTGGCTGCTTGGCGAACTCACACTGTCTGCCTTCATATTAACACCCTGATTTACCAGACGTTGCCTCATTCGTGTTGTGTTCTATTGTTGGTGATCCGTCCACAGTGTTTGTCATCCAGAGCCTCAGGGACAGAGAACCAGTATGAACCAGGTCATTGCGGATGGGCAATCCTTGTCACAAAACATCCCCACTCTTCAGCATTGAAAACTTGATTATTGTATTTTGAATTGATGCAGTTTGTGTGCATCTTCAAATGCATTACAATGAAGAAACCAGGCTTTAAAGCATGAAGAAAACAACACAGTTCTGTATTTTTAAACAAATCTCTAACACTGCACACCAACGTTCAGGCAGAGAAGATTAGTAAAACTTTAGCCTGGCGGACGGTATTACATTGAAGATGCAACAGGAATTCTTTTGGCCATTCAACACGGATGTTGCTTCTCAGAAATCCTTAGCAACTGCATAGTAATAACAACCCTGAATATCCGAGCATCACAGTCTGGCTTTTGTATAGGCAAGCAAGCAAGCACCATACTGTACACTATTTCTTGTGCCCGATCTTAATATTAAACTCCCCTTGACTTTCTGCAACCATTCCAGACTGAAAATCGGGGCAAAATCTGAGCAAAAGTCTTGTAACTTAACATTATGAGGGCACTCGAAATTGCTCAACTGTTTACAATAATTGCTGAAGCATTTCATGAAAAATAGGCATTATAATTTTTGTATTTCCTTGTGAATTTAAGTCCTCATGTTTTAATTATTACAATATGACTTTCTTCTGTGGAGTGCAAAATAAGATATTTTGAGAAATGTCTCAGGGTCCATAAAATGGAAGTGGTCCAGTGGACTGTGCGCCGACATGTATCGTCTTTTGTGTTCTGCAGAAGAAAGAAAGTCATACAGGTTTGGAATGATTTTTTTCCCTCCATTCTTTCCATATGTTGTTTGGTGGTCCAACTTTCTCTGGATGGATTCTTCAGTCTTGTTTTGAGAAATAATAATCTACTTTGATTCTTCTATTATTTTGCCTGAATGTGACCCTTATTTTGACAGAAGTTTAGAGCGTTTCAGGATTTGCATGCAACTTTAAGGGCCATATTCTGGAAAAGGCCTAGTCCCAGATTAATTTAAATGTTAGAGGTTTCTTAATCGAAAACAACTTGCACTGACATATTTTAAAATATATTACTGGGATTGTTTTTTCTCAAGATGCCCACCAGTAAGGTTGTTTTGTAACACATATGTTTTTAAAAACTACTTAAATATCCCTATTTAACCAAAGCCTATTCCTACTTTAAAATAATCCCTGTCCAGGAAACCTCCAGGAGCTTGAATTGTCATTTGAATAAGCATTAGTAAGAACGTTGAAGGCTTATTAGGAGCTCTATTGTTGTGTTATTTAACGGTTTTCTCATGCTCCAATAACCAGAGGAATGATTTCATTTGGAGTAGCATGGTTTTAAGCGTGGCCTTCTGATTTATTTTATTCTCTCGCCCAATTAACTTTATAACCACAAATTAAATGTATAATAATGTACTCCCATTTTCCTGACATTTTCTCTACTGTAGCTCTTTTTAATAGAACAATGAAATATCTTGACCCTGAATCAGTCAAGACGTTAACTTTGACTTTGAGTCTATTGTTATCTAACTATTGTTTCACGTTTCATCCGGAATGCAGTTTCATTTATCCTGTCACCATAGAAACCACTGAGGAATCTGTTTAAATTGAACCTGAAACAAATAATTCACGGAATCAATGTTCCCCCATGACTTGTATTAATTCATTCCCCTTCTGAAGCCGAATGGGGTCAGCAAATATTTTATAGATTATGGCTGCGTTGTGCCCCCGGCGATCCGTGTTCTTTTCTTCAGTCTGCACCAGGTCTGAAAGAGAAATTGTTCAATATAGTCATGAAAGCACCATATAATGCTGTGACAAATCCTTTTGTGTGTGGGTGCTCTATTCAGTGATTGATTATGGTTTCACAACAGCTCCACACCTGCTTGTGTATTTATCTCCTGCAAAGAAATGCTACCAACATCTTTAAAACTAGCTGTATGGTTTGAAAATGTGTAAATGTGGTGCTTTTCATAACCTTTCCTTTAAGGTTGGAATAGATGGTAAGTTTTGGTGAGTTTTACTGGTTGTGAAGTCTGATTTTAAGCATTCATTTCAATTTGATTTTAATCTTTGACATGGCCCTACTATTATTGATATTGTCAATATTCAAGATATCATTTTTTGCAGAATGTTGAAAACAGTGAATCACAAAAATCGATATTGAGCTTTAAAGTTTTTGGATTTCATATAGCAAAAATGATATGAGGAACAAATCTCTTTATACATGAAAAAGACAGAGACCCTTAAAATATTCCAAATGTACAATATCAACATTTTCTGAAATTTGTAAATGTTTTTTTTGGAACAGGTCAAATGCAGATAGAACCTTCTGATTCTGAAAAATAACTTTCGGTTTAGAATTATAAGGTTCTATCTGCAAAACTTTCATTAAAGCAATACATTTTCAAGCAACACAAACTATTTACTTGTAACTTCTGTTAAAACATGAAATAATTGCATGTGAAAAAACTTACATTTACATGGTTTAAATGACACTTATTTCATGTTTTAGGCTTTTTTCTTGTTCAAGTAGACCATAAAAGGCGTGCCAATTGTTGTATCAATGTTTTATCCACAGAAGGTGGGACAGATCAGATTCCTTTTTAGAGATGAGTAGCTGTAAAAAAACAAAATAATGTTTATTGTTGTAATCAAGACTCTTGACATTGTTTAATATTTGGCATTAACTGCATTACGAGAGTCTATGTAAACACAGATATTTGAAAGCTAGCGCTGCTGGTCGCGTGTCTATAAGTATAAATAAATTAATCACCTCATCAAAAGCTAAAAAAATACTGTCGTTTGAGCTACTCTCGTTCACAAGAGTATCAATAAAAAGTCAACCTTGTGGTTTCTTTTAAACATTGTTTTTCCTCAGATATTTCACTGTCACTGAGGAGTCCGGTCACATGACATATGTCCTGATTGGTCCTCTTGTGTGCATTCAAAGTGCTGATTGGCTCTTGCAGATATAACCTTCTAGCACCAAATCATAATTCAATTTTTTAGATAGAACCTTTTTTTCTTAAAAAAGTCCCAAAATGCACACATTTTAAAAAGAAAACATAACATAATGCAAATACATTTTCACAGAATATGTGAATAACTCAATTTTGTCCAAAATGTCAGATTGAACCTTATAATTCTAAGGCGACAAAAACTTTTCACAGGCAGGGTCACATATAATGTTATATATGATAGTTTGGTTTTTGAGTGTCTCAAAATGAGTCCAATAGTTTGGAAGCATTTCATCAATAATGAAATACATCAGAATTCTGAGTTTAACTTTTCGCTCCCACATACAAACCAGACAGTCCAAGACAGCGAGAAAAGCTGAGCTCATCAATCCCCACGTTGTCAATGTGCTGTTCTCTGCTATTCCGAGTTAGTCTCATAAAATGAAAAGGTTAAACATTTTAAGGCCCAAAAGTTCACAGATAATTGCTTGGCAGTGGTTACAATGACATGTCCCTTAGAGGCCATAGAATCCCTTGAGAAAGTGGGCCAGCATTGTGGAACAGAGATAGTCACATGAGGATATTTGATCCGTGTGTCTTCCAAAGAGATCGATTTACCAGGAGGCGATCATTAGTTTTATAATTGGGTAACGTTCACAAAGAGGTGTTTACTTTCCATGCAGAAACTCTACTGGACACATGGTAGGAATTAGAGGCGTCATAATATAACGGTTTAGACAATAAGGGTGACATTGGGTTTGCTCCAGTTGCTATGTGTATGTTCCAACTTCCTGTTTCAACAGGAAATACGTAAAGACAGGATAGAAAAAACTGCACGTTTTAATAGATTTCTTGGACCGGTTTAATTTATTGTGCAAGACAGAAATAGACAAATCACACAGGCATAATTTCTCACATCCCCGGTGACCCTTTGGAACAGCTTGTCCCCGGGTGGCCCTTTTCTGAAGTTTCGGTGCTCTGGCTTGATTTCAGCGTGAAGGGGCTTTGGGTATCGCAGTGGGGTGTTGGGATGTTGACACCAGTAGCATTCAGTAAAACTTTCTCTGTCTTTGTAATGTGTTCAGACTCGCAGAAGCTGTGTTCTATAGCGGATGCCCAATTTGTAAACGACCTTTGATAATGTGTTGCATACATTATTTAATGCAAAGAGTGCACTATGTTTACACAAAGTATGTATTAATATTAGTACTGTGTATCTACATTTTATATCTGTGTCTATTGTGTTTATTGGTCTACGATTTATTGTAAATTTGTTGTCTTGTACCCAATGACCCTGAAGCTCAGGGCAAAAAGACTGCAAAAAAGCCAAGGAAATGCAATACTTGAACAGCGTACTCATCTCATAAGGTTCCTGCAGCTGTTTAAATGTATAACATCTGAATCCAATAAGCACTATTAAGTGCAGATACAGAGTGTATTTGTGGAAAATAACTTTAGATATTTTTTATCATGTTTTGCCTGTGGGATATTGTGGAATTTTACTTTTTTTCCCCTCCAGATAAAAACATTTTTTTTCTTAAGATCTTAATACATGGAGAACTACTTTTTGGCAAGTTGAGGCACTGCATGTGCCCTTAACAACCTGACCTGATTTTTTTTCTTAGAAGCCAAATCCGCTGGACAAGCTCCAGATAGATTGAAGAATGGATTGAAACTTTTTATATCAAATATATCATATTGCATAAAATCTGTGCACAGTTAGAATATTGTACTTCGAAGACCAGTGGTTACCACCTGCATTCAGAGTGTTTGAAGAAAACACTGAATTGAAATAAATTACATAGCCCTAATGTGTTCTTTCATTTCATAAATACTGTTTTGGGTGTAAAAACAATGAGCTTGGCAACAAACTATTAACGTTGGCGATTAGTCTTGCCAGTACTTGTTATACGGACTCTGATGTTACTACTGCTCTCATTTTCCCACAGATTTTACTCCTGCAAATTCTTGTTTCTCCCACTCATGTGATGCTACAGTAGCTCTTGCTGAAAAAGCCTTGTTTAGTGCCCTTTGAGGTCTCAGAGGCTGAACAGAAGCCCACACGACACAAATGATTTTATTTAATATGAACTCAAATGCATATAATAACAACCAAACCAATAGGCATAGTAAAAAATGATCTTTACCATTTGAGCCAATAATACATATTGATTAAATCAAAATGGAATAAATATTTTGGGAATACATATGTTAGCCTTACCCATAAACTCATGTGCTACAAAAGATTGATGAAAATTCATGATGTGTAATCATTTAAACATATTTTCACCATTACGGATTTGTTACATTATTTTCATTATGAAGTCATTATTTTTGATTAAATATGCTAGATGTGCTTGTGCTAAGAAATTAAAATGATATCTTATTATCTAAATTGATGACTTCTTTAAGTGCTCAAATACATTGTGCTACTGTAAGTCACATGGATCTTTTCTTATCTTTGTTTAGGTTGAATAAACAATATTTTGTTGATACAGAGTAGGGAACAAACAGACGGAGACTCTAAAGTGGTTTGACACTTTTAATTCTGCACTCTTCTTATTGTCTTCAGTACCTGTGCTGAATCTGGGTTATATATAATAAAGAATAAAGATTTCCAGGAGTCTCCATTTTCCCTTTCTCCTTATTTTTATTCATTTTAGTAGTGAAAATGTCTGTAAAGTTGAATTGTTTGAAATAATTTGTATGTACAATTGGTGGCACGGGTAAAATATCTCCTCTGATTTTCTTTTTCTGGAACCTGAACTTTGTTACCTCACTGAACTCAATTTCTATTTCATGCAGTGTCAACATCAGCAGGTTAAAATACATTTCCACAAACTGCTGCTACACTTCTGTTGTTTTGTACAATTTGAACCGTTCCAAGTTTAATTTTAGTATGTTTTCACGTCTAGTGTCTGTTTGTGTTTGTAGTCTGTCGTAATCTTCTTATCTGGACTTTTTATGGTCAGCATTTGTGCTTCACTTTCAATTGAATTCCGTAAGCACTTTTGGGCCCCCCCGGACCTCCTGGTGTCTCTTGGGGCCTCCTCATCATGTCGGAGCCCTAATGGAGAAGCACCTGGCCATGTTGCGGAATTCCGCACACGGGGTGGAACAATGCTCAGCGGGTCTTTGTTCCCAGTGGAGCTTCCGAGCACCGCGGCATGGGACCTGAGGGGGGAGCGCGGGGGTTCGAGTGGGTGGGAGGGGGGTTCTGCTCTCTGAACTTGCTCTGTGAAAACGATCTCTGACCTTTGATATCCAGAGAAGAACAACAAACATGACGTTTGTGGTATGACAGATGTCTAATGTTGATAAACCGTTCAAAGACTGATTGTGCTGCTGTACACAGTGTTAGACAATATTTAAAAGTGCTGCACCTTCTTTTGTGTGATTTCTCGTTACGGCATTTCTAAGAGCTTTCGTAGTCTTGTATGTCTCACATGTGTAATAATAAACTCAATTAACCTCAAAATTTGCTCCTAAAATTGTTAAGCTGTTTTGTTTAATACATATTTACACTAAAGGTGAATTTAATGGATAGTGAGATAGTTCAGCCAAAAATTGATATCATTTATTAACCCTCGTGACATTCAAAACCTCGGTATGACCCTTTTAGTGGAACACAAAAGAAGATATTTTGAGAAATGTGATTTTGTGTCTATACAATGGAAGTCAATGGAGGCCAAAGTTGTTTGCTCATCAACATTCTTCAAAATGTCTTCCTCTGTGTTCTGCTGAAGGATGATAGTCGTACATGTTTGGAATGATAAGTAAATAATGTTAATATTTTTATTTTTGGATGAACAGTCCCTTTAAGTGGTCGCCCCTTTATAAATCGCCTAAAGTATGATAGTTTATTACAAGTATCACAATATGTATTTATTGAAGACCCATGTATTGATTTCATGTCTGACCTTTTAAGGCCTTTACAGTATATCTGTATGCTAATGAAAGTTGATAAATGTCTTCACTCTTTTTAACACGACATACCTTGGTTAGCCATGTATGGGTTTATAGTCTTTATTTTTTTCAAAAACTGCGAAAATAATGATAAACATATAGCTTATGGATAAACAAATATAAAATTAGTTTACATGCTATTGAGAATAAATAATGCTCCTTTAAAATGATTATGGTTCAGTTGTTTTTACTGTCAGTTTACCTTCTACAGATATAGATACAAAATGATAATGGTGAATTGTAAACAAATGTTCACATATTTATGAACACATGGACAATTTAGATCTGCAACAAAAAAACGCCTGATTCATTTAAAGGCATAACGCCAGCGGTCTCAATTAACATTAACCTAGTGTTCTCACTGTCAGATGTGATCAGTGTTTTCACCACGGTTTGGCAGTGAAACTGCTGTGGAACAAGCCATGCGACAAGTGTTCATCTCAGCATTCTTTTACATCATGCAGTAACCATATACTCCTGGTGTGCATGATCATTTTTTTGTGGATAAAACGTGCATTGGGTTTTGTTGTTGTTTGTTTCAAAGCTGAGCAGAGATTATTCCAAGTTTAAAGTCCTGTATTAAACATTTTATTCTGAGAAATGTTTCTCTCTCCAGAACAATGTGAGCAGGAGGTGTCCCCCACCAGGACTCCATCAGCGTGGGCTGTAAATACTGACCTTGATTGAGTTTGATCACAACACGGTGTTTTAATTATCTGTGCTGGGTTCTCCTCATTAGGGGAGCTGGGCCTGGCTGGAACTGTGACGTTATCATACACCCCCATTTTTACCCCGGGCAATAGAACGCCACATTTGATGGTTACATCACACAAAAACAGTATGGCCGCTTGTTTATGGAAATGGAATTTACATAACAGATTTACATGGGCCTACATGTGTCTGAAGTAATTATCTCACCCTGTCAGAAAGCAATGGCAGTATAAATATGAGAAGCCCTATTAAACGGTGACAAATAAACAAAAATTCTTATTCCTTTTTAATTTGTAGCGAAATAAAAAATATAGCTTGGTTAACCTATAATTTTCATAACTTTCCAATATCCTCACCCAAAATTAAAATAAATTAAAAAAAAAATTATTTACTCACCCTCATGCCTCATTTCAAATTTGCATGACTTTTCTCATGTCTTCAGCAAAAAAAGAGATATCTTGAAGAATGTTGGTTGTCCCCAATGACTTGCACAATTTCGTTTTTGTTACAAAGTAATACGTGTTTTACAGGCTCTTTTTAAAAAAATGTTAACATTTGAATCCCTTGTTTTCATTTCTGTTTAGGCTGATAATGTATTCACGTAGTTTCTCGAAGTAGTGAGGTTGTTGAGGGTATCAGTATTTGGTGTCACGCTGTACAGAGGTACACAGTGGCCCCTTTAACCTCCCCCTAAAGGCAGTCCAAAGATCCTCACTGCTGTGCTACATGCGTGACATGGACACAGCTGTACTGACGCACCTGGGACCAGTACAGCAGGGCACAGTGGTTGGGGATATGCCTTTGCCTTTAAGATCTAGCTCCCCGTAGACACAGCACTGTGTGACATCTACACTCAATATTAAACCCGTCTTTGAAGTCATTGAATTGTTGAGGATTTAGCATTATTGTATACCCTTTCTATACGGCCACATGCCGGATATATGACTTGGTCTAACTTTTCCTTTATGAATAGATTGGATACATGCTGTTGCCCTAACTCATGTTCATGTTCCACACGCACACACAGATTAAGATTCTGTTCACCATGCAGTTCATATCAAGCATTGATTGAATTATGACTTAAAACGTATTACTTAAATTGGTTAAATATTCTTTGATTTTCTAAGGGATTTATAGCAAAGGCAACTTGTGAATGAAAGGAAATTTGTTGTTAAAGTTCGGAAATTAATTATAGAAATGCATGTCATGAAAAGTAAAACAAACATTATAATTTCATACTTTTACGGTCTAAATGAATAAAACTGTCAGGTGTTTTATCACATTAGAATGCGACGTAGGATGTTTATTATTTCACGTCACAAATTGATGAATGCAAATATTTTTATAGACCTAAATAATGTATTGACATTAAGTTAATAATCATTCACAAATGCGTGATGTTACGCTGAAACATTTGAGAGGATAATATACGTTTTATGTGGCGCCTCTCCATCAACCCAGCACGCGAGCGTGCGTGACGTCGGTTCCCTATAGAATTCGGCCAATAGAATTCAAGCAGTGCAATAGAATTCAAGCAGTGGACGCGACGCGCTTGCTTGAATCGTTGCGTTGCGTCCTATCCAGTGCGCGACGAAAGGTACAATGAAGCTATTTGATTGGTCACTGCTAGGTCTAGACAATTGGAGGCGGGGAAACCGAAGAGAGTCGTTACAGCCCACTTTAAAACCGTCTCACGGGGTCCGATTCAATGAGAATAACAACTGTAATGTATAGTGGACGATCCACGCATCTTCACTGGCAGGTTTTCTTCGTGTTATTTGCGGTTTTATCTGACGTGAACTTCACAGAATACAGGCAGAGCATCATCTGAAGGACGTGTCTCAATAAGTCACCGTCTGACTGAAAATCAAGCCGGTAAGATTGTCCGCTTTTAATATTGTTGTTTATTTCATTCATTTAAGATGCATTAAGTATTACCATTTTCCACATTTTTACTCAGTTGTCTGAATTTGAGTTCTTTCGACTACGGCATTATAACCCAAAAAACCGCTTTAAAACTATATATTTTCGTTGTGACTGAATTCAGTTTGATTTTTTTAAATTATATATAAACCAAATTGTGCATTATAAAAAAGCTTTATATTATGTTAATTTACGTTTCCATAATTGTGAGGATTATCTGAATGTCCGCGTTTAAATACTTTGTGTCGCTTAGTAACAGCAGAAAGTTCCCTTACGCTCTGTTAATGTCTCAAATCATAGTGTGGTGGCTATCAAGACAGACTTTTGAGGGCTTCAGGGGATCGTGCTGCATTTTAGGTCATGAAAAGCGTGTGTGTGAATGGAAAATTTGTAGTCAGCTGAGCTGCGTGTGTGTGTGACGCGCACGGCGCCTGCAGGTGTGATGCCCGAAACGCTGCACGTGCCTATATTGCCCCCGATGCTGTCAAGTAGCACACTCGTTTTTGAAACAAAGCCAATGTCAAATTATATTTAAACGAACACACATGTGAATAGAGTCCAAGTTATGACTGTAAATCAGCTGATATATTTTGTAATGCTGTGTTTATGTTGTGTAAAGTGTATTTAAATGTTTGTAAAACTGACCTAGATTTGATTACATTTATTATGGCTTTGAACTTAAGGCTAGTTTGTTTCCTAGTATGCTTTCTTTCATAAACCACATTTCTTCAGGAAAAAAAGAGAGTGGAAATAACATAGAAAATATAATCCCAACCCACAACTGACTGAGAAAACTCAATGACTCTTGGTTGCTGGAGAAAGGAGATTTCATAGTAATCAAGCTGAAATGCCACCTGTCTCTGTCCTCGGTGCTGCCAAGATTTTTTTTCAGCAGACTTGATGTAAACGGTCGCCACATAACAGCACAAGTAACAGATCCCTGGTGTTTTAAAGGGATGAATGAATAGGAGTTACTTGTGTTCTGCCCAGAGCGCTTGGGTAACAGATGACCTGCTTCAGATGTGATCAAGGTGAAGCAGAGATGGATTTAAAGGGTTGTTGTCTGCCTTGAGTATAGTGTGTTTACTCTTTAGAGCACGTCTGCTGGTTGAGAGGGTAAATTGAGGCTCAAGAAGTGCTGTGCTTAAGCCTGTGATTATGTGATGGAGAGTTGAAGCGTGATTTCTCTCTCTCTTTCTTGATTTTGGTTTATCCAACCATAGGGGGTTATAGAAAGAGCATACTAATCACAGTTTGACTTCAAAAGAATTGATTTCTGTCTAATCCTGTCATTTTGGATCCACCTCTTCTTAGAAGTGTCAGGCTTGTTCTTATTCAGACAGAATAATTCTTGTGTCATAGCTGTCTAGAGCAGGGTTTACAGGCTTGAGAGATCTAGCGACCCCCAACCAAAAGCCTCAACACTATACTTACAAGACATACAATGCATTCAAGCTATACATTTTATTCAGTGCGTTCCGTGATTGAACACAACTTTTGTATTACTAAAGTAATGCACTACTGGTTACATGACCATTAAGATTATTACAAAATATAATGTTGATTATATCATTAAGAAAGTTGGGAATTCAATAATCGTATGAGAATCCTACTCTATTTTTGTTCTGTACATTTTCAGTGATCCACAGGGGTCCATGGCACCCTGTTGAAACCTGTTGCCCCCGGTTGCATCCTTGGTCTACGGTGGAGTAATATTAGTGGTCTAAAAAATAAATTGGGAAATTCTTTCTTATTTCTTGTACATCCTTCAAAGCACACCGAACACCATTGCAAAGCGCCCTTTGGACATTTGACAACTTAATAAAGTTCAGAATGTTTAAAAGGCAACTCAACAGGAAATTCCTCAACAAGGGTTATTTATTGTTAAGGCATTGTTATTGTTCTTAGACATTCTGGGATAGCTGTTTCTTATATGATGCAAAATTATATTGTCCTGGAGTCACAACTTATTAAAAGTGGTCCATTGGGGCATACGGTACGGGATTTGAACCATCCTATCTTTATTAGATGAAAGATTGGACTCTTTGTGATAACATTTGTATGCTTTATGCTTTTGGTATTTTACCTGCTTCCAAATGGAAAGAAAACATTATCTGTTTAAATTGCATGAAAAGCAAATTCCACATCGCAAAACAGTTATAAAAACTGATTGAAGTGCTTGATCTTGCTTCTGTTGTGGTTGGCGGATCAGTCTTTGTTAGAGATGATACGATCTGAGAATACATTATTAAGAGAACATAAATAAGTTAATAAAACTAAATGTTTTTTAGTATAAAAGTGCCTGTCTGAAACATTGCTCATTTCAAACACACTCTGAGCTATAGATTAATTCATAAGTTTATTAATACACTAGATTCCAGTTACAATTAATTTATGAGCGTTGCTCCTGTAATTACTGAATAGAATAAGACAATGCAGCCTAAGAGAGAGAGAGAGAGAGAGAGAGAGAGATTAATCACACAAAGTACAGCTGTTAACACTAGTGCTATTTAAACCACTATAGATGCGTTCAGATGTGTCTGCACTCAATAGGCTGAGGGTCAATTGTGTGTGTGGAGTGGGTTGAACACTTAGAGTGTAAGACTTCTTTTGTGTGAAGTCTCACTTATGGATATTTATGTGTGTTTACACTGTATTTATATTCACACTTCTAGATTGTGTGCCATCGTTGTGCATAAGTGAGGTTTGGAATTGCTAATGACAAAATATTTGAGATGTCTGGCGTATTCCGCTTGCTTAAAATGGTTCATTTCTACCTCATTGATTCGCTCGCAATTGGCTAATTTCCTTAGGATTGAAATGTCGTCTCATCTCATGTTTGAGTTGCATGCGGGTCATTTACCCATTTGTCCATGGAGGTTTGCTTGTTGATTAGTTTCATCACTTTTGTGTGTGTAGAATAGTGCCGTGATTCACTATTCAAATAATTGATAAGCTTTTTTTGGCAGTCATGCGACATTGCGTATCATTGGCCGATTGACAGGATGTTAACACAATCATACTGATTCCATGATTCAGATTCCACAGAAGAACTAGATCATATTGAACTTAACGCAACTTGAACTGCATATAACTTTCATTGGGTGTCTCCTGATGACATTGGCTGAGCTTTGGCTTCTGATTGGTCACTCGGGTTCACAGGAGGACTCGACATTATATAGATTTGCGATCTGCTCATGGTGACATCCCCTCACGATGTTCTGCTTTCACCCACGTGGTTTAGAAGAGAAACATCAGATAGAACAGTAGAGGGTACGCCTTTGTTTGGGGTACGCGAGACAGGCACAGAATGGTGTTTGATAGGCCGACCTGAACCAAGTTGCCCTGATTCGGACCATTCTTATGCTTTTCTATTGTTGCGATTGACATGCCAACATGTGGAGGCTTCCCTCATCTGCCGAGCGCCTGACCAACACAACACTGCTTCAGTGTTCTCCTCTAATCTCACTTCACAATAACTTCCTAACAGTAATAATGACCCCTTCACAACGGAAATGGCAGATATGAGTGGAGAGTGTGCAAACAAAAACCTTTAAAGTAAAGAGATTCAAGGGTTCTAGATTTTTATTATGGACAATAAAAATCCCTTTTTTATATTGCTATTGATTTAATATAATTTTGAAATTTAAGACAAACAGTATTTGGACTTTCTGGTTTCTCAAAGGTTATTGCCTATAATTCATCATGATAAACACACTTTGTTGCATTATGGCTAGCATAATTCATTTTTTATAGTGATTTATCATAGAATGCATGAACTATAACACAGACGACCTGCAGCATCTAATCACTACTTTCATGCATCTTCATTTCATTGTCTTATGGAGTGCGGATTTATGTGACATAGCAGATCTTGCTTTCTTCCCTATGTAGTTCTGACATTTACTCATTCATTAACTTCTTAGTAAAGTACTTGTTAGTCAGACTTTAAATCTGTCACGTGACTTTTTCACACTGGATTTTCATCCAAAACGTTGACCATATTATCCAACTGTGGCTCATTGTTCTTTCTTTTCGGCATGTACACCTGCAGTATCCGTTAATGACCATTGAATGAGACGTGTGATAAACTCATTGGCTCAGAAGAGAAATAGCCACATTGTGAAACGGTCTTTACATTGGTTCAACCCATCAAAATAAGTTCGAAATTTCATCTAATTTTATAAAGTACATCAACGCAACCACTCGCCAAAATTTAAAATAGTAAGTTGAAATGACCAGTGAAGCCAAGTTGAAAAAAAAAGATTTCTTTGACAAACTACGGTTTATCAGATGATATGGATTTTATTCCAGTATATTGAAGATATAGATAATCCAGCAGAAAATAATAAATAATAATATTTAGTTGATCTTTCTAAATCAGTAATTCTCCTGGGCCTGGGACCGAAGGTTTTTATGCATCTGCCGTGGGTCAATTCTTTGGTTTACACATTTTAAATTAATCTTTAATAATATATTTGAATTAAAAGCAGATACATCAGTTTTGTCCACTACTGTATACAGTTTTCTTTAAGTATTACACAACACTATCAGCAGTTAAACAATTTTTGCCCTTCCAATTTTGGTTTATAAAGTGCAAAAAGCATTTTTAAGTGATAATACAAATTGCAGTCAATAGTCACTTTCAAAGTGCAAATATGGTATAAATTACAGTATGCAGATGCCCTGGTTTACAGTGCCAGCTGCTTGCATGTGCATGTCTGTTAAACCCTTACTCCAGGTTTGTACGTGGACGTGTCACGTGTGTTTTACCTGTACCGTGTGTGTGCATATGATGTTATCTCTCCACTACCTGTGGTGATCTTAGTGTGGCAACCTGAGCAGCCCTGACAGGATGTGGAGCAAAAGCCTATAAATAAATCACATTTCCAGTGAGTCACTCTCCAACAGCCTCTGGGGAAACAAACACAAGAACAATTTTGGTGGAGGGAGAAAAGTGCAGAAGCAAAAAGCAACGTCCTCTATGATCTGTAGACCAATCCTTGTCTGCCAATCTCTGTCATCCAGATGCACTCAGTAATCACTTAGAATTACAGGGTCCTCACATGATCCATCCAAGCGAAGGGATACTGAAGGATTGATGTGATGTAGTAGAGATGAGGAGAATCAATCTGAATGAGAGAGCAAGTGATTACAAAGCACACTTCATTCTCTTTGATGTTTTTGATTTAAGATGCAGTGTGACAAATGTTCACTTTGACATCCATGTAGGCCATGTGCTGTCTTGTGGATCTCTCTTATTCACATCGCGCTTGAAGCATTTAAATCTCCAATGCTACCCTGCTGTATGGATCGTAAAATGTATTTTCAGCCTTGTTCAACGTGTTTGCTTGCGTCTTGTGTGTGTAGTTATTCCCCAAACAGCTGACAGTTGGATTCACACGCATACGCAGTAACCTTGACAGAACGACTGCTCTTTAAAGTGTTATGCTGGCGCTATACCTCTCCCTTAGTCACATGACTTGAGTGTGCTGTGCTATTTTTGACAGCGAATGGAGATCATGGATGTTCAGGCGTGTGTATAACCATGGATTTGTTTAAATCCGCCCAGTGTAAACCTCATACTAAAAAAACACAGAATATTTTTGTATGTAATTGCATGTGTGGGGATAAGTAAGTACAGTCCTGTACACTGCACAGTATTACCTGTTTTTCAGTAATGGGGAACAATATGTTTATCAAGAACAAAAGGAGTGATGTTTTCTATCCATTTTATGAACACTAAACTTTGGTCAACATAAATACTGTATGTAGGATTTAAATAGCTGGTAAGAATGGCACATTTATACATCTTCCAAAAACTACAATATACAATTAAATTGGCATATATGATCTCCTCCAATTTATTGGATGGAAATTGATCATATGGATGATCAGATAGGCAGACAGCTGCTTAGAGATGGAAATTTCAAAACTACTGCTTGTGTTTTCTACAGTATAAAAAAAATCATAGAGGTTTGGTAGAACATGAGGGTGGGTAAGTGATGACATCATTTTTTGGGTGGAACATCTCCTTAACTGCTTTTGGCCAAGGATGTTGAGCTTTTTCTGTCACATATTGCTTAACTGCTTTCATCTCCTTTTTGAAGTGAAGTTCTAATGTATATTTTGTTTATTTGATTACTTAATGCAAGTTGCAGTTTTGCACACAAAAAATGCCAGGTTGTTTCAACGTATGGTTGGGTCAAATGTCAACCTTCTTTAGGTTAATTTAAAGGCATGGCGGGTGATCCTGTCCAGAATTTTTTTGTCATGCTGGTTGGAAATCTCTTTACATCCTGATATCAATCAAGAATCAAGATATTATAGTGGTCACATAATATTTGTATAATTATATTTAGTCTGTGAAAGGAGTAGAACCAAAAAACGTTTGCCCAATCAAAACGTTCTGGCCGAACGTTGTGATTGGTCATGTGTATATTTCAGCCTACGTATTTTGCATACCAATGCGCACCCGTTCACGCAGACGTCATACGTCATCAGCATGTCCGCTGTGTCAATGCAAGGAGATTGGCGGACAAACAGCAACAATCAAATTTTCCTGCGGAACCGACAACAAGTAAATCTAAAAATCTAAATTCAGTGTTTGAAAAAGCAGTGAGGAAAAAACGTCTGGATCATGAAAGAGAAAAAACTCGAATTAAGATCGGTTCAATTTTTACAAGATGGAGACGACTCCGTCAAATCGCATAGAGGATGGGATTATAATTTCGGTGCTAGCAGGCTAAAATTACCACCTTTCCAAATCCACCACCCCACCTTTAAAGCACTGGTTGGGTTTCTCTATAGTTTCCCAATCATATGTAGATGCAACCCAGCATTTTTTTATTTTGAGTGTCCCAATGCATGTATACTAGTTTCAAGAATGAGAATATTTTTCTTGGAATATGGTGAATATGACAGAACACAGATAATCTGGGATTATATTCCAGATGGAGTTGGCAGACGGGTGTTCACTGCTATCCAGTAGTTTGGTTAATGACCAGGAGCCTTTGACTGTGCAATTAGCCTGGATATTACAGTGGAGGTTTAATGAAGTGTATAGCAGAGGTGTGTGTGTGTGCCAGGTACACAAAGCTGGTATGACTGTGAGTAATCAGACTGCAGGGATCATTTAGCTTTGACTTCGGAGAGCAGGATGCAAAACCACATACACAACGCACGCACATTTGAAAGCCAACAGGCAAACATTCCACTGCTATGTAAACCTCTGGACCGAGTGACGTGCCAATGAAGCTCTGCCCACGTCAATGCTGTTGTGATGTTGCATCAGCTGTCTTGCTTCCCTTTCTAGCTTGTGAGAGTGCCACATTTTATTCTCTCTCTCTCCCTGTGCATCTCTTTAAGTCAGCAAGATCAATTAGGTTGTCAAGAATAAGTAAATAGGGTTTTGCGTGTTTTGGATAAAGAGTTGATTTCACCCACTTACAATGTGTACGTGTAGGACTTTCCCCCAATGCCCACATTTAGCAATGTTCCCAGGAGAGAGACTGTAATGTGCATCCATATTAAGCAATATTACTATTGCGTGTGCTTTGGAAATTGAACAAACTGCAGGTTTTAAACTTTAATATAACTCATCCTGTGACGTTTATGCTGTAGACATGAATAATATTTCAAATTGTGGAGCTTGTTGAGATGTGGTGAGCTATTACTTTTTGAAGCAATGAATCAGAGAATTTAAAAGAATTGGATTAGAATAATATTTCTTTTGATATGATAAAATCCCCCAGATTTATATTGGGTGAACTGCATAGGACCACCCTGGCAACCATCCACACATAATGTCAGTGAGTTTTGCGCCAGATACTCTTAATCTTTTCCTCTCTCTGCCCGTCTTCTCTTTCATTCTACCTCTTGCTCTAATCCGATCTATTTCTCTCCCTTTCTCTTTTTTTTCTCCCAGAGGCTTGTGGTGAATTTGTGACGAAGAGGGATGATTCAGACTTAATAACAGTTATTTATGGACAGTTTAAACACATTCGTTGGCTTTTTTCTATTAAGTGCCTTTCGCTAAAACACTGAGCTAAATCAACTCCTGATGCATTACGTTGCAACGGCCTGATGTCATGCAGAGTAATGATGAGTACAGATGAGCATGTTCTGGCCTCTTTTAAGGGACATTGGTACGTTAGTAGAAAGGTGTTGTTATGATGCTGGAAGTGTGGTGCATGGTTTTGAAATGCGGCTTTAACTTCATCAATCTAGGCTAATACTGTGTGGAGTATTTAATCTGTGGAGAAACTTTTCATTAGTCGAGAGACGTAAGCTATGACCCAATTGGCAGAAAACTGTGTTTAGGAGTCACTTCAGCTGCCAGACATGGGCGTAGAATGAAAACAATTTCTGTTTATCCAACCGGGCTGAAAGTCTTCGCATGTTCTAGCTTTTATGCCTTTCAATAGAGCGTATACGCGTGACGTCACTTTCCCACATGAAAACCACGCGACACTTCAAAACACGCTCCCTTGAGTGGCAAGACACTACCAGGAAACGTAATTCCGAACAACATATCAGTGTCCACGGACACCTTATTCCTTTGGAGCTCGTGACGATCTCCGTCGAGTCCAACTGCTTTTAATTTCAGCAGATAATTGTGTGTTTTAGTCCTGGTTTCTTTGTTTCTCCTATTGAAAGCAGCCATTTTGCTGCGTGTTTTACCACTCAAGGGGGCGTGTCCTGGCATGTTCATGTAAGAAAGTGAGCTATGCTCTGTATACATGACATCCCTTGGCTCTGTCATTAGGAAACATGGCTTTTCCTATCACTGCTATGCGGATGATACACAACTCTACCTGTCTTTTCGCCCTGACGATCCCACTGTCTCAGCACGCATCTCAGCTTGCCTAGCCGACATCTCACTCTGGATGAACGGCCATCACCTGCAGTTGAACCTTTCAAAAACCGAACTGCTTGTAATCCCGGCTGATATAAAGACTCATCACAACCTTTCCATTCAACTGGGCTCATCAACCATCACACCTTCCAGAAAGGCAAGAAACCTGGGAGTGGTGATCGATGACCAGCTCGACTTCACAGATCAAGTTGCCAGCACCACCCGGTCCTGTAGATTCATCCTCTACAATATCAGGAAAATTAGACCCTTCCTATCAGAGCATGCTACGCAAGTCCTAGTACAGGCTCTAGTCCTGTCCAAACTGGACTACTGCAATGCACTACTGGGAGGACTTCCAGCTTGCACAACCAAACCTCTACAGATGATCCAGAATGCTGCGGCAAGAGTCATCTTTAATGAACCGAAGAGAGCACACGTTACTCCTCTACTCATTAAGCTACATTGGCTCCCTATAGTCGCTCGCATCAAATTCAAGACTCTGCTCCTGGCCTACAAGACCACCACTGGTTTGGCACCACCTTATCTTCACTCACTAATGCAGACATATGTACCCGCCAGATCCCTACGCTCTGCAAACGAACGGCGTCTTGTGGTGCCATCCCATAAAGGTAGAAAATCTCTCTCGCGCACCTTCTCCGGGTCTGTTCCACCTATGTGGAATGATCTGCCTGCTGCTACAAGATCTGCAGATTCTGTAGCCATCTTTAAGAAACGCCTGAAAACCCATCTCTTCCGCCAACATCTTACTGCTCTGTTCTGACTCAAGTTTCTTCTCTACTCTTTTCTTCTCTACTCGTTTCTTCTCTACTCTAAAAAAACAAAAAAAACAAAAAAAAATGTATGAATGAATGTTTCTGTATACTGTGTTAGGCTATATGAAACCAGTCTTCTTTTTGATTGCACTTATGCTCTTGTTGTACTTATGCTGTCCTAATTGCTTCCATTACCTACCCCACTTGTAAGTCGCTTTGGATAAAAGCGTCTGCTAAATGACTAAATGTAATGTAAATGTAAATGAAAGTGACGTCAATGAATACACTTGCTCCGCCCAAAGCTTTGAACTTCACCAGCCAATCACGTGTCAGCATTTCTATGTTATACGCCGACTGGAGCTTGTCTGGTTAGCGAGCTGGATGTATGACAGGGGGGATCTCCGTTGAGCATTTTGGCTATCGCATCCTTGGCACAGCTATTTCATGAGATGTTCCTGAATTTAGGGTTTGCTGTTTTTTCTATTAGGGGACTGATGAATTACCTTTTCAGCCCTTCGAGTGCCCTGGCGAGTTTGAGCCGAGGAGGCCCCACTGGTATAATGACGCTTGGCACAATCACCCTTCTGTTCCTCTAGCCCTGTTCCCAGGAAACCACACAGAATGCACAATTGCGTACCATGCTTTGCTGCCCAACCGCATTGCTCTGGCCGTAGCTGAGCAGCAAGCTGTGTAACGTGGCAGATCGCTGGCTGGACGTGGCCCGATCCAACCGTTCAGAGTTTGTCTTCCCAGGGTTCATCACCATTCATTTTCTTCTCGATTATTAAATCTCAAACGGTCGCATTTGGTCCGAGAGATAGGAAGAGAGCGGGGGGGCAAATCAGAGGAGGGAATACCTAGCTGAAGGAGAGTACTTGAGGTTATGCCAGCCTAAAGCTCCAAGCATGAAGAGAGCATGAGCTTCTGTTAATTAAACGGAAAGGAATGGGCGAACGGTTTGAAAAAAGACAGATGAATGGACAAAGCGGGCCAGAACTGGTTCTGAGCTGGTTATGGCTGGATCCGTCGGCTTTCATGGCCTTCTTCAATGGCCCTGCTGGTTTGGAGTGTAGGTTCCCTCCCTTCCTTTTCCCTTTACTTCAGTTTATGCATTGTGGCTAATGTGATACTTGGGCACCAGCCTTTCAGAGCAGGATTCGGGATACCAGGGGGCCAAGGAGAGCCTGGAGACCCACACCCTGTGCTTTCAGAGCTCCAAGCTCCAGTAGGTTCATCATAAACAGCCACGGGGTGCCGAGGACCAAAGAGGCAGGAAGAGACCACAAAACAGCTATAGAGACATCAGGATCTGTATAGTGAAATGTGAGAGGTGGGCAGCCCTTGGTCGAGTCAGGAAAGTGAATACTTGTTCACGGTTCGGGTGGAAAGAGACTGCAGATTGTTGTTCACCGAAGTTAATTTGTTAATGGACACAGAGCTGTTCAGAGGTTTCGATGGTGCAGGTTTGTGATGTAAGAAGGGAGAAAAATACAGAGAGACCATATCAGAGGGGAAGCTTAAAGTTTTGAATGAGAATTTGATGTGAATTGTTACATTTGATGGGGTATTAGTGTCTTTTTTATTGCCTTTTTTGGTATTAATTGTAATACTTGTCTATATTTCATTTGCTGGAGGGAAAAGTTGATAAATGAGAGAGTTTGGTGATATCAGTCAAAGATAAAAGGTTTAAAGCAATTATTTTCTTTCAACTATACATTGCACAAACTTTTTTCACTCGGATTATGTATTAAAGCTTTAAAAAAATAGTTAATATAATTTAATAGTGTAATAATTTAATAATATAAATCACTATATTCTGTGGAACACGTAAGAAGATATTTTGGGAAATGTGATTTTGCACTAATACAATGGAAGTCAATGTTAGCCAATGTTGTTTGCTTACCAACGTTCTTCATATCTTTTGTGTTCTGTAAAATAATGAATGTCATACACGTTTGGAAAGAAACGACAGTGAGTAAATGATAAAAGTTATTTTTTGTGTGTCAATGTTATGTTGACTTCGAAGTGTCATGTCACATTTCATAACCAGAGTTTCTGTTACAGGTCACGACTGCAAAAAATCACAGTCTTAATCTCATCCTATTTCGAGCCGTTACATAATACATAGCTTCACTGCTCCATTTTTACACGGCTAAGCAGACCACATTCACCTCCTTTAATATGTGCTCTTATGTGTCTTTTGCTTATAGAGCTCTAACAAGAGAAGATACGGCACCTCCACAGAAATTCTCATTCTAAAACCATGGAGCCCGCCGAGATGAAAACTATCCCCAATGGGAAAGGGCATGAAGCTGGCGAGGACACGACTGATACTGCAATAAAAGGCCTATCAGAAGATGCGGCTCAGTAAGTGTGCACTCAAGGGTGCTGGATGTACTCACTGTTATTCAAGTATGGTTTATTGTAGATCATTTAATGTCTTTTCATTTTGAAATGTTTAGTAACACATTTTCACTTCAAGACTAGTCTAGACAGTAGCTGTAGAGGTGACAAATGGTGCCATTAAATGCATTTTAAATTGAAAGTGTGTCATTTGTGTGTCACTCAGCATTCGAGAAACTGAAGTAATCAATAATAATAAGTAACAGGTTTTCTATACACCCCCATCTAGTCCTACCCCAAACTCACGCCATTGGTTAAGCTTGCTTTGTTTAGATGGTCAAACATACAGCGCAATGTTTTGATGACGTCACAGAGGCACATTATGTACTCATTTAAAGGGCATTAACCTACGAATGGATTACTTATAAAAGTAAACTAAGGTCTTTGTTATGTCAAACAGGGTTTTTATTTGTGGTATCTTTCAGCTAGCCTAAAAGATTCAAGTCCTAAGGTGAAGCCTGTCTGTCATTACAGTTTTTAATGTCACAGCACAGTTCAGACATAATCCGGCACACAACACTGATGTTATGATATTATCTTAAATTTGTGTTCCATGTGTCTGGTATTGTGTAGCTGTTTTTGTACCTATGAATGTGTGTCACCCTGCATGTAAAGGATATGCCTCCATCACCTTTAGCAAATGAAATGATTCACAGACGAACAAGGACACGTGCACAAATGTGTTTATCTAAAGCTTTAGGTGTTCACTGTATTTTTTCCCGCTTTTTTGTGCTTTCGTGGATGCCGTGTACTTTGTAGGGAACTTGTACCAAATAGCACTGAAAATACCAGGTAGGTCATGTTAAGAGAGGAATTATTAAATCGCTGAATTAGTAAATCTATACATCATGTAATGTCATGTAAATTTAATGAGGACTGTAGCTGTCATTTTAAAAGCACCATTTCAGTGATCCATAAGACCTGTAAATTATATTCCAGTTCATACAAACAGTGAAGTGGATGTTGCACACCATGTATTTTAATACCCATTATGTACTGTTACATTTGTTATAGTTTTGCCAGAACAGCACATAATGTGGATGCAAACCTGGCAGAAAGCTCTGAGTTCCTCTCCAAAGCAGATGAAAAGAAAACTACTCGCTTCACAGATGTAAGGAGAGCTTTTGATAAAACGTTACAGTTTGTAATACTGTGTCTCTTGAGGCAATGTGAATTTGGTAAACATCAAATGAATGCATAGACTAACCTCTCTGCTTTTTATCTTGCTCAGTTTGAGGGGAAGACGTCTTTCGGGATGTCCGTCTTCAATTTAGGAAATGCCATCATGGGAAGTGGAATTCTGGGATTAGCTTATGCCATGGCGAACACAGGCATTGTCCTCTTTATGTAAGTTACTTTTGAACAAATAAATGTATGAATGAAAACTAGAAATGATGAAATTATCTCAATCAATTATTTTGATTGTTATAACCCACTTTGCATAGTTGATTAAAATGCCTATAGCTGTTTTTGTACTTAAAATGAAACCTGTTGTGTTTGTGGAATATGAACACTAATAGATGCTGTTAAACTAGTTTAATTAGTGATGTAGGATTGTGTGTACTGTACACATATGGTGCATGTGTGCACTTGTGTGTCTTGACCTTTAATACAGAACTCCTCCTTCATTTATTCTTGATCATTCAGGCGTAATGGTGTTGACTGGATCATGGCCGGTAATCATAAGATTCTTGTAGCCGTCACCATTGTGCCTTTGTACCCCTTAATCCCATGCATGTTGCTTGGGGTAGTAAATGTGTTAAAAGGCGATAAAGGCATGCCATTATTATTGGTAAATTAGAGACACCGTCTTGAAACATTCACATATTTATCTTCCACAATGTGATACTTTTTGAGTGATAAATAAATTAGCGTGTTACTAGATTTTATGCCTCAGTTTTGATTGAATCGTGACATGTTGTTTTTTTGCATTTTCTCCATGTTTTTGACAACACAGATCAATCACAAAATCATTACAGAACAAACCTAGAGAGTAATGATTATAAAAATGTTTTTTGTATAACGTGCACTGAGGGATAGGGCAGATTATTAAAGAACTCACATGTTTGGATTGTGTAAAGTTTGGCAGTGAAAGCAGATATTTAAAGGAGTCATATGACGCGGCTAAAACAAATATAATCGTTTGTTTTAGATGTAATGCAATGTCTATACACGATTAAAGGTTCAAAAACTGTGTATTTTCCACATACCGTGCTTGTGTGTATCTCCTCTTTACCCGGGCCTACCTGAAACGTGCAGATTTTAACAAATCTCACCGCTCTGTAAAGCGAGGTGTACTATGATTGGCCAGTTAATCAGTGCGTAGTGATTGGTCGAATACTTCAAGCGTGTGACGGAAATGTAACGCCTTTTACCATATTTTGAACATCATGTTCCAAAGCAATTGTACTGACAGTACTGACTTGCGTATATATTTGTGCGGACTTAGTCAACTCACACCCCGAACTGATGTAGATTTGTGGGGGTGTGGTTACACGAGGCGTTTCAGGCAGGTCTGGGCAAGCATTCACTTTCAGATAGAATGTATCTTTTGTTCTGACACTTTAATTTTTGCAATGTTACGTGTCTATTACATGCATGGGCAACTTATAACACACCAAAGACACAGAAAAACATCTGTTCGCGAAATATGACCCCTTTAAGACTTATATAGCTTTGTTGTTAGATAAGCTACTACTGCACATTCAGAAATTTGGTTTTATGTAATAAAACATCTTGTTCTAGCCCAATAGCTAATCCTTTAGTGCAGGGCTTCTCAACCTTTTTGACTCCAAGGCCCACCACTGTATTCAACAATACTTAAAGGCCCCCCTTCCACTCCCAAAATCTCCAATTGCTACCCAATAAAATATTTCAGTCGTTGATATTAACTGGAAACCTGTTTATTCAATTTAAAAAAGACATATTTTGGTTTTTAGTTTGTAATTTCAAACTCTTAGTCATCCTAAGGTCCCCTTGGCAGTCAGCCGGGGCCCCCCTGTTGAGAATCACTGCTTAAGGGCTTCATGGGGTCATTTTCAAACTTTTCCCCTCTATCTTTTTAGTTTTTTCACACAATCCACACTGCAAAAAAAGGACAGGAGCATAGTAGTCGATTATTGAGGTGTTCTGTATAAGAAATTACATGATATGTCAAACACAGAAAGATGTTTATAAATATCATCATTGATCAACTTGTGTGTATATAAATACTGTAGGTATATAAAATATTTGAAATCCAATCTAATTAAAACACGCTTCCAATTATTCAGCTAGTCCCTAGTTTTTGAAAACAAGCACGTTGAATCTTTGTTAAATCCTGCTCTCTGTGTTGGTGTGCTTGCTGTAATAATATGTTAAAAACTTAGCCTTTATTAGAAAAGTCAGATGTCCGGAGAGATTGTTTTCTGAATGACCTTCAGTGGAGCTGAGCGGGCCGTACCAGAACACTCACTTCACACGAGAGCTCTGCATTTATCTCATTCACGTTTTATTGCCTTTGTTAACAAAGAGTCTGTCTTGTGATGACAATAATGGTGGTGTAATAGTGCCTGCTACTTAACATTGACTCTCTGCTGTAATGGTAAAGATTGGGTTTGCATGCGTTGGGAAAATCTGTCTTGCCTTTTAATCTGGTTTGAGCTGTATACTGAGGATTTTTCCCTTTCTAAGAGGGCTTTGGATTTTGAGCTGTTTGGTATGACTGGGGATATCACAGCGATTTTGAACAATTGAACATTCTGTGTTCTGAATTGCACAGCATGTGGCCTGTCTGATCTGAGATCTGTATTTCTTCATTTCTAACTGTGGCTCTAGGAAAGCCATATATCAAACCTTGACATTGTTTAATAATGATGCCGAAGCTCCTTTCAATATTTGTGATGTTTTTTAAAGCTGTTAGTGAATCATAAATTATATGTGACATTGTTTGGCATGATTGTTATGTAACATATAGAGAAAAAATAAGGAAAGACAGAGATGTGGAAGAAAGGTGAGACATGGGAGATAGATTGGGGATTGTGTGGCATTGATGTTTGCAAAGTGTGAGCTGTAGGGCGACTTCAGGTCTGATTTTGCTATGTCACTTTGAATCCGGGCTGTCATTCCCCAGAGGCGAAAGAGGATTCACAAAAAAGCCCTGCAAGACTCCTTGAAAAACATCAACTAAATCAATTTCAGATGACACTTGTGCAAAGCTAGCGCCAATGAACAGTGTGTGGAGCTTATTTCAGTAATGACCCATGAGATGACTCACACAGAGATTGCTTCATTTTGCTCTGTTTATTTTCTATGATATTTATCCATTCTAAGATTAAGACAAACAACAAATCTTGACCTTTTGCCTTGAGATTTTACCTCCTGTGGTGTGCTGGGAAAAGTGGATGATAGAGGAATATATTGTGTTGAGATGTATGTTGTTTATGTTCCTTATAAGAGCTGTTTGTTTAGTGTGTGATGTATAGTTGACTCTAGGAATTTTACTTTAGAGATAGTGGAGGCAAGGATTTTATGGCAATAAAAACATTTGGATGTATACTTTGAATACTGCTTTAAACTGCTTGAATAAATGCTCTTGTGTTGGAGTGTAAATTAACAGTGTGCTTACAAAGAGCGTCAGTCATCCACTTTCTTCTCCATTTGCTGAAGACTTGTTTTCCAATAATTGAAGAACAGATGAAGCCACTTGAATTAAAGGTCTGAAATAAATGGATGCTCAAGAATAAATTGCACCACACACTATGGACAGTATCAATGTGTTCCTACCAGATGTGATTAACCGGATCTCACAAAAAAACATACTATAATAAAATATATATTATGATTTTGTATGAATTTGTATGATGTGAATTGTACAAAAACGTTTTTTTATTAAAAAATAAAACACTTTAATCTTTATATCGCTGCATGTAGATGTACTAAAATGGGAGATCTACGATTTCTCACAAATAACTCCCCTTCTACAATAAAATACATATTGCCATGAGATTTAATGTGACCCAAGTTTAAAAACAGACAGGTCATTTATCTTGGCACGCTGAAAATGTCTTATTACACGATGCAGCCAATCAGAACAGAGCTGATGTTTAATGTACAGTTATGTGTATGTAGGTAAGACATCACCAATGTAAAGCTTACTAAAATAACACATGATTATTTACTTTACACAATTTACTTGCCCATGATTCATTTTATATTAAAATGTCTTCTAAGGGAATGCGATCCAAAATGGCAAAAAGCACATCCAGCCAACATCAAAGTACTCCAAATAACTCTTCTTGGTAAATGAATGCTTTCTGAAGTGAAACAATATAAAGAAAATGATGTTTTGAACTTATTTAATGATCAAGAACTTCCTATTATAACTGAAGAAGACAAGTCATAAACGTCTAGGATTGCATGAGGGGGAATACATTTAGAAAAAAATCATATTTAGGCCGACTAATCTTTAAAAGCTTCATGAGGGCAAACACTTTTGTAGTGTCATTCAGGTCATCTGCATGCACTGACACAACCCAGATGGTGCGCAAATCACATGTTTTATCGAGATTATTTAAAGCTTTATTATCTCTGGTTATGCCGTCTCCACTGTACTTTTTGAACAGTTCTAGTAGTACTCCATATTTTAAGATCTATGACTGGTTTGTTGTCCTGTAGCTCCAAGGTTTCTAGGGAACACTCATGCTAATAATATGTTCTGTATACTATGAATGCACTGCATATCTTTTAAGATAAAAATGATCTTCCAAATGATTTTACGGACTGAATATCTGCAGGAGAGCTCCTGTGAGTCAGCATTGCAATGCACTCATCGACTTCTGCTCCTGCAGCTCGACGGGGGATTTGAAGAAAAAAAGCAGGAGAAAAGAAAACGTGTGAAAGTTGAATCTAAGTGCTTGGCAGACTTCTTCTACATCGGCAGAAATGCCAAGACATTCTGAGACTGGAAAAAGAGCTGAAACTGGCCGTTTGAATTTAGGGAGAGGAAGAGATTTTGAGTCAGTAGAGCATGTTTTGGGTTCTCAGCTGGAGCTGTTTGTTCAGATGTTTGCGGCTGGAGGGTCTCGTTGTACTTATGGGCCATGTGAGACTTGTGATGACGTTGTCTGGTACTTTTCCACGGTTGTACTCTTTTATGTTTTTCTTTGCATAATATTAATACACTGTTTCGTAATACCAACACTGACAACTCATTAGCAGTTCACAGCCTGTGGAGGTAGATACAATTAGTTTTTCTCACGTTTATGCCATCCCAGATGTGCATGACTTACTTTTTAAAATTGAACACGAATAACTACACAAATGTCTCCCAACCTTGCTCCATTTTAAAGAACTCTTCAGAGTAAATATAAAGTATGGCCACATTCGTGCTTGGCTTTGTTTCATATTTTGCCCCAATTGCGTTTTGTTTTGTGTCTCTCAGAATTCTACTCACCGCTGTTGCCGGCCTGTCCGCATACTCCATTCACCTGCTTCTAAAGTCCTCAGGGGTTGTGGGTAAGTATTGCATTACACTGCTCTGCTGTCTCTTCTAATATAGTTTATGATATGTATGGTGAACGGCATCATGGGTAATATGTAGTGTTAAGATGTAGCCGGGAACTGACGTACATCGTCTCTATCACGGCTCCGTGACCATCTGCTTCGCTCCTGTGTGAGACATTTTAATTGGCCAGAAAATTTCTGGTGTGCATTGGGCTAAAAATAGCAAAGCATCCGCTGTGCTTGATCAATTGTAGCTGTCATCCTCAGTGCTTTGTCAACTATAAGCCTACGGTTGCCATGAACCCACGTTTGTTACCTTGACAGACTGTCAGACCTCAAATGATGTACACTGTGTGATATATTTAAGCACTAAACATTCAAAATTCACGACTATATTCAATAACAGCTCTGCTTTGTTAGAATTATAGACTGTTGTTGGCCAATCAGCATCTAGAGATCTGTTTTTTGGTATTTAATAATAGACCGATATTACATTTACTTAATTACTGTACACTACGCACATTGTGTGTAGATTTGCTGCTATGTAGTAACATGTAAATTATGTGTCATTTGCTGTATTATGGTCTAACACTTGTACAGAAATGTTTACAAGAAATATCTACTGTAAACTCTTTCTACTTATAATCTGTCATACTGCCATGTTGGTGGGAACTGCACACAAGTTTATCACCTACTGTTGCACATGTGTATATGGTTGAGTGACGACAAAGGGATTTGATATCAAGTAAATATAAATGCCTGGTAAAGAAAAACTCATAATGTCGGTAAAATTTCAATGAAAGTGAATTTGACATCATGGAAAGAATCTTAAATCAAAGCATTTTTCATTGAACTTCAGACCCCTGCAGAAGATTTACCCCTGACTGCTGCTTGTTATATTAAGTGTTTTTGCTTCTTTGTTGTCAGGCATTAGAGCTTATGAACAGCTGGGCTACCGAGCCTTTGGCACACCAGGCAAGATGGCTGCAGGTATCGCAATCACCTTGCAGAATATTGGAGGTGAGATGCTGCCCAACACACAATCTCAGGAGACACAATGTATTGTATTGTGACCCTGTGAAGGACGCTTCACAAACACACACAGCTCTGCAAGGGACCTGAAAATTGATTGATGTCATTCATTTCTTTTTGACACCCTAGGTAGTTGCTCACATTTGTTTTTATTCCTTTCTCTCCTTGTACAACTCCTCCCTCCTCATCCTTCTTTTATAAGGTTAGGGACTGTAGGCGAAAAAATAATACAAAATAGCCAAACATAATCTGAGTATATTTTTTGGTAAAACCAGTACGGTTCAGGTAAAATGTATTTTATTGTCTAAAATGTACGCAAGGCAAAGCAAGTTTATTTATTAAGCACATTTCATTCACAAAGGTAATTTAAAGTGCTTTAAAAAAGCATCTCTAGAAATATATAATATAAAATCACGAGATATTTACAGGTGCAATTTGGAAAGAGAATCTTATCACAGAAATGCAACCTAATATACATAACTACGTCTTCAGAGGTGTAAAAAGACTTCACAAAATCTAGCGTTATATACAGTATGATAACCTAAGAATGAGCTATTTCTATCTACATACACCGCGGTCCCCTTATGGAATTCGTCATGTTGTTTCTACTGTAGCCCCTTAACAGATAAACTGCTCCACATAGAGCAGTTTACTAAATACGTATCCTCCGGCAAAGAAATGAAAACGTGATGACATCTTTGTCCGGTGTCAGCCACCGTAGTGCTTCGAAAGGGGGGTGAGGGGTTTGGAGTGAGTCATTGGTTGCAATTTGCAACCTCACCGCTAGATGTCGCTAAATTGCATACATTGGAACTTTAAGTATGTAAAAATAACAACAAAATTGAATTGAAATAAAATTGCAAAAGAAGGATATAAGTAAATGAGATGGAAAAGCAAGCTGTGGAGATCTGCAGTAAAGATGCTTTTGGGCCAAACATGACCCAAAAAACGAATGACAATGGAAAAGGTTACACTTTATTTTACAGTTGCCATGTTACAGTGAATTATAAATGTAATTACTGAGTAATAATAATTAATTTCATGTACTTGTTATAGGGATAAGCTGTGGTTTAGGTTTAGTTAGATGTAATTATGCATAATGTATAGTAAATACTATAGTAAATACATAAATTAGGGCAACGTGAAATAAAGTGTTACCCAAACTAATCCTCAAATGCGGAAATTTGACACTGTCTTGACATTATGTTTTTTGTATGTTGGGTCTAATATTGTTTTGAATTTCAGTTGTTTTTGAAGGTTTTGTCATTTGAACTGTGATTCAATCTACAGTGATGGACAAAGATCCAGAGCCGTCTGGCGATTGTTGCTTGTTTATTATAGAAGTGATTCTTCTTGACTGTGACATTTGCTGCCGGGATAATAACCACGATTCCCAGAATGTATCCTGGATTAGAGGGTGTTTACTGTATATATTTGTGTGTGTGTTTGTTGAATCTCACAGCTGTCCTCTCTCTTTTTTCATCACAAAGCTATGTCCAGCTACTTGTATATAGTGAAGTACGAGTTTCCACTGGTGATCCAGGCTTTTCTCCAGACGGATAATATAACAGGGTGAGTAAACCTGTGTCTGGATGGTCCTGAAACCGAATATTGTGCTGTGCTGTTTTTAAACCCAAATTGATGTCTCCACTGTTTATTGGCCAAATAAGGACATGAGATTAATGTAAACTGTTTTAGCCAAATGTCAAGACCCACATCTACTGTCATGGGTTGAAGGGGAAAATTATTTGTTTACTTATATTGTAATTCTACCAGTTGTTTGTATAGCAACTGGTGTGTGAGTGTGTGTGAGTTCGCATGTGTGTGTATTTAGAGGTACAGCCGTGTGATAGATCGAATAGATTTGGCGAGAGCAGCTTTATGTGTGAAGATCAGATCTTTCCTGACTATAACAGTCGTTTGGACTGCCTGAGAAGTTTGTGCGTATGTGTGTGTGACCGCCTCCTGTGACGCAAACAGACTGCAGATGCAATGACTGGAGCTCAGCCCGACAGAAGGCCTGAGCACATACACGCTGGAGGACGCCTCAAAAACTCCACAGAAACGACCTTTGGCTGCCTCATTTGAATTCCTCACCTCTCGGGATGAGCGAGGAGAATCACGACGCGGTAAACAGCGGTGATTCATCTCAGTTTTAGCGGATACTCATGCAGCCGTCCCATCCTCAGAATCGACACGAATGTGACGTTCTGTATGAAAAGAAGTACAGCAGGGTTCAATAAACATCCTGATCTAAGATGAATCGGAACGTGATGACAGTTCATTCAAAGCAAAAAGAAGTCTAGACAGATACAGGAGAGCTCATTGTATTCATGAGGTGAAGAATTGTGCATCTTATGAAGCATGGATGACATAATCGATTCGGAATCTATGGTGCCTTAAAAATAATCACTGCAATATATTGAATGTATATGAAATAACGAATATATATACAAATGAGTTTTTGGATTACGTAAATCTAAACAGGATTACGTAGGGAGTAGGCAGTGACTTGCCATAATACCCTTTTCCATCGTGACAGCAAATTCTCGGATTGGCTTTGTGGGTCTTTATTGGCAATTTATCACAATTTCATACAATTTAAATAAAAATCTAACTGCCATATGGCAGAAATTTTACAGAATTATTATTTTAATTCTGAAACTGTACAGTTGCACTTTATATGCGCTCCGTATTTTTGGCTTCCTGTCTTGGTATTGGCCAGTATCGTGATCTTTCAAGTCACTTTGGTAAGCATTGAATGTATTCCTTCATTTTGTACCCAGACAGGCCTTCATCTTGACTGGACAGTAAGAACTGTCGAAAGGAATTCATTCACAGTATGTTATTGTGTGTGTTCAGGGATGTGTTGACATACGTTTCACTTGCTGACTCACACTACTGCTCACGTGAAACCAATGTGGCAGAGAAAAAACATCTAGCACACACTCACAGATCTTCACACAACCAGTCAAACACTATCACCTCCAGTGACCTGTTGAGATAATCTTTGGCTGGATGGAGTAACTTCATTGTCTCATCAAGCATCATCTCATCATCTTCCTTCGCTCAGTCTTGGTCTTTAAGGGCTGCCATGCTTTTGGTCTTAATAGGGGGCAGAATAACAGGCTTAGCAGCTTTAGGAAAGAAAGAGAGGATTATATTCTTTAATAGGGGTTCTTCACAATCATTAAGCCAGATCCATGGCATACACATTAGGGTCTCAAATGACATCAATGGCGAGCTCTGCTTCTTAAAGGGATAGTTCACTTAAAAATGACAATTTTTTCACCAGTTACTCTTCCTCATTTCATTCAAAACTTTGATGAGTTTAATACGTCTGCAAAACACAGAATAATTGATTTAAAATCAAAAATATTGGTTACAAAACAACACTGGCCCCCATTGACTTACACTGTAATACAAAACCACTAAGACATTTCTGATAATATCTTGGGTCTCGCAGAACAAAACAAAGTCATACATGTTTTAAATGACATGAAGGTGAATGTCAGAATTTTTATTTTTGGGTGAACTATGCCTTTGAAAAATAACCAATAATATCCAATCTTTTTGTTTTTCTCTTTTGAACCTTTTTATAGGGCGTGGTATTTAAATGGCAATTACCTGGTTGTCATTGTATCCTGCACCGTCATCTTGCCATTGGCTCTTATGAAACAGCTCGGTAAGTCCCAAACCTCAGATTCTTATGTTCTGAACACGCGGCTTGATCTTCTCATGGCTATCTGACTGCGTACTGAAATGCATCTGAGACTATAATTATAGCCTGATATTTATTGCAAAAATGTTATGTTAGTGTAACAATTTAGTTTTTAATGGATGTACGAGTCAACTCAGACTCTTCATGAAAGCCTTCTGAGAAATTTATTCAATGCATCTGTGTGTTTCAGGATACCTCGGCTACACCAGCGGTTTCTCTCTCAGTTGCATGGTGTTCTTTCTGATTGCGGTACGTTCATCGTCCTAGTTAAATCTGTCTGGTTCTGCTGGCATATGGTGTTTGTTTAGCACTGCTGTGCTTTTTTCTCATTTCTCTGTGAATAATGTGCTGAGAGTGTGACGTTTCTTTATCTCACCTTTTAATTAGCACTGTATCTCACGATTAGCAGGAAGATTTTTTAAGAATATCCTGATGGTTTCCAGCAGCAGGCTGAATGTGTTTACTGTGTGTAGTATTTTTAGAGTGGGCTTGTGTTTGGTGCTTCTCGCTGACCTAGTTTTAGAAAGGCTCTTTAATCTGAGCACACAGCTTCAGGTCTCTCTGTCCCCACGCAAGCGTGCGTGCGTGTGCTATAGCATCACGCTGGATTGGTAAAACCGTCTGTTCTTCATTCAATATCTACCCTTTAAAGATAACACTACTCTTCTTTCGCTTTTACTCTGCTCTTCTTTTACCTTCTTTTCTTCTTTCGGGTCTTCTATGTTTAAACAAACACCAAATTAACTAACACAAAGACTCTCATCTGATGTGACTCATTTTTGATAAATAACTTATCAGTTAATTATTAGTTGAGGAATCAAAATTTGTAGGATCTTTTTAAATAAAAGCAATTAATATACTGTAGAAACATTGGATATCAGAACTCAAAACTTACACATTTCAGAAAATCATTTTAGAAGAAACAACCTGTTCTGAAATCATTTGATTTGCAGCAAAAGAAACACTCATTCATATTCTTTTTTAATATACTTTAATGGCCAAAAGAGACGTCTTCGTTTTTTTTTCAAATGTATTATTAAATTTGTTTTAAAACACATTGTGTTCTTGTATAGTTCTACTTTTTGGTGTAGTTTTTACCTTCTTATTATTGTTTTTATTTATCTATGGCAGGAAGAACCTGTTAGAAAGTAGAGCATAAATAAAAGTCATACAGGCACAGCAGCAAAACAGCTCCGTTTAATTATAAGGGTCAAAGATACAAAAATAAGTAAAGTTTGGTATAAAAATGTAAATTTAATCAGATAAACGCACTTACATCACGGTGAGATTGAAGCTGAATATATAATGTTTAATTCATTTATCTCTCCCTTCAGGTGATCTATAAAAAGTTCCAGCTGCCTTGTCCTTTCGTTGAGTTTTCCCACAATAAAACTTTGATGAGCTTTAACACAAGTGTGGCTGACGGAGGAGTGCAGATGACCGCTGAAGATCCCGCATGCACCCCGCGCATGTTTAACCTCAACTCACAGGTGTGTTTTCAAACTTTGGCCAGCATCTCAATACAAGAAATAAAGCTGTGGCATTAAAATTCATAAATTGTAAGATTTTGAGGCGTTTCAAATGACACGTTGCAGTTCTTGATAAACAGTTGCATGATTCCCATCAATCTGAGTTTAATTTTACTTCAGTCAGATAACATTTCTCAAAGTATGTGAAAATCTGGAAAGTTAAGTTTACGTAATGATAGCATGTGTTTGGATTTCTAAAGCACTAGATAGTGTCAAGGAACTTTTTATTGCCAGCAGGCTAGACATATTCGTAAGACAGTGGATAGAACTGGTATTTCACCAAAATAAAAAAATTCTAATGTCTAATAGCCCAGGTCCCGTCTAAGACACGACTTAATCACAGCTACAGTTGGCCCTCTGGAATGTGCAACAGTGTTTAATTGCCTTTAAAATTTGGGGTTTGGGATTGCGCTTGCCCCTGCGGTATCCATGGTAACGAGACGTGATCTGGTCTGTGTGTTTTCAATCAGACGGCCTACACGGTTCCCATCCTGGCTTTCGCATTCGTGTGCCACCCCGAGGTGCTGCCAATTTACACGGAGCTGCGCAAGTAGGTGGCAAGTTCTTTCAGTCGGTCTGGAACCAAGGATGAGTCATTTTGTGCATATGGATGTCATTATGCTGTGCACAGCTACCCATCTGCTTCACTGTCCAAAGAACTGTGTGGTTAAACCAGCCTAGATCATATCAATGATACGCTTAAACCTGTAGTTCACCTGAAAAAAATACGTGTTATATATAAAAGCATTATAATAGATTTTGCAGAAGCATTGTGTGGAGTGTTAACTGACATTGCTGAAGTGTGTGGGATGATAAACAGATCTGTGTTGTGACATTTTATTTCTCGATTTTAGCCCCACCAAGACAAAGATGCAACACGTGTCCAACATCTCCATCGGGGTCATGTACGTCATGTACCTTCTAGCTGCTCTGTTCGGATATCTGACTTTCATTGGTGAGACTTTAATTCATCCGTCATACCATCATCACACACCTTCCTTTCTTTCTTCCATGTATCGTGAAAAATACAAACAGAGAAATTCCCTTCAAAACTATTCTCTTTAACCACACCAATCCAAATTCAGATATAGCACCAATACGGTTGCAGCATTTAGGACAACTTTAAGTCTGTATGTATATAAATAAATATTACACCCCACAGTGACAGATTGGAGGAGGTCGTTCTTGAAGTGGCATAAACGTTTAGCTTTAAGATGTGGATTGTGCTGATTTTAGGTATACTTGAGGTCATATATGGATAATACAGTACATCAAGCAGCACAGATGAGCAGTGCACCACAAGGTCATTTAGCCATCCAGGGAAAAATTCTATGCCTCTGACGTTGTGACTCAGCTGAGATCGAGAGAGGAGGTTTTGTTAAGCTGGAAATGGATTAGAGACCTGTGTGATAAAGATTGATGTGCCGAGTTGTCAATCAGATAGAGATGTCATCGGTAGGAGACATATGATACAAAAGTAGAGAAATGGTTTTAGAAATTCTCATTTTGGGCACAAGATTTTCGCCTTCTAAATAATTCACACTCCCATTGGACAGGTAAATCGAAAGCATAAAAACATATGGAGACCTCAGCTGTCAGCCTGATGATGTGATGATCTGAATGTAAGGGTAATTTTGGAGTAGTGCTATCACTCCCTCTAGTGGCCATTGTGTATCGATGAAACTATTACCACTGTGGTCTGAGAATTTTTATTTAATGAAACATGTTAATAAAGTGCTGTATACTTTTATTCTTTTTTCTTGAGCGAGCACTTAATACACAAAATGAAAAAGGGTTATATTTGTGTTTGTAGATAAAGTGGAGCCTGAGCTGCTGCACACCTACAGCCGCATCGACCCGTATGACACACTCATCCTGTGTGTCCGTGTGGCTGTACTGATCGCCGTCACACTCACTGTACCCATCGTGCTGTTTCCTGTAAGTTACACACACAAACATGTTGTGTTTTACTATCACGGTGGCTTCTTTCCATTGACTTGTGTTGTTTTTAAGCTGAGCTAGTAATATCTATCCCCTAAACCTAACACTAACATTTCTGTATATTTGATTCTTTAAGATATATTGAGTATTAATCAGTGTTACGTGCCCAATATTATGTGTGTGAAAATTGGATAAGCCCATTTTTAAATGTTGTAATGTTTCCATAATGTAGGTAAAAACCAAACCCTGCCAAATAAAACATTACGTTTGTCAAAGGTCCGGTGTGTAATTTATTAGAGGATCTATTGACAGAAATGCAATATAGAATACATAACTATGTCTTCAGAGGTGTATCAAGACCTTACATAAGGAGGCATTATGTTTTTATTACCTTATGATAGATCTGAGCTATTTCTGTACCGCGGGTCTCCTTACATTGAATTCAACATGTTGTTCCTACAATAGCCCTAAACGGACAAACTGCTCTACAGAGTGCATTTAATTATACGTTATTTCCTCCAGCACCTTAGCAAAGAAGCGAAAACGCGATGACAACTTTGTCCTGTAACAACCACTGTAGTGCTCTGAAAGGGAGGCAACCTCACCACTAGATGTCTCTAAAATCTCCACATTACTCCTTTAAAGCAAATATTTAGGTCAACTACGTCCAATTCATATGCAATATTTGTGTTTGAATCAACTCGTTTAATAGTAAGTGCACAGACCAAGAAGACTAAACCAAACCATTGTAATAGATGTAAGCCATTCATTTTCTTAGACGTTAGTTTCACTTATCTTCGTTCTTTAATAACACATTTTGCGTGTCTGTCTGACTTCAATGAATTAATTTTTTTCTCTTAGGTAAGGAGAGCGATCCAGCACTTGTTTTTCTCAAATAAAACCTTCTGGTGGCCACGTCACATCGCTATAGCTGTCACCCTGCTGGCCCTCATCAACTTACTGGTCATCTTTGCCCCAAACATCCTGGGCATCTTTGGGGTCATCGGTGGGTTTGTTGCTCTTGATTAGTGTTATTCTAGATTCTTGGTCGTGGCGGTCTGATTCATTTCTCCTTCATTTGAGTTTCATTAGCGTGCAAAAGGGAGTACGCAGCAGTACAGTATAGTGTCCTTATGGGTCACCATAGCAACCTCACAGGTCTCTTTTATCTCCACATGTATTAATGTCTCAGACTGTAATAATGCAGCTACAGCGCCGTCCATAAATCCAACCCCAACAGCCTTATTAATCACTTGAGGAATGTGTATGTAATTATCTAATAAGTCGTACGTTATTCTTTTTTCTACTTTGCTAATCTTACAGCACTAAATGTTTCCCCACTTTGTGGGAGTTTCACAGACCTCCCTCGGAGAAGAATGTGCACTATTGTTCTCTTTAAAGGCCTAGAGCACACTATTACGGCCACCCGGGATTTCTCTTCGACTTTATTATGTGAACAGACTTAACTCCATCTTGAATGAAAAACCTCAGATTTGCTGACTTGGGGCAGGATTTGAATGGAATATGAAAATCTAGTCTTACAATGAGTATGTGTGTATATAATACACACATATAATATAATACAATAATGTGTGTATTTTACCGCAGGTGCCACATCCGCACCGTGTCTCATCTTTATATTCCCGGCTGTGTTCTACATCCGTATTGTGCCTGAGGAAGAGGAACCACTGCGCTCTTTCCCCAAAATCCTCGTAAGTGCTTATTGACGTGTGAGATCTAGTTTCTTATCTGTTCCTGGAATGCTGACGGATTGAAAGCTCTCACGCGCCATTAAAAAAAGATTCCCTGAAAACAAATCATGTAAAGAGCTTGGGCAATCCCTTGGGTGAATTGTTGTGACCTGAAACCGAGTAAACTAGTTACGCTTGAGTTACATCAAACTGTGGCAATCTCAGTTAAAGGTGGAAAGTTTCAAAGAAAGAGATTCACACCTGAACATGTTATAATAGGATTTGTGATTGAATAGACGTTTTATGTAAAACGTTTTATAATTGTTTATAAACCACGTGTAAGCCGTACAGTATTAATTATTTTCTCTCTCTCTTTCTTTCACAGGCTGCTTGCTTCGCCATTTTAGGAGTCTTATTTATGATAATGAGCCTGAGCTTCATCATTATTGATTGGACGTCAGGGAGCAGCAAAGCAAGCAGCGGTCATTAGGCCGCGCCCTCTTTTGGTTAATGCTTGTATTTTTTTACAGTATATATTTTGTTAATGTGGGGTCAGTAGTTAGGGAGGATGCATAATCTCTCATTGATCTCTTGTCGCTTCACCAGTATGATCGCTATTTTAGATACAGTTTTCCAGATTCTCAACCTCATTCAAGGCATTTTTTGTTAACTGCATGTGCTGTAAATGGGCTTTTTAAATCTGGGAGCCACCCCATCTCAGGTCGGCATTAAATCTATTCAGAAGCCATTCGTTCTAAAAAGGAGTATTAGTGGCATTGAAATACAGTATTTAGCATTAAACAAGCTGGACAGTTTAGAGCTAAAAGATTCAATGTTAGTGCCTGAAAGTCAAAGCCAACGATGGCTTACCCTCAAGACGTGCCATAGTAACAGCACATGCAGTACGCGGACAAAAGGCGTTTGCTCACAAAAGGGATTTTGCATTCTAACCAAACAGACTCACCAGCTGGCCCGACCTCCCATCTGCAATAGTTTCACGCCAGTTAATATCATAACCTTTGGCCACATTCAGAAGAGATTAGTAAGTGCTTCGAAAATTTTTTGGTTCTCTACACGCTTAATTGTAACGTCATCATATCTCATCTTAGATATAGCAATACTCTGTGCAATAGCTGGCTGTGAGAAATCTGACACGTAAGGCTGCTGAGAGACGGTTGCCGCGGCAACCTGTGACCTCATCCAGACCCGATTGGCTGCAGTCTATTACACAATTTCCGACTTATGCAAGGTACATTTAGTACAACAGATAAACTCTACAGGTGTCACATTTTTATATGGATTTATAAAGCTGATCCTTTCTACAATATTTAGAGATATACTGTACATGAATATACTGTATATTTATAGATATATAGGCATAAATATACAAGATATATGTACACTGTACAATGAGCATTCCGATTTATCTGGTATCTATCATGTCCCTTTACAGTATTTAGCTGAAGTGCCATCTTTAAAAAAATCAGTTTCATAACAGACGATAAAAGGCACATTCTGAATACGTTTTATGAATGCTGCTGGTTGCGATGGGAAAGCACAGATCAGTTTATCGTGATCCAGTATTTGTCCTAATGACAGACTGATTTTGAAACCAAAAAAACACAAAAATTCACAGGGTCCTCTCCTCGACTGGAGAAACAAACGTGACACAGTGGTGCAAATAAATGTTTTAGTCACAAGGCAAAACAGTCTAAGCACAGGAGGTAATATTAAGATTTACTTTAAATAGGATTGAGAATGAGGCATTTAACTTAAGTTGGTTTGGTAATGACTGATAAACTGTAGCACTTTCAGTTGAAGCACAACTTCCTCTCGGCCCCTAGTGACAAACAAACAGTATGTCATAATCATAGATTTATATATTTTGTAGACAGTTATACGAACAAAGCCTATGTATTACTAACTGTAAATTGTTCAAAGACAAAATACTAAGTAACGTGTGGATGTCTAACATGGTACATGACTATTTTAATCTTCGTAATTGAAACTTATCCTGAATACTATAAATGAAGCACTTACTGGCCCATAATGATATTAGTAGTGTTTTAGTGTGCGTATATGTGTGAATGTGTATTTTCTCTTCTCGCTTATTGAGAATGAATACATCAGTCAGTGAATGTACTGTAATGGACTATAAGATGTTTAAATGAGATGTGCTTTTAAATCGTGGTACTTTTTTATTTCGTTTGTCTGTTTAATTCATGTTTAATGGATGGACCAGCCACACACACTAATAAATGATCATATCTGTGAAGCAGTATCAGCGTAATTACATATCTGGATGTATTTCTTCAGTGTTCTAAATGTCCCCGGTGCTGCATCATGGGCCTGTAAGACAGAAAAGGCACTATTATATATTAAAGATGCTTTTGAAGATATGTTGGGCATCCAAAAAGAAACGTTCTGTTTCTTGTTAAGCCATCATTTCCATATTTGCGGTGTTTTGGATATATTTAGAGAAACGACTAATGATTTGCTGTTCACATATGTGTTTTATTTACTGAAGTGCTCTATTGAAATGACACGAGGAGCTCATTGTTCAATCTTTTTTTAAAGAAAAAGCTGTGTATTCTGGTGATGATGTTATTCAGTGGAGTATTTTCTCACAAATACGTGTGGTTTTTAAAGCACAAAAGTATTACATCATCTCAACGGTGTTTGTGTTCATGTGTGTTCATGTGTGTTCAGATGCCTGAGATATATACGTGGTTGTCAAAGAACTGCAAAAAGAATTCTGTCAAACATTTCCTGATTTGTTCGGGTCTGAACGTGAGTCAGAAAGTTCAAAGGTGAATTTCATTCAAAAAATATGAAATTACATTTTGCATTTAGAAAGTGAAGCCTGTTGTAGGCTCAATCTAAGGGATCCCCCATTCATAATATTATAATAAAAAAATACTAAAACCATTCATTTGCAGTACAATTTAAACAATGGATTGCTTTCCTGCATCTCTACATTGTGTTTTAAAGAGAAAATGAGCACAGTGGATGCACCAGACACATTATCATGTTTTTATAATGAGGGTAGTTTACAATAACCCTTGAGAACTTATTAACCTACAATTTTTCATTGCCATTATATACCACTCAATAGCAATATTAACTCTTTATAAACCCTGCTCCATTTCAAACGTATACTGACATTAAGAGTGGTTCCGAACAAGCAATGCCCTCCAGTGCTGTGCTTCCATCATTGTTATTTCAGTTTGTTTTTATAGTTTCTGATCCGACAACCGTAGCATTTTTGTAGTCACCTTTGGATTGTACCATTATAAGATCACCAAATCTGCAAATATCACAAGGTGGCAGAAGGGGTAAGAATTTGTACTCGTCCATTTACCAGCTGTGCTTGTGTCTGTCAGCTTAACGTTTCCCTTGTGATGTTATGAAAATGTGATCTGTTTGTAATGAATTCATTACTGACATGACAACATTTATATATGTTGTACATAAATGTAAACCCTTTATATTATAAGCACATTTATTAGTTTGTATATTGTAAATAGCCAGATGATGTTATAGTCTGATGATTAAAACGTAATAATTTTTAAAAAGCCAGTTTATGTCTTTATTTTCGTTATTCTCAGTATTGAATACATTGCTGGCAGTTAATGTACTGTAAACAATGTTCAAATAAAAATGAATAAATAATATTTGTGTGCTTTTGATTTTGTCTTTGAAAGCTTTATCTCACGGAAGCTTGAGTCACGTGAGTTTCTTTCTGCTTGTGTGATGTCACTGTGGCCTTTAAACAGTTCTCATCATTTATTCACGCTCATGTCATTCAAAACCAGCATGACTTACTTCTGTGGAACACAAAAGAAGATATTTTGAGAAATGTCTCGTGTCATTCAAAACCAGCATGACTTACTTCTGTGGAACACAAAAGAAGATATTTTGAGAAATGTATCGTGTAATTCAAAACCAGCATGACTAACTTCTGTGGAACACAAAAGAAGATATTTTGAGAAATGTCTCATCTCATTCAAAACCAGCATGACTTACTTCTTTGGAACACAAAAGAAGATATTTTGAGAAATGTCTGATGTCATTCAAAACCAGCATGCCTTACTTCTGTGGAACACAAAAGAAGATATTTTGAGAAATGTCTCATGTCATTCAAAACCAGCATGACTTACTTCTGTGGAACACAAAAGAAGATATTTTGAGAAATGTGTCTATGGTTTTGTGTACTAGTTAAGCCAATGTTGTTTGGTTACCTATGTGCTTCAATATATCTTGTTTCGTGTTCACTATGGAATGACATGAAGGGGAGTAAATGATGAAAGAAGTTTCATTTCTGTGTGAATCATCCTTTGAAATCCTCGGTAAAGGACACTGTGCAAAAGTTCTCCCAAAAATGAAATGAAGAGTCAGTCATTAACTTGCCCTCTTGTCATATCAAACCTTTATGACTTTCTTTCTTCCGCAGAACACGAAAGAAGATATTTTGAAGAAAGTTGGTAATGGAACAGCACTGGTCCCCATTCACTTTTACTTTATGGACACAAAACCAATGCAAGTGAATGGGGCCAGTTAACAACATTCTTCAAAATATCTTCATTTGTGTTCTGCGGAAGAAAGTCATACAGCTTCGAAATGACAAGAAGAGGGTGAGTAAATGATGACGGAATATATATTTTTGGTTGAACTATCACTTTAACAGCACATATCTTTACCCCCTCTTATCTGGGTCCCTCATTGCTAACATTCTGCTAATATGTAAAACTGTTTATGTAAAAACAAAGGATTGTCTTAAAGCAGCAGTTCCTGGAAAATATTCACATGGTTTGTTCTTTCCTTCCTGTGGAGGAAAAAAACAAATGATACTGATCTCCCCCAGAAAAAAACTAACATGCTGCACTGAAAACACAGTTTGTATTGTGTACACGATAACACATCAAACCGGAAAGACATGTTTGAATTGGAAGTTTAATATACACAGATGTGAGATGTCCAAAGGTCTGACTAGTAGCAATTCTTAATTTTAATGATCACAAACTATATAATATTTGAGAGAAAGAAGAAGAAATCAAGATTAATTCCAGAACCTTTTGTTTTTTGTCTGCTTTGCTTAAATGGTTGCGTGTAGCAACCCTTGTAAGGAATGAAATCTGACCTCTATTTATAAGTTTATAATTTGAATAAACACGATCGTGGTTGATAGATAAAATATTTTTAGTTCCATTAAAAAGAAGAAAAAAGTAAGATCTTCCAAACAGAGGTTCTGCAAATGACGAAAAGTTTATTTGTTTACTTTTGGAGCTAACATTTTATTCCGGACACACGGGGGCGGTATAAAAACATAGAAACAGCCCTGGCTTTCACAATTCTCCATACCCCAACAAAACTGTCGTTGTTCTGTCTATATAATCGTTTTTTGTCAGTCTGACTTTATTTTTGTGTGCCTATTTGTGAAAACAGTCCTGTTTAATAGAGCTATTTTGGGTTTCACACGACGAACCAGCAATGACCTGTTAACTACATTTCCCATGAGTACCTGCGGTGGGCGTATCAGAGAGGGAGTGCCAATGCGCGAGGAGACCAACAGTTACTAAATTGTCGATGCTGTGTGAGTGTGGCATAGAGCAACTTCTCACAGCGGATCGGGGTGTGGCGGGTTTGAAAACACTGAAATAAATCAGAGACCGCTCAGCTTTAGCTACCTAACGGTGCATATCCTAAACCACTGGCGGTACCATTTACAGGACTATAGGACGAACGCAACGGACAAAAAGGGATTTGGGTATTTTTGACAATTTCCCGTGTTCGCTTGCTCTTTATACCTGGACACGAGGGGCTGGTCTTAACTTTTTTGCTCAAACTTTTTCGGATTAGTGGACATTGTTTTACCGCGTTCCCCCTCCTTATCCGCGTGATGTTAAACTCTAAAGTCTGGATTGTACTTTGTTTCTCTTGGGAGCCCTGAACACCAACAGTTTGCCAGTTTCTTGCTGGTTTTCCGATATTAATCATTTTTCGACCCTCGACGCCTTGTGAAGGGTTATTTGGACGTATTTAAACAACAGCGTTGGCTCCAGAATTGTCTTAAAGACATTTCCCCTATTTGATTTGCGACATCAAAGTCAAAAGAGGAAGTTATCCGAGGCCGTTAGTCACGGAAGACTATTTAAGCGAAATCTCCACACGCTGCGAAAGGTTTTATACCTTGTTATTTTTTCTCCTGAAGCTATAATCATAAATCTGTAGCCCTGAAGCGCGCATTGGGAACCATGGGCTGTACCGTGAGCCAGGAAGATAAAGCCGCGGCCGAGCGCTCCAAAATGATTGACAGGAATCTGCGCGAGGACGGAGAGAAATCCGCCAAAGAAGTGAAGCTGCTGCTGCTGGGTGAGTGACAGATAACGGTCGGCGATTTACCTTGAAGCCTAATATTACTTAGTTACTTTCAAGTGTTTGTTAAACACTTCTGCTTATTTTACACCCTTTTTGAGGATGTGTATGACGAAAGAGTGAAGTTTGAGACAACCCTTCAGGGTTTGTACGTCTCCACGTTTTCCTCCTGTCAGGTGTGGCCTGAGAAAGTATCTGTGAAGTGATTTTAGGATAATGCACTTTGAAAACTACTATGAGGCAAGTGTATACTTGTTTAATTTCGTAAGTGCCAAGAAAAAGAAACATAATAATAATGTAAGTTTACATAAAAGTATTGTAGTAATCTTCAAAGTCCATGCAAAAGCAAACCCTGTTTTTTTACTAGAGGAAAAGTCACGTTACCTCGTATTTTCCCTTGTGTCACTACAGTGATCATAGTTGAACAATTACGTTTATAGCATCATTTTAAAATAAACGTTTATTTTTGTGAAGGAACTCATGAGTTGGTGCAATTAATGTTGGTCTTCAGAATTTTATACATTTAGGTATTTATTTCATAAATGGCTTAAAATCAATCAAGTGTGTTCATCTATTGACTGTCAGTGTATGTACAAAACCTTTTAAGTCAAAGAGAAACTGAGCTTCTTATTTGTGGAAATCACGTTTTAAAGTTATGTTAGTGTGACTTGGGGGGGGGGGTGTTTTGACAGTGCCTGTGACCACTCTTTAACATCCCATGTGGTGCGGGACAGGCACACACTCAGCATGCACTTTGCCCTGTTCTGAACTGTTTTGACAGAAATGCAGGAATTTCGTCAGGGGAATGTTTTCAGAAAGCTTACAGTCCAAACAGAAGCCAGAAACATCAACCCTGAACCAAAAACAGTGTTGAAAGTTAAGATTTTGGCAGGGGTTATGTATTGTAGCCTTGGAGAAAGCTTTACACACGGTGCTAAAGCATTTCATTGTTTACTTGTGTTTTACTTGGTAACTTACAGCTTTGATGTAACATTGAGTAGTTTTTTTTAATCGAGCCTTTCTATTACCGTTTGTTTTGTCTGATTTCATTCCTCTCTTAGATTTTAAATGCCAAACCAAACCTGTTTGTCATCATTTATAATGTTGTCTGTCCCCGACCAGTAACATGGATTTCAAGCGTTCTCTACAAATAGTCGATGTCTTGAGGGACTCCTGCTTATTTCGAGTTTAACAGTACAGTGGGCATTAAGAATAATGATCCCATGTAAACTAGTCGCTGTCACTTAGTACTTTTAATTATTGGCAAGAAAATTGTATTGGGTAGACTTTAACAGCAGACTTGGAATTTAAACACTAGATTAGGGATTTGAGTCACTGTCTATTGAGGTTTAAAATGACGCACAACCACATGCGTTACTTTGAAAGTGGGAAGTGACATATCTGGGTGCAAGTGTACCATGTCCTTGAAGAGAGAATTGAATGGAATTTCACAGCCTCTTGCATGTCTGATCACATACATTTTCCCCAAATTTCTTAAAGCCACATTAACCTGACACAAATGGAAGATGGTTAGATGTCACTCTCTCTACCTTCAAACTACAAGAAAATATGTCACTAATTTGGTAAATCTCACATGGAGAAATGCATGCCTCCCTTTTACCCATCTGGTCTTTTTAACTCAAACTTTTGGTTTAGAAGAAGGGATGGTTTGGATGAGGGACTTAACTTCTATTTTTGGATGGAGAAGATTTAGGAAAAGTTTTATTTCCACGCTTCCAGAACTCTTGAGTTAAGGCCTTAGTGGAAGTTTAAAACTTCTTGAGTCTATCTGAAGATTTGTTATAGTTGTAAGATGGTATAGATGTTTTATTTTTTCCCCCATCAGGTTTTGAGAAATTCTTTCATTTTAGTCAGCCAACTTCCAACACATTTCTACTCTACTGTGTAAAATTATAGAAAAATATTTGCTTTCTTCTGCGTAAAGGCATATATGTATTTTTTAATTAGCATTTTTACCGGCATAAAGCTGCTTGTCCCTTCCAGCTCATTACCCTTGAGCAGTAGCTTTCTGAATGGGCAAGTCTGAACAAATTCAAGTCTGAACATCTCGGGACCTTTTCTGTCTGCATGCTGATTTTATTTGATTGCCTTTCATTTTTAGCAGGTTAAGCCACAAGCAGTCATGTTAAAATTAGAATATGTTCAATTACATAATCGTTTACCTAACAAATCTAAAGGATCTCTGCTCTGTAGACCAGAATCATTTTGTATTATATTCTGCCTGGATTTTGGGTAACCCGTTATGCTTCTCTGATCACATTTGACAGGTTTGACAAAAACTGTTTAAGTGATTTTGGATAAAACCGCGCTTTTACCTCTGTGCCTGAGCCATCGGGCTTAATAGTGCTGATGGTGATAAGTAGAGCGAGAATAATACACAAACACACAGCTTGTGTGCAGTTTTTTTTACCCTGCTACTGTACCGACAAATAAATGCAGGCGGGCATTTGGCAAATAGCCTTAAAACAAACACACAAACAAACGAAAAACCCATTAAGCCACTTTTGGGAAGGAGAGATGACTGAAGCAGTGTTACTCTTGCCGTCATCGTGGTTCTAATGGTCCTTCACCACATGGAAATCACGCTTTGCATTCGCATGCTTTATTTACCATCTGTGTTGGTTGGGTAGTGGAAAAAGCCGGCCGGTTTGTTTAAGATTCCGCTATAAAGCTGTCACTGCTCTAAAGTCAAGTTATGTGCATCTGCCTCAGATTATTATGTATTATATACATATGTGTATAAATAGACTCAGAGTTGGGCTGATTTATTATGTTAGTAATAGTTGGTGTGTTCGTTATAATATAGGTTTGAAGGGCTTCACTGTATGATTACAGGGTGAGGTAATAGCAGGTTGTGTGTGTGTGGACGTGGGTGTGTGTTTGTGATCTCCAAGTGCTACTGACAAGACTGCGTCTGTTTCTTACTGCATATAGTTATGGTTCAAGGATTGACCCAGCCTTGTTTTTCCATTTATTGGTATGATGTAGCCCGGGGCTTTGTTTTTAATGTACATTTTACACGGTCAGGAGCATTTGGTGTCGGGCATTGAATCGTTCTTAAAGCAGATCTTTGATCGCCGTAAACGAGACCTAATCCTTTATGATGTCCATTTAAGTTATATGACATTACCATGCCTGTTTCACCACTTTACAGAGCTGATGAAATCTTTTTTTAATGTCATAGGGCTCAGTGATCCATCACCATCTGATTAACTATTTCCATCAAGCAAGGTCAAAATGCTAATTGAGTCCCATAACTGTAGTTAGTGTTCAATACCGTACTTTCTTTGATTATGAGAAACACAGGTTTGCGTTAACATTATTTTTTTATCAGATCATTTGCTAAAAATCTTTATGTAACTTCAAAAGAAAACCAGAGCGGTTACGACCAGAGTTTAACTTAATCTGTGGGGCAGTGAAGTGTAATATTTACCTAGAAAGTCCTCTGGGTTCCTGGGTCATCGGTTGTGTTTCATAAATTCCACAAACAGTAAAGACACGTGTAGTGTTTTACCTTTTTTAGCTTTTGTATCTACGGGATATCTAAGCAGATTTGTGAAAAGCAATTTCCTGTGTCATTCGGAGGATATTTCTATTAAAGTGTTGTTCCTCTTATTTATTGTTTGGCACCTGTGATGGGCAGTATGGCAGTAAGCCATACCACCTTGATTTTTCCTATAAAGAGTTTTTGCGTGCCATAGATTTCAATTACTTGTTATTACATTTGACATGAATATTTCATTATTAAATGTGTGAATGCACAGGAAGTAACAGCTCTCTCCTTTGGCAAATCTTCTAAATGCTAATAGGATTTCATCAAGCATTAATTTTTGAGAGTTAGGCAACTTGAAGAGCTTTCAGTTTTCTTAAAGGAATAGTTCATCCCCCCAAAAAACAAAACTCTATCTGGATTTACTTACGTTTGTCGTGATCCCAATCCGTATGGCTTTTTTCTATAGAACATAATAGGATAATATTAGCAGATTGTCCTCAACATTTTACTAAGGAACAGACTGTATTTAATGTACAAATGACACGAGGATGAGTTGTGATCAAATGTTGACAGAATTTGCATTTGTGAACTGTTATATTACTTGATGTTCTGTGGCTTGTGCTTGGTCAGCTTCATGGCTTTTTATTGCAGATCCACTTGGAGATAGATGTTGATCAAACCCATCATGTGTTTTGACAGTCTGTTCAGATTGTATTCATACACACCCTGAACAGAGACACATGCTTTCCATATCGATGAAAGAAAACAATGACATTATAGATAACATTTTCTACAGACTGCCAGTCTCCTGCAAAGCCTCATGGGGTTTTCCTTTAGCCTATCCTATTCTCTTTAGAACTGATGTGATTATATTCTTCAAACTTGGTACTGATTATGTTGCCATATAGGGTTTGAGAGTTGAAAACCGCCCCTTGTAAGATAACAATCTAGCTCAGTTTTACACCAGGCCCAGAGTTCTGACTTAAGCCTGCTCACCTCCATGTGGTAACACGACGCTCTGCCACACTGCTGTAAGACCAATAAAAACATTGACATAAATGTGTGAAGTGCCCAGATATTAGGGCACGGGGCAAGTCATCTTTCCGTTTGTGTTTGTGGGAGGAACAAGATGACTTTGATATTGTGTAGGCCTAGATTGGTGAGAATAAAGATAGCCGAAAGATGTGTCAGATATTTTACATGCTATTGAATGCAGGAAGCGAGCTGGAACATGTGGTATACCCTTTAAACATGCAAGGTGCACACACAACTACGTTCATGTCTTTCTGTGAGGGAACAACTGCATGAGTGCATCGCTGAATGTCCGTGTGCTCCACTGAGCCATCTCGTTTTGCCTGTGAGGAGAGATAGCGAGAGCGAATACTTTGTATTTACTTTAGTCTGACCCATAAGAAGCAGCGACGTGCAGCTATTGTAAACTGTTCACTGGGAAAGCACATTGAAATAATGTGGATTCCTTGCCAGAGGATCGCTGAAATGTACTGACCAGAAGTTCATAACTTCTTTTACGGCACCAGGGAGGTCAAAGGTCACCTTTAGGTTTACATTTTCTGGCTTGCCTCAGGGAGTATCTGACCATTACACATTACTCATTTTAATATGCAAGCTTCCTTTATGCAAAAAGCGGTAAAGTTATGATGTATGAAAATTCCAAATATGGTAAGAGGTAGGGGTGTGACGAGACACTTATTCCACAAGACAAGACGAGACACGAGACTGGGTTCATGAGAACGAGACGAGACTTTGAAACAAATTAAATGTTTTTAATTTTAATAAATGATATTATGCACTATGCACTGCAGTAATAATAAACAGTAAACAATGCAGTAACACTGCAAAATAATTTGTCAGAAAATTACAGGCACGTAAATGCACAAAAATAAACATAAACACAAACAGTATAAATTTAAATAAACACAAATAACCCTGCACAAATATCAGTAACCATATCGGCTGTATTTAAACAACTTTTACCTTGCACTCTTTGTAGAGGCTCGAGACCACTGTGCGAGTGAAATGTGTGCGTGACGGGATCGCGTTCTTTGGTTCAAGTGTATGGATGAGTCGCCGAAATCCCAGATTTTCCACCACAGAAAATGGCCTCATATCAGCAGCAATAAAAACGCCAATGTCTCTCATTATTGCTGTGGCTCTCGCACTCGACGTTGGACGTTTCGCTACAAAGGCATTTGTTATCGTTGTTTGCCCTTTCATGCTTCCAGAATTGCTCTCCGTTTTCGCAGCTTTTAAAGAGCTGTGGTTATTTTCTAGGTGTTTCTGCATGGTGGTCCTGTTAGCAGAGCTGTATGCTATTGATTTCTTACAATGTTTACATATTGTCTTTGATTTGTCTGTTATTCTTTCGCCGTTTTTTATCTCCACCGGAAACCCAAAATGTTGCCACACAAACGATTTAAATGTGGCGGGGGCATCTTCGATCGTCATTTCACCCTCCATGGTGCCAATTGCGTGAGGATTGTTACGTTCTCGCGAGACCAGTCGGATTTCGCGAGACCAACCGAATCTCGCGAGATATCGTCTCACGAGATCTCTTCACACCCTTAGTAAGAGGCGTTACATTTCCGTCACACACTTGCAGTATTCGACCAATCACTACGCACTCGTTAACTGGCCAATCATTGCGCACCTCGCTTTTCAGAGCGGTGAGTGTCAGAGAGGCGGGGCAAAGATGAGATACAAAAATGAACGGCATGTGTAAAATACAGCGTTTTTTAACCTTAAATCGTGTATACACGTTTTTATATCTAAAACAAACTATAATATTCGTTTCAGCCGTGTCCTATGACCCCTTTAATGTCTGCCCAATGTCTGATATCACAACAATACAGGCTTGTCACAGTTTGATGTTACTCACTGATTTCTCTCTGTTGGTTCATTAAACTGGTCTGTCTCCTACACTGCTAGGCAGAGAATGAGACCGTGCGATGATGCAGCACTGGCAGGTCTTTGTTCTCGAGTCTGTGTGGCATGTCGTGATGGTGCCAGCTTCTTGGGAGAAGAAAGATCCGTCTGCTCTGTCTCCGAGGTGCAGGGTGAAGGGAGTTAAAATAAAGAACCCTAGAACTCCCTATTCCTTTACAGCCTTTTGCTCTCACTCGCCCACTAATCCCTGCGCTTTTGTTTACCGAGCTATGCACAAGATCGAGCCGTTCATTAGGGAAAACGCGTACGGCGGAGTCTTCAATTAACACTTGTCGAGTGTTGTGTCGTGAAGTGTGCATTAGCAAACTCTAGATTCATGAGTTTGGGTGGCCTGTGGCATTTTGGTGCAGCGCAGTGGTAATATTGGCCATGTGGCCAGGCTGGGTCTGGCTTCGTTTAAACGTTCTGTCCTTACCCCCATGGCCGACGTCAAGCCCTAATTGTTATAATATCTTCCTTTTCAATTTTGATTTAGTGGCCGCTCAACAAGCACAGCTTGTGTTTCTGCCCCTCTCTTGGCTCTTCCTCCGTCATTTGGTCAATTCAGCTGTTCAAGTCAAATTGATTTTAATTATCGTGTAGAGGCTGGAGCTCGTATATGGCCACGTCATGCTCGCTAACTGTAGCCTGTGCTCTCTAGTCTTGAGAAGTTTATTTTTGTTATATACCCAGATCTCTTGAGGTGGCACAAAACTGACAACCATATATAGAGCGGTTTTATTGCATTCTCAACCACAGAAACCGTTTACTTTTAAACCATGTTTCCTCGTGCTGGAGGAATGATGTCATTTCCTGCATAATCCAAAAGTCCATAGCCCAGAACCACATCCACTTTTGCCTCGTCTCAGTCCATGCTTGGACTAAAGTTGGTGCTACCCCTTATTCATTTGATTCAGAAAGCTAACACACCTATCCTGTTCAGCTCTTTTATTGTAACTGCACCATTTTTGCCCTGCTCATGGCTGAAAGTTTTGCTTTGCTGTTCTGTTTATAAACATCATTACTTACTTTCTATTTGAACGTCATCATTACTGTTATAATAAAAATAGACAGTTTACAGTCTATAGTTGGGTAACCTCATTGTTGTTTCTTGTACTAAACTGTTAGAGATTATAGTTGGTTCAGCTGTTGACTCAATTGGCAAGTAAATCAGAAGAACACACAAACCACTGACAAATGTATTTAATTTAAAGTAGTGAAAATGGAAATGTTATTAAGAAGTTAGCTTTCCTGTTGTACTGAACATCTCAAAGTTGTGACGATTTCTCCCTTCCATTTATTTTCAAGCACATTAAATGGCAATTAGTGCGTTAAAACAGGGCTGCTTGATTATGCCAAAATCATAATATCGATTATTTTGGCCAATATTGAGATCACAATCATTTAATAAGATTACTCACAGACTTTGAAAATACCCTAGAAAAAACAATAAAACTTGTCTTTTTATTTGAATTATACTGAAAAAAATTAATGTAAAGAAATAGCACAGCTGAACTGCTGTAAAGATTTGTACCAAAAGAAAAGAGAGAATTCTTGCCAAATGGAATTCAGGTCAATTATCACTTTACCTCGATTATTTTGTTTTTGTAATTGTTGAAGCCCAAAATTGATGATTCCGATTAATTGCACAGTCCTAGACATAATAAGAACAGACATGCTTAAAGTCAGAATTCAGCATCAGAGGTGGTGTCTTTTTTCCTGCAAGCTCAAAATCATTGTCAAAAATATTCTGTGTACCGAACTAATGACCACGTCAATGTATTTCTTTACTTTCATGCTATGTGGGATGCAAAACCTGATGTTAGGTAATGCAGGTTTTAAATATGATGGATTTAAATGCATAAATATTTCGAGATGCGTTCAGTGCTAGATGTACAGAATATTGTGCAGGACTTCATGTATCCGTCACATTTCCCTGCTTTTTTTGCAAACCATGGCTTTTGCAAGCATCCAAGAAAAGAGGAAATGCTTTTAAGTTTATTACAAGACTCATCCAGTTTCGTTTGCATGTGCAAAACATTTCACTTCCATCCTGTTTTTAGGACTGAACACCCATGCAAAGTCAGCTTGTCGTACGTGTGTTGATAGTATGTCTAGAGAAGGTTGGTTTCTGACAAATCTGTAATTACACCTTTGATTGTCATCTCTGGCGCAGTGAGGGAGCTCTGCTGATGTAACTGTTACTTAGATCTGTTCTGCAGGAACCGAGGATTAGATGAGTTTCAGGAAGCCTTTCATGTAAGGGCAATAGCTTTGCGGGCAGCTCTCCAACACATCACACTGGCGTTACATGCAACCAGAGTCTGATTCAATGCTCTTTCCCACTCCTTCTCCCTTATCTCCTCTCCTGTTACTTCCTGTCTGTACTGCACTGTCATATCCTATAAGGCAGAAATTCCCTAAACTATTATATTTACAATGAAAAGATTGCAGTTCTGTGCCTGTGAAGCTGCTTAGGTAGAAAGGGCAGGGCATTGCGCCCAGTAATGCCCTAGAGACATTACACACATAATCATTGGCTCTGCTTTTGTGCAACAATAAATCCCTTTTTTAGGTGCTTTTTTCGCTCTCCCAAACCCTGTATGAAAACTAGAAAATGTTAAGCATGTATTTCTGTGTTCGTTTCTGCGTTCGTTCTGGACCTTCCATATGATGATGGAGATGAGCTTCTCTTTGGAAAATGACAATCTGTAAACTCCAATTTGACCTGGACTGTGGTTCATTAGTTGTGCTTGCTAAAGTTCTGTTGCTCATATTATAGGTTAGGGTTTGATTAAATGATGGATCATAAATGATGGATCATAAATGATGCGTCTTGTTTTGAAAAGGTGTACGATCAGACTTTTGCTGTTGTGATCAATGTTAATGTGTGAAATTAAAGTTAAGTAATAATTTAAAAGGTTAATTTTAAACTCATCTGAGCTGAATGTTACCGTGCTGCTATAATAGTCACTGTAATGCCCATGAAGGCGTAATTAAGGCTTGTGCCCAATGAAGTGTGCATCACTGGTCTGCTCTCCAGGTCATAGAGTTTATTCAGCCCCCAGAGTTCGACAGTTACATTTAATCTCAAAAACTGCTTCGCACTTGGGGTCAAAAATTCTTCTTCTGGATGAAAATGGATGCATGCTCTCTGTATGAATATTTCCATTGTGTCTTCTGTCTACAACCTGTTCAAAAACCTCCAGTAAAAACATCTTTGAGTCCAGGGTAGGAGGAAACGGTTCATTCTTTCAATTGAGGAAACACAGTATGAGGGCCCCTAACCACCTCTCCAAGCTCTTCAGCTCTCTTAAGCTTGAATGGACATTTATCCCATTTTTCTCAATTTGGTCAGAAATTGCACTCCATTTAAAGATTGCAGCAAAGACTTTTGCAGTTGTACTTGTCGTTTTTCCTGAGTTACACCACTTCCTGCTTACAACTTCCTGCATTGATCCAAGACAGACAGCATAAGAACCACACTATCCTGATTCACAACCCGACAAGCTCAGGCGATTCGTTCCCATGATAACTGATTCATGCGCAACAGCTGTCTGAATCAGTGCCCTCTTATCACAGATTGGCATGGCTGTCATCAGCCTGCGACAGAGAGGGAGATTACAAGATGGATTAAGAAAGAACTTCAGCTGAATGATGGGAAAATCCCTTAATGTTTGATTTGACGGGGATGCAGAAATAAAGACGGGCTGTACTGATAAACACTCTGCCTACTGTATGACATATAGCTAAGACGGGGGAATGAATTACAGGAAATCTGAATGTTTGAGATGAGTTAATTAAAATTTTTATTTATTTTGGCTACAGTTTTATGCACAAAACAAATTTAAAAACAGTCTAGTAATATCTTCATGTTTTAAGTCACTAAAAAGCCACAGATCATATCCTATTTTTGTAAGAATTGAAAGGAGATTATCGCTGGCGAGTAGAATGATAGTGTCATTAACAGACCTAATTTGTGGTTAGCGTGAATTGAATCATCATAACATTTTAAATGCACTTTTCCAAGCCCAACATCACTTTAGACGTGTCTCAGAAAGACTGCGAGACCTGCCTGTGTGTGGAGGGGAGACAGTGTAACAAAAGAGAAACGGGAGGCATTTTAGTTTGTGAAGAAAGAAGGGTAAACGAAAAGGACGCAGTGTGGAACGAAAAGGAGAGTGTGTTTGGGGTTGGAAAGGGTGCAGGATGCAGCTGGGGCTGGCCCGCGGTACTGAGGCCTTTGTGATTTGTAATTATGTCGTGCTCAACAGGCCTGTAGTTTTGTGCTCTGCTGAAAAAGACTCTTTGTGGGGTAGCATAACGTGAGCGCACTGTGAAAACCAGCGAGAGAGGGAGGGAAATAGTAAGGCAACCCTCAAGATCCACCCACATCATAAGAGAGAAAGTGAGTGAAAGGTAACTCGGCAAAGACCTGCCCCTGAAGTTGTCATGGATTTCAAAATTGATCTATGACTCCCGTAACTCCTCAGTTACATTTGTTTGATTTTGTTTCTGCTCTATAGTGCTGTAAATCTGATGATTGTTGATCAAAAGTTATACCCAGCATGAATTTATGGCACTTCATTAAGGTTTGCTAAGAATAGGTCACCTACCGCTGTACCTTTGAACGGCCTGTGTGTCCACCGCTGCTTGGCTAATCATTAGCTGAGGGCAGTCGTGTTTCACACCAGTCCTGCAGCAGGAGATGACAACATGGAGATCAATAATGGCAGCAAACAAAGACACTCTGGGAGTGTTGGGGAAGGGGTGGGAAAGCACTATTGAAATTGCTTTGCACTAATCTGTAAAGAAAAGGTGGAGAAGAGAGCCATGATTATACCTTTCTGCCCTTTTTCCTGCATTTTTTTGCATTATGATGCCATTGGGTGTTGAGTATAATACTACCTCCTCATTAGGGCTGGGCGATGGATATCGCGATTCACACTAATTATACATGTCTAAATCGATTCTGAAATTGATTCTGTGTTTTCTTTGATCAGTAGGAAGTACTGCTCAATCTGAAATCACTATGATATTGAGTATTTGAAAATGCAACAGTCATCAAACATCATCATTATAAATATACTTTGAAATAAACCTGAAAAGTTTTGAAGAACAGATAAAATATGACCGTTTGCATTTCCTGAAGTTCTCCTTCTGTTCCCCATATGCTGAGTTTCTGCGTGAGATCGCACTGTGGCAATTCATTGAGCATTAGAAATACAGGATACATCGCCCAGCCATACACCTCAGCTTTTCTTAGCTCCTTAGCTTTTAGTCAAATGTTTCATGGTTGAACACTATTACTTTTTAATTGTGATTTACTTTTTAATAATGACACCACATGTCTAGTATCATCATACTTCGAAGAAAGGATTTTTGGCTTTTCTCTTGCAGTGATATTAACATTTTTATTTGTCCTTGAATTTTAGTATTTGAATCATACCTTTAGCGTTCCACTTATTCGATATATCAGTCCTGAAATAAATAGTGTCTTATGTTGGGTTATCAGGCAAGCAAATGCCATGAACGTGTGGGTGTGTTTGTGAAAAGGAGTAGGGCATTGGGTCATGTAAATGCTTGAGTTTTAGTCCTTGTGGTGTTGTATGTGTAGTTTGAATCGCAACACTTTAACCTTGAATAGCATAGATTTCCATCACTCGTGCTGCCTATAAAATGGGCCTTTCATTCGCGACAGCCCAGACAAGCATTCCCCCTGGAATATATACAGTTCTCATCTTACATACTGTTTAATCACAAGGAGTTTTTGTCTTCGCTCACTAATTCTTATCGTTACTCGATTTTCAAGACTTTTAGTCCTTCCTAGCTATATCTCTTGAAGAAATAAACTGTGTAATTTTGTGGTGGGTTTCATGGAATGTATTTGGCGTTTGTTAAATTGAAACCCCAATAAGTCAGTGATTGGAGAAGACCACCAATATTTCGTAACATTTACAACATAGTTTATACTAACTATACAGATGAACATATTTATGTGATGTTTTTATATACTCTTCATTACAGCGTGAGCTAATAGAGGGACCATTTCTGCAAGCAATTGTAATGTATCCAATCCATTAACTTAGTTTTAACTGATTCTTTAAAAGAACCAGTTTGTAAGTCCGTTATTTTTAAAGCAGACTGCAGTGGTTGAGTTTCATGTTTACTTTGGCTCAGGGCCAGTGAAGGCAGTGCAATAGAAATATTTTCTGTCTGAATATCACAGTGCGATATCCAGTATTTACCGTGTAGACAGCAAATTTGCTAAAGTTTATTTTGTTGAAGACTTGGTGAATATGGAAAAACGTGAACTTGAACATTTGACTTTTCTCATGAGATTTATTTTGTACTTACAGTAAGTAGCTGAAAGAGTGCGGCTCATTGATGTCATGAAACATGACGCATAGTTCATCAGCCGTTGCAACATTGAATAAGGTCCTAAACAACCTTTAAAAATAGTCCCAGCAATTACTTTCTAGATTCCTTGTTTTACATTGAGGTTGCGTTTATTAACAGTTAGTTCATGCTTTAGCTTACCTTGAACTAGCAGTACTTAATGCATTTATTAATCTCTGTTCATTTTCATATCAGCATTTACAAATACAATAATAAAACCAAACATTGTCACCATTACCATTGGCTAATGCCCATGAATTAATATGAAAACTAAAATCCCCATTAGCTAACATTAACGCGCTATTAGTCATTGTTAATTAATGTCAGTGAATTCGTTTAATAATGTTTACAAAGATGTCAAGTATTACCACATTTTCAATCTGTTTACATATTTTTTTAAAAGCCTCTGTTTCCTGTATATTGCTCTAATTTTCTTGATGCCCGTATGCAGTTTCCCACACAGAACAACTCTAGGGTCAGTGATGTTCTTTTTCCCTTAAGCTTCTTTTAGTCTTTCCTTTTGAAGACAGGAATTTCAATCTGCCACACACACACACAGAATCACACCTCAAACTAGTAGAACTCCCTCTTGAAATGAGTTTTCCTTGCCTTGTATCCATGGATACCACTACAGGAAAACCGCCTCAAAGGACCTGACGACACAGAGGTTCCATTAAATAAAATTAATTAACGGCTGAAAACTTAAAGACAAGATTGCCTAATAAAATGCACCTGTGATTCAAATAGGCTTTTTTCTTCTGTAGGTTGTGGCTTGAATTTGGTGTTATTAGGTAGTTAGATATTAAGTAAAAAGTAACATTTATTTTCATGATTTTTTTGTCCTTCATTTATAAGTGTTGCTAACCACGTAGCTGATGATGCATTCATATTTTCTGTCAGTTTTTGCTTGTAATGATGCAGTTACACATGCACATTAATAAATATAATTTTTTTAATCTGTGAGTTAAAATCTACGTTCTGGGGTCGATTGGGAATCCAGCCTTAACTCTTTGAAACAATGAGCAATCAAATGTCTGTCTCTCTATCCTCGTCTCCCGCTTTCTCCTTCGGGTAGGCACTCTCAGGTTGCTTTTTTTTCTTTTTTTGGCTTGAGGTGAAGTAAAGGAGTCCGTCTGAATTTATTAGGCCCCGACTTCTCTGGAGTGAGTTCAGCAGTGCTTCGGAGTGACTGATATTAATGTTTCTGGTTTGTAGTACTGTTAGTACAGACAGTATGCTGAAGTTTGCTTTAGATATTAAGGGTGCATGTATGCGACTTTCAAAACTTGCTCAGTATTGGACAATAGGGTGCAGAGGAGATAGTCTGTAGTGTTATGCGTTTAGATTTTTGAAAACGGTAATATAGGGTGGATACATGCTGTGCTATGCTAACTGGCATTCAGAACAGGAAGGGTTGGGCAGAACCCTCACACTAGCTTCCTGTTAGACAGGAAGTACGTTGAGTAGTGACACAGTTTCACCCTAGCAGTGATCCAAACCAAATAGCTTTTCACAAGCATGAACTGTGATGAATGAGTAACAGACACCAAACCACATGCACTGTATTTTCCCCTGTCCTTCAAAAGATCTCTGTTGGGTAACGTTATGCTTGTATTTTCTTCTCTCATTTCTTCTCTCAAGGAGTTGCTTTTCAAGCTTGTTGCAAATTAGCATAAAAAAGCTGTTTTCTTCTCGATCCAACAGGCTGACATTGAACAAAGCTGTGACTGTTGGGAAACTAGCCCAAACCGCGCTTGGGTTTTTGGGGACCTGTAGTTGTGACACTATCCGTCACCTTGAATAAATTAATGAAATGTGAAAGACAGGATATTTGACCTTGTGAAGATCAGTGTTTTGCTTGTTGGCAGGAAGAGCTTTAATTTGGCAATGTTGAAAACTTGGAAACTCATGCTTAGACGTGTTAGGACCAGAATGAAGAAAATCACAAAAGGGACAGGGGATAAAACTTAACTGAGAACTTTATCATCACCCATGTGTTGCCCGATAACACGATTTGACTAAACTGCCCTAAAATTTTGTTTACAAGCATTCAGATATAATTAATTTGGTGTCAACTAGGTCACATTTCCACCCTCATATTTAGGTTTTGTGCTACTCGGTTATGTCAAAAGCTGTTTAACAAGCTGTTTTAATGCTTTCTACGTATCCAAGCAGTTTCTACTCGCCCCTTAAGCGATTACCACCGCTGAAACATTTAATGTGAAGTGCTGTGACAGAATTTTTCACTTCATCAGGCTTGGGCCAAAGTGACGTCTCTCAGATGTAATTAAAGATGTTGTTTTGAGTCCTCATCTGCACTCTCCCTGATTTATTGACCTCAGAGATTTCTTGAAATGACATCCCACCCTTTCATTTTGCATGAAACGTGCAGGTTGCCAATGTGTGAATAAAAGTGTGAGTTGTTGGTAAGGCTATGTGGGTGACATTTAAACATGCTTTGCTGGTCACGGTTTATGACTCTGTAAAGGTTATCGATGTCTGTAGCTGACCCTCATGAGGGAAGGAGATTATGCTAAGCAGGGTCATTTTTTTAAATATATATTTTCTTTGTTTTATGGGGATTATGGCAGTATGCAGTAAGGCTGAATGGTGAAATCTACATATGGGTCGGCCAGGTAATACTACAAACAACAGCGGTAGTCATATGTTCTCTAGCTTTGCTGGTGAAACATTGTGTTCTTTTTACTCAAAACCTCAACTTCTCTTCATTTTTGCCTCTTAGACTGGCGCGTTGAAATGCACAACTTCCTGTTCCCATAAGAATGTTGTCTATGTGAAAGCTCTCCAATACAAAGTCATTTAGGTTTGTTTGCTGCTCAACAAACTCAATGTCCTCATATCATGTCAGAGAGTTGCGAGCCATATATGACCAAATGTCTGTGTTTGTTGTGCCCGCTTAGACTCAAGCACGTACTTGTGTTTTCACAACGAACCAGGACTGTGATAGCGATCATTTGCTGAGGTAACTGCCGAGTACTGTGAGACCTAGAAAACATATCTTTCAATCGACCCTCTTTCTGCATTTTGCGTTTTAAATTCAGGGCAACTCTGGCTAACCTGCACCACGGAGACCATCCAATGAGAGCCCAATATTGGGACTTTGCTAGCTGTCAAAATAATTTTACTTTGCAGAATCATGGTTCAGATGGATATCCAACTTGAAACATTTTCATTACATTTCATATTTTGGGGTTTTGATGTATTAAAACATGTTGTACTTGTTATGCACATGATGACTCGGTCAGAGGTAGCTAGGGCTAGCTGCACTGTTTGTTTCCATGAGACTGCTGTGACGTTTGTTTTGAAAGCAAACAGGACCGTTTAGACGGGCGACCTAGGGGAAAGCTGTATGCAGAATATCGAAGTGCAAAGCATGAAGTGTTGGGATGAAAAGGAGTTTGCAATAATACGGCATTCACTAAAGTGTCGACTGCAGCCAGCTGTTTGCACATTCATACGAGGTGAGGCTCCTATAGACTTGAAGCCATGTAGTGTTTGCAATTTTGAACTACTACTATTTGTTTTAGTGGCTACTTCACTCTACAAGAAATTAGGCCGCACGATCCTTTCCAGACACATTCTTTGTAGTATTAATAGCCTGTTTGTGATGGAATTTACAGCTGTTCCATTTAAACGTAATATTTTAACCACTGCCTTTGCTGCATGATAGAACTCGAATTGCCAATTGATGAAAAAGAGGTTTTCTTTTAAGATAGAATTTCATTTCTACAGACAAAGCTGCGCAACTCTTTCTCTCATTCTCTGCAAAGTTTGTCTTGTGTAAGTTTGTTTTATTTGGCTAGAACGGTTGCATTGGTAGGAGAGAGAGAGAATGAGAGAGTAAGGCCTCAAAAGGAAATGAAATTAAGAAAAGGAAAGAAAATAAAAGCGTAGTTCCAAGCCACGTGAGCTTCAGGGGAAGGGTGTCTCAAACAATGCCATCTTTGTTAGCTCTACGGGGGAAACCGCTCCGTATTCCTGTTGCGTACCGCCGGCCTCCTCACCAAAATGGTTCTGCAGGTGCGGCTAGACATGGCACTATCATATTTTCTCATAGCGGTGAGGATTTAGGTTAGTAAACCTGATCTTGGATCAGGGTGCAACATCTGCTGTGCTACAGAACCATATTAGATTGAAAGAACTTTTAGATGTTCTTCAGAATCACTAAATTTTGTAAAGCATTAAGTCTAAAAGTGATTTGCCATGCAGGAGTCCTGGCTTTGTTGGAAGTGTCACAATCACATACAAACAAAATGCACACACAAATGCACACCTGCAGCATCTCTTTTGTTGGCTTTCGGACAACTTCTTTGCTGTTGATTTTTTTCCTTATTTAAGTGTTTTTTTACATCTATATTTGTATTAGTTCTTTAAAAGTAATTAGCTTTTTGCAATTTTGCATTTGCTAGACACTTTCATCTGAAGGAACTTACAATGCAGTTATATGAAGAATATATTTTCAGTTTGTATGTCACCTGGAAATTGAACTTGTGACATTTGCATTTCTAGTTCCAAGTAACCCAAAACACGCTGTCTGAGCCGTGGCAGTAAGACCGTTAAATAGATCGTTAAATGTATTAATGCAAATGTATGGCTGTACTGAAGAGGAGTTAATAACATGGCTTTGCATCTGGAATTTTACATCACCCGTTTGTGATGAGGGGCTTGAATCCACGAGAAGCTGTTGACCAGTAACTGATGTGGCTAATATACTTGTGCTTCAGGGCCATCTTATGGCTCCCTTCATGGCCCGTGGGTTCCCTTGGTGACTAACAATCCTGATCCTGTCAGCACTCTGAACATGACCCAAACAACGTCTTTCAGAGCGAGCAGGAGATAAGGCCATTAAGTTCACTTACCACCGCAGGGTCGCTTACATGTTGTACCTGGTCATAACTTATCAGGGAGATCAAATATCATGTCCCACAGGCCTGCCTTTAAACAGTGCTTTCAATCTTTTAGAAAAGGCAGATGGTGTATTTAACATGATATTGCATTTGAGGTAAGGCCTTGTTTACGTATATGCATGAAAAAGATTTTTAGGATTACACCACAGTAAGTTAAAGCCTAGAATGGGCCCTTTGCCCTTCATAAAACCTGAGCGAGAAACCACACCTCTTCCCTCTCATTCTGTTCACATTTCCTGTGTTTTCTTTTGAATTCAGCTTGCAATGCCATGGCACTACATTTCCTGTACGTGCACTATAGTTGGTCATGTTTGGATTGTTTCTAAAAAATTTGCTCTGATTTAAAGATGTTTACATTTTGCACCGGCCTGTGAGTCTACTTAAAAAGCATCAATAATATTTATCTATTGGTCTTGGGTTGTTTGCTTGTTTTGTCCACAAACTTGTGTGTGCTTCAGGTAGCTTGTGGTTTAGTTACCTTGATGTTATTCAAGATAGACCAACATTTCTTCTTAAAGCTAGTACCCATCATGCACAGACCCGCGAGAGAGGGCAGTCCTGTTATAAAATCACTTGCAGTTCTCTCTGCAGTATTGACGCAAGAGTCATTAGTATGGTCTGCCAGGCAGAATGTTTTGAAAAGCCTTGCTTTGGGCTGGACATAATGCCTTGCTCATTTGTCAAGAGTGAGCTGGCTGTTTAGATCTGAAGCATGAATAATTAATCCTATGAGACAGATGACAGGCTGGATAGTTCCTGAGTTTCTAAACTGCTGTTAATTGCATTTGCATCTTAAATTTAACCCAACATGCAGTATAAGGAACATACAGTAAGATAAATCCAAACGGGGTGTTAAGGGTCTTTGCAGGGGGGGTTGTTTTTGGATAATCATCTGCTCAATGCACAAATACATTTTGATTGCACAATGTCACATTTGGCCAGCAGAATAAAGTATTTAATGAAAGGAGTTTACCAAAAGAAATTGGTACAACAATCTCATTTCCTGCAAGACGAAATGATGTCAGATGACAGAACAGGGTTTATAATGAGCACTTGTGGGCAGACGCTAAATGTTCAGGAGGACAAAAGCCATGGATGCATTAAAAAGTCTTTAACTTTGGCTAAAGGACAAATGACTTTAATACAATGTGTTTGAGTTCAGTATACACTCCAAAATCGGTTACACTTTAACTTAAAGATGATGGAGGGGGGGTGGTCAAGTATCCAAATCAATTTTTTCCACATTTTTGCTGCAAGCAACAAATTTAATGTGATTCATATGATTTGTAAGTAATTTGTATGATTCAGTTAATGCGTGCATGCTGCAATATTTTTATATTTAGAGTTATATGCATTACGAAATTCCTTCCGTTCAAGATCATTCGCAAGATCTTCTTTTTGTGGTACTTTGCATAAGGATTCATAAATTCTTCTGCCGCATGCATAGCATAGATTGCTTTTGATTTGACCTGGGTTATGTAACTGTAAAAACACACCATTGATCTTGGGTTTGTTTTGAAAAAAAACAATCCTTTATTTAACTGCTTCATTGTAGACACTGGTTTAACAAGTAAACATTTTCCACCCATGTTAATTACATATGCAGTCTCTTGGTGTTTGTGTTCGTTTCTGAATATAGATCAAGTAAGACTTATCTGCAGATTATAACTCGTCTCACCTTTAAATGAGACAAATATACCAGTTTCCCGAGAAACAGACTTTGTTCTTGTCACAGTCTCTTTTCTTATTATCTATTATTAAATTGTTATTTCTTTTTAGCACTTCTGCACATTACACTGTCTGTGTTGTTTCAGCATCACATTACAGTTCATGCTGTGTGGTAAAATACCAACCTGTTTCTTCAGTGTCTAAACTTAGTTGAGAGAAGAGGGTTACTAATGACTACAGCTTAGACTATTATCTAGATGAACAGTGTTATTAAAACCATGTTAAATATGCCCTTAGCTGAAGAGTGATTTCACTCCGCTGCTGAAAATGAGGCAGATGTGGTAGGAAAACCGGAAGAACAGATAGACTGCAATGGTTTGGATTACCATCGGGTGTCTGTGACATGAATAAACAAATGATGCTTTTAAAAACAACGTTACAGTGTGTGCGCGAATGAAACCCGCTTATGGCAGTTTAAACTGCCACTAATGTGTGCTGGTATGGCTTAAGGGTGAGCTCGTGTGGTGTGATATGCATCCTATGCTTATATTGTCACATATAAGATAAATCATTTAATAACCCAAGGCTGGTTGTTCAAATCATTGCAGTCTTTCTGTCCTTCCGAGTTTCTTCCCACCTCTGCTTCTGTTTGAGTGAGGGGTTCTGTGTCTTTGTTTACTCCTGGAAAAAAATACTGAATATTCAAATGAATAGGTTTAAAGTTTATGTCCGGCTTGGCCTTAAAGATATTATAGTTATATGTCAGTTGTTTTTGAGAGTCTGGTATTAGTTTCAGGTTTTCCTACAATGCGGAGGCCTTGTGAGGGGACGGCCACCATCCATCTGTATGTGATGAGTTCCATCCTGAGCTCAGGGTCTGGACTTCATTAGCCTTGAGTCAGAAATTTCTTTTAACTCTGATTTTATTTGTCGAAATGAAAAGCAGATATTTTCACCTCGCCTTTTTCAGAAAAGAAAAAACAGGGATAATACTTTTTTTATGTCTTTATGGTAGAAAAGAAAGGCTTTATTCTTGAACATTTTAAAAAGATACATTTATTTGAATACATTAAAATATAAAATCTATTTTCAGTAAATATTTTTGAATATTATTTTCTGCTATGTAGAATTATTATTTATATTAGGTATGCATCGAATGTTCGGCCAATGAATATGTGAAATGGCCGAATAAATTTTACCAAACATGACTCGAGAAACGATAAAGCAGCAACCAGCGCAGAGAGAGAAAGCGAGACACACACATGCTTTATTAATGCAGCAAACATTTTTGCAGTTGATTTTCTTAAAATTATTTTGCAATGTAGCCTATAATAATCCAACAGTTTTCGTTTATTTGGTATGTTTTTTTTTTTTCAGTATTATTTGGCCTTCGGCCAAGTGTTTCACATCAGCTTCGACTTCGGCCAAGAATTTTCGATTCGGTGCATCCCTAATTTATGTTATTGTTCTACCCAAAATGAAAACTCCTTCATTATTTATTTATCCTCATGTTATTTCAAAACTGTATGACTTCATTTCCTCAGCAGATCACAACAGAAGATATTTTGAAGAATGTTGCAAACCAAACAATGTTGACTTTCATTGTATGGACACAAAACTACAAAGACATTTCAGAAAAGATATTCCTTTTTGTGGCACAGAAACCCTCCCCCTAAAAACTGGTTTTGAACCACAGATTTTTTTTTGCTATTTAAGCGTAACAGGGGATCTGTTCACATGTCAACCAATATCACACATTGATAATATACATTAGACCAGAGGTTAGATGTTACTGTGTCTAATCTGTCCTCCCGCATGTCTGAAAGACGATCAGGACTCATTTGTCATGAGCAGTTTGATTTAATGAAAGCTATCAGGTTGGCTTTTGAGCAGGTTCAGTTGAATGTCACTTTAAAATGGAATTGGCTCCAATCTGAATCATTAGGGGTATATTGGTGTGTGTGGCTGTCTGGATTCTTTCTTCTCTCTGGCTTCAAGGCAACCTAGAGCCCCAGACAGACTCCCTGTTTTGATAGATAGCCTTTCTGCCAGAATTGTTTTTAATCAAAGCTGAAGCTTGTGTGTGTGAATATAACTGCGTAGAGACACATTAACTGCGTTGGCTGCTGTTTTCCGAGCCATTGCCAAAATAATATTTACCAAAAAGTATGTGTCTTAAGTAGGGATGCACCGAAATGAAAATTCTTGGCCGAAGTCGCATAAAAATGATACGCTAGGCTCATGGCGACCACTGTGTGATGTCAAAAGATTTAGTGAGCGGCGGTGCTACTGTCAAATCACCCGCTCCAGTCTGTAGTACATAAGTTACTGACCGGTGCGGCATCTTCTGTGCTGCGTCTTTCTCTGACACTTGAAAATGCTTCAAACACTAGTGACACATTTGCTGCACTATTAAAGCGTGCACGTCTCTCTCTGCTGGTTCATATCACACATCATGCTTTTTTTTTGCTATTTTCAGATATCCTTAGTCTTTAACACACAAATTTATTGTTGAAGTGTCCTTGTCTCTCAATTTGCGAGTATGCCTGTATTGACAAAGTCTCTGTATTTTCTTCTCTCTACACTATATTTCAGCTAAACTAGTATGCTGGTATATAACAATAATTGAACTGTCAACTGTTCGTTGTTGAAGGACATATCAGTGCCCCCCTGCCAAGCGGTAATGATATTTTAGTAATGCACTGCCTGGCATGTGGCAGCGATATGACTTTATTAAGCTCTGCTCCATGCCTGAGGTGGAATTCAACACAGGGCTGTCATATGGGTCAAAGCAGTGGATACTTCATGAGAGTGGCTATTTTTTTATAAAAGCTGGAATTAATATAAGTGTGCCATTTGAATTCTTGAAGAAGCATCTCTTAAAGAAGTCAAAGGCGATTATAGAGATCAAGAATGCTTCAGGGGAAAGTCGAGTAGTTTTGCTTTATATTCCTCCTTTCTCATTTATTTTTTCATTTATGTTTTGTCAATATTATCCATAATTTATTTGCATGTGTTCAGGAAGCCAGTGTGGAGACATGCATAATAGATGTTGTGCATTTATTGGGGCCTCCGGTGCTCTGGTCCGAGACAGAGGCGAGTATATTGTCTGTTCCATGACACACTAGTGATGAGACGGGAATCCCCAGGACACTGTAATTGTGGCAAATATTCCATGCCAATATTTTTTTTGTTTTAATAATCTCAAAGTATCGCATGTTGCATAACAACTAACCATCTTGTTGTAAACTTTGTTCCTGCAATGCCAAAGCAAATTTGTTTCTCTATTTTAAAGTTTGCCGGGAAATGTTTTTATTAGTGAGGATAAACTTAATATTGATTTATTTTTTCACATAGATTTTTATACTCTAGTCGCAGCTCATGGTAATTTTGACCTTTTTATTGTTCCCATCAGATGGTCAGTGAATAGGCCATAATGCAGTCGAAAATCATTCCTCAGTTAGAAGTACATGTAGATCTTATGTTAGAAGAATTTTGCAAAAGTCAAGCGATTTAACCTGCCACTATAAGCTTGCATACCTGAAGCATTCACTATCTCGAGGGAACTCGGAGGAGACCTCCAGCTGTGCGCATTTCCAGCTTTGGCTTTGTTTCAGCATCTTTCACTTCTAAAGTGCATGTCTGCTTTCCTCCTCTTGAACAATGGCAGCCAAGTGGCAGGAAGCATTATAAGTGTCCATTCACATTCACGCCTTTCTGAGGTCATTCATCCGTAGGATATGATCTGTAGGATGGTGTAAACAGACGTCCGTTCTTTTGTGTGCGAATTGAATTTCAATAACTGCATTCAAAGTGTACCAAATTTTATCAGTGCATGTGCTCGCCGAGATTTGAACCCATGACCTTGGCGTAGCTAGTGCCGTGGCCTACCAAAGATACAGGAAGACTCTGGACAGTTAAGCTCTAATTCATTTGTCGCCTGTTTGATTTATCTGTGGAATTAAAGAGGAATTTGCCTGTTTGTGCAGTAAATGAAAGCAGACCCTTTAATCTGAGCGTCAGCATGTTCTCAGACAAAGGAAACCGTCACCCCGCAGATGAGTTGACACGAACGATTGATTTTTATACTCTTAAAATGTCAGCCGTGTGCCCACGCCGTTCTTTTTATGTCTCTTGAATAATGCACGCACACAGTGGCACACCTCTTGGTTCTTTTTACAGTCAGATCAGCGATGAGATTGCGTCGAGGTCTCGGACTCTCCCACTATGCATTTGTGTTTATCCGTGATCATTCATCTCACGGTAAAACTCCATTCAATGGAGAACTAGGTCTGGACAAAAATAAGACGTAAGGCTTCATTTCATTTGGTTCTTTCCAAGTCTTACCTGTTATTACAGGTAAATCAGATGTAGTGTAGAAGTTGTTTTTATCTACTGTCCTGACAGTCCTTTTTATTTCTGATGAAGTCTCTTTCCTATTGCAAATTATTCTGTTCAGTTTGTTTAAGCCTCTCTATCTACATGCTATTTTATACAGGTGTATATATAGCCTATAATTTGTGTAGCTGGCACGTTTTTTTATTGTTATCTGCATAGACTGATAACCGTGCCTGCTGTTGCAACATTTGATGCAACACACACATTTCGAGTAAACATTGTTTAAAAAAATCAATACTCAGACATTCTCCCTACTTTTTTATTCCGTCTAGTTTTTTGCTTAATATGTGGGTGGAAATGTGTATATTTACGTTGGGGACCGGTTTACTCGGTGTTACTCTAAGACGCAATGTTTATAAAGCTTTTAGATACAGCTGATGTGTTTTTGAGGAAGATTTCTTTAGAGGAGCTGGAGAGCTCAGGGGAGATCTGCTGTCTGCCAGGAGTCTTCAAGGCCTTGAGGCTGATGCTTGCTTTGAGACATAAACACACAAGCCTCTGCCCTTCTGCTGTCTGCCTAGATTAATGAGACCGGTGTCGTGCTGTGTCCTACCACACACGCGCATTCAACCTGTTATTCACTAGGGCCAAACGGCAGGTGTTTAATAGATGTTACCCAGCGCACAACCTCAAACCAAAAGCTTTATTTGCATCAACACACGTCTCAGTGGACCTCTTACAGTCATTAGACAACACTGAGGTTTTCTAATGAAAGATCTCACAGGACGGCAGATGATGGATACAGACGTTTCTCCAGTGGAATAAAGCTATACACTAATGAAAGGGTGAAAGTGAATATACTTCCTCTTTTTGTTCATGTTATTGATTGTCAAGGGCATTTTTGTGTGCGTTGGTGTGACATGGTCACAGGTCATGGGAATGACCGTCATGCTTCTCGGTTCTTGGGTCAGAAGTGCCTCCTGCTGACATGTAGACATGCAGCGATAACCGAGGTTCACTATTAACCGCGCTTAAAAACGTCACTGTTAATTAATCGTAAAGGCTCCGTTAAATCGCATGTTTCTGTTGCACGGAACGGAAACGTTACAACTTGCACAAAATGAAAACAAAGTTACACCAGCTTGAAGAGCCGTGCTTATCAGAGACATGTGGGCCACACTAGATTAATTATGGCAGAGAGAACAAACAGACAATCTTACATGTAAATTCACAAGTATGGCCGTAGCTACTACAGTTGGGGTTTCAGTGCAACCTGAAAGAAACAAAGCGGCATCAGTAAGTTAACAGAATAGCACACCAGACAAGAAGGGTCGCATCGAGCGCCGCTCAAATGATGCGGACATTCTGAAATGCGCAAGCTCAAATTCAAAGTCTTCTCCTGACGCAAGTTGAACCAATTTTATGTTATGATTTAGCAAATAGGCTCTATATTGCCTTGATAAATCCATTATAGTTTGCTGTAAAGGAAAACAGTGGGGGGGAAAGCATGTTAATGTTTGCGTGCTAGCTCTTAAAGGGACATCAGCATAATAAATATATCTGTTTTAATGCTCATCGAACAACAAAAAACGGAGACAAACAGACTCACTGCCCCTGTCCTGACTGATCAATTTTAATAACTTGAATATATTTTGATCTATTTTTCAGTATACTGTGAAGACTATGAAGTGTTATTTTACATTTGACTCCTTTATTCAATAACTACAGTAAGACCTACCTGAAAAATCCCAAAAGCACTGTTAATTTTTTTGTGTGTTTGCTTATTACATTTATTTGTGCTATTGCTCATAATTTGATCATTTGTTCTAATTTTATTTCTGATTGACTATTATTATTAGGCTTAGGCCATTATTAGGAGTTAGGCTTATAGTTTATGGTATTATGAGCTTTTTTATAATGATTGCATTGGTAAAATCAAACTAATGACTAGACTTATTTACTTATTACTTTTTGTGGCGGGCAAGTAAAATTTTTGTCAGGGCGAGTATAAATGTAGAAATTAATGTATACATAATAATCGTGGAACCGTTATTATTCCTCAGACTATAATCATATCCGTATATCTATAATTGTTGTATCCCTACTGTACTGCATCATACACATTAGTCACACCTCTTAGACTTTATTCGCATGGCCGTCTCTCCCTCGTGTCGCTTTGATGTTTTGACACCCCAAACTCACTGCTCAGGTTTTATTGATTACTTTATTTATTTTGGTTTCCTCAGGTGTATTACTGCATTCCCCACAGTGTACTTGTAAGAGTGTGGTCTCGGTGGAAATTTAGATTTCATGTTTTTGAGTCGTGTGGCTAGGTACTTTTACTATTACTTTTCTAATCAATCAGGCTTATAGTTGTCACAGTAGTTGATAAACATCACGCACATTGATAAAAATATAAAAAACAAAATTCCACTCTTACGTCAGAGACACTTTTAGTTTTTTTAGTTCCCATGCCTTTTGCTCGTGGCACTGTTGGATGTCATATTCTCTATATTTCGCTCTGACACCTTCGTCCGGTGGTGCCAGCTGTGTTATTAGCAACACCGCTTGAGCAAATGTCAGTAGTGTGTCCTGTGCATTCATCCAAAATCCAGTAAACATCATTTCTTAAAATGTCATATTTCTGGACATCATTTCATCCCTCAGTAAGAGTAGTGCAGAAACCTGTCAGCTTTTTTTTTCTGTCGAGTTGTCCTGCTAGGGTTGAATTTTTAACGTGTTAAAAATACTGGCACTCCTACATCCTAGGTCTGCTCAGCCACAGACGAGGAAGCGCTAGATCCAGAAGGAGCTCTTGGCACTATCTCTCTCCACGTCTTTCTCTCTGTCCTTATGGGACTTACAGGAAATGCTTGTGCTCAGACGCTTTGTTCTCATACTCCCATGAGTTGGGACCAGCTTCCTCCCCACCCACATTGTAACATTAACTATTACAGGATAAGTCGCATAGTCTCATCGTAAAGAGATTGGGAACGGGCACTCAAGTATGCAGAAGTGACAATTTTTTTAACCTCTTCTTCCGTTTTTGATTTTATACTTGGTTACAGTTAGGAATTTGAAAGAATGTCAGTAACCAAGCAGATTTCATCCCCTATTCACTATTGACCATAGTATTTATTTTCCCTGCTATGGCAGTGAATGGGGGATGAGATCTGTTTTTTTACTGACATTCTTCCAAATATCTTTCTATGCCTTCAGCAGAACATTGAAATTTAAATAGGTTTGAAACAAATGATGACAGATGACTTTCCATAATTTGAATAGCTGTATTAATATTATAGCTTTAAATCCAAGGAGGGTGTTTGGCAGAATATATAATTTTATGCGAGAAAAGAGTACTAGAACGCATTTTGTCTGAACTGGCTTCTTACAGGATTAAATCCAGCACACCTGCAGTTTGGACATAATTTCCTGCTGAACGTCCTTCACATTGGTCATGACGGCAATGCCAGAAAAACGGCACCGGAGGAAAAACCAGGCAGTATAAAACTCAATTGGATTATTTAAACATGACACCATCTGAATGCTTGCGATACCAAATCAAGCTGGCGGGAGCAGTTAGCCAAGACGGACTGAGGGCTAGGAACATAGACGGAAGAACGCTAAATTATTCAAAAGCCCAATGGCTATCTAAGTGTTATGAAAGCGTCCTGATAAGAAGTTCATATCTCTAAAATCTGACAAAACACCTAAAACTTTCAGATCTGTACTTCCTAGCCGAATGACCGTTGACTGGAGGGTTGATAACACCTTTGTTTGATTCCCGTCTTGCCTATGGGAGGACCATTATGAGCTGTCTGTGTTGCTGACTCTCTTCTGTCTGAATTGAAGAGTCTTGAAGTGATGGAAGCCTGGGGCATAAGAGACTAACAGGACTGCGTGTGTGAGGCTGGTTCAGCTGTAATTGTTGTGACCTAAATGATGGTAAACAGTCATTGCTGGCCACACAACCAGAGCCGCATACACACTGGCTGCTTTGTCCTTTACTTCTCACCCCTTACCCCCCCACACACACACACACACACAGAGAGCATTTATAGGACTTTGGAGAGTAGGATGGCCCTTGAACTAGCATAATAGTCCCTCGCTGGTTGGAAACTTTAAGAAACGGGCAGCTCTGGGACAATAGCCTGTGACTCTTTAGCATTTCACTAGCCAGACAAGGAAAAGCTTTTGTCTTGTGCGTTTTCTAACGTGTCACGTCCACTATTGCTTATATGTGTGAGAGGTTGCGGAAGCTGTTTTGATGTGATTTAGCTGTACGCTAATACGGTTTCCAGAAAGCCCAGCTTGTTTTACCTTCTGGGTTGATCACATCTCATCTCTCTTGTCTTTCTCACACTCTCACACACACTTGTGCTCAACAGTTGTGCTGTATGCTCCGTTCAAAATGCTGCTGACTGTGTCGTTTCAAGTGTTATGATTTTGTGCAAAACCATTTAACAATGGTCTAGTTTGACACATTTGGACGTTCGTTTCACTCTTATGTACCACAGTACATCTTAATAGTATTGTTTGAGATTTTGAAAGGCTCCGAGATCACATGAGGATAAACCGACGTGGATAAGAAAAATCAAATTAAAGCTATAAATAAGCAGATGCATTATTTCCGAGTATATCTGACAGGCCAATAAACCGCTGACAGTCCTAGCCATTTATTAGGTTTAAATGGGGACATAAAAGCAATCGTGTGTTCCCGTCTGCAGGGTATCGGAGATCTGAGGCTGCCCAAACTTAACGGTCTCGGCTAACTGCAGTAGATGTGTTTTACTATTTTCACAACTGTTCTGTCATTGCAGTTTTGTTGTCTAATATTGTTGTAGCAGACGAGTAATATCTAAATGGCTGAAGACATATCAAGGATTTTTAGCATCTCTAAAACTTCAATTACTTGATTAATTGTACGTAAGTTTTGCTTGCAAGTTAAGTCTGGGTGTTTGTATATAACCTAAAATGGTATACGGTTTCATAATTTTTTTTTCTCCACGTTTATAATTGCATGACATGTCCATGCTTTGACAAGACTGTGAAAGAAAAATCCTCAAAGTCTCCTATCCCTTCAGAATTATAATATGCATTGAGACGCTGGACAAGAGCTAGATGAATGTATTAAGTAAACAGTCAGAGAGATCACGCTGTGCTTGCTAAGGCCTGGAGATTCCCCGAATTTAAGCAGAAAGGAACGAATGCCTAGCAACCGCACACAATTGAGGATGGAGAGCTGTGGTCTGTCTGCTAGCTGGGGTTATCAAACTGGTGGCCGGGACCCCCAGGGGGCCGCCAAATGGTTGCAAGGAGAAAAATGAAGCAAATATGATAAGTCCACCGTGTTTATCTGTTTTTTTGTTTTTGATATGCTTAGTTTCCAGAATTGTTTATTTTGAATCTTTCTAGTAACTTTTGTCCAGTAAGACTCGAAGTGAAATTGTTGCCGACTATTTAGGTTCAGAAACAATGTTTTGTCTCTATAATATCCTATTTGCTATTTATCTTACAAATTTTAAACGTTTCTTTACAAGCAAAAAGTATATTGATATGTATTTTGGAAAAGGGGGTCCCTAACTAAAGATTCGTCATATTTGGGGGTCCTTGGCATCATAAAGTTTGAAAACCCCATTGCTGGAGCGCTGAATAATCAATCCCAGAGGACAAAGAAAAGAAGAGAGCGTGAACAAGAACTGATGTCCATATGAATGTGATTAAAAAGATCATATTCACAAGATGATCTTCGTTAAAAGTAAGGAAATACTTAATTGTTTCGTAATGAAATGAAGAGAGGCTAAATTAGTTTAATGAGGGACAGACTAGATATGACGGGCACAGTGGATAAGACAAATGGAGGGAGACATTTACTGTGAGATTTCCTGTGAAAACCTGGGTCACAGCTGCAGCGATGCCGCTGGATTATGTCAAGATGGAACCTGTGTACCTGAGACCATAATGACCGACTCTCTGAACTTCAGCCAGACGCACTGGCTCTGGATCAGGAGTGAGAACCTCGCTTCACCTCATTAGTGCAGTGCATGCTGTCATTCACGCACGCACTCCGGTCAGATCCGAGGTACCATGACCATGTAATGAGACATTGAGGCTATAAGAGAGTAAAAACACCTGAATCCAGTGTCCGCTGGGGCAGAATATTTACATAATAACAGAGGTCTTGTTTGGGTTTAAAGTCGAAGTTAAATCCCCTTTGCAACCCATTTTCTTATGTAATGTGGCACAACATATCAAAGGGCAGGACAGGTCTTGATTTAATCTGTCTGGAATTGAATGAATTCTGAATTGTGGGTCTTCAGACTGGCAATGTGAGGTTGCTGAAACAAAAAGCTAAACGGCTATTTCTGTTTCTTTTCTTTTAATTCCTTTTTGTTTTTATTTAAATTGTTTTTATTCCAATTATTTATATTACTTGCACAGTCCTAGAATGCTGATCAAACCTACATTTCATATCTAAGGCACGGCAGAGACAATCATATTGGTTTGCTAAAAAAATTAACATCAGTATTATTGTTAAAGCTAATATGACTTTTTATTTCATTATTTTTATTTTTAATGGTATTATTTTAATAATGTGTACTTATGAAATAAGTCACGACTGATGGTATTCAAAATAAAAGTTTTTTTTTACATAGTATTATATAAATACACAAACTTGCATGTATATATTGAAGAAATACATATACATTTTTATATTTACAGTATATATAATATTCAATATGTATAATTATTTATATATTTAAATTTAATATTAAAATCATGCATGTGTGTGTGTATTTATGTAAACATAATTGTTATACACAGTTCACGCATATTATGTAAACGAAAACCATTTATTTTGCATACGGTTAGTGACGACTAATTGTTGTACAGCCCTGCCGATTTTTTATTGTGACAAATATGTGCACAACCATCATTGTTTATTATTTTATTTATTTACGAAAGAGGGACATATAACACATTCACAAGTAGACAACGTGTGCTTTTTTATTTTCTAATTGACTGTTTAAGAGAGCGAATCCTTCAGTGAGATGTGCGTAACGCTTTGGACGTCAGTTTCGTGAGATCTGTGAAAACGGGTCGGATTTAATTGGAAGTCTGCTGCTTATACAAGCTATCGTGAAATAAAACCTCTCGACCCTTCTGACAGTAACCCTTCTAACAGATCTGACTTGCTGTCCCGTGGGATGCCTGGTACCTTTAAAATTATTTTTGCGGAACACCAGACACGAATTACAGTTTTCAAGCCCTGTAAAAGATCTAAAAAAAAGATCTGTAATTGTTTAAATCAGTGAGATAATAGGGAATTCTGAAGAGAGTTTCAGGCATCTGCATGTATTTACTGTTCTCTGAAGTGCTGTTTGTTTGTCTGGTGTTTTAACCTAAAACACATTCTGTGGAAGTGCAACAATGCCTCATGTTTTATTCACAGACAATGACTTCAGCATGTATGTCCACATCCGGCAGGTGGATACAGGTATCTTAAAGCTAGCTTACACACAATAGACCTGTGACTCGTTCCATGTGGGGAAATCTCCTGTAGGGTCTCTGGGGGATTGTGTACAATGCTGCTGCTCACAGCTTGTGTTTGTTTATTAAACCACCTCAATTGGAAATTAACTTGCAGCGTTGAATTCGAAACACGAGCAGCAGCAACATTCTTAACACGGTTTTAATATGCAGGTGCACATGTCGGCAACCCATGCGTCTTACATAAAAGGCACAAATCTGGAGTCTGAACATTCAAACAATCTTGGCATTATGCGGGAGATGAGAGTTTGCGTGTTTTAAGTGTTGACAGCAACTCCTGGAGTGGGAAGTCGTATGTCACAAGTGGGTGTGAGCGTGAGTGCGGCCCGTTGACAGGTGTGCTCACACCGTGAGAGATTGTTGAACCCAGTAGGATATCTTTTGACACACTTGGACACACCTCCTTTCTTTACTACGAGTCTGTTCTCACAATAAAGTCCTCCAACACTATTCCATCGCAGAAACAGGGAGGGATTGCATTGTTTTGGACTCAGTTTGCAGCTTTAAGGGATAGTTCACTCAAAAATAAAAAAAATATTCATTCTCAGTTGTTCATAACCTATAAATGATTACATTTTCTTTGAAACCAAAAAGATATTTTGAGAAATGTCAAAACATTTATTCATTCTGCCAATTGAATAAATGTAACCTATAAATGATTACATTTTCTGTGAAACCAAAGTGAAGATATTTTGAGAAATGTTTTGTCCATACAATGAAAGTCAATGAGGGCCAGTGTTGTTTGTTCAAAAAATTATTCAGATCTTTTGTGTATAGCAGTAAAAAGTCGTACAAGTTTGTAAATAGATAATGAAATAAGTTTTGGGGGCTTAGCTACCCATTTAAGTGATGTTTGTCTGTGTGACGTGTGTAGAGTGACAAACAAACTCCACAAAACGTTTGCCAGAGACACATGTGTCACTCTGCGTGATATTCGGCGACTCGACAGGACTGCTTGTTTGTTTTTGAGATTTTAGGAGGAACTCGTGGGTACGGAAGCCTGCTGGTTGGTGTATAGTTATCTGATAGCAGTTATGTTTACAAAATGTTCTAAAATCAGCCAGTCAGATGTCAAATAAGCAGCATGCCTCCACAGGGCTGTGAAAATCACCCCCTCCCCGATAAGGCCCCAGTTTCCTGTTTGCGAAGCACTCAGACATCTCCATTAAAGGCCAAACATGATAAACACCAGGTCTGAGAGAAAGACGATGGAATGCTGAAGATCCAAACCTGCAGTCAGCAATATTTGTCTTGTGTGTAGAGCGAGCAATTAGTTTTAAGACTCTGACTAGACACAGATAAAAACATTGCCAGTTAGTTTGCATCCCTGTCTGAAATGGTTGTCGGGGTTTTTAACGCCTGTGTGTTTGTTTTGTGTTTGTCACAGGTGCTGGAGAATCGGGGAAGAGTACCATCGTAAAACAGATGAAGTGAGTGAACCACATTTTTCTCTCCTCACATTCTTTCGGCACGCACGCTTTTCTGAGGACCAGATGTTGACGGCGGCGCAAATGTGAAAGACAAACAGCTGCACTTCTGACACAATATTTTTGCTGTCATTTTAATCTTGCACCCATTTACGTGCCAAGGTTGTTTTTTCATTTTGGGCTGGTTCATTCATGTTCACACAAACATCCTTAAACATGGCAGAATGCCAGTCTGATTAATTCAACCAATCACACGCTTTGTTGACTTGATTTGAACTAAACTGGTTTAAAGGACCAAAACCCCGAGTTGCAAGTGATATGATCATCAATTTCCAGATAAATGTCTTTATTTTTCACAAGACTTCCATACAAATGTGTGCTTATCAATTCAGTCAATCAACTGGACCATTGATCCATTCACAACTTCACAGCATCATTACTGGTGCCAGGGTTCCGACTGCACAAACACACATTTATTTTCCACAGCTGTGTGTGTACAAATGACAACTACTCTCAAAACCTAGTGTGCTGCCTACCTAGACTGTATTTTAAGCCATCACACGATCAAGAATATGTTACAAAATGCTGTCTAAATAGGCATCTCGCTATGTTTTGAGAAACAGTGGTTGTCTGTCTTATACACACAGCTGCGCATGTGTGTGTTTGTGCAGTCGGGCCCCTGGTAGCAGTTAATACTCTGTTTATCTGACCTTGACTTCGGCTGTAATTCTTGCACCTCTGTATCCCAAAGCAGTTTTAAATCCTGCATTAATCACTCTGATGGAAAACAAATTCTGCTTTATTCCATAACCACCCGCCTCCAACAACATACATACACAGCCTTTGATGTAGGACATCAGGTCAAAGCATTAAGTCTGTAACAGTTGTAACGGTTGTAATGCGTCTGGTTTGTTTACACTATAACAGCGATACATCTGAATGTGAGAAATCTGAATGATAAATATACAGACTAAAGTCCTGGCTTTTTGAATGAGATGTCTTGAAGGAAGTATGGCCGTTCTAAGAATGAATAGTAGTTAACACACTCTCATTATTGCGCTTTTTGGACTTCTTTGAGTTTAAAATCATTAAAACTTTACAGAAATTTATATTTTCAAGTCTATGTCAGTTGCCTGCTAATGGAATTTAAATCCTTGACTTGAAAAACTGCATGTTTTCAACTGGCCGTGCAAAATTTGAAGGTGTTTATCTGAGCTTTAGTGCTAAAAGTGAATTGTCTCTATCCTTCTGACCCATATGGCAGATGGTGCCCGCATTTTCATGAGCCAGAACTTCTAGTATAATAAAATTCTTTATAGTCTTGTGCTCTAGCAAGACCTTCAAAACAATTCCCAACAGCACGCCAAATCAATTCGGCAGCTACATTCTGTCCACTGAAGATTTAATACATTTGTATTGCATTTCTTTTGGGCCCTAGGCTAAATTCTTGTTTCTCTCTCTTTCTCTCTCTCTGATTTTTAAGGGTGCCGTTTTACTTTTTGTATACTGTATATCAACGTAATCTCAGGTCAAAGCAATGCCTGATGACATGATGAGCGCTAAATATCTTGATTGTGTGCGTGTGTGTTCTCTAGGATTATCCACGAGGACGGCTACTCGGAGGAGGAGTGCAAGCAGTATCGAGCTGTGGTCTTCAGTAACACCATCCAGTCCATCATGGCTATCATCAAAGCCATGAGCAACCTCAAGATCGAATATGAGGACAGCTCAAGAGCTGTGAGTACACACCAGCAAATAAATCACGTACAGCATATTACACACAGGGGGCATCTCAGAAGCCTCCTGCGATCCTGACAGAGAACAGATGACTTGGAGGACGACCTACAGGATCGCATGCAGTGCATACAGATCCTTTAATAAATATGTTTCCTTCAGTCCTCCTTTGTTGTAAACCTCCAATGGATTTCTTTCAAATTTTTTTGTTGCCGGTCATTCTTACTATTGACTTTAGCATGTCCAAGAACCGTCCACTTGCTTGATGACATGAATAGGGAGCACAGAAAAGGAAGCCATTCTCCCTTCCATTCCTAGGAGAGCAGCTTATCAAACACGGCACTATTGATCATACTTTATTTCACCGAACTGACTGTGGTAGGAAGAGGGACCACTTCTTTTCTGCAAGAATGACCGATAGATTATGTGAAAGAGGGAGACGTAAGGGAGTGTTTTTTCTGCTCACATCTCAAGAACAGCCGGAGGGCAGCAGTATGTTTAATACATCTGATGCACCTAAGGGTCTTCTGTATAGATGAGTACAGTGCAGATGAGGTTCGGGACAGTTTAATTGTAACTCACTGAATGAGAAGGGTTGAAACGGGTCAGAACAAACCGACCTCACGTCAGCGGGGAACAATAAAAATGGCCCATTTCAAAGGGACGTATTGTGAAAAAGCATTTTTTGCTTTTAAAAGCTTGAATGAGCCAAACTGCTTTCGGTGCATGAACCTTTAGCCTTATGAGTGGTCTTCAGGAAAAAATAAGCGGAATACGGCCCCTTTAAACGCACAGACTCTTTATTAGTGATGTGTCATGGTGGTGTACAGTTTAATTAGACTGTGACGGGTGAGACTGATGATTGTATTTCAGCGCCTGGAATAGAATTGTTACAGGAGAACAATTCAAGGAGTTCGGTTCGTATTTTTTTTAAATAGAAAACTTATTTTGAAGACCTTATACAATCAGAATTTGTGTTTTGTTTACCTTTACAATCATCAATAAAGAATTTAACATCAGATCACAAGTGCACATGTTAACCACATGTGTGCTGTGTACTGTACACGTGGACAACGACATCCTGTCGGGCGGATGGCTATACCTCTTCATTTTTCTTTCTCTCTTACTAGCTAGCTGTAAATCACTATAGGGTCTGTAGCCGTCCCGTCCTCTCTCTCTATTCAGATTCCTTGCGCTTTCTATTTTTTTAACTACGTAGTAAAAGAACATTCCCTTTTGGAATTTATACTTTAGTTAACCGTTTGATTTTTTCTTTCTTTGAATTTACTAGCCAATAAGTTGTGAAATATTGGATCAGTTTACCTTTACGATCCCTGCTATCTGCAGTAGCACATAGTTTAGAAATTCATTATGTCCTGTAGAAGTGCACGGTTGCTTCGCCCCTCACTTTTGCTTGTGGCGCCTGTGTTCCACCCGTCGGGCTGACTTCCAGTGACCTAGTTCAGTGGGAGGGTTTTTGGAGAGCCCATTCCTGCAACATATTCTTTGGGAGGAGACCGACATGTAGGTAGACAGTTATTTTAGTAGCTCGGAGACGACCACAATAGGAAACATGTGGCACGCAGACAGATCTGAATGCTCAGCCTGAGATATTGTGGAACTTGAGATCTCGCTCTCAGAGACATCGCAGCTTGGGTGTATTTATTGCACTTTGCCAAATAGATCTCTGTAAATCATCCAGGAACATCCATACAACACATTACAAACCACACAGAACCTACTAGAAAGTGCACACTATAAATACACTCAGATCAATTGCACATTCAGATCTTTTTCCAGACACATAAATCCTAATTAATAAGGTTATTTTTTGTGGTACTGTATGTGTTGTAATCAGCTGCATTATTTGTAAATAGATGTGTTCGTTTATTTTATAGGATGATTCCCGTCAGTTGTTTGCCCTGGCCGGGACGGCAGAAGAACAGGGCTCTCTGCCAGACGACCTGTCCAATGTCATTACCAGACTGTGGGCTGATGGAGGGGTACAGACCTGCTTCACCCGGGCCAGAGAGTACCAGCTGAACGACTCTGCCGCATAGTGAGTTATCACTCTTGCTCTTATGTTGTCTGCGTATACATCAATGACCATTTGTCAATATTTATGGCAGGAAAATATCATAACTCATGATGATCAGCCTGTCAGCCAGGCGACACTATGGCATTATGGGTATTTTTCTTGGTTTGCTTGAATTCTGTCAGTAGTTTACAGAGACCAATACCGTATGCTTCTGTCAATGGACGATAAGGGTTTTATAAACAAAGGTCCAAAAGTCTGATATTACTCAAAATGAAAAATGCTTGTGTACAAAGTAAAATTTAAATGAAGGTGACGAATAAAGCGGCTTTTCCCTTTATTCCTCACAGTGAATATATTCAGAGCATACAAGTTCATATCGATGCGTCTAAGCGAGCAGAAACTCTGTTGCTAACAGTTAACGGTTGATTGAGAAAACAATTGCTTTAAACAGAGGTTGGCCTGGGGTCAGGATTTCCATGATCAAGGATTTCCACTCAATCAAGAGTGGGAGATTTGCAAAGGCACGATGATGTCATTTGTTGGTGGGAAAGGCTTTGGCGAGAGGACTAATTTTAGCTTTGATAATGTTCAGTTTTGTCCATTTGGTTCAGCAGTTGTTTTTGTGGCCGCTTGCAGCCTCTCCATGTGTATGTTTTTGGGTGGGTGAAGAAAATTGTGGTTGTACAGTGGCTGACTTCGTAAAACCACACCCTCCCCACCCTCACAATTGTGTGTGCGCGCACCTGTTATTCTGCTTTTTGTGGTTGCGAAATTTGCATAAATCAAACCAGGGGAATAACAAAATCTGACAATCCTTTTGTGGAGACATTCACAAGTGGCTAATATTAAGAGTGATGAATTTAAATGGAATGTCTCAAATGCATATACAAATGCATACGCACTACTTTATCATGATGTGTTTAAATTTGTGCTGGTCCAGATGCATTTAGTGAAAACATTACATTTAGTTTTAGTTGAATGAGCATTACTGTAAGTTAAAAGGCACACCTGGTCTCATTGAAGAGTAGTGAGCATCATTGTTCGTGGTGGTTACGAAATGCTTTGGCAATTACTCGGCTACTTAACAAATAAATAAATGGAGAAGAAATATCGATTTGAGTTGAATTGATTTTATTATGCAAGATAAATGAAACCGCAGTGTGATATGAGAAACATTTGAATAGAGAATGTGGTCTATTATTTATTTTAGAATTTCATTTCATTAAATCTATTCGACCACAGAATCCATTTGTCCTGAATCAAGTATTTCAATTATGTGACGTTAATTATGAGACATTGTGCACACATCTGGATGGTACAGATTCTTCATGTCCATTTTACATCTTTTACAATTATTTTATTAGGAAGATGTTAATATTCTATTTCCAGACACTGGCCTCGATCAAGACTTAACAAGGTTTATTCCAGTTTTAAAGATAGATTGTTCAAAATAATTTGGTAGTTAAACTGCATTTTTCCTGTATCAATAGTTTATACGGAATTCCTTTGAAGGAGCCATGATGAGATTTTAACGGCATCTGCAACCAATGGCTCACTCCACACCCCCCTTTCGAAGCACTTTTGTGGCTGCACAGAAGTAAGATTTCGTCACGTTTTCACGTATTTGCTGAAGGAGATACACATTTACGAAAAATGCTTTGTAGAGCAGTTTGTCCGTTAAGGGGTACTGTTAAAGAAACATGGCGAATTCCATTCAAGGGGACCAGCAGTGTATGCAGAAAGAAACGGCTTGTTCTAAGGTCATAAAAACATAACATTTCATTATGTAATGTCTTTATACACCTCTAGCAAATGCTAGCAGTTGTATGTGTATAAGTATATTATTTTGAACACTTTCATTCTGGTAAACCTTTATCCCTAGCCTATTGTTTGTATTACACACAGGCATCAGCGGCAGACTGTGCTTTTTCTTTTATTATACTCCAACTTATGAAACCATAGCAGGTGATCATTCATCTCTACGCGGTCAGCACAACCCATATTTTTGTAGCCAAAGCTCTAAGCCACAGCATCACCAAAATCTGTAAGGACCTGCAGTGCTTTTCTTTCCGGGTGTACCTAAGGTAAAAGCAACAAAAGCTGCCACACTTTGTGATGAGGGATTTTCAGGTCTTTTGGATTTGGTCGAGTTGTCCTCGATTGTTTTGTGTTACTGAAGCTCCAGCAGAGAGCGAGTGTCTACGGGGATCCTGACAAGATTGAAGCTGCTCTCAGGAATGATAGAACTCGAACAACTGAGAAAATAAAAACACAAATACTTTAAGGTCTGAATTAAAGGCCTTTGTTTTTTTCGTAATTCAGTTTTGAACTCTTTCTTCGTGTAAGTTGAAGCGGGATTGCTTTGGATGTTTTTTTTCTGGCATTTGGAAGTGCAGTAACATTTATTGACAGGCGGCTTCTCTTTAACTCCATTCACACAGACCGATCCCATTAAATTGCCTAAAATAGTTATTATTTAGTTCTGAAAGTATGGCAGTAATAATAACAAATTGCGATATTTAGCCACCTAAAAACATCACAAGGAAATATCCTTCGCCGTGATCAGCCCTATTTTCACGACTAAAGAAATGCACATAACATGACATTGCAGTATGTTACGTCATGTGTCTTTATGGGTTCTTCACAGGATGTGTGTGAACGCACGAACAGATTCAAGAAAATCACTGGAAACATTTTTTGTGTATTTTCCAGGATCTCTGTATGAAAAGGGCTTTAGAGAAGTGTTAGGGTGTGACTTCACTGACTTTTGATTGACAGCTGAATGAGGATCTGCTGCGTCACTTTGGCTGTCTCCAGACTGAACAGAATCATATTAAATAAACCGTAGAAAACATTAACCAGAAATCTTTTTGATTTTTCTTTTGCTGCCTGAATTATAAGAGCCAAGACAACAGGACTGTGTCGTGTGTTTGCAGTTATCTGAATGATATGGAGAGGATAGCTAAAGCAGACTACATCCCATCCCAGCAAGACGTGCTAAGGACCCGGGTGAAGACCACTGGCATCGTAGAGACACATTTCACCTTCAAGGATCTTCACTTCAAGTGAGTAACCTTTCTATACATGAGCCTATTTTGTTTCATTGCTGATGTTTACTGTGATTTCTGTTCGCACTTTCTAGGGGCGATAACACTTACGTTCACACAGATTCACACTTCAGACAACTCGTCCTCCCAATCTAACAGCCTCCGCTATTTTGGTTAGCTAGCAACACCCTTTTTAACCCTCGGTGGAATCGATCAAAAATTAATTCTCTGTGTTCTGAGGTTTAAGCGTCACTTCCCTTAAACCTGTTGATGGCTTTTGGTATTTGAGGTTCGTGGGATTTAACAGGGCTGGAATGATTCTCTTTGAGTGAGTTTGCTTTAATCTACTGAAGAAATGTCAGCTCAACCTTTCAAAACATCAAACGCAAACCAGCTGTCAAAGACGGGTTATTACTTTGTAGGGTGTTTTGTAAATTATAACACGTACCGTAAAACAGTTTGGGTTTAGAGATTACAGAATTACCTGGAAATGCAGATGACTTGTTTTCCAGGTCTGTGCCGCTGTAGACAGGTGTGACACGCCAAAGGCTCCTGCTACAGACAGGAAGTCTATGGTCTTCTGTTCTTCCGCCCTGTATCATCCATTCCGCTTTCAACCTCTACATTACCATAGAAACAAGGCCAGACTCAAATATCAACCAATGCAATGAATAAAACACGTGAATGTCCGATGGACATCAGTGGTTCCAACTTTAAACTTAAAGGGATAGTTCACCCAAAAATGAAAATTCTTTCATCGGATCCTCATGTCTTTTCAAACCTGTATGGACACAAAGAAAATCATATTGGTACTGGTGAAATATAAAGACATTGCGACAGCAGTTCTATAGTATTTTAATTGTAATAAATGAACTATGGCAAATTAGTTTATATGACCGTGATATTATGGATGTTTGAATGATTATGTCTTGTTTTGTAGATTGCTTGGGGCATTTTTCTCATTGATGTATTATTGATATATGTTTACACTGCTGACTGTTAAACCATGTGTGCTGCTTGACATTAGGATGTTTGATGTTGGCGGTCAGCGTTCAGAGAGAAAGAAGTGGATCCATTGTTTTGAAGGGGTGACGGCCATCATCTTCTGTGTGGCCATGAGCGCGTATGATCTAGTACTGGCTGAGGATGAGGAGATGGTAAGATGGTGTACCTTTTATCCCACAGCAAACCAGGAAACAAACCATCACACTATGAAGAATAAAAGGAGTCATTGTTTAGTTTAAGAGGGTCGTTTTTCAAATCTGTGGTGTTTTTGTTACTGTACCTATAAAACATCATTATGTATTTTGATCTTTGTCTATCCTAGCATTATGTTAGGGGTATGTATAATACAACTTATTTCAAAGCTGGAGAAATGGTTCTAGAATATATATTAGGATCCTTTCAAATTAGCTCCCAAATTTTTTTACAATAACTTCTTCATTGGTCTAGGCTTTGATTTTTTTTCTCCACTTCAGAACCGAATGCACGAGAGTATGAAGCTGTTCGACAGCATCTGCAACAACAAATGGTTCACCGAGACCTCCATCATTCTGTTTCTTAACAAGAAAGATCTGTTTGAGCAGAAGATCTTACGCAGCCCCATGACCATCTGCTTTCCCGAGTATCCAGGTACAAAAAATGGCTTTACCTATGCAGATATCTCCTCCTCCATAGACCAGACAGCCCTGACATTAAGTGATATTTGGGGATTCATATCTCCACTATGGAAAAAACAAATCCCAATTCTTTTAATTGGCCCTGAACAAACAAACATTTGTGAAAGCTTGATGATGCTGAAATGTTGATATCCAAAGGGCCAGAAATTCACGTGAAAATCACGTGCAGTTCAGGGTAGAGCCATGGACATCGATCCAAAGTTGGACAGATGGTTTCCGCGGTTTCAATCAATTGGAAGAGATAATGAGGCATTATACTGATGAAAGAGATTCTATGAATCAATTGGCGGATGGTACAAATAAAATAAAAACATTTACGGCTTCCTCTCACTCACTTATTTCCTGTGGTCCCATCTCCGTATTTCCTTACTGTGTTTCCCTTCCGTCTCTCATTGTTCTCTTATTTCCCTTTCAACAAGGTGCCAACAACTACGACGAAGCCTCCGAGTACATCCGCACCAAGTTTGAGGACCTGAACAAGAAGAAGGAAACCAAGGAGATTTACCCTCACTTCACCTGTGCCACTGACACCAAGAACGTGCAGTTTGTTTTCGATGCCGTCACTGACGTCATCATCAAGAACAACCTGAAGGACTGCGGGCTCTTCTAGATCCCAAAAGCAAGAGGATGAGTCAAGGTGCGGAGAAATACGCAAAACTAGACTATTCGATTAAATACTTCTTACGTTGTTGTGTAAGCAGAATGTTCTCATTTCTCTTCAGATTACTTGAACAGTTTTGATGAGCAGAGGAAGCGGAAGTGGAAGACGTCCTGAGCATCTACACTGGCCAATCACGACGACTCCTTCCACCTGACGACCGATAGCTCAGAGGAGCCCAACACAATTTCAATTATTGCCAACAACTTTAGCCCCACCCCAACACTGTCTCCGCATTGTTTGGCATTTAATATCTGTATTATTAACTCCTTGAGTTGTGACCACAAATCAACTGTTGTATTTCCATTGTCAATATTTGTTGTTTATTTTCCTTCCTTTGTTTGTTTTTGTTCTGAATAATACGCAAGGAAACGTTTTTATATTCTTTCATTTTACTCTAGGGAATCTGATGTTCAAATTTCTTAAACTTTTAATCGCATAACGCTTATTTTTTTAAGAAACCAGCAGGCGTTGGATATAGAGTATGATCGAAAAGAAAAGCGCTTTTTTACGATGTTTACACGACGTCCTCGTTCATAGCAAACCGGCAAATTGTCCTGCATGATAAATAGCAGATATTATCAGCACAAGTAATCAGTTCACGTCAGCGTAACATTCCTTTTAAAATTAAGTTGAAAAAATAAACAAAAAACAAAACAAAAAAAGCTTCACACGGGGAAAGAATTGCTAAAATATAACTGATATTTAAAGTATGTACGTAACAGTATCTAACCATCTTTTTCATCTCTATCTTCTCGTACCTCTTTCTAGCATTCTGTTTGTGCCTTGACTTCCGTTTACAATGGACTTTTTTTCTTCCCCGACTGTCCTACTGTACGTAAACATTTCAGCTCCAGAACTTTCGCACCATGTAAGATTAAATAGTGATTATTAATGAAAATCTAATTGAGTAAAAGGGTAGTGTTTTTTTTTTTTGGTAAAGATTAAAATGCTTTTGAAAGTCCTATATAATGATTTAATTTAAATAAAAGTTCATTCACTAGATTAAGTTGCATTGTCTGCTATTTTTTATTAAAATGATACCATACGCACACATGCATGTTATGGTTAATAGTTTGGCCTTAACATGCAGAATAATTTTAATATTTAACTGTAGTAATTAAAACCATATTTTAAGGGCTTGCTGTTGTCATTAGAACATTTCAATTTTAGACCGTTATAGAGGTTGCTTGTTCAGCTATCCATTACCTGTCAAAGTCTATGAGAACATTTATGATCTTAATTAAGAACATAAAGATTCATTTCTGATCCTAGTTCAGATGGAGGAGGCTCTAGCGCCGCTCCCGTCACTCCATCCTGTGACTGTTTAACAACATCAAAACGTATTTTTAGGTGTAATAATGAGCATCTCTTGAATGATTTCTTCCAAATAGCCTTCATAAATTCACTATAACTGGATCTCCCATCAAAGAAATGGACAAAATGAATCGAATTATGATCTAAAAAAGAAAATAAAGTTGTAGCAATACTAAATCAAAATTGGTGTACCATATTGTCCTCTTGTACAGATTTTTGACCGGCTGATACTGCCATCTATTGACACCTTTGTGAAATGACAATTAATTTGATTCTTGTATTACCCCAGATAGCACAATCCATCTGGTTTACGTCTATTTGACGTCTGGATTTACATCTTACAGACATCTGCAATACGTAGTTTGCTCATCTGCAATACGTCTCGGAGACGTTTGAATGTCTGTAATACGTCTTCCAAAGATCTTGAGATTTGCTGCGTAAAAACATCTAATAAACATCTTAGAAAGAGCAGATTTATATCCATTCTAAATCTTAAACATCTTACAGACGTCTTCAAGATGTCAATTTAATGTCTGACAGCAGACATCTCCAAGACGTATTGAAGATGTCTGTAAGATGTAAATGCAGACGTCAAATAGACATAAGCCAGATGTATGTGTGCTATCAGGGACTGTTTATCCAAGAGCTCGACACTCATTTCAGCTGTCAGAATTAGTATTACACGGCTCGTTGGAATGCTTGATTCTGATTGGCCAGTCGCGACATTTGCAGCTTCGTTATTCCCAAATAAGAACCTTTCAAAACTAATAACACTAGAAGCCATACAACATACAAGTCATTTTGGCAGTTGTTTTGACAAATTAAATATAAATATGTCTTTTAAATACTTGTTATGACATTAAATTTACTAATTATTAAACCAAATTGCGTGTTGGTGACATTTGAAAGTCATTTTTAACTTAAAACCGAGAAGTAAACGGATTTTCCTCGCGAAAGGTAAACATTAGCTAATAAAATGCTTCAAATTCACATTTCATGTCCAACTTTTTTTCACATGTGGCAAGTAGAATGTGTATTAAACAGGATTATGTACCCTCAGCCGGCTGTTATCGCGAAATAAGTCCCTTTAGTGTGATACAAGTGTGACCCTCCGCTTTGGGACGGGTCCTGAACACTGTCGGGGCTTATTTCTGCGATAACAACTGGCTACCTGTATATTATCCCTTACTTAAAGGGACAGTTCACCCAAAAATAAAAAATCCATCATTTAATCGCCTTCACGTATTTCGTGTATGTCTTGTTACTGGAGAACACTAAAGAAGATATTCTGAAGAACGTGTTTACCAAAACAAAACCGGCCCCCATTTACAAAACCTGACAGTCATATTCAATAAAAGCTCACCTGTCATTCAGTAAAGAATCACTGAGGTGTTCTGTCCCACACATTAGTGCTCTGGGGTAGCGGGTAGAAAACACCTTTTGATCAGTATAAGAGAGTAAGATTTGATCAGTATAAAAACTGTAAAAAAGAAGTCTATTGCAAGTTACCCTGAAGATACCAAAATGAGTACCTGTGGCGCCCCCTTCTGGAGAATTGTTTATAAGAATGGGTTGCACACTGGAAAGTTGACATTTACATTATCTAGGAAAAGCAGACAAGACAAATATTTACTTCTGTTTCATTCTAGAAACGAGTTTAGAAACCGTCATGAATATCATATCAGTTGATTCTGTTCTTTGGTTAGTTTTGTTGACCTCCTGGTCCAGTTTGCATTTTTAACCTGTAAAACAGCCATATCCTTCAGAGTCTGCACCCGAGTACCCGAAAAAGCAGAAGTCATTGTTAAACTGAGTAGATTAATCATTTAAAATTAAATCTTAACTGTAACTGACCATTTACGAGCACACTTACGTTCGAAGTGTTGATATGATCTCACCTCCAACTGAATGGATCGATGATGAAAGTTAAGTGTCTTTCTGAGATTAACAGTCTGAGGGAATTAAAGGGCCAGTCCTTGTCTTTTGCATTCGGTACTCCAATAGCGATTGACAGGATTAGCGTTCATTTGATTTACTGGTGTGACTGTGGTCAGAATCTGGACTTGTGCTGGAGAAGAACATTCATTTTCACAATTTGTTTAAAAATGATAAGGAATTATGTCTTAAAAATGTGACAACAGGCCTTCTCTGCTTTATTTTGATTGTGTTGTGGGCGTGTCCCACCACATAAGATAAAGCCCACACGTTATCGTGGAGCAAATATATTCATGTTGTACATTAAATGTACGCGTGTATGTAAAAGAAGGTAATAAATACATTCTACACAACAATAAAAAATCACAGCACCAGTTCTTAAGAAGGGAGACGTGCTGCGTGCGGTGTACGTGCGCTTGTCACGTGATGTCATTCGAACCAAGATGAACATGAGCCACCCACATCGATTGCAGCTAAAACCAATCCTTGCTTTATTTCACCGTTACGTCAATAACGTGAGTTATCATGTATTAACTTACTTAGATTATGATAATCTACTGATTTATTAACAGCCTAATATAAACGTTTTAACTTTTGGTGTCTACATGGGCAAGCAAGCCTGACACATTGAGTTAACTCAAACGGACTTTTTCACTAAAAAATATATTTTTCTTGTATTTCACAGATACGTTACCGAAGTCATATAATGTAAATATTGTCAACGTTGATATCGTAAGAGTTACATTCATCTAAAATGATAGAAAGACTTTACAGAATCAAGGCTTTTATTAAAACGTTATGAAGAATTACTGTTTACAAGCACTATTTACTTTTGTTATTATTCTTACTCTAAAACTTGAACATCATTCTCTAATATATCTTTACATTTAATTCACAGTGGTGTCATCAAGGTGTTGACCAGATGTGTTCGGTAAGGGTTGGAACTAAACTTTGCATGACTAAAGACCTTTGTTATAAAGTAAGACATTGACAATGTTTGAAAGCATCTTCCATAGATATTTACTAAATTAATTTCACTATTCCTTTCAAATGTTTCTGTATTGCATTACTGCACTTTATGAAGGAGGTGAGGAGAAGCAAGGAAGGGTTTAGAGGTGATGAGACATTCTGATAGAATGAAACTTTTGACAGTTTTGTTAATTGTCTTTTTCTGTTTGTTTCTAACTATTACATTTGCCTGTGGAGCTTAAGAGTTGTTCCTGAAACGAGGACAGCCTATTTTTAAAGTTTTTTTGAGATTGCTTCAAATTCTGGAACTTAAATGGAGAGGATCGACACTTTCTTGGTTTCAGACAGCGGTCCAGAGAGATAAGGAATGGTTTGTTCTGCACTCTTTAGGTTGCTTAGGAGGGTACTGCAAACATGCCTACCTGAAGTACTCATAAGGCCAGGCCGATCTAGCTGCATTGCATCTGTCCTTCTTGACAAAGATGAAAAGCAAACAGCTGTTGCCACCCTGAAGGTTCCTATTGTCACAAACACTACTAGATAACAGTTACAGATAGCAGATAAATTGGGCAGTTTATAATTGGTAAAGGCAAATAAATCTGGAAGGCATGCCTCACTTGCTATACAAATGCTAGAAATGTACATACCACAGTAACCTAAACAGTTCAGGATGATCTCTTAACTTGGATAAAGTGGCCATCCGATAACACAATGGTCTTAGTTGCATATAAAGACAAGAGTTGATTCTTTTTCCTTTATGTAAATGTGATTGCCACATCTTAGCTTTGCATCTCAAGAGGCTCTGTGTTATTGTGCACATATGCTTATGTGTGTGCCTGATTGTCTACACACCTCTAAACAAATGTCCCACAGATGAGGGTGGGTACAAAACAAATGAATACGAACATGAATGGAAATGGGAATATTTTTCTCTTAACTACAGTAAATACTCAAACTAAATAGATGTGCTGTGGCCCAGAAAGCCACACCTGGTGTCTGTGAACTATATTTCATTAGTTAAAAAATGTTGTACGGGGCTATAAATATATGTCTTGTAAATTGTATACGCTCAACTGATTTTGGATTTGAAAGATTTTCTTTGTGGGATTTTTTTGTGGCTGTATGAAGTCAGTTACACATGCTTACACAGGGTCATTGTTCAAACCCTTATTAAATTCGTCTATAATTGATATTTTAGAATAAATTAAATTATTTATCTTTACTTAAGGTAAAATAAAAATTGTCTTGAGAATAATGTTCTTTAAACCTCACCTCTCACACACCGCCAGAGGGCGCTGGTGAACACCGTGTGGCTGTACTTGCTTCTCAAACTTGTATGTCCGACTGCCCTCTCAAAATGTGGCACAAAACCTATTTTGAGTGGAAGTAAAGATGATAAGAAACGTTTTCAATAATGTAGAATTACATTATGTGCTAAGAAACCGAATGTGGTCTCGGATAAATTGTGTTTAGTTCAAATCTTACTTAAAACAGAAAGTAAAAGATCATCTCATATTTTAGCTGACAGACAAGAAAGATTTTTTTATTTGCAATTCAGTTTTTAGTGACTTGTTTTATGGTCTCAAACTTAAATGCGTGTGCTTTGTCTACCGCGTTATTGATTTTCTTCTCTCTAATTTTGAGAAAGAGACGTAATGAGCACTCACATTTCAGGCGAGCTCTGGTTGGTCGCCTCGGACGCGTTGATTGGATAGCGCGGAATGCTGCCGTTTGATTGGCTAAGGCTTGCACGCTGGAATGAAACAGACGCACAAATGCAGATCTCTCAGCAGTGAGGGGCTCATAATCTCGAGTTGAGAATAATAGACACATCTGTACCACAGCTGGGATTTTACTGACGATTTTCTTCCTTAACAGCGAATGTAAGTAAAAACTTCTTCAACGTTATATCAATTAAATGCATAAGATTTATTTGACAAAGTACCTTTTACTTAAACAATTAAGTGCAAAATAAAGAGTGTGTGTATATTTGTGTTAATGCATTTCTTCATTGCAAAATATAATTAGTAACATAACATTTATTTCTGTTTCAGGATTATTTCAAATTACTAGTTTTGGGGTTCTCATCTATTTCAAATCATGGTAAGCATTGTCTTGTTAATAAAAATATATTGCTTTATTCTGTAAAACTGATTGTGCATCACTTTATAGAAGATATTACACAAGATTCGTTTTTTTGGAGGTATCATTTTAGCATATGGCAGTGCATGTGCACTCCATGTCAATCTGTGCATAGATACGAAAGTTACTTGACCCTGGGTGGGTGCTACTGTTTGTGGATGAGTATAATGCAGGAATTTTGTGTCTGCAATTTTACTAAGAGAAATATTTCAACAAATATGTAAGTCGCAATATAAAAGTCACAGCTGTATCTGTTTACGCGCTAGAAAGGTTAAGATTTGGGTGTTGGCGTTTATGGTTTGGAAATCAGTTATGCATATAAACAGAGTGTACAGCACTTATGCTTATTTTTGAGGAGGTATTAAAAATGCAAAGAATTAAAATGGATTTTATATGGTGCATTCCTCAGTTAGAGAGGACCAAAACGTCCAATGTGTTTTAGGAACTGCTATGCTGCCTATAGTGAGCTCCCAGAGGCGCCCGGACTTATAAAAAACACATGTTCCTCCCAAATATGAGCTCCAGATTATTTCAGTTTCTTGCAGTCTGTACAATTTGGGGAGAGATTTTAGTTTAAACATATAAAAGCTTCATTTCTACCAGTTTACATAAACTTCTGGGAACCCTTAATATATCTTCCACCCCCCTGTATGGAATACTATAATGCACAATCTGTTTCACTATTAAAACATTTCCGCGAGCTTTTAATCCATAAGCCAAATCCAGTATGAACTGCTGGTAGGTCCGATTGTTAGTAAATGTTATGTTTATTTCATTTAGGTGTCAGTTTATACGTGTTTATGTACATTTGCATGGATGAAAGGTGTGGTGGTTACTCACTCCAGGTGTGGCGACTAACTGATTTATTCTAACTGATTTTGATGTGCAGCTAGTAGTCATCCATTCTCTCTGATAGCTGGGTGTGATGTGTCCACATGACGTGTATTGAGCTGTTGTTTGGCTGTCTTCTCGCTAGTATAGAGACGTTTTTTTTCAGCTCCTCCAGACAAACACAACCATGCCCTTTTCAAAGAGCTAGTGCAGGTCTAAGCCTGTCAACAGAGGCAGGGTTAGTCAATCTGGGAAAGAAACAGAAAGCGCAATGACCCGGTTTCTCTATAGCTGTCAGATCTTATTTGGAATTTATTTATGAATATAAAAATAAACATGCTTGCAAAATGTATTTCTGCATTTTTAATAAAACTAACCGTTTCTTTCTCTCTCTTAACAGTTGTGTTTGCAAGAATCGGGCGACTGCCTGCGGGAACAGATGCGTTATATGATGCGATCGCTGCAGGATCTAAAGCATTTACGCCAGAGCAGCGCAGCGCCCCCTATCGGGCCTCCGGTGAGGTTGCGTGCCTGTAAGCAGCTCATCGCCCAGCGTGAACGCAGGGCGCGGATGAGGATCAGCGATGCAAGCGAGACTACCAGCTACGACTCAGCCTGCCGTTTTTCTACCTCTCTGGAAGAGGAGGAATCTACGGGCGGCCCGTCAACCGCCAGCTCCCCAAGCAGTGAGCGAAGTCTGGAGTTTGACTCTGGTTACTCCGAGGCTTCCTGGCAGGATGAGGGTGTGGTGTTACGTCGCACCAGAAACGTCCGAGTCTCTTCGTCCGCATGTCTTCGCACCAACCAGTTTCCAAGCGACCGAGTTCGTCCGAAATCAACATCCGACGCATGCCTGGAAACATGGACCTCGTTTGAGACATCTAGCGACCCGGAGGACTGGACGACGTCACTGCTTACCCGCGGGCGTAACCGGCAGCCGTTGGTTCTGGGAGACAACAGCTTTGCAGATCTCATTCAGAATTGGATGGACTTACCTGAATGCCCAGAGCAGTCCGAACAGAAGCACAGTTCGGGACGCAGTTTCGCAAAAGACTTCTTGATCAATGTTAAACGGAGGATAGCCGGACTTTCACGGAACGTTGACGAACGAAGGAGGTCTACAGATGTTACAAAACTGAGCACAACGTTTGTGGCCGCTAAAAGACTTTCTTGCCATGTTGAAGTGCAGCACAAAACACCCTTCTTTTATAAATCACACACTGGTTTGAATGAACTGGATGAAGATTTGTGTCGGTTTACAGCACTAATGAAATCGGGGAGCAGAATGCCCATCATCTGTAATGACAAAATTGAGTACATTTGACTCCAGTGAGAGAGACTGAATGGACAACACCTCCGGGAGAGACTAATTATTTTTCTATCAAATGTTCTGTCTATGAAGCCATGTACAATGTACACAATAAAACTTTAAAACTTCAAAGAATGTGGTCGGATTGGTCATTGAAACACTCTTCGCTAACTGATTTACATTGATGAAATGTAGCTCTAAATCGAAATTCATGTATTAACAATGTATCAAAACGTATCATAACAAAAACTACTCTGTCTTTGCTAAACAAACAAAAAAATAGCTCTGAAAGTGATCCTGATGATTTTTTTCCTGGTGTTACAGTTTTGCAACGAACACCCAATTTAGAAAGATTTTTAAAACTTGTCATCAGCGAGTGAACATATCTCTGCATAATTTATTGATCAAAATTTAAAACTATGGCTGCAGAATGATAAGCTTGACTTTTTAAGAACACATTTAGAAAGACACTCCCTGCTGTATCCTCTGTCTGTACCTGTTCACTTATGTCCCTTAAGTTCCTCTCATCATTGTGGCCAGAACTACCGAATTATGAAACCTGTTACAGCAGTGGACAGGAACTTTGTGTTTTTGGACGGCATGTATTCGCCTTCCTCCCCTCCAAATGGAAAAATGGGTTGAGATGAAGAAAGCTGTTTGGTGATGGCAGGGAGTCTTCATCCACACCGGTATCTCAGGTGGTCCTCACAGCATGTGTTAAATGGGCTAAGTCTGCTTGTGTCTCTTTACGACGGCATAGGGAACATTTCGCAGCAGCTGGTCGAGTGGTGAAGAAATTGCCTCTGCTTCATTAAGCTTCCGACTCGCTTTAAGTGGCCTTGCTATCAGACTAATGCGTCCTGCTGCACCGCAGGTCGTAACAATTCATCCGAGCACATCTGCTTGAAGACTTATTAATCCCTTTTAGTTTGTTTGAAAGGCTTGTCATTGCACATGGTGACCTCATATAAGATTCCAAATTACACTCAAATAATTGTGTGATGTCAGAATGAATAAATACAAAATTCATGACAAATGTATTTATGCTCCCAGCGTTGCAAAAGTTGAAATCTGAGGTATGTTGTTTATCTTGGCCTTTGTGCCAAAAGGGTATTATGTGTGCCTGTGGAAGAGTGCAAGGTCCCTAACTTAATATAGCATTTTTATAAAAAACGAAATATTTCAAGGGTGTTCTTTATCCAAAGACCTTACATGGAACAGATGGACTGATGTACAATAGCAACAAGGGATTGGACTTATGAGGAATACATAATATAAAAGGCACCAGGAGCCTCTAAAAGAAGTTTGGGCGTGTTATTTCATAATTATGTCCAACATGATTAAAATAATTGTAAAAGTAATGGAGGCAGACAGGCAGGCTTGCATACCTAATTGTCCTGCATGAAAAAGTTGTTTATAGTCTGTGCAATGCACTCATTTATCTTTTCAAAGAATGAAAAATGACCCTGTCTCTTTCTGTTTTCTTCTGGAGATTTAGGTGTAGATGTGTGTATTTTGGTTGTGTTTCGAAAAATGTACTTAGTACAAATCTGCATTCTCCTAATCCTTTGGTCAAGTATTTGCAGCTTTTTCTGGTCTTGATCTGACAATCTTTGGTTGTTCATTTGCTGGTGTTGTTGGTGCTTTAAGTGTAGAAGCTCTGGTGATGTTTGCCCACGTTTAAAAGCTCTAGTGCAAACACAAACACGGAGTGTGTGCCTGGTGTTACGGTGTGTACGTGTGTGTGGAGTGTGTTAATTCGAGTAAACGTGTGAGTGTGCGATGGGGCCAGATGTCAGTGATTTCAGATGGAGTGCTGCCGGGTCGAGCATTGAGTCTATTGGAAAACTCTTAAGAAGCCTGAAGTTCTCACTCATTTATCTATTAAATGAACAACAGCGCACAGATGCTGACTTTACTGCCGTCCCCCTTCCTATAATCCTTTGCATTCCACAATCCCGCTGTTTTAGTATTGAAAGACCTACAGGATAAAAAACAGCAAAAAAACTGTAGATATAAACAAATTCGGCATTTGTTAGTTTTGCATTGACTATCACAAGTTCATTTTCAGCTCAAAAGTCCTGTTTCTGTAATCAGTCTGGAAGGTTTGGTTTGACTTTTTCATTATTGGTGTAGAATGACTTATAAAAATTAAATATTGTTGCACTGGATGTGTGTTGATTCAATTATGTCATTCATTTAAATACAGAAATAATGTACAACAAAATTATATATATATGAGTAAAATGTATGTAAGTCCTTTATAATTTTCACCCTTTATGAGAGAAGAGACCAATCAAAAAATGTATTTACATTTTTCTGAATTTACTATTCTGCATAGGTGTTTAGATAAAATGATCATTTCATTTTCATTCTGTGAACTAGTGACAACATTTCTACCAAATTTCAAATGAAAATATTGTTTTTTATTTGCAGAAAATTGAAATGGGACAAACTGGTCATAATTACAGGAAAATGCAATGTTTGCTGAAACTGATTTCTAAAATAATGACAAAAATAAGTTTGTATTAAAACAACACATGTTTAACGTGTATTTTAGGATCAGTTCAAAATTAAAACGGTGGAAAAAGGCATTTTTTTCACAAGCACCTTTGCATTCTCTTCAAAGTCTTTCACATTGCTGTACAGTGACTTTGACTTTGTTACAAATTTTATTTCGAAGACCTTAAAAGAGTACTTCACCACAAAAATTGTACCCATTGACTTTCCATAGTAAGAATAAAAATCAATATGCTCAAGTCAATATGGAACATTTTTGGATGAACTATTCCTTTAAGGGCTTTTGAAAGGTTCACCCCTACACAGGTTTAAAATTTAAGGAGAAATTGTTCCCTCTCTTAAGTCATTTATACGGAAAGGAATTGTAGTGTGAGCTCCAAACTGTTTTTCAATTTTCCATTCCAGCATAACAATCCATTTTATAAATGAGGTGTGAACAGTGCTGTGGCAGTGGAGTCGTGGACTGATTCTGGTGCTCATGAACCTACAATAGACTCTGTGGGTGAGATGGACGAGTAGACAACACATGCATTGCATACCTGCCATCAGCCCACAATTAACCAGAGCTTTTCAACAATGATCTGTTACACCGTGGTGCCACCTTTAGACTAATGTCCAAGTGTTAATGTCTGTGTCAATGAGCCATTTGCCTTCGAAGGGCAACATCCATTAAACACCATGCATAAGAGCATGCTCAGAGTATATCTATTACAATCGGAGTAGTTGACTTTTTTAAGTGGTTTGGATTTATTGGTTTATAATCTATTTAAGGGATCTTAAGAGAAGAAAAAAACAAATTTAAAGGAAATGCTGGCAAAAATTATATGGAGACAGCCCTGTTGTGGTAAATACTGTAGTAGATTTCTTTTAATGTTTCAGAATACAATGGAAATTGTGGGTGATTTTTCCACAGTCACTGTAGTCTAAATCTGAAATCCTTGCAATGCTGAGACGCTTCGAAAACGCAAGGATGGAAACATGTTTGGACTAGCCATTTAATGCCTGTTGTTAGCCTATGAGCTTGAATGCGTTCCTTCAAGAGAAAACTATTCAATTTCTGGCTTTTTGTCCACACACCCCCACTTATTTTCCTCCACATTAGCCGAGTTCTCCTCCTGAATTAATATCTCGCTCTATTATACCAGGTGCTAATGGCTCGGCCATGTCCAGGAAATGTTAATGCACACATTAGTGCTTTGTGTGTCTGTGTGAGTGTGTGTGTGTGTGCATTAGAGCTTTTACACAGTCCTCATAAGAATTATGCATTTCTATATAAAAGCCTTCAAAACACACATTTGACGGTTTTCTGTATTAGCAAGATGTGAGTTACATTTTAAAAGCAAAAAGCTCTAATCCACTGTAATTGTGTCATTACATCGTGAGCTCTAATGTAGTTTGCAGTGAATTGAAATGAGTGCGGAGACGTTATGTAAAGCATGTATGCTGGAGATATGAAGTATAGATACACTGTATATTGCATTATGAGGTTGCAACTGTTATAAATCAAAATCTTTGTCAAATGGTCAAAATTCTGATCACAGTAGAGAGGCGATGAATCGGTCAGGCTCTGTAATGAATGAAACAGTGCTGACAGACGTGCTACGTTTTTGTATGTGTTAGTTCTTGAAGTGTTCTCGTTGTCTCACACACATGGTATGTCACTGGCCAGTTTTGAAACCAGATGAACGTGATGAATGCCCATCTCTCTGCAGGACCTCTGGGTAAACAGAAGGAATTCTGGGTAAACAAGAATCAGTCAAGGCACAGACCGAAGCTGTCACTCTGAGGTCAATCTCCACAAGCAAACACGTAAGAGACATTTAGAATCATCTCAAGGTTTTTGTAGCTTGAAAAGCACATGCGATCTTATGTCTAGGCCACTTGAGACCTCCTTTTGACGTCCATCTCTGGCGATCTGATCCTACAGAATGTTCGATTTGAAATGTGAATAATATATATTTATTGTGTTTGATGGTCTGAGAAATTTCAAGTCTTCACTTTTTTCTATATCTGATGGACTAGTGAGAAGTAAATGAGTCAAAGTGCCACAGGTTTTAGACACAGTATATGATAAATGCTTGGTCCCTCGGGGTCTGACATTTCTGAGTTAATAAATCTCAGTTGGGCATCACATTGAACCACAAAAACATGACCATTGAAAACACATCAATTCCTCCCCGTATTAAATCAAGTCAATGCTTCAACCTCAAACAGAACGCCAGAGATATGGGTGAATTTGAAGGCCCATCTGTGACCTAGGAAAAGAAACAGAGCCGGGGGCCGAACCGACGGCATATCCCACGAGGCTTTTTGCGGCGGTGCTCGTGAGTTCTCATGGTCATGAGGAAGGCCAAACACGGCCTCCAGGGTCACAGGCCATTTCCCTCTGCTGGCCAAACATGATCTTTCACAGACCAATAATAAATTGTTAGAAAAAAGACAGAGTCTGCTGTGAAGTGGATATACTAACATCAGCAGGTTTATTATTTTTACTTTTGGGAATGTGAATTCGGGTCAAGGGTTGGTCTGTGGGTTACTGTGGGAATTGTTTTAATTCATAATGATTAAAGGAAATGGATCAGAGTTTGGTGTTGTGGTTGATTCAGATGTGTTTTTCTTCAACCGGTGGATTATATGGTTAATGCAACACACCCAGTGATGAAACTTTTAATCGTGTTGGAAAGATGTATCCATGAAATCCTTTCTGGTATTGTGAAATATTCTGGACAGTTTTAATGGCTTCAGCATATTTATATTCAGTATAAATGTAAAAAATACAACTTTCAACTCTCCACTTCTTTACTGCAGTGAAAGTCTCTCAGTTGAATCTCTTATCTGTGAGGCGGAGAAATCTCTTATATTTCCTGAGGTGTCCCAAATGAAGACCGATGATCGTGCAATAGTTAATTCACTTAAGATGTAGGTATAGAGTACATTTTTCACAGGACGAGAACAACACAGGATAAGATATGTGAGGGTTTTATTCAGAATTCTGCTATCTTCCACCACCTCTTTCTCATTTTGTTTTAAAGCAGTTAACCTGACCAGACATCACTTACTCTGTTTACATTAGTTGCACAGAACTTTCTCAAGCGCTGTATAAGAATGTCAACTGTGCTATTTTTATCAGTGTGGATGAGAAAAACGGTATGAAACGCTGGAACTGTGTTAGTGTGTGAATGACTCAAGAGAGAGAAAGAGAAAGAGAAAGAGAGAGAGAGAGAGAGAGAGAGTAGCAGGAGCCTTGAGGCTGTTCCGATCCTGCAAATCCAGAATGTTTACATTGTAAAGTCACGTCCTTTCCACCTCAACATCAGCAATGCTCTCAATTCACTGGGCTTTAGTGATGATGTGGAAAAACAGTAGAAACTTACAGATGCACACGCACACAGGGTTATAAAACACTCACATGTCTGCGTGCACTTATATCTTTGGGTTTTATGCTTATAAAGCCCCTTTGTTACTCCTGATGAAACCTGACAATTACCGTAACAAGTTGTAATTTAATATTAATTTACCTTTTAATATAAAACAGTCTTGATGAAATTCACAAATTTAAATAATACCCCCACCAATTAATGTAGAATACAAATGTAAATGTAATATATCTTCCCATAGACAGAGGAGTAAAAGACCCCTGTGATCTCCATGTGTCTCCTCATCGGCTCCAGAAGAAATCTCAGACATTTTTCAAACTGTGCTAGGATACGCTAAGAAAACACAGTGATCATGCTGTCCAAATTTATTTTGGATGTCAACACTTGTCTCATTTGTTTCAGCATTTATATTTTATAAGGAAATAAACATTTTATAAAGAAATAAACATTTAAAACTTTTAGTTTTTTCCCAATTCAGATTTACTCAAAGTCCATTGGAGTAGTTTTGTTAAATGGGTCATATGACACTGTTAAAACGAATATTATCATTTGTTTTAGATGTAATACAATGTATTTACACGATTTAAGGTTAAAAACGCTGTATTTTCCACATACAGTGCATGTTTGTATCTCCTCTTTGCTCCACCTCTCTGAAAACGCACAGATTTTTTACAAAGTTCATCGCTCTGAAAAGCGAGCTGTGCTATGATTGGCCAGTTAACCAGGGCGCAGTCATTGGTCGAATACTGCAAGCGTTTGATGGAAAAATAACTCCTCTTTCCATATTTGGAACATCAAGTTCCAAAGCAATCGTGACAGGTACGCCCTCATGACTTGCGTATGCATTTGGCTGGTCTTAGTCAACTCATACCACGAATTGATGTAGATTTGTGGGGGTATGGTTACACGAGACGTTTTCAGGCATGTCTGGGTGAGCATTCGCTTTTAGAAAAATAGATCATTTGTTCCGACACTTATATTTTTGCAATTTTACGTGTCTAATACATGGATGGGCAACTTATAACACAGCAAAGACACAGAAAAATATGTGTTCGCACCATACGACTCCTTTTTTTATGATGTCAAATGATTGCGATTAATCGCAGCCAGAATAAAAGTTTGTGTTAACATAAGATGTGTTTGTATACAGTGCATATTAAATTTGCATTTATAAAAACATTCACAAACATGTTGATAGTAATAAAAAATAAACATTCATATATAATTTTATGACGGCGTTTTAGTGCCCCGTAAAAAAAAAAAAGATTTCGAGAATAAAGTTGAAATGTTACGAGAATAAAGTTGAAATGTTACGAGAATAAAGTTGAAATGTTACGAGATTAAAGTCGAAATGTTACGAGAATAATGTAGAAATGTTACGAGAATAAAGTCGAAATGTTACGAGATTAAAGTCGAAATGTTACGGGAATAAAGTCGAAATGTTACGAGAATAAACTCGCAGTAATACGAGAATAAACTCGTTATATTTTGAGAAAATAACAGAATTGCTAGAAACAATGGCTGTGGAGGATTTGGTTAAAGTACTTCGGCGGGGGTCACAACGCCTTGTGGCATATGGATTCACATGATAAACCGAAGCAAACATTGAAATAGAATACAAACAAACTTTAATCTCGTAACATTTCGACTTTATTCTCGTAACATTTCGACTTTATTCTCGTAACATTTCGACTTTATTCTCATAACATTTCGACTTTGTTCTCGCTACATTTCGACTTTATTCTCGTAACATTTCGACTTCATTCTCGAAATCTTTATTTTTTTTAACGCGGCATTTCGACTTTATTCTCGTAACATTTCGACTTTATTCTGGAAATCTTTTTTTTTTACGTGGCACTAAAACGTGGCCGTCGTATAATTTAAATTACTGGTAAATATAAATAAAACGCATGTAAATATAAATAAAAACATGTAGATATTTCCTAAATATTTATGCATGTATGTGTATCTGCTTATATACAACATCAATATGGATAGTACACAGACATACAGTATATTACGTAAACACAAACTTTTTTCTGGGTGTGATTAATAGTGATTTATCATTTGGCAGCCTAATAATTGTATGTTTTATCGTACGTTTTTATAATTCAGTTGGGATCAAGTAGGCAAGCATATCCTTAATATGTGGTAAACTCTCAAGCACATTCTTTCTATCTTCCTATGATGCAATAGGAGTCATGAAGGCTGTGAACTCTTATGAGCCGTGTCACATGACCAGAGCTCAGAGGTGAGAGAGTGTTTGTTTTCAAGTTAATGCTTCTTTACAGCCACAATAAGAAAGAGGTGCCATTGTGGACACATGGAAAGAATGCTTGACATTCTTCCACGACTTTGCTAAAAAGCACACGGTTGTGTGTGTGTGGAAGTTGAAGAAAAGACTTCAGACTCCTCACAGAGTGTTTCACATTTGTAAGAATGCCGTGTTTGCTTAAACAACCCATAAACACATGATAGAATCTGCTCAGACCACACTCAATGATGTTTAGAGATGACGTTGTGTTTCATTTAGGTATCAACTTAAGTGTATCTTGTTAAATTACCTTGAAGAAATAAAAACAATGAAACCATTTGTTGAAACACATTAAAAGTATGGTACTGTAAAACTAGTGATGATACGTATAATACTCTGGATTTGGGTTTGATGAGAAAAGTTTGAGCTCTTTTCGAGATCTTTAATAATATTGACTTATGATGGCATACTTTCTGAATCCCTAATGGAGACATTTGTGAGATTTCTGGATCTTTTTCATCTCGTTTGTGATTTTTCTTTTTTATGGATTTACAAATTCACACCAGACGGTAAAGAGATTACACAGATTTTTGGTATTACATACCAAAATATCACATTCCTGTTTGTCACTAGTACAAATGTCACTTTTTAAATGTAGTGACAGATGGCCTCAAAACTGAACTGTCCAATAACATCTTGCTTCATTTCCTCTTCCATTTCATGTCATTGGAATCATCACCATATGAAAGGCAGTCAGCTGCTACAGTGTCAGCACAGACTTGCACTTGACTTGTTAAGCTTTCCACATGAATGGCATGCTATTATAATATGTCATTCATTCATATTCATCTGGATCCGAAAGATCAAGAGGTCTAATGAACAACCAGTTCACCACAATGTGTGCTGTGACCTCTCATGACCCACAATGCCTTTCAGTGTCACCAGAGAGCCGATACGTTTAGCTTTTGAAAGCGTGCGGGTTGGCCCATTTCTGAAACGCAGGAGATGGTCTTGAATGGAGGAGTCAAGGTTTTTCTGGCCTTGATGCAGCTGGAACCAGACTAACGGTGATAAGGACACACTCTCTCTGTCTGTTTTGCTCTCCCCCAACATACAAACAAAGATTGTTCTGTTGAGTTCTGCAGGGTTGTAAAGTGCAGATGAACAGCAAGCGGTGGCCGGTGATTATGATGTCACTCTGCGACCACACTGTAAGGCCACACAAAGGCTGGCATTGGGAGACAGGAAGCTGAGGTCACCGCCCTGACCCCGATACTGTTGCTGACAGAAGAATGCACATGTCAATTGCTGGCTCACTGTAAATACATAGAACAGACAGACTCAGTATGTTACAGCGTGAATGAGATTAGAGTTTTTTTTATATGTCACCCTGTTTGACTTCCTGTATTGGGCTTCTGGAGATTTTTTTTCTTTTGCATTAGTGTAGCTTTAATTTCTTTCTTTTAAAGGAACAGTTCACCTTAAAAGAAAACTATCTTCATTATTTTCTCTCTGTGCATTTATCTTAGTCGCCATTTTTCCAAAGGAGTCAATTCCAGCTATTCATTGTTTTCCCTGAGAATCAAACCCCTTTTCTTCACCAGCTAAGTGACAGGAATGTAATGTCATCCCAGATGTACAATATATATATGTATCCCTTTTTTTCTTCAGCTAGACAAACAGAATAAATGTATATTAACAATTTCAAGCATAGAGGTCACTACTAGTTGAACTAAAAAAATATAATCCTACGCCGCCTAAAAACAATAAACATCGACTAAGGTTGTTTTAAAGTAACGCATGCAGGGATTAAAATGCTGCCTTTACATTATGACTACTTATCATATACTGTATGTTTCGTCATGGGCTATGTGAGAACCAATGAGATTTGAAGTTATTGAAGGGTCACCATCAGTGTTGTTACCGTATTAGTTACAGTAATTTAATTACTTTCCATTGAAAAAGTAAAGCAAGGGATTTCTCCATTTTTCTGTAATTTAATTACAATTACTTCGGATGTAATTTAACTAAATTTTTGTGTAATATATGTTTGCAATAGTGGAATTGACATCCAAAGTCAAAGTCTAACTTTAAAATCTGTGCTTTAATGTATAATTCTCGCATTTGTAATACTTTGGTCAGTTAATAATAATACTTTATGTAGTTTAATATTATTAATTTGAATGAATTAAAGGAGCCATTTCATGTCTATCCTTGAATCACCTAACAAATCAAGGTTGAAAAAGGAAATAGAAAGCAATTAGTAATAAGTAACTAAATACTTTTTGGTGAGAGTAATTTGTGCAGTAATCTTATTACACTATTGAATATGTAATTAGTAAAAAGTTATTTAAAACTTGCCCAACACTGCTACACCATATTTTAATTTATTTATCAGATCTGCTTTTTTCATTTTTAAGCTCAAGGTATTAATAATCATATCGTTTTGCTTTTAAGAACATTTATTAACATGTCATATGTGTCTGGGATGACACGAGAGAAAGTAAATTATGAGAGAATCTTAATACGGGGAACTTTTGCTTTATTGCCACAGATACAATATTATACAATATATAGTCTTAAAAGAGCAAACCACCTCATTCTTTAAAGACCAAACCAGATTGGACACTGTGATTTTTGCCATTAGACAGCACAGTTACGCCGATAGCATTCCCATTGAGTTGATCACACGGTGATCATTTCTGAGGCTGACTGATGATGTAATACTGTATTGATGCTCTCTCTGGGTTCAGCTCAATGGATGTTGTATAAGAGCTGTCCGCTCAACTGAACGAGGAGGAAGTCAGCAGGCAGCCCCATGCTTTACAGAATGGAGAAGACAGGGAGATGGGGAAAAGCTGAAAAAAAGGGAGAAGGTTCTTGTGAAGGGTCACATGGCAGTCGCACTAACCGTGTGACCTCTGCGTGGATAATGTGGTTTCTCAGACACACACAACTGAAGCATTCACATTCTTTCTGTCTTGCTTCTCTGCATGTCTCTCCTTTCTTTACTTTTAGTTCAAAATATAGGCAAACTGGGTGTCTATTTTTTATGAAAAAAATCTGGGATTGCCTTTTCCACAAGGATGTCGAAAGTGCCAGTGTGGGGGATCGTGGGAATGCTGGTACATTTCATTTTGACGCTTCTTGTAACAGTGTCTCTCAGTGAGTAATAATTTCCAGTTTGGTGTTTATTCACAGAGAGTTGAGAGGGTGAGAGAGATAGATGGCATGTGTATGAGGCCGTTTCCCTCCACCTGGACATCTAGAACCCTAAACACTGCTGTCAAAAGTCAAAGATTAAACTACACACGTGTGCGCACACATATGCAATGCATGTGAGAGCTGTGAAAATTAGTTTAATTCCAATTTTAGTAAGCATGCTGACTTGAATGAAAATACTGTCTCTCAAGTTCTACTGTTATTATTATATCAGACCCTTAGGTCCATATCAAAAAAGTAAAGGAGAAAGTACAAGAGGAAGAAAAAGGTAAATGATAAAAATAATGATGTAGGTAGAGATGTTTTGCATCCATGAAAGTTGTGAAAAGCGCTATATAAAAACGATTTTCTGGAATTTGCATTATTAGAATAGGAAATGAGGTGACATAAATTCAGCCAAAAGGAGATATTGTGAAAAGCAGCATTACACTTTGCATTGTGAGGATGTAGCATGTAAATAAATATGATAAACTTTTACTCTTTGAAAGTAACTATTTCAATAACCAGTTATGGCTTTACCGTAGACACACATTACCAATACCCATGTTTTGCCCATTACCAATGTTTTGTCGTTAACGTGTCCAGGTGTATATTCTTTAGCACAAAGGTGTTTCCGAGTCAGTTGTTTACATGTTTTCTTTTGAATTTTGTCCTTCACAGTGACTTGTATTTCTAGTAGTGCTGCTTCATAGTCATAGATGTTCAACGGACATCGAAACGATAAGTGCAACAGGTTTGGTAAGAGGGAATGAGTAATTCAGGTAAATGCTTCACAGTCAATGCTTTTGAGTTTAACGCCTCCTCTTCCAGAAATATCAGCTGTTTCATAATATGTCTGGAGAAATATCACGCGAACCGTTGGGGTGAAGTTGCTTGATCAATAACATGTGTCTGACTAGCAAGATTGAGAACAATAAAGAATCCCTTGTGCCGTGATATTATTTCAGTGTCTTATTCAGCTCAAACTGCTGTAAATGAAAATCAAATATTTATAGCCCTTCGTTTTTACGCTTCTTAAAGCAGAATTTTGCATTCTATTTGTTTTGCACCATCTTTTTTGAAACATTAAATGCAGTTACTTTATATATCTTTACACTCTTTGAAGTGAAATGTCAATTTAGACAGGAGTAATATAGGGAACATTTCAAACAGCTCCACACGGGCAACGACGCACCGTCTTTTACGGTGTAACGGTCTCAGTGTGCCACTTCAGGTGAGTCAGCAAATAAACGTCATGACTCCGGTTGTGCCGCTACGGAGCACAAAGGATCGTGAGAATCGACTGTTAGATGTACCTGTAAAACCAGCTACGCTTGCAAAAGAGGAGGAAAATCTCATCCAAAATTAGAATCCAGAAATTCCCACAATGAAAGCTTTTAATTATAGGCGTAGTATTATTTTTACAATAATATTTGTATATTTTCAAAGCAAACGTGAGTAATGCCTGCACGTGCAACATTTCGTTACATTACCAACTTTCCCAATATTTGGTTAGACATTGGAAACGTGTTTTTAGTGGTGGTTTATAGGGTGTTGCTTCAGTGGAGTTATACAGTTGTTAAGGTGTTTCTGCTCAAATATTCTGTTTCAAGGACAATGGATGTAAGTGGACCATTTTATGCACACATATTCATTTTCAATTCAACTAGTTAAATAAATCTATAAAAAATCACATACACTATGCTACACAGTATGTTTTATAATTGGAAAACAATGTGTAAATACTGTGTATATAAAAACGTATATAAATAAAGAAAAGTATATTATTACATGTAAAAACAAAGGTATATCAATATTATGACTAAATAGATTATATAAATGTGTTTGTATATACAATTAGTTTGTACATGTTAAAAATTTGCTCATTTTTTTATTTCTGTTTTAAGCACAAAATAATCTTCTAGAGAAAGTAGTAAAAAGCAGTTTCCTGCGGTAGCTGGATGAGAGATAGACGTGTTTGTGATGACCACGCTGGTTTTCACTGGTCTTGTGGGCAGCTGCAGGGCAGACGGCTTCAATAGCTTCAAACATCTGACTGCACAGACTGACCACTGTCTGCCTAATTACTCTGACCAGTGATGTGACCCTCTAATGCCCCTGCTGAGAGCCCACCAGACATCACTGTCTGACACACGCACACACGCACGCTCACACATTCACACAAGCTGTCTGGTGTGCTTGTGCTTCAGCATTCTCATCATCTTTTACCTGCAAACATCTAAAATATAAAGGACCTACCTATATTCAATAATAGATGGTTGTGCTATATTAAGAAAATAGTTACAGTAATTAGGAGTAATGATAAAATGATGTTTTGGTGAGCTGTCAGTTTTCTTTAAACGCTGCATTATAATTATAATACACACTGTGTAGTAACATGCTGTTTATATATAAGATTTATTTAAAAGCTTTGCCAAACTAGTTTGACCTCCTTAGATTTAGTTTTTATTTACTAAGACACATCCTCAAACATGTTCTATTTATACACAAACAGAAGTGGTGCAAATTAACACAACATATATTGTTTTACATGTTTTAGCTGCGACATCATACAAAATAGATCAGAACAGGTGGACATCATTCCTGTTTGGACATTTGTGTTTGTGGATAATGCTTTTATCTGAATATATCATGGATATACTTTCCACAACCTCACCTCTGTGACAATCATACGCATGTTATACCAAAAATAAGAATATTTATGTTTGTTTTGTCTGTACTGTAACAGCAACACCTAGCATGTACAGTAAAAAAATTAAGAAAACGGATAAAGTACTGGGAGATAATTACCTGAACATTTTACGGACATTTCCGTTAATGCTAAAATGTTACACAGGTGAAACAACTATAAAAAATGAATACGTAAAATTCCTTCATATTAATTCAGTATATTGTGATCTATTTTTACAGATTTTCTTTGTTTGGGATCAGAAGAGTGTTTTTTATTGTTCTGACTTGTTGATATTAAACCATTATTGAGTTGTAGGCCATATTATCATTTTTGTATTTCCTAATAATTCTCATTTAGATTCAAGTGTATGACTTGAGGTATATCCAGACACTCTCGATGAGTAAACACTGATCAAAAGGACATTAATCTTGTATGGAATTGGTGAATCTCTATCTGTTGATTAATGTGATTCTCACAACTGATCACAGACACACAAACATATTTCTGCTTTTAATAAAGTTTCAATAGATGCAATAGATGGTTGGATGCACTCATTTGGACTTATATTTATTTTGATTTGTTTCTCAAACAAACATTTATTGCTTTATTTTGATAGATTGTATTGAACTGTACATACTAATATTATATGAAGATCTTCACAAAAGATGTAAATGGTTCAGTGTGATTTAATACTTGTGCTTTTATACTAAATGAATGTGCATCACAACCTTTAAATGTAAAATTTATCCTTAAAACTAATTTTCCTAAACCGGATTTAACATGAGCAGAAACATGAAGCACAGCAGTCGACTGCAGTGTTGAACGTCTCAACTTTTTTGTTTAAAACCGCGATCAGTGATATCTTAATATCAGTTGTGATAGTACCACTATGAGGTCAGAAAGATGATGTGCGAATGCCCATCCCTTCAGTTTCAAACAAATATTAGTCATCAGTTCTAGTAAGGGATCTGTTCCTGAACCTGACAGTTAAAATCTCTTTGTCTTGGTCACACGATGACTGACAGTAATGTCTTATTATCATATGCTGAATTAATTTGCTGACACCTGTAGGCAACTGGAAGCAAAGGACAATTACAGGTGTGTGCTAGAGGTGTCGATTGGCTTTAGACGGACCTGTTAACACCTGTTCCACGACGTCCTACACGAGACAGCACATATGTAATTCCATAATGTATTTGAGAAATAATTTCACATTTTTACTATTTAATTAAGTTCACAATCATGTTCGCTAACATTGATCTCATTTTGTGTTCAACAGAAGAACGTCAGTCATCTAGCTTTGGAAAGACATGATGGTGAGTCAATAACAAGATTTGGAGGAGCTGCTCCTTAAAAAGTGAGACATGCTACAGCACACGTAATTCAACTTAAAGAAACCATACCAGACGTCCATGTGAAAGTTTATTTTCATGTTGACTTGCATTAAGACAGAGAGCAGATGAAGACCGTAGACATGAGTTCAGTGTTTATAACTCTTTCACACACACAGTTGAATGGAGGCCAGTGTGAACATATACTATATGTCTATTAGTTTCATGTGTAATCCACTTCCTTACACACATTCTGAAGCATCTGGGTATCCAATGGTCCCAATTAGAGCAAAAGAAGAACTGAGGTTTTTAATAGCATGGGGCTTCTTTCATGTGGCACCCCAGGAGGTTTCATGAAGCCGCGTCACCCAGACAAGGTCCTGAAGGCATCCGTCCATGTTAAAAACTCTTTAAATGTGTTGTGTGAAGGATGTTGAGCACAAATACCCGTCGTGGTCTCCCACTAAACGCATTAGCGTTCAAACCGCGGTCATGAGAAGAACATTTTCTCTTTTTCTTTCTTTTTACGTTCCCATGTGAACAAAAAGGCTTTGATGAGCAAAACGGAATCATTCTTTGTCCATTATGACATTAATATGTTTCCTGTTGTGCTTGATTTATTTTAGCATCACGTCAGCACTCACATGATCGGCTCTGTCTGTTTTGTGTCTCCTTGATGAATTTGGTTTTGATTGTTTTCTGTTTATTTCAGTGTTTTATGAACATCTGGTAGACGGTGGTCTCTGTGGTGCCTAACGGTCTCTGGATTGGAGCCGTTTGTAGTGGGTCTGACGACAGATCTGAATAATAAAGGCATTTTGATGTTGCAGGCCACAGGAAATGGGGTTTATGCTTGAACTTTGACCCGGGGCCTCAGTCTGGTTTTGGGGGGTGCTGAAGGCTAGAGAGCGGTGTGTGTGTGTACATAAAAGTGTTTATGTCTGGATGAAGGGGTCAGGCTGGGTAGTGTGTGCATATGAGTGACTGTAGATCTGATCCGAAACCTAGGGAACTGCCTGTATCAGCATCTGCGTTGTTGGAATGAAAGCTTGAATCTCCAAAACTGCCACTTTACAAGAAATGAAAAAACACAGCATTTTTCAATAATGTATATCTTTGTTATCAAAGTTCGCTGTAATAAAATACCGGTAAAACTTTCCTTGAAAAATGTATGTATAATCCATTATAAAGAGTTATTGAATGGAAAAATGCACTTTAATTCTTCATAATGTGTGTTGTAATGCATTATTTGTAGTTGTAAAGAAGGACAACAAATTTAAAATATATAGTGTAACAATTAATTGAATTAAGTGTTGTGATGTATTAGCAGAAATAACAATTATTTATAAGACATTACAATGATTTAAAACTATTTTTATATTGGATTTTACATACATGCTTCAAGGAAAAAGTGTTATCAAGTCCAACTAAAAATGTTCTAATGACTGGTAAGATAATTTTTCTAAATTGGCTCAGTTGAGGTTTCATATATGTTTATCCTTTGTGTTGTTCGTGAAATTTTTTATTTGGAGAAGACTGAATTTTTTTTACAGTGATGACAAGCTCCCTTTAACAATTTTTATTTGGTTAAATTGCAAAATCAACAGGCCAACATAAAGATTGACCAATACATATTTTATGAATAGAAAGAATGGAAGATAGAGAAGGTTTTAGTCTGGTTAGGTTATTTTAGTTTAATAAGAATTTAAACGTTTCTGAAACGAAAAATGACCTGAAATAAGTACTAAAGTTATAATAATCAACAAAAATGAAATTCGAGGAAAATATAGATTTAATGTATATAAGATACACAGTATACAGTAGTAAAGATAAAAATAGTTGGGGGTCAATCGACCTAAAACATCAGCCAGTCGACCAGCTCCATCCCTGTGGCCTTATATTAATAAACATTTCTTTCTCTGTTGACTCTTTGCACAGTAGACACCCTCAAACATACAGAAAGAGACAGACAGAGACATAAAGAGAAACTGATCTTGAATAATAACCGCTCCCCTTTGAGACACAACAGATGTCAACTTTATTTTTTGCATTTAACATTGTCTGTTAGGTCAGTCCGAATCCATAGTGTTAGCATTTGGTCTTATAAATAGAATTAATTTACAAATAATTGTTTTTTCCCTAATATTTATCTCCTACTTTGTTTCGTTTTTCTTTTAAAAATGACCTGCATGTAAAAATGTTACACTTAAACAATAATTTAATGCCTCAATTTCCCATATCCGGGAACTTCTCAAACAATTCAAGCAAAACCATATCAGAAAGTTCAACTTATAAATCATTATTTCAAGCTTGCTGTTGTGAATCGGCGGATGTTTTAACAATTTTGGCATTTTTTCTCTAGTTTTTTGTTTGAACCAAAGTTACGTATTTTAGCTTTAAAAAGGTAAAATGTATTTCTAAAAGAACATCACAGCTTGTGTGTTTGGTGTGTAACTTATTAAGGAATGGTGAGGTATATTATTATTTGTGTAACTTATTGTCTTATCTGGCAGGAAACAAAACAGACATTTAAAAATCTGTTTACGAATTATTTTTTCTTTTATGGCTAATTAACCTTGATTAAGAAAAGGCCTGTGAATGTTTAGCAGACCAGCTCGCCTCAGCCATTCCTCAATGAGTGAAGTACAATCACCACACCAATTTACCTCAAATCCCCCGTGTGTTCCTCCCCCACAGCTGTCTTCATATCCAGTTACTGAGCTGGTTCTCACACCTGACCACACACATCATTACACATCAAATGAATATTAGTAACTTTGCTGGCTGTGTACATCACAGGTACACAGCAGTTTTTTCACATCATGCTGTTTGTTTGCAGTGTGGGGTGTGAGGGCAGACACATAAACAACATGAAGGCTTGACCAACACACCGCAAGCGTGCTATCCCAATTCTGAGTTCACTTTCAAATTCTGTGCCATTAAATTGTATTGTCATTCAACTATACTCTTAAACATTTATTTGTAGCAAATCTGTAAAATCCCTTATGCAAAGAAAATATATCTTTTATAGAGGCTATATTTGGAAACAAAAATGATACATTGTTAATGTGTTACAATACTAAATAAATACATATATGTATATTATGTAAATATGCATATAGTGTCATTATTCTGTCAAGTTTGGTCATTTAAAGGTCATTTTTAAATGAGAAAAGGGAGTTTGTTGTATTTATTTATTTTTTATTTTATTTATTTGGTCATTTAAAGGTCATTTTTAAATGAGAAAAGGGAGTTTGTTGTATTTATTTATTTTTTATTTTATTTATTTGGTCATTTAAAGGTCATTTTTAAATGAGAAAAGGGAGTTTGTTGTATTTATTTATTTTTTATTTTATTTATTTGGTCATTTAAAGGTCATTTTTAAATTAGAACAGGGAGTTTTTTTTATTTGTTCATTTAAATGTCATTTTTAAATTAGAACAGAAGGTTTATACTTTATTTTTATTTATTTATACATTATCATTTCCGGTGTATTCTCATATATTTTTTTCATGAGGGACAGACAAGGCATGTGTCTTCATTACAGTTTTTCACCTCGGGTTGTTAGAGCAGAAGTAATCTTCTGTAGGCTATATGGATTATGTTCTGATCGTTGACTTCCTGCTTTCAGGATTAGAGGAACATAAGCGATATGGCCTTTTTTCTCCTCTAAAGATCATATACATGGTGGTGAAGTGCAGAGAGCTTGTTTTAACCATCTGGACCTCCAGTACGACTGTCCGTTTCACATGATAATTGTGAACACAGACATATAAATACCGCAAACCATTCGCAGCGAAAACCACCAATTAGACTGCAAAAATAACAGTCAGTTTGACAGCTGAGAGAGAAAGATTGAAATGCCAGGTATGAGATTTAAATTCCTTCTGCAGCATTTTTCCAAGTGTCTTTAATCTGAAAGATGATGTGTATGTGTGTGTGTACATTGTGTTGATTGGAGCTATAGATCAGAAATAATTAAATTAATGCTTCCTGAGCTTCAGGACACTTAGTTACAGCCATATGTTCAGCGCACACACACAAAGACACACATCCCTGTCTTCACTTTCTACTTTATAAGGCAAATACAAACTTTTTAACATGTGTAAGGTTAACTTAATCTATGCAATTGACCCTCTGCAAAGCCCGCCCCCTTTTGCTATGTCTGACATCGGCCAATACGCTCCCTCTCTGCACTAAAGAATATTAATCTTTAAATGATCATTTTTGGCAAAAAAGGATGTGTACTTTAAGCCAAAAGCTATAAGAAAGTCTGTAACATGGATATGAAGTATATATTTAGGATGAGAAAGTGACTCGGAATAAAGTAAACAAAATAAAGATCGAAGCTCGATCCTAAACGTTACTGTGCTTGGTGTAACGTCTGGATAGCGCCAGTGGTTTCTGACACATTTAGGCAACGGGTGAAAATGTGATTATGACCATAAAGAACTCAATTTCCTTCGATAAAATTCTGTCAATGTTGATGAGATGCAGTCTTTCAGCGCGGATAATACGACTTTGTTTATGAGGGTGCATAATATCGGCGTTATGATTGGTCCGGTCGCCTGTCAATCAAACTCCACATGAAGGATCGATTGAATCTGTATCTAGTTCAAAGTGGTTACCAATGACAGATACCAAACAGCTCAAGCAACTATTTAGAAGTTACAGAACCTCTTTTGAGTTTATTAGACTAATGAAAAACCGTAAACATGTGTGGTTTATTTGCGGAAACACTGAATTCAGTTTAGCCTTGTGCTTCAGTGTTTCACAAGCCAGAGAAACAGCCTCTTCGAACTCGGTCAAAGCGCCTGTTTATTCTCCGGATTACTCGGTGTACAAATATAGGCAAAATGTGAGGAACAGAATGATGTATGGCAGTCAGTTCATCCAGCAGCCTGTTAGTGAAACATCCCTACTGCTCCTGCCAAAACTGAGGTCAGAACTGGCACTCTGTTCTGCTGAGAACATCCAGATTGAGTCAAGCTTTATATTTCACCCTGGGATCTCTTGTGTGTGCAAGTAGATTAGTCTTTTCCTCATTTCAAAGGCGTTTCCAGTGACACAACAACACTTCTATTGGGAGACACAGAGGTGTGGTCCTTGACTGACTGCACAATGGATTTTCTGCTGGCTTCCTGGTTAGTCATTCAGCATCTTTTGCCACACCGTAAAATCATCAAGTGCTGTTTTATTAGAAGGCCAGCTCACATTGATATGGAAACCGACAAAGCAAAATGAAGTCATACAAAGAGTAAAAAATCGAGAGATCTGAGAATGTATTGATGATGTCATGGGAAAGCGATGTGACAAAACTCACAAAAGTTGACTTGCTTTATGTCAGTACCAACACATCCTTATGGCAATTCATTTCACGTTTTAGCGAATTGGTGATGAATTTGAATGGAATGGGTTCTCATTTGTACATTTTCGCTTTCATCTCAGCGACAGTTGGGATTAGGAGTGGGGTTAAGGGTGTACTTTAATTCTTGCCTTTTCTAATAATCGCTTTTTTTATGAAGGCAAGATGATAAAAAGGTTACTGTAAACAAAATTATCCTTCTGCATGATTTATGTAATTGGATACATAAAGAAGCATACATGAAAAATCATTCATCTAGTAATGTACATGCACTTCAAAGCTCTGATAAGTTGTGCAGACCCCAACAACTTTAGGAAAACCCCAAATCCTCAAATCATAACCAGACAGATTTCGAGAACATTCACAACATTTAGTGTTTTGAACACATGCTGTGCAGGGTCAATCACAGGCCGTGTGTTTGCATGTGAGACATGTTGGCGGCACTAACTCACTGTTGCATGGAACCCAGTAATTTCGAACAACCACTTCACAAATTCATCTCTGCTTCGGCTCAGCCCACCTGCTGGGCTGCTAGGACACCTATGCTCGACTGCCAACACCTGCCCGGGTAAAGTCGAGGGCTTACCTCACAGTCCAAAAAAAGACAAAAGACTTTGAAGACTGCCGGCAGGGACACGCAGCGGTGCAGAAGAATCTGCTCAAAGAATGAGAGGAAAATTCAAGGAAGGGAAACGAAATACAGGGAAATAGACCGGTGTTAACTCGCTTAGATTAACAAAGCATGAAGATTAACTCTGAACACTACAAACTAGGAAGACCAACAGAGAGGGTTAGATTGCTTTAATGATTGGGTGTACAGATGACTACAGTAATGCAGAATGTGTTTGAATGACTCTGAAAGGCAACTTTAATCTTGTGTCCTTTTTCACAGTAATTGCATCTCCGCAAGTTCCTGCAGGGAGATTTTTTAACACAGGGCTAACAAGTTTAATATCATCCTTCTGGTGGAACAGATCTTTCCGAGGGCTTATTTGAATTGTTCCAGATGGCTTGACACCGAAATCTGACAACCGTTGTTCGCCAGCAGCCAAGAGTTACACAAGTATGTGTATGGAAAAGCTGATACGTCCAACAATCTTTGAAAAAAACAAACACTGTTAAAGGGGTACTTCACCCAAAATTGTGTCATCATTTAATCACCTTGGAGTTGTTCCGAATCTGTGTAAATTTCTTTGTTCTTTTGAACACAAAAGAAGACATTTTGAAGAATGTTGGACAGCAAACAGTTCTAGGGCACTTTTGACTATAACGTTGTATTTTTTCCTACTATGATTGTCCATGGTGGCCAAAATCTGTCTGGTCATTTGCAGTCTTCCAAATATCTTTCTGTGTCCATCAGAACAAAGAAATGTAACAGATTTGGAACAACAATTCTGAGTAAATTATGACAAAATTTCATTTTTTGGGTGAAGTATCCCTTTTAGACAAATTTGCAATAAATTCTGCATAAGCACAGCACATCAATTTCTTACATTCATAGGATAGCATGTACAGTATATGTTGTTTTCCAGTAGTGTGTTCTGAAAATAGTTTTGTAAATGTTACCCAAACGTTATTTGGACACTTAACTATCTATGTTTATTGCTGTTTACATACATTTTCTTTCCTTTAAATATCCATTACTCTTTGTAGGTTTGCAACAGTAAAAAGTGAAAAGATCAACCGGACATCATGCAGTAATGTACACAGGGCAGCTCGAGGGTCCTGCCTCCGTGTGGGGGGTCCTCACACTGGCACACTTCCTCTGACCCCAGGGTCATCTCCATGGTATCCCACTTTTACGGTCTGACTTTTACAGAGAAATGGCTACTGACATGTATTCAGATTATCTTAGGCAGACTGTAGTGCTGTCTGGAAGTATTGATTTAATAGTTTTAATATTGTGAACTAATGCAACTAGTGTAAACAGTGTTATCAGCATCTACAGATGGTTGAGAGAGAGAGAGAGAGAGAGAGAGAGAGAGAGAGAGCATTTGTATCTGTGTAAACTTGTACAGAAGAGTTTTCTTAATAATGTCAAGATGAATTTATTTTTATATTTTTTGTATAGTTGGATTGTTTAGTTAGCCAGTGGATGATGGTGCACGTGTGTTTTCCATTCAGCATTTTCCAATCAGTGTTAACAATTATTCCAGTTTTTAGTGAAGGCAAAAAATAATAAAATGAAATGCTGGTGGTCAGAGTTCGAAAACCATAAAAAAATCTGCCCCTTGGAAACATTTTAGACAAAAATATAACCAAACGGAACTTATGTTATCCGTTCTGCAAGCATGCATGAGATATGGGACAGTTGTACAATCAAGCTGTAGATCTCTCTGCTCTTCAGGTTATATAAGTATAACAATCGTCCTGCTAATGTAACCACCGTGACACACACATACACACACTTCATTTAAACATAATCAGCTGTATTTTTACGTTGTGTGTGTGTTTCAGGTTTTCTCGTTGCAGGAAGATGATGTTTGGGTTGACGCCAGGGTCAGTTGGCTCTGCTTTGACAGTTTTATACATACCCAATAGATGGCTGGCCGCGTTCACTGGAAGATTTCATATCTTCACTCCCACCGGTATGAGTTCCTGCAGGGGATTTACTCCGAATGTGAACTGGCTGCAGTATTTATGTTAGCAGATGTGATGAGACTCAGCTTGTGCGCTGGCCTGCATTGTTGGCGGCCCGTGTCCGCCCTGAAGATTGGGTGTCTCCCATATTTGCCTCTTCTGTGTATTTAGGTTGGAAAGTTCTGCGCTAAACAGAAGCCAGCCAAAAAAGAGAGAGAGGAAAAAACAGAGACACAAAGATGAACATAAAATACATAAAATATGTATATTACAAGTTATATAGAGTTGCTCCTGTAGTTTTTCAAAAAACTTAATACAACTTAATTTAACTTAATATAAGTTATATTAATGTGAAAATAATGCATAAATAAACATAAAATTATCTATATATATATATATTTATTATTATATATAAATATATTGTGTAAACAGAAATGAACGTGTAAACAAAGATGAATAAAAGAGCAAAATATATTTAAGAAACAACATAAATATATTTTTACATGAATAATTAGTTTTTTATATATTTTTACTTTGAGTTACAAAATTTGTCTAAATAAGTTCTTATAAAAGAGCAAAAAACATTGAGAAACAGAAAAAAGGAATGTAAGTATTACAGAGTTATATGAGTCATACAGGTCAAGGCAGACCCATATTGTGTTCTCCGGCAATTTCTCATGTCTCAGTCTCTCATCTCTCGCAGTTTTCCTCTCTCTCTTTTTAACGATTAGTATAGAAGTCCAGATCACAGACACCGACGGGAGAGCAAATCTGTTTCCAATACGACTTCTTCCTGTGAAGGCAGGAAATGGCCCTTCACTCTCAAGAGCCCCAACAAAGCCTCCCTGTCTGCAGCAGCAGATCTGGATTCTGCTTCTCCAGCGTTCCTGAGGTCAGTTTCCCTGCAGGAAGCCACATAAGAAGTGCAGAGTCCTGAGGTGAGGCCATATCAGCCCACCTTCAGAGGTCACCAGAGTCACAAAAAAAATCTGACGCCCGTCAGCTGACTCAACACCAATCTCCATAACCGTATTCATACAGGCTTAAATACCTTTTATTATTTTAGGCTTGGGCTTCATACGAAAGGATAGTTCTCCCCCCAAAATCTCCTCATTTATTCATCCTCATGTCATTCCAAGCAGGTATGACTTTCATTCTTCTGCAGAACACAAAAGAAGATTTTAAAGAATGTTGGTAACCGAACAACACTGGACCCCAGGACCTGTATACACATGGTTGAACATGAGTAAAGTTTGACCTTTTTTGCACCAGACTTTGCACCATTATCAAGCAGTTAAAATGTTTTGTCCAATTAATCACTAGTAAGACGTCAAAGATCCCGCACTAAAATACGTTTATTTTCCAGTATACCACTGTTCAAGCTTGCATGAACCAACCTGTTCAGCAGACCCCATGACAAAGTCTGTATAATCTCAGCAACACACTACTTACACTGTAAAAAAATGTCTGCATGTGTTTAATGATTCTACTTACTGTTCTAAAATTTGACTTGTGGGCAGTTATAATTTTTAACATTTATTGATATGACTTTTTAGTGTAGTGGGAAGTTTTGGACTGTTGTGCATGATGCTACGTGTGTGCAACATTATAATAATAAATTTGCATTTATGAAAACAACCCTCAGTGAAAGTCTTGAAGGTTTGCTGGTAAAAGTGTGTGTGTTGATCACTGGTGCAGATCAGGTAGCGCACTTGTAATCTGAAAGCACAATTACTTTGCCAACTGCCCTGTTTCTCTGCCTCATTAATCTAACACACACCGCTGTGGCCATTTACCAAAATGAAAAGTTGCCTGGAACATGTGAGAAGTGATTTTAAGTGTAGTAAAGAGTTTGTGAGCTCCAAGGGTGAAAATCTATCTCTTAGGATGTCAGCATTGTCAAACAGTTACTTCACACTCCACAATGATTGCTGAGCTCTCACACAGCTCTCTTAGCACAATCCAGATCATCTAACATCAGTGTGGAGTTATTTATTTGCAAATCAAACTTAATAGTGTTTTGGACCTCGTAAGAATACATCACTTAAATATAAGTATATGAATCATTAACGGGGAATTCACGCATATGTCTGTGACATAAGCACTCATCAGAACGCTGGTCTTTCCTCTCCTCCATCTGTGTATGAGCTCAGGTACACCAGATCGACACAAAGGAAACAGCGTGAATTACGGCTGTATGGTAACTAAATACAGGGACAGACAAAATCCCATATGGCCCCTTAATCTACTACCTGAGACCGCAGTGGTGTGTTTTCCTTTCACCTAAAGTCAGGAATTTGTGCAACACCTCATAAATGTATGCTTGCTTAGTATTAAATGTGATTTTTTAGTTTTAAAACTTTAAAAAACATGTAGGATTTTTTGTGTTGGCATATGTTTAAAATCTATATTCGAATTATATATTTAAATTAGTATAACTGGTTCATATGTTGTCTTATGGTGCACAGATTAGGATACTGGCCTGCGCCAGTTTAACCTGAAACAGATCTTTAAAATAGGAAAATTGTACTGTAAAAACCAACGTGAGGAATAGTAATGATTTAGAACCACGGTACACATAGCACCACGTTATCATGTCTTTAAAATACCATGGTAAGACTATGGTATCTCATGCAAAATTAAAACAGTTTCATTATAGTAAACATGTAAGAACAATGTTTTTTTGGTGGATGGATTATCACTACCACAGATTTATCTACACACATCACGGTTTAACTATGGTTACTATAGTGAGACAACTGTACATTTTTGATTGCTTTGCTTTTACAATAATTACTATACAGTAGCTTAAATAAGCACCATAGTTAATTTTGTAAGGGCAATGTTTGTTTTGCTTGAACACTCCCTTACTGTATTGTTTTTGCAAAAACAGCAGAAATACTCAAAACCAAAGCAGACAGACTGTTTTTCACAGAAGTTGGACATGCTTTATGCATCCACAATAGAAGGATAACAGTATCAGCATGTGCCATGGCCTTCACATGAAAGACAATATAATCCCTCCCTTTCCTCCCGTAAGAAAGCTGGATCACCCCACACGAGAACGGTGATTCAAATTCTCACTCTCAATTCAAGTTCTATTCCAGACGCTTGCAACGATTATCATTAAAGATATTTTACTGAAGTCTGTCATGTACTGTAAATCACACAAATGAAAAGTGCTTCATTTTCACAGGCCTACTGCCCGTGGTGCTGCTTAAAGATGTTGTAATTTATCCCAGATGAGTGTCAGTCAAAGGGACTTCCACCGGTTCAGGGGTCACCAGGGGTCACAGAGAGGGGTTGCATTTGCCCGAGGGAGCCAGAGGTGATGGGTCTCTGAAACAAAGACACTTCGGTTACCCCCTGCCCGCTGATCACTTCAACAAGGACCTTTGAGTTTTTGACAGGTTTAAATGATTACCGCATGCGTGTGATTCTAGATCTGATCCTCATCAAAGCATCTTTATCAGACCTTCAGCCACACTTTTACCTTCAACTGTTCGTCACTTCAACCGTTCGTTATTGAGAACTGTGTTTAATTACACCTGATAGCACTACTTAACCTTGTCACATCCGTCTCAATGTACACTTAAAAGAAACCTTCAACAAGCATGAATAGAAGAAAAGTTTGCAGCACAATAACATTTTAACAAAAGAAAAATGGAATGAGATTTAGTGCAGTCTTGTTTTACAAACTGAAATTCATTTTTAGTCAGTTTTGGTCATGTCTTGTGTTTTAGAAATAAAACATGTGTCGACCACTTTTTCTATTTTCAGTGATTAACAGCTCCTCATTGACTGTAATATATAATATGGAAAAGAGTGGCCTTGATATTACAAAAAAGTTTTTAAAAACGCAGTACAAATACGGTTTGTAATGACATGAGACTGAAAACATAATGACAGAATTTTCATTTTTGTGTGAAATCACCAAGACCAAAATAGTACAGGTATGTAAGAGACCCAGCTACTGGAAAACTGCTGGGAAACTCCAAAAGCGTGCCTCAGATCCCCATGACAGAATATATTACGACAGAGTGGAGGTAGAATCGTAGGGTAAAAACATATTTGTTTAAAGCGCGTGTGTTCTCAGCTCAACTGATGTGTGACCTGTTTGTGAAGTTAGATGATGTGTATGACGTAAAGTGTTTTGGCTGGTATGATGCTGGGGACCTTCTGATAAATGAACTGGACCAGGCTGACATGTGGAAACCAGATGGCGGAGAGATAAAGAGAAAGAGAGAGAGAGAGAGGGAGACGGAGAGATTGAGAGAATGGAATACAGAATAATAAATAGACAAATGGAAAAAATACAACTTAATAACAGTTTATCTTGTTCGGAAGAATTCAATGTGCTAACAAAATTGGCAATTTTTCTGAAAATAAATAAATTTGAAAGTTCCCCAGTTTCTCCTTCAATATAAATGTATATATTTAACATACAGGTGAAAACAACATGTCTGAAAACTTAAATGCAATAAACGTAAAAGTAATAAAATAAAGTAATGGCAAACATCTCAACCAGCTGTGTAGTGTGAGCTATGATAGCACAAAGTCTGGGGAAATGTTTAATACTCAAGGTTAAAGGTTTCAGCCTCTTTGACCAATACTAATAGAGAAAATGACACATTACCAAACACTAATAATGTATTTTTTTGCATTTTATTTGGGCTTTAAACATGAGGAGTGCAACCGTACAGAATATTCTTTTATCCTGACCATGTGAAAATGAGCAGCATGCTTTTGTTTGAATGATGTATGATGTGTGTGTCTTTGGTCTGTTTATGCGTGTTCTCACTGGAGGACTGCCCGACCTTTATACGGCTGCCAAGAGAGTGTGTGAAGGAGTAAAGCATGTACACACACACACACACACACATAGATTATGACTTCCCTCCACCTGGCTGGGCTGTTTGTGAAAAGATCCACTGTGGTGAATTGTAAACCCTACTGGGTTTGGTCTGTGGATGAATGTTAAGTTAGGACTAAAGTAAAGCTGGGTTTTCTCCAGGACTGGGCTTCCTGTCTGACCTTGACGTCTGGGCCCCATCACACACCGGAAACACATCCAGAAACCCACTTTAAAACAGGCAGGAAACAAGGTCTGGAGCTCATTCACACACATACACTCGGCTTCCTCCCCGTGAGGACCGTTAGCCAGCCAGGACCCCAGCCGACACAGCTGACAGACCATCTGACATCTCTGTACGGCCCAACATTTGCTTCCCACAGCAGAGAGAAGCCGTCCACTGTAATCTCTATCCAAGTTCCACAACTAAAACCAGGCCGGAAGATTTGAGTCCTGTGCAATCTGTCTGTCACCCTACGACTGAAGTCTACCCAAGATACTTTATCTTTTTTTGCTTTCTCTCGTTCGGACATGCAGATAATGACTAAATACAAATGAGCGTCCATTCATCTCGGCGAGGCCTTCATTCATTCCCCTCTAGCTGAGCTTTGCTGAACAGAACTCGGCTGTCGTCACATTCCCTCTGTGAGACAGATAATGAGCCGCCTGCGTGTGTTTACTCTCGGATTAATCACAGTAATGTTTTTAACCGGCTGTTTGTTAGCGTGCCAGAATATCTGTTGATACCTCGCCCTCGTTTTTTACTTCAACAGGGAAGAGAAGACAGTCGATGTTTAGTGTGGAGAAGCAATAGGACATTTTAAGTGTAGTTGAGTTGTTTGCTAAAGTGATGAGAAAGAAACTTTTACAGCTCAAATGTTGTTCTTTTACAGCCCATAAGACATAATTTAATTTTTGTAAGTATATTACTTTCACATTAAAACTTTCGGATGTTTCTTCTAGAAACCTAAGGTGCTCTACCTTCATGCACACATTTTGCACTTAAAGTTCCAGTGAAATAAAAAATTACTCGAAATAAAATTAATGAAATATAGCATTGTTTATTGTAAATATTTTATCAATGTGGATCTTTCTCTTTTCAAAATTTGTTTGCCATCATATTATTAAGTTAAAATTTGAAAATGCACTTCCTTCCTGTACTGACTATCCATCTTAAATGACTTGTTAGAAGTCTTGGGCGGAGCATCCGTTAACTCCTCCCCTTGAACTGTCAGTCTGCTCCCAGTTCCATTTCAAAATGAGACGGCTGTTTTTATACATCCAATCAAATCACAGAAAAATATGAAAGCCGCGCCCACTATTTTTCTCATTAGAAATTCCATTTCACTCGGAAATGCTTGAGATCTCTTTGAATATTGACTTTCGATTGGAGATATTTATGCCTCAATATTTTAGCAAACAGGAGCACACTTATCTACTTAATCTTTCTTTAATTATTCTTAAGACGTTCAATAGAGAAACAACTGAGGTCGAAGAAAAACTCATAAGTAGTGCGTTTTAAAACCCACAGATCATAGAAATTATATCTGACATTCAGATACTTTTTGAGGAGGGGTTTGTAATTTATAACCTGAAGGTAATGAGAAAAAAAATGCATTAATGGGGTCAAATTTAGAAACATGAATATCATGAAGGCTGTCTAAGCGGCCTTGCAAGGAAGGCTTTATGTTTTTACAGAGAATCAGTCATGTTCTGTTAACATGTAGTTCTTCTGAATATTATTCATTTTAATTGGATATGGAATTAAAGGGATAGTTCATCCAAAAAATAACATTCTGTCATCATTTACTCATCCTTAAGTTGTTCCAAACCTGTATGTCCTTCGTTGTTCTGCTTTACACAAGAAAGATATTTTAAGAGAATGTTTGTAATGGTTTCCCACATTCTTCAAAATACCTTATTTTGTGTTCAACAGAACAATGAAAGTCATACAGGCTTGGAACAACTTGAGGATGAGTTAATGATGACAGAATGATACATTTTTGGGAGAACGATCCCTTTAGGTTACGGACTGTCCTTACTTATGAAACCTGTAACACAATAAACAGCATACTATATACCTCACATGCTGTGAACAGAAAAGATTAAGACGTGAGGGGGTGGTTTCTCTTCAGCATGTTCAAACTGTTCCACTGAAACTGAGTTCAGTCAGCGCTAATGCTCCCTGTTTACCATGACACGCGAGCCTTTACACACACACACACACACTCTGATTCATGCTGAATGAAAATCTGAGGGGCTTTTTGCCAAACCTCGTTCAAAACAATTCATAGCTGCAGGGCAGGTGTGCACAGGCACACACACACGCTAACATAAAGTCATTAGAGGAGTGGTGTTTCCACCTCCTTTTCTGTTCTGAGCGGAACGTGCTTGTTTTTCACTACATGTGATGTTAACAGGTTTGCGTGTGTGTGTGTGCGTGTGTTTGTGCGTGTGCATTTTAATCCCCCCCAGTTGAATGGCCTTCAGCTTCAGATTTTGTTGGGCTGCACACTTACAGTCTAAGTGCCTCCAACATGACATTACATATAATAATAAAATACATTTTAAGATAAGCATTTCCAATTTCAACAATACCATTATGTGCAAAGGAACAAAAATGTGTTTTTTAAGATGTATATATACACTGTAGAAGGTGTAGTTTTACAGAATTGTTCTAGAAATGTTCAACGTAAAATGTCAAAACAACAGAATTTGACTGTATTTTTAAATACTGTAAATTTACATAAAAAGACGTTCATGTAATTTTACAGGGAAAGCCGTTATTTTACAGTTTATTAATATTGCAGTGCATTAAAAGAAAAATATTTATATATTAATTTAGACATATTCATTGTTGAAACTGAACAGCACCTGTACCCATTGGCTGCTTTTTATGAAACAGAAGAGAATTTGCTAAGTTTCTTATTTTTGTTTCCCGAGAAAGAAAAAGTCTACAAGAGTGAGCAAATAATGGCAGAATTATCATTTATGCATTGCAAACTAGTGACTGTTTATCTGTTCTGTTTTCTCAAAGAAAACATTTGACTTAATTCTTTTATACAATTTGGTTTAAAATTCACAATACATAACATGATTCCTCAAACAGCTACGAATGAATTCAATTGTGAGACTGAAGTATTGTGGATGATGTCACTCTGCTTGCATGGATGTGTGTATGTGAGTATAGAAGTGACTAGGCTACTAAAGCTACAGGGGGCTGTTTGCCGGCTTTTGTTATGTGTTTTGGGAAACCCGACACCTGTTAAATCCCAACGTTCCCATTCTGTTCCTTTGGTTAGCTACCTGTGCAGGTACTGAGGTCAGCGATACAAGTGCCAAACGCACACCTCCGCTCTGAAGTCATCCATCTACTATGCAGTCCGTCATCTCTCCCGTCTGCTAAGTCCCTGATTCGCGCATCGGCTTCAGTGTGGGGTAAAATGAGCTTTGAACAATAGGACCGTCACTCAAATAAAACTCCCGCTGAAGGGTGTGTGTGATGTTTCAAAGAATAGAAAGACTGTAGTGTCATCTAACCGCAGGGTGACGACGGCATTCAAGGGGTTCGTCAGAAAATGTGGGAATGATGTTTTTACCGGACGCCCCCTCCTATTACCTCATATTCTTTAAATGTTAAAAACACCTTACAGTTTGCTTTTAGAGACATGTGTAATGGACTGAAATATAGAAAGGCAAGACAAGCGAAACCTTTTAAACGGCAATTTTCTGTATTGTGTGTTTGAGAGAGAGAAAGAGGGAGTCATACAGGGGAAGTGTCCCAGCTAATTCCGGAGGCAAGGGAAAGTAAAGGAGACCTAGCAGCACTCTGGTGAGATCCACACAAGCTTGTCGAAATAGCACTTATAAGGAATCCTATTCCAGAGAAGATCAAAAGTATCATTCTGGATTATTATAGTGACTTTAGGTTGAGAGTCTCGTCGGGATTGTTAACAGCTGGTAAAGGGTATAATCACTGGCTGTGCAATCTCTGTTCCGCTGTTCTCTTTGGCCATGAATATGATCGTAATGTAGAGGCCCCAAGTCTAGATCTGTTTCTCGGCAACCACCCATAAGAGCATTCATGGATGACCTCTCAGTGACTGCACCATCAGTTCCTGGGTGCAGATGGCTCTTGCGAGGGCTGGAAAAGCACATAGGGAAGGTTGAGATTTAAACTAGCTCTGTCTCTAGTCCTGAAGAAGGGGAAAGTGGCAGACCAGTTCCACTTAAATATGGGAGGGATCCAGATTCCATCGTTGACAGAGAAGCCGATCAAGAGACTGGGAGAGATGTATGACCAGTCCCTGAAGGACGCAGTTTCTTGTCAGCAAACCAGGAGTGACCTGATAGCCTTGCTTTAAGCTATTGAAAGTCAGCCCAGATATGGTATTAACACCGGAGTCTACAAAGCAAGTGGTTTTGATAGAACTGACTGTCCCCTTGGAAGACCGAATTGACGAAGAGGACGAACGCAAGAAGGCTAAATATGCAGGCCTTGTTACATTTCCATTTAGTCATTTACCAGACCTTCTATCCATTGCGAGTTCAGGAAACAATAAAGCGATATGCATACAAGCGCAATAATACAATAGGTGCTAAGTGACTAGTTTCCACAAAAGCCAGAACAACACCTGTTGAGAGAAAGAGAGAGGGATGTTCTTCTCATTTACATGTCAAGGATTCACAGACGAGATCGGTTTTAAGTAGTTTTTTGAATGTTGTGAGAGATCTGGTTGACCGGACTGAGTAAGGAAGAATGTTCCACCAGGAAAAGTTGTGAGGAAGAATGAGCGGGAAAGCCATTTACTGCCCTTTTGAGAAGGCAATACAAGAGGGCGCTCGTTTGCAGGGTTCTTGATGGGGTGAAGGCTTGTAGGAGGGTGTGAAAGTATGCCGGTTCAGTTCCAGTAATAGTCCTGTAGGCAAGCATTAGAGAATTGGCTACAGGAACAGAGTGCTGGTGCCATGGTTGGAAGGCACAGTGTGAACCAGTTGAAGTTGGGTGTTGGGGCACCACTTGGACACAAGTCGGGGGCTGATCACCCCCGGCTGGGTCGCCCGGGCGAGGGTGCATGATGATTAAAGACCGAAACATGCCCCGGGTTCATCACTGAAGTGTCCAAGTAGCATCAGAAGATGTTTTTTCCAACTTATATGTTGTACAATGGATAGTTTGATATTTGTATAAATATGTATTAGATCAGGTAAAAAATTAAGGATCACTACCTCATTATTTTTTGGAATTTCTCATTTTTTAATAATAGTAAACTATTGTTAAAATAATTAAATGACAATTATGAAATAACACAAAAGTGGCTGTGGGAATTATGTTGTGATTTACAAATATTACAAATAAATCAAAAATTGTTGTTTTCTAAAGCATGTTCAAAGTAACCATAAATTTACCAAAACTAAAAATGTAATGTAAAAAGACCTAACAAAATAAAAATGCCAAAATATTAACTTCACTGCTTTCACATTTGTCAAGCGCTGAGGATCTGAGTAAAAGCACACTTACTCTACTCTTTCCCCATTTCCTGTCTGTGAGGAACACCTCCACACTGCCCAAAATGTGAGGAGATAGATACCTGGATTCATTTCAAATATCACTTTAAGCAACCTATAACGCAACCTGATGAAATAGCCAGACTTGTTCGTCATGTGATTTACAGTAAACTTGTTTTTGACTTAATTGCGAAACCGTCTGTCATGTCATCAAGACGACAGGTTCAAACATGGATCTGGTCAGGTGAGAGATGCTGGGTGATGAAAAACCAGAGTCTCTGGCCTTCTTTGTAGTAACCACCATTGGTGCAGTACAAAGGATGGTCAACTTGTTGGGACGAGTTGGGACAGACTTTCCAAAAACTTCTCACTTCAACAGATGAGTTAATCAGAAATTTAGTGTGGGATGAATAGATCTATGAATATTTCTACAATAGCGCCTCAAAACACCTTTGAAAATTAATCTAATTAAGAAGCTTTCATTTTTCTTGAACTGTCTACATCAATTAATTTGCATGAACTGTTTTTACAATCTGTTTTGCAGGAAAGTTTTCTTTGTTCTGACCTTTTCACAAAAGCCAAGATCAGTTAAATAAACATAAGCATTATCTCAGGTAAAGGTCAAAGCATTAAAGAAATCATCACAAGACATCCAGGACAAAATATAACAGAAAACTGTGTCATCGGCAGTGGGTGAGTAATGGTCAGCACAGCTTACACATGACCTTTGACATTTAATCGTGATCTGAGACTGATCTGAGAACAGCTTAGCTTGTCTGATGACTCAACACAAGAGGCTCTGCACAGATCAGAGCGTTTACCTGGGTGTGACTTTAACTGATAAACAGGGCCGTCCTGACCTGTGAGTTAAGAAGGACTTCAAAGAAAAGGAAAGTAATACACTCGAATTTATATTTTATTTACCTATATCTTATTTTTATTTAACATGTTTTATTCGTAAACCACTTAGGATTGTTTAGAATAATTCGATGTAGCTAAACAAATGTAATTTTTCATTTTAGTTTGTCATTTTTAGAAACTTCAACATTTTTGTATTGTTAAGGTAAACAAAAGCTTTAAATGTTTTTGTCAAACCCATTTAAGATGTTTGCTAAATATTTCTTTTTATTTCTATGTCCTGTTTTTCGTACACCCACCCAAATAACGCCATCATTTACTCGACTTGTTGGTATTTCTAAATCTAAAAATCTGGCTTTAAATAATGTAATAGAAATGCATCAATATATGACTGGACTTGTGTTAATAACACCTGTTGACTTCATCATCCCCAATATATAACATTTTTAAAAATATTTTCAGTAATGAGACAACAAGTGTGCTACCGAGATGGAGGGAATAGATGTTCTCTATATATTACAATAGCCCAAGATGCTAGTGTCCTGATGCCATGATGCTGAATTCAGAACAAATCATTTTATTTTCAAGTAGCTCAATGGGAGTCTTTCCTGTTGCGCTTCTTTCTAAATAGGGTTTATTCTCTCCTCCCATGATAAAAATAAACTGACACCGGATGTGAGATTCTGACTGATGTGTTGACCGTCCATGAATAGATGAAGTCCGACTGGAGAAAGAGAACAGTGAGCGAAACGTTCACACTGCCCTTTTTGTTTTGTTTTTTTCTGTTTGCTTTTCCTGTCGCCCCCATACAGAGGTTTTATCTCATGAGAAAGTGCTGCTTATTTAAAAAACAGACACACTCGAATATTGATGGAGATTGTTCCTTGCAGGGCTGTTTGAACACAGAAAATCACTCTGAATATAATTTCAAAATGATAAATGTATGTGTATCCCAAATGATAAAAATGCTCATGTTTGGCAATTAGAGTCTCTGCCTTCAGCTTTCGGTTTTAAGTTTTTCAGTTTAACAACACTGCCCCCTATCATCAGACTGCCACCCTGATGGAATTGTTTTTTAAATACAAAACACCCTACACCCTAGCATCCATCCAGAACGTCTTTGCAATTGCATAGCACACTAAAACCCCTGAGAACACCTTAGCAACTGTAGTGTTCAAAAACCAATGTCCTGGAACCCTGGCATCTACCGATCAGACTTTCATTGTGACCTGGAGATGGACCACCCCATACATCTAAAAACATGCAAAAACACACCAGCAACCCAATAGCACTGCCTGAAAACCAAGCATAGTTTCGTAAGCTAACGATCTTTTCCCGAAATTTTTAAATCCTTCTTTTTAGAGGAGAGGAATCTAAATGTGCACACATCCCTGACCACACTTTTTTGATACAGAGATGATGCAACTTGAGTCTGAGTGAAGCAAGAGCTGTTATTAAAGGCAGGAAACTCTATAGGAGTCCCCTGAAATCCCTCTGACTTATAACACTTGTTAAGCACCCCGCTGGAGTCAAGGGTGATAAAGGATTTGTTCATATCTAACAAGATCTTGGTAAAGATGTAATTCACCTTCCTGCCAAAAATCCAAAACCGATCCCCACATCAGATCTCATTTCATATATGTACAGACATGTTAGAGAGGAGGATGTTTTGGAAGATTTTTGGGGTTAGCAGAGACACTCTTCTGTTTTGGCATTATCCGTTCGCTGTGGTTCACATGCTCGTCTGGCCGTCCGTTCCCCCACAGGCTTTATATAAACACTCCTAACTCTACTTTAAAACAGCCCAGAGGAATAAGAAGACCAAATCAGCCGCAGATGTTTATATTACTGCACCAGCTGCAGCTCTGGACAGGAAATGGTCATGGCCAGAGCAACTTAACTCATTAGCAAATATGACAGTAAATATTGGGAGAAGCCTCACAAATTTCGTCTGAATCCTTTATCTTAGTGTTGTGAGAAGGTCAAGGCGCTAAGAAGAGACCAGGAGGTCAGGGGAGCTGATCAGTTTGAATAATTATGTACACATTTTTCTTGTAGGACTGGTTCACATGCATCGCTTCCTGCCAGATCTGTTTTCCCATGAGCCTTGTGGTCCATAAAAAGTACCCGTATCTTATCTCCCATAGCTTTATTAACGTAATGAAAACAATTACAGACCACGAGTCAACCCAGCTGTTTCTTATAAAGTGAGTTCACAGAGAACTTGTTCTAAGAAGGAACATTATGAAGGGAAGACAAACGTTTAAAACGTTCACACATTTTCACTTCATATTTAACACGATGAATGGAAAATGGATGGATGGAAAGAAACTATGTTATTAGACATGGCTTCTGTTTGTCAAATTTTTAAGGAAAATGTATTTCATTAATTTAGCTCTTTATTGGAAATTTTCAGAGAGAGACTGAAACCCATGAGTGAAATTTGTTGTCAATGCTATCTGTTGTGTACCTCAAACAGAACGATGGGTCCTCAGCACCATGAGAGGCTTTGAGGAAAAATAACCTCTGTGACATCATTACATCGGGAGGCTTTCAAGATCTGTAATTATGCCATCGAGAATAGATTCCCTTTGTATTCAGTGAATAAATCCCATGAGATTCTGCATAATAAAATCCTTCCCGAGTATGAACATCATTCAGTAGGTAGTCCACCAACATACAAGCCTATTTCACCTCGAGGCTACACAAGAGGCTTACGGGCATGTAATGATGTTGGAGTGCCAGAACTACATAGGAGCATTCAATTATTCTCCACAGGACATCACCGCATCATTACTGTGACCTTTAAGCTTTGGCTTTATGTTAATAACAGGCACTACTGAATAGAAAAATTCACATTTTGTTTGTCAGTGCTTTTAATGAATGGATTACAACAAAAAATGTAAAATTATTTGATCTATTTATCAATTTTTTTATTTTTCTATTATTAATTTAATATTATTTAAATTGATTAGAGCAATCTTGGCTCTCCCTGCTGGCTGTAACAGTGAACAACAATTGATTTAAAATTAGACCTTAGTCAAAATTTATGTAAGCATATTGGTTGCTTTGTTCAATTTTAAATGTAATATGCAAAGTGGCAGTGCAGTATGTAAAATGACAATGCAATCGTGTATCTAAATATACATTTCAAATAACATATGCGAAACATTAAGTGCAAAATGAAAATAAAAAATAATTACCAATTAATAATCAATTACATTTGTCAGTTCCTACAGTAGTTTTAATATGTTATTTAAATGGATATTTTTTACACTCTTTAAGTTGCAAAATGAAAATGCATTACCCGGATTGATTATATATGTTTAAGGTAGTCAAGCAAAACTGTAGCAAAAAGAAAATTCTAATATCATTTTCCCTTAATGCATTAACATTAACAGGTTGAACATTTGGGATTGCATTTTCATTTACACACAGCGTGTTGAGTGTTGCAAAATTCAATGTGGACTTGACAATGCATTTCGAGCTGACCTTTGCTTTTATTTATCTTACCTTAACTATTAATAAAGAAATGATCAAAGCTTTCAAAACCAGTGAAAACATGTTTATTGTTTAAATCAAATTATGTACATCTGTACAGAGACAAAACACATTGCGAAACATACGCAAAGACACAAAGAAGTTCATACATTACGGGAAAATCAATTAAAGCAACCACTACCTGGTGGCAGCATTTAGTCCGTTTCTAACAAAGAAGAGCTTAAAAAAAACCAATGACACACAAATATACACATGATATTTAAATCTAGCTACAATTAAAAGCTTGTGGCTTCCCAAGAACAAAAGCACCTTGTACTGAACATTTCTCAGAAATGATCAGTACAGCAATCTCTCACACAAGAACTATGAGATTTCTTGGGTCCTTGGAGTTTAACAAGCAAGGACACTGTCTAAAAGGAAACGTTTTACTCCAAGAAACTGTCCAGAGTGGTCAGAGTGGATGTGGGTTTGCTTGTAACAGGCCTGGACACCTTCCTCCTCTTAGTCTTCATGGCAAGTGGACGAATTTCAGACAAAGGAGACTGGTGTACTGCAGTTAAAGAAATATTACAGGAGACGTACACGATGTTGAATTCCTGAAACAACTTCAATAACCTCTGCAATATAATAATTCTCAGAGCATAAGGATACAGGCTGGATAAATTTAGCTCTCCCTCCAAGTCCGTCATATCCGGTCCTTACCTGATAAATAGAGGAACAATGCATGGTTTCCGTGATGGTGTGTTTGCAAGGAAATTAAAAAAAGAAATGGAAAACGTGAAAAATCTCACAGTGCCAAATTTGCTTGGGTCCAGCATGCTTCCAAATGCATTCTTTCTAAAGAGCAGAGAGTTCCTTATCATGGGCCCCATCACATCATCATCTTTGACTCGAGCATTCTGCGAAAAACATCCACAGACACATTACTCCTTCAACCATATCCAATACAGTGCTCTCCAAGATCTGTATTTAGTACTAACGTTTCGCCCGAGAGTATTTTCAGAGTTAGTTGATGAGGACCTGTATGTAAACAACAAGAAGTTAAAATTTATAAGAATCAAACAAATAATAACAAATAATAAGAGCACAGAGTGAAAACTCACGCTGATGGGTCGAGACGCATCTTTTTAGATGGGACCTGAATGGACTTCTTCTCGACCTGTTCTGGCGTATTGATGTCGAAGGTCAGGTTCAGGTCGATTTCCTGTGAGTCTGAAAGCTGACCGTGACCTGGACGCTTTAACTCTAAAGGGGCGGGGCTGAAAAAACAAAAATGAACAAAATCCTGTTTCTCATGGATCTAAGTAGATAGATTTTAGCCAAGGGTTAGATTCAAGAGTAAAACCAGAGTAAACGATTCTTACCTTTCAAACACCAGTCTACTAATGGCTTCATTAGTACGGGTGGGAGTGCTTAGCGTCCGCTGAAGAATTTCTACTTTCTTCTTTAAGCTCTGTCAAAATATTAATAATCAGATCAGGAATTCAGAAAACAGTCAAGAGACAGTCTGATAAGGGCAAATCACACCCCCTAGTGGCTGCTGATGGAATTGCATTGTGTTTTTTGTTGCCCTCCTGCCATGCAAAATCTTTTCATATCAGATACTGGATTACGAATTGTCACTTTTAACTAAAACAAATCAATATTAAAGAAAGTTTGTACATATAAAAATTCTAACAGTGATCTCTTTGTCTGCATTGGACAGATCTTTCTGAAGGGCCCTCATGTCATCATTTGCTCGACTTGTTTCAGATGTGGCTTTCTGCAACTGCAATAAAAAAACAAAAGAGATACAAATAAATAAACAGATGCTAAAAAGTCTCAATAAATATATTTTTAATTGACATTTTCAGGAACAGGAAGTGAACCTTGCTATTAGTGGAGATCAGTTCCCTTTTCAACTTTTCACACATCTCATTTGATGACTTCAGACTTCCCTTCAGGTTGTCATATTCCCTGCCGAAAAGACACGTGTGATAAAGGTTCTGGCTGCGATCTTGGAATATTACATTTACGTCAATCTATCAGCTGCTTTTATCCAACGTGACCGACAACAAACTTATATAAACATTTCATCAATTCATGTTCCAAGAAACTTAACCAGGAAATAATGGTATTTGTATGTATCTGTATTCAAATTCGAATAGGTAAGAGGAAGTGAATTATATGAGGTTGGAAATGGCATGACCATACAAAATACCAAAACATTCAGCGATGAGATGTTTGTTTTGGTCGACAGAGGTTCTTACTTTTTAAGTGAGATGCAGTATATAGACAGCTGCTCAACTGCCGACTGACCCACACCCATGTCAGTGATCATGGCCTCCACCTCTGACCTCTGACCCTGTAAGACCGCATCTAAACTACGGGACAGAATCGCACAAAACATGTAAACAAACAAAACACACCATTTGTAACACCCAGTCACACACACATAAAAAGACGATATCCTGTCGTAGGCACATGATGATGTACCTCTCATAGGTCTTCATTTTGACTCGGAGGCGTTTGGCTTCTTCCTTGGCTGCCTGGCCTTCATTCTTCTGACTGTCCAAAAAATTCATCTGTTTCTAAAGATTTCACACAATAGACAACATTTGCGATTAATATTGTATGTATGAGTTTGTGTAGTGCATTCAAGAGCATGGCCTAACAGATAAGCATTTTAATATAGAAGCAATAGAGCTGAGAGAGACATACCCGGAGAACAGAACACAACATCTCTTTGTCTCCAATGTCTTTCCTGAGCTTGTCCAGGTCTTTCTTCTGCCTCTCAATTGTCTCTTTTAGGGTGTCTACCGAGTTCTGTTTATCCCTCCATTCCTTCTCTTTAATACAAAACACATGCAAACAGACAGTTTGATTAGAAACCATTAAAGTGTGAATATAGGGATTCACTGACATACATTAACATTCATGCATTTGGCATTCGCTTTTATTAAGCGACTTACATTGCATTATACTATTCATTGTTTCTGACTATGTGCATCCTATACGATGCTGATTATAGAAGTGTCCCTTATAATTCAAAGGCTTGTCTGTTTCTTTAAAAAAAATAACAATTTACTGTAAAACTCCTATATACATGCTTAAAGCAAAATCATGAATTAAAACATTGTATTTCATCAAAAGCCACAATATAATGGTAGATATTCCATTATTAGCCTCATTTAAAATGGCTGAGATTGATAAAGTCAGTCTATATCAAGCATCAAGAATACTTAGGACACTGGGTATGTAAAATGATCAGAATGTTTTCATGTTTCTGTCTTACCTTTTTCACACAGCATTGCTTTCATTCGGGCCATGTCATTCTGAAATCAAATCAATAAAACACAGTCAATAGTGTCCATTTGACTTTTAAAGAGCAGTTTGAATTAGAACAGAATAGAAGAAATGGGAGGGGTTTATCACCTGTAAACTTTCTGGGTCTACCGAAGTAGCATCATCATCTGGGGCTATGTCAAAGAAGAGCTTGTTGATGATGTGTCTTGTGCTGACCTGAAAACTAGAAAGAATCAGGTTTCCAATGTAAATAAAGGCCTTCATTTATTAATTTTGAGGAAAAAATCAATCAGATCACAAACAAGAAGACGGTTTACCTGTTTTCTGCATTGCGGGCAGGTTTTGCTTGGAGCCGACTGGAACCACTGAAGAAGACTATTTGTAGTAGAAACGTATCGTTATGTGTCGTTAACAAGCATTTCTTACAGATTCATAATTAAGAAACCATTACCATTATTTCATGTAATAGATTATGTTAATGTTCAAAAACAATTAAAAAAGATGTTGTTACGATATGCTATCAATGGCAATGGCAACACTTACCAGGCATAATGAAAAGTGTGACCACAGTGAATTGCAGCCACATCTTTGGTGTTATCGAAGTAATCAGAACAGATGGTGCAGTATGCTCGAATAGGCATCGTTGATCTAAAATGATGAACTATGTTAGGTATTTACATTTATGTCAAATCATTTTTTTGTGTTGTTTATTTTTGACGTGCAGTGTAGCAAAGATAATGGACTTTAGTTTACCTCTGTAGCCTACTACCAGTTATTCGAATTATATTGTACACGATGTTTCTACTTACCCAGCTGATATGTAAACGGTCGAGATGTTTTATGCCCACAAAAATGTTTAATAAAACCCCAAATTCATGTTTAAAAAAATGCTCACGGGTACGGCGAAGCGCCGCGCTTAGTTCAAACGTAATGACTCCGCCCCCAGTGCTGCGTCATAAACATGCGACTTTGAGCGAGAAACTTGCAAATACATCGGTTTCAAATAAACCTCTTATAAACTACAACAAAGGGTATGTCGACGGTGTTTCAAGGTTGTTCGCAAATTTGACCAAAAATAGATGCATTTGACACTGAGATGGGTAACGTATTTACATTTCAAAGAACTTCATTTTAGGGGTTAGTGAAACTACATTTCCCATTAATCATTCGATGGACTGTTTGACAGTGTTGAGTTGATTTTTGACCTAATAGAAGTCACCGTACATTGATTTGGATGAGGACTGTTGAAGGTATGCCAAACGTGTAATTATTTATTTAGGAATTTAAACCTAAAGTATATCATCTTTAAGAAGTGAAGTTAGCCGAAACAGATGTTCAAAAAGGAAATTCAACAGTTTGTCATTGACTAGCATTATGGCTATTGCGTTAGCAGACCAGTTTGGACACGTTTTATAAAATATACCAACATTAACGTTTTGAGTTGTATAAATGAAACGCAGCGTTAAAATTGACCGTGTTTATGGTTTTGTTCACAAAGTGAGAAGCATTCAGATTTATAAGATGATTCATATCAGGATCAGAAATTAACTTGGCTTGGGACCAAAAATATCACAAATAATGTATTCTTATCTCTTGTCCTACCTCCTGCATTTCAGTACATTTGATTCTATAGTTAGAATTATCATTGGCTTGAAGAATTCGGCATTTACATATAGGACTGACTTTATAGTATTGAAAACGGTTCCCTTAACGTTACTTTCATTTCCAACAGACGTTCACACCACAGACTATAATTTCAGTTCCTGGTTCAAACTCTATCAATTCTGCTGTGGGTTCTTCAGGACAGGCTTATAACATTTAGCCTCATTAACTGTTCTATTTCTGTAGGGCTCATGCAGTGATGCTCGTCCCTGGCACTGTCTGGTAACACTGTTTGCCCTTTCTTCTGCTGGGTTTGTCTTTGACCAATGATTCAGAATGGCAGCAGATGTCCATAATAAGGGTGCATCCTGGGAAGTTAAAAATGGCAACCTAGCACCTGTAGATCGACTCCAAAAAGATCGGTCGGACAGTCCGACCCCTGGCCTGGTGGAGGGGACAGAGCCAGGTAAGTTTCAGTAAACGGAAACACTCAATCATACAGCCGTCTGTGTGGTGCTTAAATACAAACTGTGTGAGGGTTGTCTGGAATTATATTATTTATTAACTTAATATAATTAAGTGAGTCTGCTACAATTGTTATCATATTTTAAGTGACATTTATATAAGGTGCTATTTGTTAACAATTATTTAATTCATTAGCTTAGATGAACTAACAATGAACAATACTTCTACTGCATTTATTTGTATTAATCCTTGTTAATTTCAGCATTGCATTATTAGAATCAAACGTCATCACTGTTACATTAGTTAATGGACCATGAACTAACATGAATAACTGTATTGACATGAACTAACATTAACAAGGATTAATATATGCTAAAAATTGTTAATTGTTGGCTAATGTTAGCTAATGCATTTACTAATTTGTGAACTAATAGCACCTGATTATAAAGTGGTACCAAAAACAGATTGACTGTACATACGTGCTCACAAAACTGATACTTGACGGTGCATATGCACACTTCAAAAATAAGATCTGTGCAAAGTTTTATACACGAGGCCCTGTTATTTGATGCTAGTGTAATCGTGAAGGAGTGCTAATTGTGTTGTAAGTGGTTTTATACAGAAGTTGAGGTTCTGTCTCCACACGAACAGGTTTCATAATGACAGTTGAAAAGTTTGCAGATTTTGATAAAGTATTTCCAGATATATATATCATAAAGTATATCTATCAATCGTACATATTTGCAGTTATGATTGTGAAAGACCTACATTTGCTAATGATTTTATACTTTTATATGTTTATGCTTACCTGAAATATACTGAATGTTTAAAAGCACGGAATCTAATGTGGATTCAGTGCTTTATCTAAATGTTTTTGTGGCTCTGTCACTCTATCTCCCCATCGCTCATGTGTCTCCCCTGCCTTAACAGGTGCTGGTCAAGAGGGTGCCATGTTTGTTCATGCCCAGTCTTTTGAGGACTTGACAGCTGAAGGTGAACCCAACACTAATGACAGGTCAGCAGAGACAGGCGACTTATCCCCCGCGGTGTCTGTTGAAGCGGTGGCGAGGAATGCCCAGGAAGAGGTTCTTGAAGAAGGTGAGGAAGAGCGGGAAGGAAGCTCAGAGCCTGCACGGGAGGAGGAAACGAAGCAGGTGCGGAGCAGCAACAAGGCGAAAGACGAGGACGTGACGAGCGAAACATGGCGAAGTCACAGGAAGCATTTGTTCGTGCTGAGCGAGGCAGGGAAACCAATCTACACTCGCTACGGCACGGAGGAGGCGCTCTCCAGCATCATGGGAGTCATGATGTTGCTCATGTCCTTCTTGGAAGATAAAAAGAACATCATACGCTCTATTCATGCAGGTGAGATGCAGATGATGTATTTGTTATGTTTTTAGTCTGAATTCAAAGTTTAGAAATTGGAAATATTGTATTATTTTAATGTGCTTTTCAGATGGCTACAGGGTGGTGTTCTTGCGCAAGAGTCCCCTCATCCTGGTCGGAGTCTCCCGCACGAGCTGCTCTGACCGCGAGCTGACGCCGAGAACTTCAGTATGTCTACTTCCAAATCGTTAGCCTGCTTACCATAACGCAACTCAACCACGTCTTTCAGAACAGGCAAAGTTACGACCTCCGTCGCCTGCTGGCCGGGTCCGAGCACCTCACCGACAGCCTCTTGCAGCTCCTGGATCGAGATCCAGGCCTGCTGCTCAGCGCTGTGATGTGTCTTCCTCTGGCCGACTCGGCCCGTGACGTGGTCTCCTCCAGCTTGCAGGCCGCTAAATCCAAGAACCTAGTATTCTCCATCCTGCTAGCAGGAAACAGACTGGTTACACTGGTGCGCAAAAAGGACCAATTTCTGCACCACATGGACTTGCACTTGCTCTTTAACCTGGTTGGTTCCTCGTCGGCTTTTAGACAGGGTGAGGGATGGACGCCCATATGTCTGCCAAAGTTCAACCCAGCAGGTTTCTTCCATGCCCATATTTCCTATCTGGAGCCGGCCTCGGATCTCTGTCTGATCCTGGTGTCCACCGACCGTGAGGACTTCTTTAACCTCTCAGATTGTAAGACGAGGTTCCTTGAGCGGTTGCGCAAACGCAGTGCCTATCAAGCCCTGCAGGAGGCGCTGAGTATGCCAAGTTATCCCGTCTCTCAAGTCGGCATCCCTGAGTTGCGGCATTTTGTGTACAAATCAAAAAGCTCTGGGCTCTACACAAGGTACGAGAGATGGTCTTTATCATGAACAGAAAAGGTCATCATTTGTATACAACCCCCAAAATCAAGTATGAATCACTCACCTATGTACTAAATACAAAATGAATAAATGACCAAAACTTTGCATTTGGGTGTGGATTTAAAAGAACCATAGAAGAAAGCTTTTTGATTTAATGCCTAGTCATGGAATCAGAATCTTCAAAAATCAACATGAATTAATTTCAAACAAAACAAGATATCATTAACATGTGTAAATTTCAACTTAATTGTGTAATATGTTTTTAAAAAAATAAAATATTTTAAAGATAAGGTCATAATAGTTACCCAAATAATCAACTGAACAGCTTTGACACCAAAAAATTACCTTTTCTGTTCTATGTTACAAAAATTCACAAGAAAATGGAATGTCACATTTAGAAAATTAGAATTCTTTCATCATTTACTCATGCTAGGGTCATTTCAAACCGGCATGACTTTTTTTCTTCTGCAGAGTGCAAAATTTATTTTAAAGAATGTTGGATAACTATACAAAAGTAGACTCCATTGACTTCTATTGTATGGTGACAAAACCACATTTCTCAAAATATCTTCTTTTGAGTCTCATAGAAGAAAGAGTCATATATGTACAGTCGTGGCCAAAAGTTTTGAGAATTACATAAATATTCGTTTTCAAAAAGTTTGCTGCTAAACAGCTTTTAGATCTTTGTTTCAATTGTTTCTGTGATGTACTGAAATATAATTACAAGCACTTCATACGTTTCAAAGGCTTTTATTGACAATTACATGACATTTATGCAAAGAGTCAGTATTTGCAGTGCTGGCCCTTCTTTTTCAGGACCTCTGCGATTCGACTGGGCATGCTCTCAATCAACTTCTCGGCCAAATCCTGACTGATAGCAACCCATTCTTTCATAATAACTTCTTGGAGTTTGTCAGAATTAGTGGGTTTTTGTTTGTCCACCCGCCTTGGGGTTGGATTGTTGGAAGAAGGTGCTGTTGGAGGGTGTTTTGGTACCATTCTTTATTCATGGCTGTGTTTTTGGGCAGAATTGTGAGTGAGCCCACTCCCTTGGAAGAGAAGCAACCCCACACATGAATGGTGTTAGGATGCTTTACTGTTGGCATGACACAGGACTGATGGTAGCGCTCACCTTTTCTTCTCCAGACAAGCCTTTTCCAGATGCCCCAAACACTATACTCTCTGCAGAAGATCAATCTGTCCCTGATGTTTTTTTCACTATACTCTCTGCAGAAGATCAATCTGTCCCTGATGTTTTTTTTTGGAGAGAAGTGGCTTCTTTGCTGCCCTTCTTGACACCAGGCCATCTTCCAAAAGTCTTCGCCTCACTGTGCGTGCAGATGCGCTCACACCTGCCTGCTGCCATTCCTGAGTAAGCTCTGCACTGGTGGCACTCCAATCCTGCAGCTGAATCCTCTTTAGGAGACGATCCTGGCGCTTGCTGGACTTTCTTGGACGCCCTGAAGCCTTCTTTACAAGAATTGAACCTCTTTCCTTGAAGTTCTTGATGAACCTATAAATTGTTGATTTAGGTGCAATCTTAGTAGCCACAATATCCTTGCCTGTGAAGCCATTTTTATGCACCGGAATGATGGCTGCACGCGTTTCTTTGCAGGTCACCATGGTTAACAATGGAAGAACAATGATTTCAAGCATCACCCTCCTTTTAACATGTCAAGTCTGCCATTCTAACCCAATCAGCCTGACATAATGATCTCCAGACTTGTACTTGTCAACATTCTCACCTGAGTTAACAAGATGATTACTGAAATGATCATAGCAGGTCCTTTAATGACAACAATGAAATGCTGTGGAAAGGTTTTTTTGGGATTAAGTTAATTTTCATGGCAAAGAAGGACTATGCAATTCATCTGATCACTCTTCATAACATTCTGGAGTATATGCAAATTGCTATTATAAAAATTTAAGCAGGAACTTTTCCAATTTCCAATATTTATGTAATTCTCAAAACTTTTGGCCACGACTGTGTATATATATAAGTATCTTTTTGTCTCGGCAGTCTTTTAAACAGTCATTGCTTCATTCAACCTTACAATATGCTTTCTTCTGTTCTTTCCTGTAGCCCTGACCTTCCAGTGCCGTACCAGGCAGTTGAGGAGCACGAGAGGCTGATAGGATTGTACCAGAACCTGCATAGCTGCCTGCATCACCCCACACGCCCCCTGCGCTACATGTACTGCTGCAGAGAAACTGAAAACCTTTATGCCTTGGTGAGCCTTTTGTACATTTACATTACATTTATGCATTTGGCAGACACTTTTATCCAAAGCAACTTACATTAAATTATCCTGTTCATTTATACATGGGTATGTGCTATCCACTAGGATCGAACCCACAACCATGCGTTGTTAATGCAATGCTCTTACCACTGAGCTACCGGAAAGCTGTCCCTTATTGTAAAGTGCAATAGACTTTGATTCATTTATAGGAGTTATTATTTGTGTTTGAAAAATAAGGGATTACACAATTATGTTACCATTTACACATGATAATGATTTCTTGTTTTGTCTGAAGTTTAGTCATGGAAATGTTTAATACGATTCTGGTTCCATGAATAGGCATTATAGCAAAAAGCGTTTTCTATTATGGTACTTTAAAATCCACATAGTAATAGTTCACCCGAAAACAAAGTTTTTGTTATTTATTCATTTTTTTAATAAGTACAAAAAGGTAAGTGATACATACTTGATTTTTCGATGAGCTGTTACTTTAAATAAACAAATGTATGTTTTTTTTTTCAAATAGTGATGGCATTGTTTTCTAATTGATTGCTTCATCAAACCATCGTCTTCTGTAGGTAACAAGTGGCTTTGAGCTCTACCTCTGCTTCAGTCCTCTGGGAACAAAAGCACTGGCTGTATCTGCGGTCCCTAAACTGGTGAAGTGGATCAGAAAGGAGGAAGATCGTCTGTTCATACTCAGTCCCTTAACTTACTGATTCGGTTTGGGCCTTAAGTCGAACATCAGAAACATTAGTAAATCACTGAGCCCAGACTGTCTGAAGAGCAACTTGTGCTGTCATACTTGAACAAATTGGTAAATTAATGAACGGATTAATTAACAATTGAACAAACAAATTAATTAATCAAGTAGCTAAAGCATGCTGGGATAAATTAAGTGATTTCTTACGACTGATATCTGTTTTGAGGGCTACATGTGCTGGTTGCACTATTGGTATAATCGAGACGGTTTGTCTTCCTTGTCCTACAGGCTGAAACTGTGTGAGAGATAGTTCAGCCAAAAATGAAAGTTCTGTCATTATTTACTCACCCACTTGTCATTTCAAACCTGACTGACATTTTTTCTTCTTCTGCAGAATACTTAAGAACCCATTGTCTTGTATTTTTTTGTCTGTACTATACAAGTGTATGGGTACCAGCGACAACAGTCTTCGAAATATCTTTTTCTGCAGAGGAAAGTTAGTCATACAGGTTTGAAATGAAAAGAGGGTTAGTTAATTGTGACAGAATGATGGTTGTTGGGTAAACTATCCGTTTAATGCCTTATAAAATGTAGTATCTGCTGAGGGTTTTTTTTAAGCTAGACAATAAAGACGGTAGAATTAGCACTAACAACCTAATGAACTACACAGAATGCTGCTTAATCTGAACTGAAACTGCATAGCTTCTGCTTTTTTTATTTATATACTAGACCTGCCACTGTTTCAACTCAAAGTGGTATCTTCTCCAACTTAAAAGTATAGGAATAGTTCACCGAAAAATTGGTAGCATTTATTTTGCATCATGTTGTGTCAAAACCTATCAAAAATTGATGAATGTCGATGCTTTTCCATACAAGTAAATGGTAACTGAGACATCTTTTGTGTTCCACAGAACACATAAACTCATACGGGTTTGGAATAGCAAGATTGAAATCCATTGACAACAAAATTCTTATTTATGGGTGAACTGTTCCTTTAATTAAATATTGGAGTTGGCTTTAACATTTCAACTTATGAGTAGAGGGTTAAGTTTCTCACAACATAGCTTAAAGGTGGTTTATTGTTCTATATAGGTGACATTCCAAGTGCAACATGTGTATGGGGACAAAAGTGCTTCTATGATAACCAAACTGACTTTGTTTCTATAAGGATTAGATGTACGTTCAAAAGCATGTGGCTCCATGTGAACCACAAATGCATGTTTCTGAGATTTTAATGACTTTCTGTGTTTTGGTACTAAGGACTTTTTAAAAACCTTGTTCAGATGGATCACTCAACTTAGAGATACCTCCAAAACAGTCTTACTAAAGTTAATGCACATGATTTTTTACGAATGCTTCAAGGGTTAAGTGTGTTATTTCTGTGACACCAAACAAAACTGCTAAAATAATATTGCTCCCAAACAGTAAAAGAATAAGAGATTTGTGTGTTATAAGGACCTTTGACATTCAGTTTATGTTCTCCATAGATGGGAATTAGATACGGAAATGTGGTCACACCTGGTTTTCCAACGTATTTGCATGGTGACACCATTAATGGTGTTTTTTCATCTCCTCAATTCCTAACTAATCTGAAAAATGTATTCATATGCCAAGTTCATTTAAAATGTTCTTTAAAATTGTGACTCGTTGCAAACAATTAAAGCAATTTGAGATGCATTTACAGGAGACATATAGGGATTGTGACATTATTTCCATAATTGTCCAAATGAGAAGCTATGGCCTTATGTGTTGTTATTTTATTATGACTGTATTATCAATAATCTGGGACAAGACAATGATTTGGCCTGGCAAACACGAAATGAAAATTTTAACTCATAAACAGGTGATTGTGATATTTGTTCCTTTACTTGTTATAAACAAATATACTGAGCATAATGAACAAATAGTCTTTAGATTAAATTTATCGCATCAACATGTCATTCATCAAAAAAGGACGAAATTGTGTATCTAAAGCCATAGAAATAGAGAAATTCACATTAAACTGACATTATGGCTGTTTTAGTTCGTGTTATGAAAACGGGATCAATCTTAATAAACAAATAAACACACAATAAACCTTTATTCAATAAGATCCCATTTGAACAAATAATCATTTCTGTGTATCAAGAAGAAAATTTTCATTCTGTTTTTGGACCTTAAATCAAGAATAAGTTCGGGAAAAAATATGGTAATAAGGGGCTCTCTATCACTTCAGGCGCATCTTCCCCAATGAGAGAAACCTGCAATGATACAGACTGCTCAGTTTCTTTGGATTGTGTAGATGACGAAACCCAGTGCATCAGTGTTTATTTGTAAGTGAGTTATTGTAATCTTGATTACCTCACATAATATTGTTTTAAAGTCAACCAAATAGCTCTTCTTTCTCATTTAGATTTGCAAAACAAGACGCATAGAGGATGTGCTAGCAAAAACATGTGGGTACATTTACTGGAATCTTTTTACAGCACTTTTACGTATCCTAAATGTTGTTCAGGCATCCTTTGTACTGATCGCCAGAGCATGATCCAGAGTTTGGTCCTTCTACTGGCACCACTTATTCACATCATCATGATCTGAGATTATATCTTTTTTAGGTTTTTTTTTGAGGGTTTTATTGATAAATGTAGATGCTCTTTTATTGTTAATGTAACACAGTGTAATTAGATACTCTTTTAGGTTAACCGAGGGTAATTTTTCAAACATTGTTTCAATACCTTTCCAATATGAAATTTACTATTGTATTTCTGAAAAGGTAATGCAAAATAAACATAAGTTTAAATGTGCTTATTGATGAACGTTTTTGCAGGCTATTATAGCTTAAAGTATAATAACAGGAGATATTTTTATGTTGTGTATTTTTATTTGTATATTCTAATAAGACAAACGATTCAGAAGAGAATATAATAGGTTAAAGTATAACACAATTGTAGAGTAAAGCACTGTACTTCCCAAGTGGTCAATTACACAGTTAAAAAGAGAAACGAACAGTTCCTTGTATTCATTAAGAATAGTGACGATTCTGGGTTTTCGTATTGTGTTTGTATTATGTGTATGGTAAATATCAAGTAGCTATACAATAAATCCTATTTTGACAGTTTCAAAACAGAAGTAATCAGTTCCTTCAAAGAGACTAAAGTCATATTTGTGCTAAAGCAGTAATGGTTGACATATTTTGTTAAAGGGATACGCCACCCCAAAATGTTATAATTTACACAATTATTCCAACTTGTGTCAATTTCATTGTTCTGATGTACACAAACAAAGATATTAGGAATAATGTTAGCAACTGACAATTCTGTGACATCGTAGTAGAAAAAATACTATATAATTTTGAACACAACAATACATTTTGGGGAATTTAGGGAAGCAAACAATTCTGAGGCACCTTTATCGATTTTCTACTAAGGCAGGCAATGATAACCCAGAATTTTCAGTTGCTAAATATAAAGTACATCCATCCCTAATATAACCAGTGTTTTATAAGGATACATACGTATAGATATGAGAGAACATGAAAAAATCATAATTGTCAATTATTTCCGCTGATATTGCAATTAATACGTTTTCTATTTGATTCATGGAATAGGCATTGTGTTCGATTCTTTATTATTGTACAATTGAAATTGACAGGGTTTGTGTTACAACTAACCCTAGTTTGTGGCCCACTCACCCACACTTAAACATTTACAAACAAATGGTCTGTTTTCTAAATACTTGTGTATGTAAAAGAAAATTTAACAAATGATAAACTATGTTTTTATCGAGGATGCATTCATAACTTTAACAGAATGTTAAGTTCCAATCAGTAAATATTGATCAAATATAATATATTTACTTATGCATTCTACTAATGTTAATTATGCTTTAACTGAATGACACTAATAATTGGATATGATGTCATCATGCTTATCAAAAGATCTTTAGCTAAAGGTCCTCGAATGTAGCTATGTTGCCACCTCTTTATTCAGGTATAAAAAGATCTTCTCCATCAGTTGCGCTTCATCTGGACCGGCTACAACATGCCACTGTACATCTCTGTGACTCTCATCATCGTGTTCTGCTCCAAAGGTAAAGAACAGTACAGGATTCATTTCAGTCTTTGTATTCACTGGATTGCATTCCTTAGTCTTTGTGTTTTATATTTAATTTCATTATCTTTCAGCACTGACACTGAGATGTAATAACTGTGGAGCAAGGACACCAGAATGCTCAAATATTAGTCTGGAAATTAACTGTGACTACAAGTGCGGCTTAGTCGGCAAATATAACAGTTAGTATAAATTCATTGTAAACATTCTAACAGTTTTTGTTGTTAAAGAGTTTATTGCACATTAATGTGGGTTGCTAGTGAATCTTTACAATGTATAATGTTGTTCATTGCAGATTACACTAACATTTTTACAAATAGTACTTGTATGAGTCCTGGCTCCTGTGTTAATTCAAGCTTGAATCTTGGAGAAAAGAAATTGGCCTTGAACGTCCAATGTTGTAGTACTGATCTATGCAACAGTCAGGAAGCACCTGGTAATACAAACACCATGACGTTCCCCATTTTCCTTACATCTTTCAACAAGCATTTATGCATGGGGTATCATAACTTGAATGTTATTTAATTTAGGTAAAACCTCTTTAAATCTTTACAGCCAGGTTGCAAAATCAGTCTTATAATGATAAGAGGTGCTACACCTGCCATGACACAGACTGCTCGAAGATTTTGGATTGCGAAGGTGCTGAAAACCAGTGCATCAGTTTCTCATGTGAGTCACTAAAAACCTTTTCATAAAATCTGATATCATGGACAGAGCTGACGTTAATGCTACAAACTCTCTGACCTTTCTCTCTCAGATGACACAATAGCTTACAAATGTTTTGCAAGCAGCTGTGACTCTAGTAATTTACTAAGTTCTATGTATAGTGTTCAGTGCTGCACAGGAGACCTGTGTAATCATGCCCAGGAAATGACTCAGAGTTTGGAGCTGCTACTCGCACCACTTCTTTACATACTCATGATCTGAGATCTCTTCTAAACCACCTTTGTTATATCAAGTATACTATTATATTATATGTAAAATAAACATCAGATTGACATTACAAAATGTGTCGATATGACTTATTTCTTTTGTGGATATTACAGCTAGAATTGGTTTGCTGAAACCACAGAGAAAATGTTTGAAAAGTTGATCGAGTTACTGTATCTTTGGTTACAACTAAATGTAATGTTAAAAATACAGTCATGTTTTGGATAGTTAATACGTCAACAAGGGATATTGTGGTGTGATATATATTGGGTGATTGGGCCGAGTTGCATAAAAGTAGCCGCTATGTCTTAACAGCTACTAACAAGTATTTATTTTCATATTTCAATTAGCCAAATCTACCTTTTTATGTAACTGATTTAAAGAAGTTATGACCAGTCTTGAAGAAAAAAAATTGGTGACTAACATCTAAGACTAGTCTAAGCATGTAACTGGCCTCTGGTCTGGATGTAAAGGTGCACGTTCAATACATTTCCAGTAACTGCAAATAACAAACAATTGACATGTTGATTTTTATCATAATTTTTTGTACTGAATTTTTTATTTATTTGTTCATTGATTTATTAGCCAAATGAAGTACGAAGGTAAAACCGGCTGTACCTCTTTACCTCACATCATATAAAATAGGGTATAATACATTTTAATTAGAGAGTATTCTTAAGAAAAAGTGTCACCTAGATGAAAATGTGTTCTTGAAAAACTATTTTTAAAACTTTGGATTTTCGAGGGAATATTTAACATGTAAGATTCATGCAATTTAATATTTTACTCATGACTTAAAATAAAATAAAATAAAATCAACAGCATATTGTAATTTTAAAGAAAGCATACATTGATAGGCTATTAAATAAAGTCATACATCTGAAAGTGGTTTGTGGGCAAGAAATATATATATGTATATATGTACAATATTCACTACAACTTCAGCTGACATTAATAATTAAAAGAAAAGGACAACCTTTAGTTTCTGCATTTTACATCCCCACTACATTTCTGTCCAATTTTATGATATGCAAAATGTATGTACGCTAAACATAGGCCTATGTGCAAATGTATTTATTTTTCATACTTTTATAATTTTTTAATGTGCAATTTGTTGTAAAATGTTTTAATAATATTTTGAGTTGTTAAGGTAATCTCAAAAACTCTTCCAAAATTCTAAAAGAAATAAAAAAATTCATACAGATCCAAAACACATTGGTTAGTCATTAGCATACTTTGTGAATTCATATTTTGTTTATTCCTTAAGCGAATCGTTGCTCATTAATATTAATTATTTATGTGAAAAGAAACCTGACGTATCATGATCTCTGATTGGCCGTTGCGGGTGAAGGCGGGGCTTCTCATATCCGGTGAGTGCAGAATTTGCCTCAAACGAATCAACCGCACATCTAACAAACCGACACTTTCTTATCAGATATTCTTTACTGTTGTTGTAATTTTATCGTTTTTGTAAACATAAAGGTAATATTCTGTCTACCTCGATTTTGAGAGTTGTACTGTTGTATTGCTTTTTTCTTGTGAATGTGTCTTTATGTTTACGTTAACTAAAGTTTGATATGAAGTGATATCTACAGCCTAAGATTAATAATTCACGAGTTTATCATCAGCGAAACAGGTGAGTGAGTTTTTATTTCTGAGGATTGTAATCCTAATGTTTTAAAAGGTTTTTAGAAGGAAACATAACACTTTTGTTTAATTATTTTACAGTCTTATCAATGATAATTAGGCCCAGACAATGGTATTGGTGTTGGTATTAATGGTAATGGTATTAATAGGGGTGAATATAACAATAAGTTATTTTTAGTTATGATTGACAATTTAAATTTTATAAGAATTAAACAATTATATATTATAGGCAATATTATGAACATTATTGGGCATTTCATCTTAAACATAAGCCGAATCGTCTTACCAGTGATAATATAACTGTCCCTATTCATTATATTGTGTGGTCCAAATCCACCCCAAACTGGAGCAGCCATCCTTCCAAAAAGCAACCAATGACACTCCAATTTCCAATATCTCTGCATACTTTGACATTTTTTAAGATTTGTGTTTTGTGCAAATGAAACTTTAACACATTTCACATGCAATGTGAGTGAATCAATCTTTACAGTTATCTTGCATTTGGGATTTACAAAGTGTGTGAGTCAGTCATCAAACATTTACATGTGGAGGTCAAGATTTAACCAGTTTTATAATGAATATGACATTGCCAAAACAAAGTATCCGGTATTGCACAAGATCGTCTATCTATTATATATATCTCACTGTGAAGTTATGTGATGATAATACCTTTTAGTTAGTCTGCTTTTGTCAAACATGAGAAACATTTGTGGTTTAATAAAGTGAGTTTAGACACACACACATTGGGTAGCTATAGATTAAATATAATAGATTATAAAATCTATATAGATTATGAAATAATCTATATTTATATTATTTACAATTTTTACTCACCTTGAATTTTTTGTTGTCTTGTTAAAAAACGGCAACATGTTAACTCACTAAAGATTTTTCATTTATTAACCATGTTCTGGTCAGTTTTAATATATATACTCATGTTCTGGCTAGTTATAAATTCTTCTTTGGTTTAAGGGACCATGTGTTATTTTGTGAATTATTTGTCTTACATTCCATAAATGAGCTTTTAAAGATGCCACGTTTTTTTTGCCTCCTTTAAGATATATACATTCTGTACATTTAGTCCTTACCATGCATTCGATGCAGAGTGGAAATGCTGCGGCACGCATTTGAGCAGTTATCGGTTCATTTGTTGGTTAAAAAGACGCCGGGCTGAAAAGCACAGCAGTCCATTGACGTCTTTTGCTCAAAAAAGCACGTCAAGGTTGTGACAAGAATGCCAATTTGAGAGGCCTTAGTCTAGAACATGGTGATGAACTCTGTTAATAAATTACACACACAACCACATTCAAACTCAGTATTCTTGCTTTTTCAAAATATAGAATATTTGTTTAGATTTTTTTTATGACATTTTCTTTCTATTACTAAGAAATGACAGACAAAAAAATAAAACTTCCTGTGAAAACTTCAGATGTCAGAAGTCTTTTTAGTCTTTGGGACATGTGCATTTTTACATAAATTAAAAAACATTATTTGTTCCTTCCGTTAAACTATCTTTTAATATTTCCATCTTTCACAAAAATATAATTCTCTTACCTTGTCTTAACACATTTAAACATGTATAAGGGCCTGCCATTGTGCTCTTGAGAATAATAAACGGTAAGTGAGGACATTAGCTGGAGCATTTATGTGAAATTAAATATTAATATTTTAAGCAATCTTCTCTAGTGGTTTCTCTGCTTTTAGGCACTCTCACCCACTTCTCAGGATGTCTTCATCAAGAGACATGCTTTGGAGGTAACCACAACACACTCCTTATAGTTTCACCCTTGAGTGGACATGATCCATTGGGCCACTCATCTGGTGACATGTGTCTGGATACAGGCTTTAATGTCCTCTGCATTAGACACGTGTCCCCCAACAACCCCCACTGCTGTGGATTTTTCGGTACGGTACCCCATGCCCTTCTTCCAGACCCAAAAACCCATCCAGAACATAGTGACCAATTCCCTCTTCCAAGAGGTGTACGTTGCCTCTGAGAACATCATTGAGGCGGTAAACGCCACTCTGGGTAAGCTGTGGGCTCTCCGTACTGGGCCTGTGGGAAGCCCAGAGTGCCAGATATGCAATTTATGTGATATTGAACGGGATCCCTTGCACGAGAACACAGACAGTGAGGTGTTGTTACTCGACACGTTTCTTATGTACTTGTACTCATGTGGAAGTTCTCAGTATGGCGTTTGCTTCTTCCACCAACTCCGTGAGAATGGACAGCTTCCTGGGCCCTCCAAGTGTTTATTCAGGAGGGAGTTTAACTCCCCGGATTTTTGCCCAGATTGTATCGCAAGTCCTCTGGGCACAAAGGTCTCCATTGTAGAAGAAGGCCAAACGGTGTACTTCTTCGTCGCGGCGACAGTGAATGACAGCGTGACTCAGAGATACGGTCGCATGTCCATTTCTGTACGTCGCCCATTGGCTACCGAGGACGGTTTCTACACCGATGTCAGAGGGTTGACGGTGTTGCCCGGTCTAAGGCAGACTTACAACATTTCCTACGTCTACAGCTTCTACACACAAGACTTTGTTTACTTCCTCTCCGTACAACGTGAAAAAACCGGCCTGGACTCTTCGCCCTACCAAACGAGACTGGGCCGCCTGCCAAGGCACGAATGGGAGATGCGGCGATACCGGGAGATCGTTTTAGAGTGTCGCTTTGAACCCAAACGCAGGAAGAGAAGCAACGACAGCAAGCCTTTTAAAGACGTGGTCTACAACGTGGTCCAAGCTGCCCACTTCGGCAAGGCCGGGCGAGAGCTGGCTGATGAGTTGGGTGCTGAGGAAGAGGATGATATTCTGTATGGTGTGTTTGCTGTGACCAACGACTATGGAGTTCCAGAACACGACTCGGCGCTTTGTGCGTTTCCGATGGATAGGGTGAACACGGCAATAGATGATGGAGTGGAGGACTGTTGTAAGTCTGGGCCGGAGCAGCTTTCCAGAGGTCTCTGCCACTTTCAGCCGTGTGAAAGCTGTCCTCACGAGGTCAGTAAATTTACATGAGAATCAATGACTATATGGCTCGGTTTCATAGACAAGGCTTAGCCTAAGCCAGGACAATGCCTTAGTTAATTTAGGCTAATTGAGTCGCTTTTATTAAAATGCCTTAGAAAAAAACATTTTCTTGAGACAAAACAATGGCACTGACATATTTCAAGATATGTCAGGGAAAGTTATTTTCGGTTAAGACATCTCAAAATTTATTTTAGTCTCTGAGTAGTCTTAAGCCTTGTCTGTGAAACAGTGTGTGGTATTCAACAGTTGTCACCTGTGGTATAGAAAAATTGCACATCCACATATGTATACATATTTAGGAAATAAGGATGTATGTATTTATTTACCTATAAATTAAATTAATATAAATTAAATTATATAAATATGATTTAAATTATAAATGTTTAATCATTTTATATGTTTATATATATATATAAAATTAACATGCAAAATACACAGACTTTATTATGTAAACAACACAAACTTTTATTCTGGATCCGATTTATCGGGATTACTTTGACAGCCCTAGAACTTGTGCTATAGAAAGTTCATGAGAATTGAAAGTCAGGCTACTTTAGAACATGTTATTTTGAGCTCTGCTGACTCCCATGAAGGTTTCTAAATGGAAGAATTATGGCAAAACAATGCATTTGCATTTCAGAGTGGTCTAAAAGAACCTTTTTCTGGCCAGCAGCCAAACCACTTTAAAAAGTTTGAAGGAAACTTTATGCCTGAGTGCCTCAGTATGCCAGCAGTATGTGTTTCTCTAGCTTACATGGTATATCATTGTTTAAGCAAAGCAAAGGTCACGGGTTCAAGTTCAGGGAACTCCCGTACACATATAATACTTTGGCATCTGCCAAATGCATACATGTAGGTGTAAATGTAAAGTTCGGGGTCAAAGTGCTTTCCAAAACTATCGTTAACGTTATCTGAAATAAATTAGCCATTCCACATGGCATGATGGAAAGATACTCCTTCAAAACGCTTGTATCCCAGAGGTTTTATATTTCTGTAATTTCTTTAAAACATCTGCTAGAAATGTTAATAAGAAATTTGGATGCACGACACCACATCTTATCACAAGGCCACATTCATCCTCTTATGACCCACATTCAGAAATCTGTGTAGGTGTGATTGCTCGGTGATATAAAACGGCTGTGTACAAGAGGGTGTACGTGTTTGTGTTAAGAGAGATGGATTTTCTGTTAGGTCAGTGTTTATAGGAAATGACTAAAGGGGAAAATGAGGCTGCAATTTTTGAGATTCAACAGAGTAGAGACACACATACCACATGACTAACTTTGGATATCTTTGGTAAAATGGATGATTTCCAGTTTTACAGGAAATGAGTACAAGCTAGGCAAAGTTGTAGCCATCTTTTAAGCATCAACAACTGTAAACTGTAGAAGTCACTCCACATGAGGAACAGTTATTTTTGATGGCACAGAAATAAAACTATTTATTTATCTTATAATTAAAACTACTAGATGGAAATAAACATGTGTAATAAAAATGTTTTGCTCATCAAGTCCTGATGATTCTGTATTTGTGATCAGAGTATGGAGCACAATCTTACCTGCAGGGATCAGCCCACCCTTGTTTCTCAACCGTACTACAGAGTCGATCTCTTCAACAGAGAGATGATAGGCGTTCTGCTCACCTCACTGCTGGTCACCAGCATCGAGAACAAGACCGTGGCTCATATTGGCACATCGGATGGGAGATTACTGCAGGTATCATTAAGAGATTCACTGGTCGTGCTGATTTCTATATCAACAGAAAGTGTGCATGTATTGTTGATTTGATCTTCTGTTGTTTTCACATTTAAAAGCTTGTGTTGAGAAGGACCAGCCCCGTCATCTTTGCAAATTACACTCTTGTGGAGAACCAGAAGGTGTCATCCACCGCAGCGATTCTCTCTCCTGAACATCTGCTGTTTGTAGTTGGAGATAAGGTACTTCTTTCTTTTCTTTTGCACATTCTGTAAGCAGATACAGGGCTATTCTCAGAATAGCAAAATACCAAACTTTTACTACTGTTGCTTACAATTGCTGTATGATTTTATCTCAAAGTAAGTTTTTTACTTTATTTAACCTATTTTTACTTAAAATAGTCGATATCCAGTGGAGCATACAAGTGTTGTATCCCACAATGCAACATGCTCAAGTCGATGTTCCATTATGACCAGTAAACCAGAAGCAAGAGTCTTTGTTGATAAACCTTGGGACATTTTACACATAATTAGATTAAAAGTGTATTTCCTAGAAAACTACACTCTAAATTTATCAAAAAGTGTTGTTTAAACCCATGTTTTCAACAAATGCATTAAACACATTTTCTAGGCAAGCAATGGTCGGGTTGTCCATATCTTACCCCACCCAAGTTAAACAACCCGACACCAGTACTGTATTGCTGCCTTGTCACATGATTGACCCGACATTTTTAGAGACGCATCCATTTACAATGTTACTAAACTGTAAATGTGTGTGTCTCTAAAAATGTCGGGTCAATCATGTGACAAGGCAGCAATACAGTACTGGTTGAAACCTTTATCACAGTATGTTGCATATTTTATTTACAGCATTGTGTAGTATGCAAGGATCATATTCTGAAAAACAAAGATTATTTAATACATTTCAAGAAGATTTTCGTTCTCTGGGCTAATAAAGGTTATATATTTACAATGGACAGATGATTCAGGTCCCTCAGAGAGGACCAGGCTGTCGTCACTTCCTGACGTGTGCCATGTGTCTGACCGCACCAAAGTTCATGGGGTGTGGCTGGTGTGCCGATCAGTGTACTTGGGTGTCTGAGTGCCAGACAAACTGGGGAAATGACTCATGTCCACCAGGCATCACAGAGGTGAGATATGACCAACTTCATTAAACACACACAGCTTAAATGATTGACAGTACACATCAAAGGAAGCGCTGTGTAATTAAGCTGTGAGTATAATTGAATAATAAACATAGTATATCTTACTCTGGGTATTATCTTTTTTGTTGTTGTTGATAATGACTCGCTTTACGCCAGCAGACAGTCTGAATCTAACTTATGACCTTTTTTATCGAAGCATTTAGATTAAAAGCATTTGTCAAACATTTTTCGTTTTATGTAGTTTTTCCCGAAGACAGCGCCCTATGATGGTCAGAGTGAGCTGACTTTGTGCGGGTGGGAGTTTCAGTCACCCATGAGACCCGTCATCACAACCAGAACCCATGAAGTAAAGCTGGGCGAGACGGCATGTGCGGTCCAGTCTCACAAGAGCAACAGCACCCAGTCTGTATTACCAAGTTTATGCTCTTCTCTAAACCTACTTAAAATTACTTCATGAAGTTGCAATTGCTATGAGGTCATAAAGCTGCAAATATGCAGTTTTCATCCAAGAAAGAATTTCACAACAATTGCTTATCAAAATTCCTGTCATATTTCTGCCCAGCTTAGTTTGTAAGATCCGTTCTGGGGTGACAGAGACGCTTTTTAAACCCCTGAACGTCACAGCGAGAGTGCATGAAGGTGGAGTGGAAGGGCGGTACTCTATTGAAGGAAGTGCAGAGATGCCTGGATTCACCTTTGTGGTAATACATGACAAAAAGATTTCCACCAATTAATTTATTAACAAAAGTGTGTGCAGCAACATTCATTTTTAATTCACACTTTCTATCTGTTTATAAGGTTCCGAACATCACTGAGGTTCAGCCTGACTATGGGCCTGTGAATGGAGGAACCCTCATCACCATCACAGGACCTTACCTGGCATCTGGGAAGAACAGGAAAGTTACTCTCGATGGGGAAACATGTCCAATCCAAAGGTGTGTGTGTATCCGTTATCAAGTTTCACCGTGTTTGGAAATACTTGTGTACATGTATATTTATGTATGTGCACGTTTGCTCACATTTCCCAACAGTGTATCTGATATAAGAGGTAATCTGTCCTCCATCGTGTGCCTTTCTCAACCTGTAAGGGAGGTAAAAGATGTGGTGCTCCGCATAAACATCGATAAGTCTCGTGTCATGACCACTAAAGTCTTCCGATACAAGAAGACGCCTGAGATTCTCTCGGTTCTGCCTGACTGCAGCTTTGACTGGTATGCGTACAGTCTTGTTGTCTTTGCCCTTTTAGAGAACAGATTTATAAAGCTATTGAACATCTAATATAATTGTTTTTCCTTTGCTGTGTTGCAGTGGGTCTAGAATCATCATTAAAGGCCAAAATCTGGACTCGGTCTACAGAACTGTCATTCATTTTAAACCCAAAGAATCTCACCTCAAACCTGTTTCAACTGTATGATTGTAAACCTTTGCTCCTCATATATGACGATAAACATATATAACATACTTAAGGTTGGGTAACCCCACCTAATCTGACCATAGCAATGTATAGACTTTAAAGTCATATTTTCAAAATGTTTCCCCTTTACATAGCAGTGGTGTCATTATGGGACTGCTTCAGAGTTTCATTTGATGTTGTGAATTGCAGATACAGATTTGTGAGCATGATTCGTCCATAAAGTTGATGTAACGCATTTGTCTCACACTGTTTTGTAAAGGAGTGCAGAGGTAAAGCCATGCCCACACGTATGGAATGTATCACCCCCGTTTTCCACCGTGACGAGACTGAGGAGGGGGAACTGTTATTTGACATGGACGGGGTGCTCGGTCTGTGGAAAAAAGACTTCTCCTACCACCCATACGGCCGGCCAATCCCGTTTGAGACGGAGGGTCACATTCTAAAACTGTACCCTGGCTTTGATGAAGTGTCCTTACATGTATGTACCTGATTCTATTAATGACTGCATTTTTTAAAGGGATTGTTCACCCAAAAATAAAAAGTCTTTCAACATTTACTTACTATCATGTGTTTCCAGACTTGCATGACTTTCTTTCTTTTGCAAAACACAAAAGAAGATATTTAAAAGAATGTTAGTAACCAAACAACTTTGACCCCCATCGACTTTTATTATATGGACACAAAAGCGCTGAAACATTTCTCAAAATATTTTCTTTTGTGTTCTGCTGAAGAAAGAAAGTCATGCAGGTTTGAGGGTATGAATGTCATGACATAAGGGTAGAATATCGGAAGAACTATCTTTTTCACCTCTTACATGGTATGATTCATGGCTCTGTTTGATTTTTCTTCTCATTGTTTGGCTCACTGCAGCATCAGAAACTGAACCTCGTGAGTTCCTGCATGTCCATCACCATGACGGTTGGAGATGTTGACTGTGGTGCTAAAGTTCTGGACAATGAGATCACCTGCAGGATCCCTAATAACCTCACCATCCCAAGTGAGGGCTTACCTGTGAAGGTGAGACTTCGAAAAGTTTATTTAAATGATCCCAGCCATCTGTGGCCTGTATCTTATCTACCCTTACGTTCACTGTGATATTTTCCCCGGCAGGTGACAGTTAATGGATTCACCCACAATGTTGGCACTGTGATTTTGGTCAGTAATCACTATATGGTTGGTATTGTGCTTGGCATACTGGCAGCTCTGGTGACTGGTGCAGTGCTGGCTTTTATTGTTCTGAAACATCTGAGGAAGCAGAAGAAAGGTAAAGTACAACATTTCAATTTGATTTTGGGATAAATATAGTTAAATTTGTCTCTAATTCCATAGCTTATATTAAATATGTTGTATTTCTCAGTTGCATGTGAAAGAAAATAGTTAAACAAGTCCCAGCTACCAAAAAGCAATGTGACTCTTTTGTTTGTTTGTTTTGAAATCCACAGCTCCCCTGGCAGAGAATCGTCTGTCTTATTTTGCGCACAGTCGCTCGCGTGATAATAGCATGGATTTGAGTCCTTTGGGAGACTACAGACGCGGTGAGACACTAAAGCAATAAGCCCCAAGAAGCAGTGGGTAACCTTGCATTTTATAACAGCTAAGGGCGTTGTGGCACGACGCAAAACGGTTATTCCATATGCGTAGCACGGTTTCATAAAATAAAGTAAATACAATAATATTTAGGCTATGTAATGCGGTCAGCCGTTATAAATCGGGGTGTTTTATAATGGCTCAGAACTCAGCCAATCAGAATAAAGGACCAGAACTGACCGCAACAAATATAAAAAGAACTTTCAAAATGCAACCGTTTTCATTTTGACCTTTGTTTCTTGTAGAACTTCCTCTAACAACCATCACTGCACTCAGCGGGGCCGTGGCGTTTCCCGGCCTGGCTTACACAGGCACTCTTGACACGACGTTGACCCCTCTCATGTCCCCGGAGAAGATCTGCATCACCAGCTTCCGTCCCAAGCTCCTGGAGGAGGTGAAGGATGTGCTGATCCCAGCCTCCATGCTTAAGGTCCATCACCACCAAATCATTGGAAAGGGTATGATCATGACCAAATGCACACCAGATGAAACTAAAACTAATGCTACAAATATGTTTTATGTAAATATTGTGATTTGCTCACTGTAAGGGTGGGTTAAGCGTCGTTTACAATAACAGTAATTGTTAGAAATGGGATGAGGTCATATTTTAGAAAGACTTGATGGTCATGAAGATGGTTGTCAGGATCAATGAATATGTTTTTGTTTTTTATAGGTCACTTTGGCACAGTTTATCATGGTTACTTCACTGACCACAACAACAGAGAAATCCACTGTGCCGTCAAGTCTCTTAACAGTAAGTAACTCCAAAACAGACACGTTTCTGAAAATCTGCTCAGCCCACTCTTTCAACTAACTAGTAGTTAAATCTGTCAAGCTTATCTGGTAAAAAGGTTGTATTTTCTCAGGATGAGAGGCTTTCAAAATTGGGCAGCTCATCTTGTCGACAAGCAACCACCCAAAGAGACATGTTAATATTACTGTCATCTAAATAAACATGTTAAAAAGTTTCTCAAACAGGACACAGTTATAGTTGAAGAACCACAGTCCGATCTTTACCTATAAATGACAAATATATAGAAAAAATTTAGTATGACTTAATATTTAACAATAACAGTAATTTTTATTATTTTAAAATTCAGACAGTTTGTTGTTCAACTTTAGGTGTGGTTGAAGAAATTACATTTTTAGCTGATTATTGTGTTCATATTTTTACAATTATATATTTTTGAGTGTTTTACTCCAACTTTATCATTTTTTAATTCTGTTGTTTTTAATTATTGAAACTCTCTGTACAAACATTTAATGAAAATTGGCAATAAATTCATTAAAATTTGATTCTATTCAGTTTATTAATATTATACATTATATTTTTACAGTATTTTTACAATGTTGCTTTATGTCAAAGCAGCTTTACATAAAAAACTTTACCGAAAGCTGTAAAATTATTGAATGTATATAATACAAATGAATACAAAGAATACAATGCAATATGATATTATTGTATACAATACATTATGGCAAAATTGAAAATTATATTAAGCTCTTTCTGATTTTCTGCTCTGTTCTGTTGTATGACGGTCTAACCGTGAAATTTTGAGATGTTAACCGGTTTGTACTTTATATTGACTGCTAAAAATTTCAGACATGACATTTGCGTTTTATGTCACTGTCTGTAGTGTTGTATAGAAATCTTAAACCAATCTAATCCGAAACCAAGACAAGACCAAGACCAGTCTCAAGTACAACTATAGTGTACATCACTCTCTCTCTCTCTCTCTCTCTCTCTCTCCGCTAGGAATAACAGATGTGGAAGAGGTTGAGCAGTTTTTGAAAGAGGGGATTCTGATGAAGGGTTTTCATCACAGTAATGTTCTCTCTCTGTTGGGTATCCTGCTTCCTGAGGAGGGTCTCCCCCTGGTGGTCTTACCATACATGAAACACGGAGACCTGCGGCATTTTATTCGCTGTGAGAATAGGGTCAGTGACAGTGAACTCAAGCACACGTTTGAACTATATTTACTATGTATACTATATTTTATGGCACAACAGTTTTACATTTGTTGATCATATCAAATCAGAAGCTTGCAGCACTTCCAGTACGTTGTCTTATACAATTTAGAAAACCCAAGATATCCCTGCCTACTACTTTATTTTCATATGTTGTTTTATATCTTGCATTAGAATCCTACAGTAAAGGATTTAATAGGCTTCGGACTCCAGGTTGCTAAAGGAATGGAGTACCTGGCACAAAAGAAGTTTGTACACAGAGATCTGGCAGCACGCAACTGCATGTGAGTTTCGGATGCATTGTTTACAGACACAGCTAATCCAGTATTAACACTGATTTAAACACAGAATCTACAACTCCACAAAAACTATGCTAATAACGTTGAATTGGCAAAATGAAATGGCACTTATTTTCTGTGAAATGCTATTAAATATGTTATTGCCAGGATTGTTCGATCACGGTAGTGTACTGAATCTCGACAGTGTTGCTTTTTTGTGAAATTTACAAATATGTTCAGGCTTGATGAATCGTACACTGTGAAAGTGGCAGATTTCGGTATGGCACGAGATGTGCTCGAGAAGGAGTACTATAGCGTCCAGGATCACAGGAAAGCTAAATTACCCGTTAAATGGATGGCCATTGAGAGCCTGCAAACGCAGAAGTTCACCTCCAAGTCAGATGTGGTGAGATATAAACATGAAATAAAGTCTCAGATTGCTCTGAATCACAGTTAGGATTCACGTATCCTTTTTATTCTTTTCCTGTAGTGGTCATTTGGGGTTCTGATGTGGGAGATGCTCACAAGAGGGGCCAGCCCTTATCCTGAAGTTGACCCTTATGATGTCACGCATTATCTCTTAAAGGGACGACGGCTGCCTCAGCCACAATATTGTCCAGATCCATTGTAAGTTTTAAAACTAACTTTTTTTTGTAGTTATTCCTCTCTGCTATTTATTCCTTTATTTTTGTACATCTTTTTAAATACATCTCTTTAAAACAGAACACAGTGGTTGGTTTGGGCTTTTCGGGAAATTCCATATGTAATTGTAAAAGGCACTGTCAGAGTCTCTCTGTTGATAAGTTTAGAGTGTTTTTCCACCATCTGTGGTTCAATGGGTTCAGACTTACTCAGTATTCAGAGCTGTGGAAAAGATCAACCAGAAGGTTATTGTAAATGTCTTCTGTTTCCCAACACTTCAAGAACAACATTGAGAAAGTTAATCATTGTTTACTCTCGAAAGAAGATAAACACAGTGGATAAAAACCTAAAGGTGTAGGTGTAGTTGTTTCCTGAATGACATTGCAAAATGATTTGGAGGTGGTAAATGATAACTGAAAACTAAGACTAAAGATCCAGTGTATGAAATTTGGCGGCATCGGTGGTGGGGTTGCAAATTGCAACCAATGGCCCGAAAGCACTACGGCAGGGGTTCTCAACCTTTTTGACTGCAAGTCCCCCCAATGTTTTCAACCATATTCAAAGGCCCCCCTCCCAATCACAAAAACTCATATTTTTTACCCTATAAAATATTTTAGAGCTTGTCATTTAATAGAAAAACGTTTATTCATTCTAAAGATGGCCAAATCATAAGAAATATATATACTTTTACATATTTGTAAATGACCCCTTGTGGGCCCCGGCCCCCCTGTTGGGAACCACTGCACTATGGTACTTGACACAGGACAAAGAGGTTGTTGTCACCTTTTCGCATCTTTGCCGATACAGATAACATATTTATGAAATGTGCTCTGTAGAGCAGTAGTCCGTGTAGGGCTACTGTAGAAACAAGTTCCATGTAAGGGGACCATGTAAGCTTATGTAGATAGAAATAGCTAATTTTAAGGTGATAAAAACCTAATGCTTCATTATCTAAGGTCTTTATACACCTCTGAAGACACGTATATTATATTGCATTTCTGTCAATAGATACTGCAAAAAGTTACACACTGGACTTCTAATTGCTAGTCAAACCATTAAGATTGTATAATGTGCAGTTGTCCACTGTAAATTTATTAGTTGCACAATTTTAAATGTTGTATATGATTGTACTTGTTTCTTCTGACATTTTACATGAACATTTCTTACATTTGTTTTATTTTTCTGCTGGTGTATAACTTTCTCAAGTCTCAAGACGTGTGATTTTAAACAGGCATGATAAAAAGTAATTATCAAAGTCAACATAAATGTTTAGGAGTGAAGTTGTTTATATGTTATAGGATGTGAAAATATGTGAAAATATGAAAACATGGGTTAACAATAGGTTCATCCATGAAAAGTGTTAAAGTCTGTTTGTGTGATTCTCTCCAGGAATGTGGGAGAACTCGATTGTTATAATTATTATTGACTGATTAGGTTATAAAAGTGTGCCAGACATAAAACACTTAGTGCAGACATGAGATTGTCTTTTTTTAAGTGTGTTTTTGCCTTTATTTGTTATAGGACAGTAAAGTGCTAACAGAAAAGTAGGAAGTTAGTGTTGGATTAGGACATGACCCAGGTCAGAATCAAACCCGGGTCTCAGTAAGCCAACTGCTTTTATACTGTATGTCTTAAGCAGGTGCAAAGACCACAGTGCTATGCCTCTAACCTTAATATAGATTTCCGGACCCAGAAAACTTACTTTAAGATTACTCAGTGATAAATTAACCTCACTTTTATATCTTCAGGTACACCATTATGTTAGAGTGTTGGGACCCAGACCCTGAGAAGAGACCCACCTTCTCCACACTAGTGTCAGCCGTGATGAGTATTCTGTCAAGCCTGGAGGGTGAACACTATATAAGTCTGAAGGTAACGTATGTGAACCTGGACCAGCCACGGCCCTACCCCGCCCTAACAGACTCTGCTGATGAATACGATTCGTCAGGCGCCGATGATGCGGGCTCAGTCTCTAGCTGATTGGTAACATTATTTTATCTGATCTCTTTATTTACTACTTGACGTGGTTAAAAATGCCCATAACGGCATTTCTAAGTTGGTAACTGGACATTAATTGACATCATGTGACAATAATGCTGTGTATAGGGCTGTCACGATATCAGAATTTTACTTTACAGTTATCATGACTAAAGAATTGTGTCTCTTTAGACAAAACTTTAAACAGGTGCTGGATTATTTACGATATTATCTTATGTGTAGATGTTTTAATATCACGCTTATTGCCAATACCGGGTAAATTGCGACCGCCCTATTTCCTACTTTTGTTTAAAATGCATAAACATTTTCCACATAGTATATTTGAATTTGAGTTATCTTATTTTGGAACCAAACTCTTCATTTATAGGAGGTAGTATATACAGTATAGTACGCCACACCATGTACTGGCTGTGCGCTTATTCATTCTGTTTTTTCCATTTTTCATTCCAAATGTTATTCGTCAGTATATCACACACAACCCGTGTGGACACTATCAGAGTATATAGATCAACAAAGATGTTGTTCAAAAGACATTAGATAAATGTTATTAAACTGGCCAAACACAGCTGGTGAAACTAAAATACTGTTTCATCTCTTCATAGCGAGCTCTTAGTCGTCTGGTGTTGTACTTGTAGTATTCTCTACCGCTTTTATTGAAGAAGTTTTAACTCTGTTAAGGAGTAAATAAGAGACATATATCACTGAAATGAAGGTAACAGTATTTATGCATTTATTTAAAGCACTGTCTGTTTTAGGATATACTTGAGTAGTAGAGGATTTATATTTAATTTATGAAACAATTACTTTTTTATTACAATTTTCTGTAATTATATCAATCTTGTTCCGCACCGCTGCTTTGTGAAGGTACATCGTAATCATTGACCCTTTACTTGGTATATGGTTTGTTATTACATGAGTTGTTTGTACAGACAAAGAAATGTTAAAGATTGAATTCACAATGTCAAAGATGAGTAAGCTTTTAGACGGTGTTGAACTGAATGTATCATCGACAGGTTATTGTGATTCAATAATGGGAACTGTAGAAATGACTGTTTGTGACGCACATCACTGAATAAAATCTGATTTCAGGTTATTATTTTGGTGTGTTTACATCATCTCTGGTAATATTTCATTTTCATGTTTCATTTTTTATGAAAGAAACAAAGAACTCTTTGAATGCAGTGGCTTCTTCTTGGTACAAAATGACATGCACATGACTGACAGAAATGACAAACATATGAATCTATATTCGTTTCAAATTAACTTAATCAAATACAGTTTTGTTTATTCGTGTATTTGACTTTCATTAAACTCATGAACTCATTTCTCATAAATCTATGTTCCATTCCATCTTCTATAGGATATTCACCTTATAAATATTAATGCAATGCAACAAATTATGAAATAATGGTGTAATGTAATGGCCTGAAAAATCTCAGGTTTTATGAAATGACACTAGGGGGCAGTAAAAGTCTTCATAATTGAAAGTCACTCGCATGCAGTGAAAAGGGGAAAAACACACGTTTGACTCATTTATATAAGTCTGCGCTGTAAAATGTTATATTCAAAAGCAACGTGGTTCTTCCGTTTTATAAACGTGTAACCAAATTATTCTACTGCCGTGTATTTTAGTTAATGAATCACAGTCACTTGGCTTTACATTCACGATTGACCATCTGCATGTATTGGAATTGAGTTTGAAGACAATATGACCGCAACATGTTCATGTATATAAACCTACATCATATGGCACAGATCACCTGTTAACAATATCTCTGTAATTACAAATAACTGTCGGCTGACAGTCGCCTATGTGTCTCATGGGGGTGTGAAAGGAATGTGAGAGACAGATCGCTGTTGCCAAGCCGACAAGCACTACAAAAGAACTCCAAGACAGTAAGTTACATTCAAACAGCACAAGTCAACACAAGTAAAACGTCAGGGAAACAAACAGGGTTTTTTATTATCATGTCGCTCGTTCACTTCCTCTGGTACTAGATGTAAAGAATAAAGGTATTGTGAATTCACTAGAAGATGCAGTTTTTGATTGGTGCAGTCTAAGAGACAGTGCAGGAATTTAAGGGGGGGGGGCGGGGTGGCTCCGGGACCCCCCATAAGCCATTAGATATTTCAGAGATTTTTATTTGAGGAAAAATAATAAAGACAAATGTGATTAAATTCATGCAATGTATGTGGTCAATTTCGTAAATTAATTATTTACAATAATGTATATTAGGTTTGTTTATGGGCTAGTTGTCATGTCTCTTTACATTCGAAGCGCCCCCCCGCCCCACATATAAAGACCGCTAAACGCAGGACATCGTTGACACAACTGCTTGATTGGTGTCGCTCCGGTGACGCTAACTTCCGCTAAAACATTGAGAGTAATAAACCTCCCGGAAAGAGGAAGCTTCTACTTTTTTTGAGGGGTAATTTTCTCTCTCTCTATTTATTTCAGTAATTATAAAGTGAGTGCACGTTGTGAGGTTTCTGTGGTTGAATAAAGCAGACTTTTGGACTGAAATGGTAGAAAGGGACCAAACCCCACCCCCACCAAAAAGCCCCCTTGTTTCAATTCAAGCACTGTGCAGAGATGACCTCATAGTGTGTGTGTATGTGCATGTAAGAGAGAGAGAGATTGGTTGAGCAGAGATGAAGAGCGAGTAGACGGAGGCCGATCTTGCTGTAGTCTCAACCTGCAGCCTCCAACCCGTTTCATCATGTTCATACAGCTTAGATCTGTATGCTCTGTTATCTAACGCACACACACAGACACACATGCAATTACTGAGATACCAACATACAAATAACATACCTAAGCTCTAGTGAGAGCCTTTTATCTGTTGTGAACAACAGCTGGCTATTTAAGACAACATGCTATTTGAAATTGCACCTCGATTTCTGATTTATAAATCTCTACAAATAGGCTATAGTGTACACAAATGTGTATCCAAACAATTGTATTAATATTTGTATTACTCAAATGCTTTAGATACATAACCTTCCTCACTGCATCTGTTATTGAATAAAGGAAATGTAATGTCAACATGCTAATTTCATTAGCATAAATGTAAACACTAAAAATGCGGCCCATTAAAAATGGTCACCCCATCCATGTGTAGTGTCTTAGGAATTGTCTTTGTCATGTTGAAGCGCTCACACAATTCATGGTCAAACATTTTTGCATTTACAAATGTTGTGTAAATGCACATAGTTTTCCTTATCATTGGCAAACCTTCTTGGTTACATCTGCCGACTTGTCCCGCATGCATTCATTGCAATGCATTCTATCTCTGGCCATCAAAGATGGAAGCATACAGTATGATTTAAAATGCTGTCTCGGCAGCTCAGGGTTGGATGATTTAGTGTCATTATTTTAGAGTCATTAATGTCAGACAGCTTTGCCTTCTCTTTACTTGTCCCAATGAATTTTAATTGAATAGGACTGAAAAGAACTCAGATTAAATCAGCAAGGGTGATAGATTGACACAGCTTGCATTAGAAAGGCTGATCGATGAGACTGCTCAAAAAACATGAGAGAAAGAGAAAGACATAAGGGAAAGAGAGAGAAAGAGAGAGAGGCTGCGGGGCTGGCAGGAGCAGTGAGCGCTTGAGTTTGAAGACTTTTGGGTTATTTTCCATGGGGATGCTGCTCTGACTGACTCATTACTGCTTCAAACTAAAGTTACCTAGGTAAAGACATACTCTGATTTAGATGCTATAGTGTGCGCAATGAATTATTACAACATTTAAATAGGACATAAGTTTGAATTGCAGAAACAAACTTGTTATACTCAAGCCCAAATTTATCTCACAGAATCTTCCCTACCAAAAACAAAGTATAGCGAAGACAAGTGTCTAACATCTCACGGCCAACTAGTCTTTGACTACCATGACGCCAAAAAAATGCTCTATTGGAATAAAATCTAAAGACCAAGATCAATCTCAATATTTCATGAGGGATGTTGAAAGATTCATACCAAATTTTCACTTATTGAGGTTGTGTGTTAGTGTATTTGCTGTCGAAACAGAAATTATGTGCGGGGCAAATCCAAGAGCTCATCCATTGTAAAGGCCATTGGACAAAGCTTTGATGACACCAATGTGTTTAAAATGCACCCTTTACATTTTCCTGGAAGAGAAAGACTAACATTTTTTTAAATGTATATCTAAATGAAAAGAAAGAAGAAATAATCTAAATAAATAAATACTCTTAGGAACATAATGGTGTAGATGGAATAAAATGGTATGAACTAATATTTATTCTTATTTATTTTTTCAAAAGCCTCATCTTTTGCAATCCCGTTTGGTGATGCTGAGGGCACAGAGATGACACACATTTGCATTAATGCAAAGAAATAGATCCTAAAATACGTCAGCAACTTTGAAACATCATGCAGATAAGGGACTTGCTTCTCAGTTAAATCCTGCTTCTTTAAGCATTTGGCTGGCGCTCATGACTGCAGATGAAATAAGCCATTACAACTCATCACATACTGAGATTTATCAGCATCCGGGGGGTCATTAGCACCTCCATCAGTATGTGATGAAGAGCCTCAGTGATGGGAAATCAACACTGAATTGCTACATCTGAGACAAATAGCAGGTCAGAGTGGCCAAAATGGGCGAATCTCTCAACTTATCTGTGTTTTGTGTCGGAATATTAGATTTATTTAAACATATGTGTTTGTGGGGGTGTTGAACACATGGAATAGTGAGAAATCACAGGGATATTTTTAATATTAATGCAATCAAAATATAGTGGTTGTAAAATCGGAGAAAGCTAGATTCAATAAAGATATGAAGGAGAAATGGCTCTGTCAAACTATATCAAAGAGCACATTATATATTTCAGATCTCAAAACATGTCGCGTTAATGTATTCATTATTCATTCATCCATTTATAGGTTTCATTCTATTATAGTTAAAAATCTATAGCATATAACTTTCTTTCAATTAACATGTGCACTATATCTGGGGGGGACGTATCCGTGGACAGATTCAGAAATAAGATGCTTTTTAAACAATATTGAAGGAGCTCCCAGTTGTTCTATTCTGAGCTCTTATCGACTGCTTTTTTTCATTCATTTCAAAAACTTTCGTTCATTTACAAAAACTAAATTCACAGTTCAATATTTTAATATGTTGTTGGCATAATCAAATTTTTTTATACAAAAAGATATCTAAAACATTTTCAAATCTTAAAGCATACAAGATTTTTAAGATCATGAGAAAAATTTAAAGAAGTGACATATACTTTTGAACTGTAGATGTATAATTAAAAACAAAATAGATTTTTCATTGACCATTTTAAATGAACTAGATCCCATACAAACAAGCAGTTTTATTGTACAAGCTGTTTCGTGTGTTCTCCGATTAATCTGCTCTTTAAAATGACAAATAAAGAGGCTATTGGCTTTTGGTATGTACTCTGAAAAAAATAATTTTTCTACACTGTCCAATTTACTCAATTTAAAGAGGTTTATTTAACACAATTAAAACAAATTGTGCAACATGACTTTTTATGTTCAGTTATCTAACTTAATTTGTTCAAGGTGGGACTACATGAATGATTTGTTCTGTCTTCAAATTTACTGTAATTGTTAAAACTGGGATGAGGATTTCCATGCATGCTTTGCATAAGACTGCATTTTGAAAGTAATTGTCTTAAATAAGTATTGTTTTATGTGTTTTCAGTAAAGAGAAACCACTTGTTAGTGTTAAATGTTCCTTTGTCTTTGAGATTTAGAGTTTGTTATATATTTTTATGTTTTGTAGTTACCGTTTTTTAGCTGAACATATCAGTCCCCATGAAGAAAAGTGCTATTTTGACATACAGTACAAAATAATGTTTTCAAAAATAAAAATCATGTAAAAGTGAATTGAAAATTCATAATATGAAAGAAAATTTAACAATAAAAACAAAAAAGCGAATTGTAATTTTATGTATGGCCGAATCTTTGGGAACACTGAAAATGATCGAAGGACTTTATCTAAACCTATTCTGTACTTCAGTCAGAACTCAGCAGTGCTCCGATGTTACTGGAAGATATACTTTATTAAAGAGACTAGGATAGTATTGAAATGTATTGCATTGTTTTTGATTTGATTATAAACCATTTGCATATATCTGTGGAAAATGTTGGGTCATTTCCCCATATCAAACCTGGGAACAAAGAAATGAAGAGAATTACAGTACAGCAGATCACAGAGTCAATTCTGCAATCTTATAATAAAATTGTGATGTTTACCATCACCATAGATATTTTTTCATAAATGTGCATGATAATCCAAAAAAATGTCACTGGTTCCTCAATTTGAACACTAGGTAGTACCAATGTCATCCCCGCAACACACAGCCTATAGTTGCTGCGAAAACAACAGCAGGACTCTTGCTCATGCGATGGTTTAATGCAATATCACAAAACATGTTTCACTCTCGACATTCACATCCATATTTAATAAGGGGAGGTGGATGCACTGCCACCTGTCAATCACTGCTCTCAAAACACACCTGACCCCTGTGGGTTTGGAGAAGGATGTAAGGGCTCTTGTTGTGCATCAAACTGAAGCTCGGCTGAAAGAGTTTCATGGGGACTACTGGTTCTGAAGCATTCAATTATTTCCATTATATAAAGCACAAGCTCAGTGACGTCAATTGTTAGCTGGTTAGAGATTTTGGACTTTATTAGCAAGGATTGGGAATGACTAACAGACATTAGTGAAGCACTTTCTTTTTGTTACAATATCAGTTTTCTAAATGTTACATCATAAACTTGACAAAATGCACTTTTGATCATTCTAAAGATAAAAAATAAAACACTTCCTTCTCATGAAGCTTCACTTTCAGTTAACTCCTGTTTTCCAGTTTAGATGAATACTTCTGATTATGAGCAGATTGTAGCTTGGCAAGAACATTTCATTCCAGTTTCTGTGCATTTTTTCCAGAAGCTGCAAGCAACATCAAATCTGACAGTTGATCTTTTACCGTACCTTCAGAATCCAATAACATATCAGATGCTGGAGAGAATATGTTATGATTGAAGAAAATCTCTTGTGAGCATTGAATGAGGGGGAGAAAAAAAACAGAGAGTTTTGGGTTGGTTCGATATTGTTGCATTCTTTCAGGTCCAGCAGGCTAAACCTGACATGCGCTGCATTAACACTTCGGCTGAATCTCATCACTTACATGAATATGTTAAAGGTTAATATTTTTGTTGTTGCTTTAAATGGACTATATACTTTTTAAAATAAAGTTGCTTAAAATTAAAGGTTCTTAACAGCGATGTCATTTTTGTTCCACAATGAACCATTCAGTCAAATGCACTTTAATTAAACACCTCTTTCTTTTTATAATCTAAAGAACCTTTTTTCACCACAAAGAACCTTTTGTGAAACAGAAAGCTTTTACAAAGGTCATCGCTCTGAAAAGCGAGGTGTGCTATGATTGGCCAGTTCACTAGTACGTAGTGATTGGTCGAACACTGCATAGAAATGTAACGCCTCTTACCAGATTCGGAACATCAGGCTGCGCCTGTACAATGAGATTTACAAAACCCACTTTACTTGTGTTCGCCGGGGTATGGTTACACGTGGCGTTTCAGGCAGGTCTGGGTGAGCATTCGCTTCTAGATAAAATATATATTTTGTTCCAACACTTACATTTTTGCAATTTTACGTTTCTAATACATGCATGGGCAACTTATAACACACCAAAGACAAAGAAAAACACGTGTTTCGGGCAAATTACCCCTTTAAGAATTTGGAAACAGCATTTGTATTCAATGACTTGTTTTTAAGCGAAAAACGTTATAAAAGCTAGAGAGGTTTAATACCCAGTTGTTGAAATATATTTTTCAGTGTCAAAGGTATTTTCATGTTACTGTTATCCCTATATATGCACTATACATACATGTACTTTATATATATATATATAGTGATGGTTTAGCTATTGGGGTAAAGTTTAGAAATCTGTGAAGATTTTATTAAGTATTTAGTAGTTTAATTTTTTGTAAAAAATAACCCTATAAAATGCTGTAAATGTGTAAAAAAATACATTTTAGGTATTAACTTCTTTGGATAGGCCACTAAGAAGAAAAACATTTTCCAAAAATGATGTTATAGAATACAGATTTTTCTAGTATTGGTCTGCGTTAAAGATATACAAATCATGGCTGTCAAGCTTTGTACACCTGCATACTGACTCGAATATTCATTGGCCTTTCCTAGAAACCCCTCTAGTGTCTATCGCCCTCACTCAATGTAGACCCATGAAATGTGAGGTATTGCGAGGTGTGTGTAGTATATTGCTGGCAGTCATTTTACCGGCTGAAGTCATTAAGTGCATTCAGTCATTCATCCCCCAACTCTTCCACTACAGCCAGATTTATTTGGTTTCAGCTTTAAGTTCATAGGCAGGCTACTGGAGATGTGACAAAAACAGATATTTTTTAAAAATGTGACTGTATTATTTATATATTTGTTGGTTTTACATGATATTTTACATATTATGTTGTTATCCCCAAATGAAAGGAAATTTCAAATCTTAAATCTATGCACAATATTTCATATGATATTGAAAAATATCTTTTTTGTGCTATACATTTTTTTCTCCAAAAATATGTATATTCTATTGTTCCTGCTACTAGATTTACACTATTTATTTGTTTAAGTTTCTTTCACATATAATTATGCAATATCTTGAAGCTTATTGCAACATAGTTTTAGTGATTGGCCAATTTGGATATTATAAAAATTTGCATTCATTATTTTTTCATATTTTTTTTCTTTGCAGAAAACTTGTGATCATCAAGATTTGTCGTATCTAAATTTATTATTATAAAAAAAACTATATTATTACAGAATTTTCACATATTTTGAAATAAGTAAAAAAATATCAAATTACAGAAGTAGCCAGACTGCATAATTTTAAATCAAGTGTCAAATTAAATGAAAATCTTGAAATTTTACGTTACAAATTTTTTTATTTTGCAGCTTATCTTGGCGCTCCAGCTGACCGAATATACATTTGACTGTTTTTTTGCAGAATACTTTACATAATATATAAAACCATATATTTTCTTGCATGTAACAGAGCCGTGTACTTTGTTCATGGCAGAAATCAGAAGTGTTGTAAGTGTTGTGTGGAAATGCACCTCTAGCAAGATGTGCTACCTTTGTAATCCGCATAATCGGATTGAAAGAGCCCATAGGCGCCAACACTGTCAACATAGTGTGCAGATTCATACAAACCATATTCAGCTTACACGCTGTACACTGGGCAAAACACCAGAACAAATTGTTCTTGTCACATTTGACCCAATTCCCCACAAAGATCATACCCATACCCTGCTGTGGTTTGATAGGAATCCACATATATTTGGGACAGAGGCTGTCTGTTTGTAAATCCACACGACCGTGGGAATCCAATGAGATATCGTATTTCCATGGAGACCTGCTGAAACTTATCACATTGAATAGGAAGATGTTGTCATGGCTGAGTTTCTCTCTCTCTTTTTTCTGTCTCTGCGTATTTGATCATGTACCTACCAGAGATTATTGTAAACAATTCTTTCTGTATAGATGTAGCAGTTATCACAATTGTTATTTTTGCTATAGGCACATGGTGAGTTTTAAGATATTTTAGGTCTCTACTCTAGAATTCTCTAGTTTCCACCTACTTCTTTTTACAAAACAGTAGATCTCTTTGACGGTAAGTTCACATTGATATCTCCCCGTAACACAAAATAACATCAGCAATTACTTTGCAGTTTGAAATATGGTTCAATATTTTAGCTTGTAAAGGCATTAGACTGCAGTGCAGATGGCCATTTTATACTTGGCCATGTCATTCGCACCCATGGAGAGAGAGAGACAGTGCAGTTCTTTAAATCAATGATGTCTTCTCAGCAGTCTGGGAAATGTAGAAAAACGATTTAAATTGAAATGGCGATCGTTGTTTTCGAGGTATGTGCTCAGATTCTCGGAGATGAGAGTTCAATATCGAATTTGTGCAAGAGCTGTCTGATGTTAGAAACTTCAGCGGGTTCTGACTGGGAGAGTTGTGAGACAGATGTTTTTATTTGACAAGTGATCTGGAGAGGCACACAGAAAGCGAACAATGGCAGGAGGGAAGATATACCGTTGGAAGTCAAACAAAAAGGTTGGCGCTCAAAGTGGCACTCCAAAGCTAATGGCGGAAATGCAGAATTCAGAATGCAGAAGTGTAATGCAAACGCCTAAACACCCACTGGAATAATTACCCACATGGGTTGCGTGAAATGTTATAGATGTCAAAATGGCCTAAAGTCGAGTTCATTCTTTGCCCGGGGCATTGACCCTGCGAGAAACCAGAAGGTTTGTTGACTTTGTTGACTCTGCACAGTCGTTTTTGATGCTATGTAACAAATTATACAGCTGCAGGTGAGAGAGGGCATAACGTAGGTTTGAGGTTTTATTTTGTTTGTTTGACCATCATAACATGCACGGTTTGAGGCAATAATACAAGAAAGGACATGCTGGTATTCTAAAACATTTCAGAATTGAAGCAAATGAGCTGTTTTGCCGCTGTTCATATTTCTAAGTTACTTTTGCATAATGTAAATTGACTCCTTGTTTCCCTAATGATATTTTCACGTTTCAGGCTTTTGATGGAGTGTACTGATTCAATTCTGGAACCGACCGTGTAGAATAATTTTCTAGGAAATGAATCATGTGTGCTGCTGAGACAATTTACATTTACACTGTAGCACAAAACATCACCTGCAAATTACAAGAAAATCTTCACATATAGTTTGCACTAATAAAAGACAACGGTCCTGTGATATCGGTGGTGGATTGTGATGCATGCAATCTGAGTTTTTCGTCACACTGTCCTCTCTTGGTTGCTTGTAATCTGATTTTGGATGGAAAGAGACCTCTAGGCGTGAGAAATGGAGGTCGTTTACAGAAGTCTCACCCTCTTGTAGAGAGATGAGCTAAAGGAGTGCTTCAGAAAGTTGTGAGATCATTTGAACCAGTAGTTTGTACAGCACATTTGGATTTGTCTATTTGTGGTTTTGCTGTCTTTGCCTTTATAGTGTTAAGAAAGATGCCCTATGATCATTACTGCTTCATGTGCTTCAGATTCATTAGAACTGCATTTTATACCAAGAGGAACTTTATATTTCTTAGAGGTTGCTTTTTCATAGCAGACCAAAAGATCACAGTTAAAGCTGCAGTCCGTTTGAAAAAATAATAAAAAAAGTATAAAAATGCCAGATTTTGCTGAAAAGGTTTATTTGGTAATAATTTCATTTAAATGCATGTTAAGATAAGTACGTAAAGTAACCTGTATTTTATATTTCACAGAGATGGCGATAGAGAGGCAAACGTTACTAAAGTTGCTTTAAACGTCCAGTACATGAAATTTAGTGATATCTAGTGGTGAGGTCGAGAATTGCAACCAATGGCTCATTCCCCCTTTGAAAGCTCTACAGAGGCTAACACAGAACAAAGATGTCATCATATTTTGCTTCTTTGCCGAAAAAGATAATGTATTTATGAAATGCTCTGTAGATCAGTTTGTCAGTTTAGGGCTACTGTAGATACAACATGCCTAATTAAATGTGAGGGGCTTTTCGAAGTGTATGTAGAAAGAAAAAGCTCATTCTATGGTAATAAAACATAGTGCTTCATTATGCATCAAGTACACTTGATATCATATTTTGTTTTCTTAGTGGTTTCTCTACATGTTTTAGGATTCTGAGCAATTCTTTAACATGTATCTGTGAGAAAGAAACATATTGTAAGTGTTTGAATCCCCATCCCAATATGTTACTCTACACAGTAATAGGTGAAGTCTTGCCCTGCTGAACGTGTGAAAAACATATTGCATATAAACAAGATTAGAAGCACATAATAATCATGGACATTGTAGTTTATCTCACACTCATGCACCTTGTTTTTTCCAATGGGAGTTTCATGTCTAGTCTCATAACAATTGTATTTTTCAACGTTTATTTTTAATATCCCATCTAATGTGCAAAACAACACTGCTGTAGCTCTAGAGATTCACACATGAACTCTCTGTCTATTGTAATCATGCAAAGATGCTGTTTATAGCCTCTATTTTCCTGCTAAAATCTCCCAAACAACAGAACCTTCCAAACATATGGGATTTTTTCTCCTTGGTTCGTGCACGGCCACAGACAGACGGAAGCGCAGCTGCGCTTTTCCGAGCGTTTCCGTGGAGATGGCATTGAGAAGATCAGTACAGTAGGAGCGTATGAGATTACGTAAATGCGTCTCACCGATTCAACATCCACTCTCTGTTATCACTACGTTTGTTTCTACCCTACCATGGCCTTATTGTCGTGATCCTGTTGCCTAGGTAACAGATATTTTGACAATGAGGATGTGTAGGTTGCCAGAGGCGAAGCCAGAATTTTGTTTTATAGATGATGAACAGGTCTGCGTGTGCTTTATACGTGAATTTATTCTAGAGAGAGATTTAGTTCTCGAATGACTTATTACAAATGGAAATAATCACGACTCTCATTTATCTCACAGTTGTGGGGCATAAAACTAGAATAGAGTTTGCACAACATCAGCTCTGAACCAGATCAAATAGGCTTTGCCTTGTGCTGCTTTAAAGGATATAGAGTAAATAATACATTAAGTTAACCGTGAAGAGGGATCTGTGTGTGTGTGTGTGTGTGTGTGCGTGCGTGTGTCCTTAAACAATCTGAACTTCAGGCATAAGTACCTTTTTCTTGAAATGTTTATATTACATAAGATGCGTTGGGTCATGAAGCGTTCGTGTTTATCCGAAGTAGTACAAATACAGAAAGGGTATGAGGAGGCGTGAAGACTTCAGTGAATTGTTTCTCTTGTCTGACTGTGTGGTCAGGGTGAAAATAAGCATTGGCAAGCAGTGAGTCTAGCCTGTGGACAAGAAAAAAGTGATAGATCTATTACAGTACCAGAACAAACATCATGAATATGCAACAGTCTACAGGCTTTATTTAATATTGATAGTGCTGAGATAATAATAATTCGTACATTTAGAATGTTTAGACATGATTTTAATGATGAGGCACACGAAAATAACTTGACAGAATTTAAATACAAAATATTTTGTTTAACTGAAGAAAAGAAGTCATCTTGGATGGCATAAGGTGGTAGCAAGGTTTCATACTTGGGTTAACAATTCTTAATGAAAGTTTTAAATTGGTTAATAAAAGTGATGACTTATAATATGGAATATAATTTACTCACCATTATTTCTGGTCACTTTGTGCTTTTGGTGTATGAAACATTGTGAAGTTTCTTATTTCATTTTTTTACTAAATTAATATTTTACATTGATGCTCCACAAATTAAGGACCCGAAAGTCTTGGTATCTTTAAGTTCCAGTATGAATACTACGCGTCTAAAAATTGAATACTGATTACGTTTGAAGATTTTATTAGAATCGTGTAATAGTGATGATGCAGCAAGTGGATCCCAGTAAGGCCCCTAAATTATTTAACCCTCTCGTGTCAGTTGAATGATTGGCGGTGCAACGGGGCCCCTCCTCCCGCTGCGGATCTCAGCAGAGGTTGAGATGTAATTGATCCTGTCCATTCGTGCTGTTTTATGAAACATTACACATAGACCTGCATCTCCTGTTCTCTCTTCCAAGAAGCCTTGCAAGAAAACCAGCAAAGGCATCTGCAGGGGAAGAAGTCATCTACCTGGGCTAAAATGCAAAGGCAGACGGCAGTGCCTTATTAGAGGTGTGCGTGCACTCGGGCTCAGTGCACTTTTCTTGAGGACTGTTAGGAACTAATAGCGCTCCGCTTCAAGTGGTTTGAAGTAGATCTTTCAAAAACAGCATCTTTGAGATGGAGATGACAAGAGGGGTTTTATATAATCGCGGGTTAAATGAGTAATCAGATAGCAGGATATTCAAAACAATGGAGTGTTGAAGCACTCTTCCGCTCCTCATCCATCAGCACTCCATCCATCAGCTTTTTTCGAGCGCGGAGGACCTCGTAAGTGTGAGCAGCTGCCATGCCGTTGGTCGGCGATGCGGTTCCCATGGTGATTGGTTGCGAGGATAAATGCGGTGGTCTTTCATCATTGTCATCCACACAGGTTATAAGAGCCCTGAACTCTTGAGCTCGTCTTGTAGACACTTCATTAAACGAAAATCAACTGAAGGGCCGTGGCGAACCGAAGAGACATTCTTCAGAAAACAGGCTATTTTAAGTGTGCTTGCCCGAGCCAAAACTTCTGTTTTGTGTATAAATGTTCTACCGAGCTGCAAAAGATTTAAGGTGGCCGCCACTTGGACAATTTATGCACATGGTACCTTATGTTAATCTTGAGTACTTACGAAATAGTATCGTACCCTTCAAATATCCGTAGAGCCTTTAGTTTGATCACATATATAAATGACAGATCGCAGCTGTACCTATATTTTTGAAAATGGTGGTGAAAATTTTTTCACCTACCACATGCGGTTCATGTCCCTCATCTTTTAGCGCTGGGACCGCTCTATCTATCCGTTTCAAACGATCTCCAAATCCAGCATTAATGCCACTGTTTATATAATATCAATCACTTAAATGCCTTGAAAAACAAACAAACAACTTTTCACTTTTGCAAGAGTAACCAGTTGCAGCTGCAGGTCCACAGTGCAGCCAATCTTGACGCAGCACAGCCAATCTTGATTGTAACCGGGTATTGCTCGACGGTTGACTTGTAGCTATGCAGGCTATTTCTTTCGCCTTGTCGTAAGCGTGCTTTTCCGGGAGAATTGCCCAATAACAGACTAAGTAAAGTTGTTACCAAAAGGTTTTTCATGTTCGAAAAAGACGTTCCGAAACATATACGAACCTTGGGGGACTGTATTGAGAACAGAAATACTACGTAATACGCTTGACCGTGTCAAGCATGAGAAGACGTTTAACACTGTCAAGAAGACAGAATGCATGAAACACTGTTGCATCCCCCCTATAAGTACATAGCTGGAAAAGGATGTGCTAATATCGGAGACCACTATGTTGTTCGAAGGGAATCTAATTTATCACACGTTAATGACAACTACATATTGAAATTTTCTGAAGAGTGGGGCTTGTCTATGCAGAATTGGCTTTCATGATGCTGGGTTGCTATGGGTGGTTGCTAGAGTGTTGCTACGTAGTTGATAAGATGTTTTGGATGTTTTCTATGCACATTTCTATGTAGATAGGGAATGTCATATCATAAAGGGCTTTTATTATACAAATTAACCAATAAAAATGAGCTTTAATGATTAAATATTTAGTAGATAAAATATATATCAAGCTGGCAGAAAATGCCATTTCACAGCAGTTTCTTTCAAAACAAGTATTGTGGCATCTTAAAAATAGTACAGTTTAGTACACTTAGATCTTTTTTAAGTGTATCTTATAAAGTACTAGGGCTAATTTATTGTATATTAAGTTCAAAATTAGCGCACTTTCAATACATTTAGGTACATTTTAGTGCACTTAGATGATGCCGTAACACTCCTCTTTTATCAAGACCTGTTTTTATCTCTTAAGCAGCCAAAAGGTTCATTTAAAATGTGTTTTTATTTTACATTTTCCTTTAAAAAATTAAGGCACCACCGCATGACAAATACTCTCTCAAAACACAAAGCGTGTTGAACTGAATTATCTATATTTTACTACTCATTGCATTCTTTACTCTATCACATGGGTTGTTATCATCAACATTAATCCGTTGCTGATCTGTTTACCTGTCTTTTCTGAGAGATTATTATTATTTTACAATGCTGTTTTTCTTTTGCCTCTCTGGCAACCCTGATATTGCAGGCATCAGTATCTTAACCAAAGCAACAACAACAGGCAGATATTGACTGCTGACTTCTGGCTTCGTAAAGATAGACCATCTCACACTACTTTTCCATTTTTGCCGTCAATGAATCGTGAAAAATAAAGAGGGAGAGGTTAAAAAGCAGTGCAGACGAGCAACCCACGAGCAGACGTCAACAGCATCTCACCACCTACCAGCTGCTTGTGATGCAGACACAGTGTGGGGGAGAAGCATGCATGCTTGGAAATCTGTAGATTTCTATTCCTCCCTCTGTTTCTACACATCTGCTCTATCTCATTTCTTCTACATGTTGCTCTAAGTTGGTTGTGTTCAGTCCAAACTCATTACTCAGCACAAATGAAAACCTGTTAGTGTAGCACTCCTGTAGTGTGTGGTGCGCTAACGAAAAGACTCAAAAATGTTTCATTCCTAGTAATCCGTCTATGTGGCTGCACAAAAATGATCACAGTAATTTCAACTACAGTACAAGATGTTAAAACTAGGCTCTAAAATGGCCACAATGACATCGTCTGTGTATTTTTTATCATATTTGTCTCAACTTAACTCCGGTCCAATCAATGTTATTTTTGTGTGCATATTTACATCTATTTAGTATAAGTATACATAGAAAAAAGTAAGACGTTTTATTTCAAAAACTTTTGGAAATGCTGATTTTGAATTAGCATAATAGCATCTCCTGGCATTATTCTGCTTTTAGAAGTAATTTTTTAACATAAATTTAATAAATGTCACCATTAGCCTACATTATTCATCATCTATTATTAGTTCTTTGTTCCGTGATGAGTTCAGCTTTTGGTATCTGTGTAAAACAAGTGTCTGTAAAAAAAATTAAAAACAGATCCTGGATTACTTTTTGGGGTCAAAAAAGTAAAAGTAAAAAAAGAATTCCTGAACTTTCTACTGAATGATAAATCTGAATGCCTGTGGTTCCCTTATGCAAAGAACATTTATGTTACTATATATACAGTAATAAATGTCAATATAATAAATAATTTAGCATATATTTGAGAATATAAAAGTAATGCATTGCAAATATATTACAATTTTGCAATATATTGAATAATACATAACGAATTGCTGCTTTTCATATATTGAAAAAGACAAGCACACATAGTATGGAAATGCATTATTTAATGTGTTGCATTATATTTTCCACTATATTCCCATGTACTGTATATTTGTTTTGTATGGGTTTCTGGACGTAACATCTTATCTGAATAAATTGACCATTTTTTAAGTAATAAATTACTTTTTAACAGTAACGTCCAAGAAATATATTTCTGCTTTTTAAACGTTTTGAAGCTGGATCGATTTGTTAGCTAAAATCTTGAATTAACCCTTAAACTACAGTCCTCTTTAAGCACCTCATGTCCATATTTCAAACAGTAGAAATTGAATCATAACCAATGAGCACATACACCAGCGCCTCTGATTGGCTTTCACGCCTCTCATTCTTTTTTGCACAAATTGAATATCAATTGGATTTCTACAAATTTCTACAACATTCAGATGTTTTGGTTTTATTTTTTTGGATGGCTTTTAAAAGTGTGACACACATCCCCCTGTCTGTTGTCTGTGACATCAAAATAGTTGCAAGTCAATGGAATGGGAATATTATTTATTATTATAAAAAAAATTGTGGTAAGTGCAGAGTGGTTATTGACATAGGATTTACATTTTAGGGTGTTGTGTTTGAGCAAAGATGGCAGAAGTTTAAGTGTTTACTTTGTGCTGGCTGAGTTTGAGATGACTGCTAGCTGTCTTCGGGTATCAATCAGCAGACCTCCTTCTGTCTGGCGCTCTGAGGCTGGAGGGCAGCAGGTCTTCTAACATTCAGCCAGTGACGCACATGTGAGACCCCATTGGCCCTAGGAGGTGGGGAAATCTAATGATGTAACTCCTAAAGGAACTGGCAACACCTCCCCCCCCCCATGAGTTACATCCTAACCAGTTGTACCCCGAGGACAAACACAGCACAGAAGCTTCCTTCCACCCAAGGTTTATAGACCTGCATGACAACTTCTTCTTCTAACTTCGCGAAATGTCATCGTTTTTATTTCCTCTGGGAGGAACGAGAAAGCGTCGCGAGAAAAGCGAAAGAACAAATATTGTGTGGCGTGTTTTTTAGAATGAATAAACAGGGCGATTTAAAAGAGCATTTGTTTTGACAGGTTATAGGGGAACTGTTAAAAAGTACACGGGCAATTATTGCTCTCCTCGTGGTGCCAATATCATTTCAACAGAACGAACACGACAATCGCTTTGGTTTTATTTTGAATTAGTCTCCTCAGTATCTGATTAAATGGGTCTTCGTCCTGTAACCCAGCCGCGTTGAATGTCTGCAGGCTAAATCTTCCGCTACTGTGCTATCTCTTATGGTTGAAAAACACATTCATCTTGTGTAGTTACAATCTTGCATAACCTCAAGCAGATTTTCTCACTGTCATAAATCGTATTTTTCCACGATCGTATCTGTGGCAGAAATGGGATCTTTTTATGAAAGAAACACAAATCATTGATAACTCTAGGGTGTATTTTTTATATTAAAATAGTTTCTCCAATACCAACTTAATATGCATAGACAGCTATTGTATAAGTACAGTAAGCCATTCAAAAGTGCATATGTGACCAGACTTTTTATTTATAATTTTGTCTGGTTTTAAAAGTAAAAACTTGGAGGCATTTTAATGTTTCTTTATTTTCTTTTTCTGTTGAATGCAGAGGTTCGGGATCTACTGTACAGATGCCTGCAGAACATTACATTTCAATGTCTCATCTCTGCATGTTGGTGTGTGTTTTTTCTTACTCTTGCAATTTATAACATGGCTGTGTGGTGCAAGAGACCCGCAGAGATTGCTTGAAATCTGCACCCATGGTAGAATGATGCAAATTTAGCTCTACCTGCTTTTAATGATTCTTTTTTGTCTATCCGGCCTGGATGGTGCGAGAAGCATCTTAGTTCAGAATGATTAATGTACTGCAGCCATCGTGGGAGTCCCATACCTGATATGCACTACATATAATCACACATTTTTATACCGGCTCTGGGTAACTGTGTCCATTTATAAAGCTTAGTTTGTTCTTGTTCTGTACGTACAGTAGTAAACATAAATGTTTTTTTGTGAAGAAAAGTGATACAGTTTCTTTCACAATAGCAAGTTCCTCAAACTTGAAGGGAGGCTCATTCATCAATGTCTTGCTTTTGTTCTGGGTGTCCGACTTGTGTTAATCTTTGGACATGTATAAAGAATGTGATTTCATATTGGAAGCGGGAGTCTTTTTGTACGATATTTTGGCAGCAAAATGGGTTTAGGTTTACTGAGGTATCGTGTTGTAACTCTGTCTTTTTTTCAGAACGGTGTCAGTAGTAAAAGTTTATGATCAATTTATTAAAAAAATAACAATTTTATAAAAAAAATTATGTATCATTACGATTACAAACATAACTAACCGTAACATGACATAATGATACAATATTAAAACCACACTATTGAACTTTTGCTCAAGGCTACCCGATGTGGTTGATAACTGCAGTTGTCTGCTACCAGTATCGTAAATAATGTCGCTTTATAAACTTACTCGTGGGCAGCACAATTCACGTGAATTTGTTGACTAATCTGATGAAACAGGTGAATGGAGAAACGCCGTCTTAGAGACATTATTTTATGTTCGTGTTGCTTTAATACGTTGTTATAACGAGTTAAAAATCAAGTCCTCTAAAATACTGCACTAAAGGGACAGCTCACCCAATAATTTATATTCACCCTCATGTCATTCCAGACCTGTATGACTTTCTTTCTTTCTATCTACAAAACACAACAGAAGATATTTTGAAGAATGCCTGTGACGAAACAACACTGTCCCCCATTGGCTTCCATTGTATGGACACAAAACAACTGGCACATTTTTATCTATTATCATATTTATTTTAAATGCCATGAGGATGAAAACAGCCATATCTTTAAAAACTATACGCAACTCATTTTACCTTTGTAAAGCATACTTTTGAGTGACACATGATATTCAATGAGACTAAATGTGTGACATCTTTAAGTTGAATCTATCAGAAGCCAACTGGATCATGAGGCGTTCTCTTCAGTACATGCCGGGTGGTTGGAGAGGTGGGGCTGAAAAAGAACAACACTTAACAGATCGACAAGCAGGGGCGATTCTAGGATTTTCATTTTAGGGGGGCTCAGCCCCCCCAGTATTATTTGACTATTAGGGTAGGGTTGTATACTACTAACCTTATTGCTATTCACTATTTTATTGTATTACCTGTATTTCATATATGGGAGTAGGAGTACTGAATGAGCCATAAACAACCCAGTAAAAAAATTGAAACATGTAGATGTGACCAGTCACAAGAAAATTTGAGTTGGGAATTTAGGTTTTTTTTACAATGAAGACTTCCTGATTCATTATTCACTGTACAGACACAAGTACACACGTTTCATTAAAAGTAACAACATGAATTATCAATTTGCCACTTCTATAAATCAATTACTTAAAATAAAACACAAATCCCTTTACTCTACTCTTACTCTAATGTATCATGATACACTAATGATTCATTATTAGTTAATACAAAAAATGTATTTAATAAAACAAAACAAAATAACTCCACATGATTTCTCTCTTTCTGTGCCATTTGTTGCTTTCAGACAATGATGTGTGTGTTTAACCATTTCTGTGCATGGCTGCATAATGTAATGCCAAGATACACAATAATAAATTTTTCAAATTTTAAAAAGTAAATTAAAATAAATCATGATCGTTTTCTAAAGTATGTTTTCATGGGTGTTAATCGCTTCATTTTCGTTGGAAGAAAAAACAACTATCACACTGTGATAAGGATTCCATGCAGATTTAGATCAGGGGAGGAGCCGAAACTTGATGCAGCGCGCCGCCGTTTCAAATTAGTTTTTAAAGGGGACTGAAGTGATCACAAATTAATTAATCAAATCATTTTTTAGGGGGGCTGGGCAGAAGTTTAGGGGGGCTGAAGCCCCCCTAAAAAGGGCCTAGTGACGCCCCTGTCGACAAGTATAACCACTTCAAAGGCGAAGCAATTCATTACATCTTGATGAAAGATAACGGAAACATTTTCGGAATGCCCCAATGAATCGTCATGTTGACTTTAATCACAATGATGAATAGGGCAATTAAAAGCCTTTAGGAGATATCTGAAATGCACTGCTTGGTGGTTATGTGAGGTCGCATGGACGGGAAACTATTTTACAGTGAGAGGTAATAGGGGAAGTGCTGGAAATCTATCTAGGAGATAAGTTTTGCTTTTCAGTTACGGATGAACAGTTGACTAACCAAAGCTATCAGGAGCATCTCTGCAGAATGCAGAATGGATGCAGTGAGAAGTAAAGAAGGGAGATGCGACCGATGATAGATGATTTTGGTTCCAAGTGTGTTAGATAACTTGCCTTGGATCTAAGCAACATTGCATTAGGAATGGTGCAGTGCTGTGTTTGAGGCCGACTTACATCAACTTCGTACATGGAACTGCGCCGGCCCAAAGACTCAGAAATGTAATAAAAACAATGTGCTTTTTTTCATTGTGTTAGCACAAATGTTCTTAAATTGTTAGTCACCGACAACTCGATTTTATATCTGTACTGTCGTTGGTGGTGTCTAACAATATTTTTTTGTACGGAGTTTTCAATAATGTCATGGCACAGTTCCAGGTCAGATACAAACATAAGATGCTTCATTCATATTGCAATGCTGCTTTGATCACAGGTTTAATTTAATAAATAGCTTAATTCATCTGGATGGGCAGATGCAAGGACATTATGAAGCTTCTAAACACAAAAGTACCACAACCTCAAACCAAATGTTGTTTAATAAAATCTTATTTAATAATTAATAACCATCTGTGATTTTGTGCAAATCCAACCCGCCAACTTCTGTAATTTTTTAGTGAATTTTAGTGTCTACTGCTACTGTAATATATACTGTTTAAAAAAACGGTTTTCTGTTCTACAGATGATACAGAACAACACACGTTGGATAAATAATCTGGACAGTGCATGTTTTTCCAAGCCTGACAAACTACATTTTTTAGCCAGTATGGAAGGACTCAGAGCTTTGCCTTCTGTTCTAACCTCACTTGGATAAAGAAAAATGAGCAGTTTCTCCAGGGACATTAAATGGCTGCCAGTAAACCTATGAAAGTCTCAGAGTGTCTCTCCCTCTGGTCTCAGGCAGTGTTATCATGCATCTATCATTTCCTTCTCAAAGCTGTGCGTTTCTCTGCTCTTTCACGGGTGCTAAAAGCCTGGAATCACTGGGTCACACTCTTTGCTTTTATTGAAACAATTCATCAGAGGGTTTTGTGGAATGTTTAAGAGAGTTATACCTGCACTTATGCGTAAAAGTTGTTGTGTAAATCTTGTTGTTTTTCTGGGAATTCACTCTATTATCGCAAGGTGAAATGTATTAAAGTTAATAATATATTCATTCTTTCCAGAGGAAAAAATTGTTTAGAAGATTCTGCAAAAGGGCATACTTAATAGAGCCTTTAAATCTTTGTTTATGGCTCGGTGAGTTTACAGCCAGCTTATCAAATAAACCTTATTTATACTAAAATACCAGTTTGGGAAGTTACTCTACAAGTATTTTTTTCTTTTTAAAGAACATTTAAATTGCATGTTTATTCATTGCTCAATGTTAAAAGGAGCTCTAGTCATCATCATACACTTGCAGCAGTCGCTTTTGGTCCTTGATTCTGATTGGTTGAGCCGTTCTAAGCTGTTATAAAATACCCTGATATCTAACGGCTGACCGCATTAAATAGCCTAAATACTACTTTATTTACTGTACTTTACGAAACCTTGGTATGCATTTGGAATAACCGTTTTATAAAAGTAATAAGCCATACAAAGCACTGGGTTACAAGTGCATTTTATAACAGCTAAGGGGGTTTTAGCACAACAGAACAATGCGCTTTGCCCTTATAAAATGGATTGTAACCCACTGCTTGTTGGGGCTTATTGTTTTAACATACACCACTGTATGAAATTCAGACAGAAATTCAAAAAATGTCCCAGAGCTTAAAGAGTAGCATATGAATTTTAAGGTCCTACTTTGGTTCATGGAGTGTCCAACAACAAGTGTATGTACATAGAAGGTGTAAAAACACTATTATGTCGTAATAATAGTCGTAATTTATTCTTACCTTACTTCTTGACTGACTCTCAAATGATTCGTTCCGCGATTCATCCGTCTAATCCCCTCCTATACGCTAGCCTATGTAACCGGAACGAGCCGCATCGCTCCAAGCGGGCCTCGAACCGGGTCGGTCCAGCATGGGAGTCGGCACTCCAGCGAGGAGGCTAAAGACCGCAGTCTCTAGGTCAGTAGCACTTCACTAGCTTGGCTCTGTTACACCTAGTGTCATGTGATTGGACAGGTGGTGTAGTCTGCTGTGATTGGTCACACGAATTTGTAACGAGCAAGGCGGGACTAGAGCGAGTGATGATAATGAGTGTCAGCTGCGCGTTGCACGGGTATCACATATCTTTGGAGGAGATCGGAAGCATAAATGGACGAGCGAACGGAGTGATGACCAGGCCTGGATTTTATGTTATGTTTTAATATTTTTGTGTGGCCGGCAGTCAACCGTACAGCAGCTGCCGGGATTTTACTTTCGATTTGGGGTTTGTTTATTATGTGTAATTTGATAATGAATTGAAACCATTGTTTCCTCAGAAGTTCTTCCTTTGGTAGTTTAAATAAGACGCACTTAGTTTCACAATTTAGAACACAGGTTTTGACGGCACACGCATCATGAACGAGCGACAGTGTTTTAGGGGAGGATAGTGAAGTTTTCACGGCAGTCCCAGCAAAACGTAGGCGGGGACTGTCTAGTGAAGTAGATGCACGGCGGTTAGAGACACGTCTGCGTGATTCAGAGTCGACTTCCTTTTTTACAAGCCATTAACTTTATTATTTATTCACCTTAGGACTTACAACTTGGCAGACTGCTTACCTTCAAACACGGCAACATAACACACTGCATGAAATGTAATGTTCATGATCTAATGCTCATTACTCTTTAAGAAGTAAGAGCCTTAAAATCTTTGTATAGGGCTTGGTAAGTTTATTGCAAGCTTTATCAATTTTCCTTGATAAAACTTTATTTATACTAAAATACCAGTTTGGGTAGTTTCTCTACAAGTATTTATTTTTTATTTTTAAAGAACATTTAAATGACTTGCTTGTTCAATTGCTTATTTAAGGAGCTCAATTAGTCATCATCATACTTCAACTTTCATTTTCCTTGGAAAGAATATAGTTGATCGAAGGAAACAGAACTTTATGATTATATTGCCGATTTTGTGAAAATGTGGTCATGTTGGTATTTTGATATGGTACATTTTTTTTTAAAAGTGGCCTCAACCGAGTGCGAGAATTTACACCACAAGCTTAGCTAAGGCTCTCCTTTTACTTTAGAGTGCTATGACGATGTTAAATTAAATGTTAGAGGCTTTTTCCTAATAGCAGCATATGGCCAAGTGTCGAGGAACTTTAATGTGATGTTTGGATCAAAGCCACTAACGTCAGGTGCTCGGCTCTTAAAGTTGATTTAGTAAAACTCCATAAACATGTGGCGTGTTTAGTCCTGCTTATTAATGATAAACTCCTCTTCGATAACCAGCCCATTAAACAAAAAAAGCTTTCCTCTGGGGCAGTTTGAGCATGGTAACTGGACATTACTTAAATGCAATGTGACTTCTATTTCCCAGTGGGCAGAAATGTGTTTGGAAACCCAATGCGTGTAATGTATCTTACACAGAGTGATTGATTCTCTGGGGCAGTCTCTGTAAATGTCCTGATATAAAGCTGAATTGGAATTTCGGTAAAGATGCAGCACGTGTTGGGCATTACATATTTTCCTACCTTTCATTTCAAGACGTCAGCTTAGTTATGGCTCACCTAACTGCTTTGTAAAATGAAGTACAGTATGTGGGCATCGACGGAGCTCAATCTGAGGTGGGACCGCCGCGCCGCTGTCCTCCCCAGATGATAACAGTTAAACATGTGTAGCAGGAACTGCTGAAGCAGCTTGTCCTACTGTATCTCCCCGTCACGGCAGCGCCCGCGGCTCACGATAATCACCTGCATCTCAAATATTCATGGCCCGTCCTCTGAGAAACTGAAATTTTTCAAAGCAGTAAATTTAATTTCTAAACGCAGTGGAAAGAGAGGGTGATGGGTTTCTTTTATGACTTTATAAAGGAGAAAACTGCAGTATTAGAGGAAACTGGCGCTGCATCTGTTGTCTGTTTCACTTTTTTGTTTTATTTCTTTATCTGCATTCTGACTCATTGCTCGTTTTAGGCATTTTAGGGACAATTTATAAAAAGATATGAAAACGCATACAAGATTGGGCAGATATCATAATTTAAAGAGACAGTTCACCAAAAAAGTAATTTATCCATTCAAATTCAAGAGTTGTGAATGTGAATGGTATTCTTAAATGAATTCAGAATGCCCCATAACCCGTAAAAAGCAGGTCCACCTTTGATGTTGGAAGGTCTGTCCCCATAATGCACTTTCAGTGGGATTACAGAGACTTAATTGAGCTTCTCACTGTCTTCCCTACAGCTGTCATGTGTTTTCACAAGCTCACGTTCTCTGGGATAATAGAGTAGGCGTTGCTGCAAAGGAAAGTCTACAGGAATAATAAAGGAAACAGGGACATATGGGGGATGTGGAAGGAGTAAATGAACTGCAATAAAGAGCATCATTAGCGCCTTGGACGTATTTATGCTGATTGGGTTAAAGCGAGAGCCTGCGGACAGTCGTTTGCAGCTCGACCCTTAATGACGCTCCGAAACTGGAAGAACCAAGTAGTGCCTGAATATACAGTAAATATCACAGGCACAATGCTAAGGTGGAATGGGTGGTTGGTTGTTCGAGCGTTACATGCTATCTGAAATAGTCATGATCTCTAAGCAGAAGAGATACTTACATATGGTTTTTAGTGGTTATAGAGCTGCTGTATTTCATCAAACTATAAATAAATTAGGAGGCATACAAACATTTAAAATTTAAAAACATATACAGATGTCTAGATTGCAGTTGTGAAGGGATGCTAAGCAGGTACATTTTTAAGGAATTTGATAGATTTCAGCTCTTCATTTACACTATACGACCACAGTAATTTAGGGGCTTGAAATAGGGAACTTTTGAAAAAGTGTATGAAAAATGCACGTTTTTGAAAATAATCTTGTTATCGACATTGAAAGATACATTTATGAAAATGGTGACATCATTTGCAATGCGTATTACGCGTTTTCTTTACTGCGTAAACTTGGATCCTTTTGTCAACATTTCCATCTGTAAGTAAAATGGAGCTGTTCATACAACAGTGCTTTCTAAAAACTGAAAACCTTTAATGTGTTTAAAATGATTGTTATAAAACGGTCATTTCTGGTCCTTGATTCTGATTGGCTGAGCAGAGTTCTAATCCGTTATAAAATACCCCGATATATAACGGCTGACCACACCACATTGCCTAAATATCTTTTTATTTACTTTATTTAATGAAACCTTGCTAAGCATATGGAGAAACTGTTTTATAAAAGCAATAAGCCCCGCGAAGCCGTGGGTTACAGTGCATTTTATAACAGCTAAGGGGGTTTAGCTGTTATACTCCGCTTCGCGTCGTGCCTAACAACGCCCTTTAGCTGTTATAAAATGCACTTTAACCCACGGCTTCTTGGGGCTTATTGCTTTATTATATGACAAAGGCATTTTTGGGGGACTGAAAAAATTAAAAAACGCCCTACTAAAAATACTATATATCCTGCCAAAAACACAATTGAAAATGTAATGGATTAATGGTTATAAAGGGAATTGTATTGATTTTAATGGAAACGACAATGGTCTGGTAGGTGATATCTGGCGATATTGGAATAATGCCCAAAACACACTACAAAAAGAAACTTTGGAAACCATTACAATTTTTGTGATGGTTACTATTGAGTTCCTACGTTTATTTTCAGCAGGACACTATTTTCATGATTTGTGCACCATTGTCATTTTAATGTACCCTTTATTCAAGCCCTGAAATCCAGGCGCTGTGTTAACAAACATACATATAACAAACATGTTTTTATCCTGATCTGCTCTCCACAAAGCCTACAGTAAGACCCGCTCGCTGACGGACAGATGCATTTACATTTATTCATTTGGCAGACGCTTTTATCCAAAGCGACTTACAAGTAGGGTGCAGTGGGCAACTATCACTGCAGAGCAAACAGGGGTAAGGTGCCTTGCTCAAGGGCACTTCAGTCATTTTCTGGTGGTACTGAGGTTTGAACCAGTGACCTTCTGGCTACGAGTCCAACTCTCTAACCACTAGACCACAACTGAACCTATGCAAATGCTATAATATTTCATCTGCGCTTCGCATGTAGATGAGCAATAGATATGAGAAAGAAGTGATCCTGATAGATCTCTTTGTAGTGTTTTCTCGACAGGCTTAAAGTAGAGCCCCCGGGGAGCTGGAAATCTCATTTAGATAGATCTATCCCTGGTCTTAAAATCTCTTTCAAATAATGATTAATAAAGATTGTGAGCAGTTTGTTCTAATACGACTGATGTAGGATTTAATTAGCTACGAGCAATAATAAGCACAGCTTACAGTAAAGATAATAGGTGCAGTGAAAGTATTGAAGTGTAGTGCTCTTTATCATATTTACGTGGTCTGCAGTGTGGCAGCATACAGTCATCACGCTGTTGAGTGTCCTTGAAACTTTTCATTTCACCTGTGCGATCCATTCATCTGGAATGCTTGCTTTTAGAAACGGAGGGTTATAAACCGATGCCTTTATTTTAAATGTGCGTTGTATTCGTTAGGCTATTTGCCCATCTCTGACGTCCTCAGTGACTTGAGGAGAAAAGAAAGATGCTTTTCAGCACAGAGACTTGAACCATTCTTGAAGACGAGATTAAAGAGAAAGATTTCCGTTTGAACTTTTTCTTTTTAAAGAACAAACAGATTGTGCTGCTTTTTATCTGCGTTTATTAGCTAATCTGCCCCATCCTACGCAAATCACTTGATCAAAAACAGATCTTTCGTCTGCGACTGACGTCATTTGAGTAATGAATTGGAGACATCAGTTATGTATGGAAGGCCAGGAATGTTATTGTGGTCATGACGTCATTCCTCTGGGACAGAGCGACATCGCTGTTAAGCGGACTGCATTTCTGGACCTCTGCCTGAGCAACAGAAGGCAAATAAGTGACTGTTTGGTTATGCAAATACTGATATGATGCCCAATATGATGTCATTGCCTTTAAATGTACTTTATATTAAGAACCCCAACGAATGACATCACATAATGGGCATGGCGTAAATCACTCAGGATTTAAACGCCACAGTTCCTGTGGATGATTTTGGTGCATTTGTTTTAATGACTGCCTGTGATGTGACTAAGTTTAGGGATTGGGCATCTAGTTTTTATTTTGTTTTGTTCTGGTAAACTTTGTTTAGGTTTTTGGTAAACTCTTTTGTAGCGTGATGCTATTGTATGAAGATATAGTCTATTCTGACTCCTGCTGAACACTGATGCTGAAGGCTGCAGAAAATAACCCTGAAGATATTTGCGTATATTCTACATGCTGAATTTTAGGCTATAGATAGCACTGTTTAGCTCTCTTGAACGTGTCAGGCAGATTCAGTTTTTTCTGCCCCAAGATGGTTTGATGTGAAATGTCGCTCAGACTCTAATGGCAAAGCCCTGACTTAACAGCTGGTGTACTTTGTGGATTTCCACATGGTTTCACACTTACTCCATCACTTTTACTCAGACACAGTTGTGAATTTTGTGTGCATGTTGGACTAAATGTGCTAATGCAGTCAAGCGTTCACCTGGAAAAACAGAAAAACAAATAATTCAATGTTTCCCTTTAAAAAAACAATCATTACGTTCATTACAGTATAGATTTAGTTTGTGATTGATTGAGAACATAAATCTGCAGATAAGAAATCACGTGTTTGTTCCGGTGCTTCACTGATTCATTAAATCCTCTAGAATATTACGTGCTGTTCTTGTCGAGCTTTGATCTGTCATTTAAAGAAGCCAGTAGGGAAACAGGTTCCTCCCATTTTGACAATGACATACCTTCAGAAAGACGACTTAACAAAGTTGTCAAAGTGACATGAATTTTAATGCTCTAAAGGAAGTCACATCTAGCAAGTGCTAGATTTAGAATTCATTGTGCCACCTAAAACGTATTGCCATCAAAAATTATTTGGCATTCACCTTTTGACTTCTAAAATCAGAATACTTACCAAGTATATAGCTGTTAGTTGTGGTTTCCAGATTTTCTTTTTTTTTGCACATTTTGAAAGTATTGCTTAAACATAATCCTTTTAATGTTTAATAATCCTGCTTCATATAATCGGAGTCTATGGGGTCCACCTGTCTAAGAGTTCATAAAGCACATCATTTCAAAAAGCGGCTCCTTGCGACATGTCGACGTTTTGTGAAAGTGAATCGTTTGATATTTTCATAAAACTGAACGTCATTTTTTAATAATATTAGCCATAATGTGCAGCCTCTGCACACAACCGCAATCTTCTTCTCGTAGTATTTGGTGGCGGATGGCACACCAGCGTCTGGTACGTTTAGCGCCACCTTCAGAAAGGGATTTTTGAGGCTTTTCAGCATGGCTTATAATATTAAAAATGACATTCAAATGTAAGAAAATATCGATAGACTCACTTCACGAAACGTCAACATGTTGCCAGGAGCCGCTTTTTGGAATGATGTGCTTTAGGAACTCTTAGACAGGTGGACCCCATAGACTCCCATTGTATGAAGCAGAGAGGGCTGCGGATTTACTAAACAATCTTCTTTATGGTTCTACTCAAGAAAAAATGTCACCTACATCTCGGATGGCCTAAGGGTGAGTAAATAAACTGCAAATTTGAGTTTTTGGCTGAACTATCCCTTTAAAGAACTTCCTCTTATTCCAGTTTAATATAAAAAACCAAGTAGGTTAGGCGTTTGAAATGAATGATTAATCGTGATTAATCACATCCAGAATAAAAGTTTGTATTAACATAATATATGTCTGTGTCCTGTGCATTTTCATTTTTATTTATAACACAAAACATAGAAAAAACACAATTTATTTATTATTGAAATAATATTCAAATTTATATATTTTTCTTAAATATATACATGTGTATGTGTTTATAAATACAAAATAAATATGCATTGTACACAGACATGCAGTATATTATGTAAACACAAACTTTAATATTGGATGCGATAAATCGCGGTTAATCGATTGACGGCCCTAATGTTCTTTTCAGTTCCTTTTGGTTGCATTGTGCAAATGTTATACACTTCATGTTTAAACTGTATGTCTTTAACTTTAAAGTCTTTTAACTTTCTTTTTGTTACCACAAAAGCTGACCAAGCTATACCCGAGCGATGACACTTTATGACGGTTTGATGTATTATGGTGTGTTTTACAGTAGACTGAATTGCAGATGCTATTTTTGGAGGTTGTTGAAAATGTTTCAGGGCTTTATTTAACTGTCCTGTGAATCAGCGTGTGTGTGTGTGTAGAGGGGGGGGGGGGGGGGTATTCATCTGGGGTTTAATACAGTGCTGTGATTTTTCTAGCAGTTGTAGGATATCTCTGGAGATTTGTGTTGGCAGGCTGTGGGCTAAAAAGTGCCTTTCTGCTCACACTTTTAATGAGGCTAAGATCTCCATCACAAATCTGTCCCCAATAAGTGGCCCTTTATTTTGAAAATCTATCTGTGAGTTAGCTTTTATCAGTTTAAAATATACTGAATAAGTCAACAGCGCTTTGAGAAGTAACACCGATGATGCAATAAAATACTGGAGGGAAAGATACAGTCTTGATATCTGTTAAGCAATCATAGTCTAATTACTGTCTTAATTTTATGATGCTCCTTTATCACCTTTGAAGGTAAATTAGTGTATAATTCATAATTCAGTTTCCATTAAGTTTTTTTTCAAAGGCTTACTGAACGTAATAAAAACTGTACATATTATTGCAAAAAATATATAGTTTATTTATGAATTTTTAGATTGGTCCGGAAGAACTTCCGGATTACGTTTATAATTATTTATTTTATTTTGTTTTTCCTTACATCCCTATAATTTGCTTTAGCAAATACCAACAGTAATTTTAAAATGTGTCATTTAAAACCATTTAACCTACATGTGTTACAGTGTTTTCACACCACTATCAGCTGCCAATGCAGAACAGGAGAGGAAAAGGAGGACTTTATTTGATATGCGGTAGATAAAAATAGACGAGATGATCTTGGCTGTGAATACCTGCAGTGTATAAGCAGACTATGACAGATTTCAGTGATTTGTGTGAGGCGGCTGGTGCAAGTTTGCCAGGAAGGAACGTTGCGAACTTTATCATTTTTATAGTCGATACAAATAAGCATATCTGCAGAATGTAAATGAGGCTTGATGATGACGCTGGAAGCTGGAGAAGGTCTGTCAGCAGACAACAAATCTGCTGCGACGACTATTACTTACATCCTCAGCGTCGTTTACTATCTATTCTAGCATTTCAAAGAGATAACGGTGGAATGTGCGATTTTGCGATGAGAACAAATAATTTCCTTTTGACATGTCTTGTCACTTATCTGAAGGAATTCGAGGTGTTTATTCAGTTCTTTTTCATGTGTTATAAATATGGTGCCTTTTGTGATATATATCTTGCAGACGTTGTTTGAACAGCTCCTGCGAAGATCATATCAATGTGGACTACCTTGAGCCTTGTCTTCGCTCACTGTGAAATGCTGCAGTCACATAAACAATGTAAGTGAGAGTCAGGGTGATGCAAACTTCGTAGTGTCTGTTATGCGGTTAATCTCTTTTTAACTACTAGAATACATCACAAGCATTTTTTAAAAATAGTTTGATTTGTAATTCTATTAAAAGCTCGCTACTTTATTAACTAGAACTTGTTTGTTTAATTTCGTATCTTTAATATTCAGTATATGAAGGCTTACTGCATATGACGTATGAAGACAATTCTCTATGGGCAATGTTTATTTATATCCCTTAATTACAGTGACACAGACCCTGCCTCAGGTCAACCCATCAATGAAATATTAACTTCTATAAAAAAAAATTGTTAGGAGAAATATTTCTCTTACAGGCTTATAGTGCTGAGTTTGAGATTTTTTAAAATTGAAACTATAATCAAAGTTATTTTTTTAAGACACCTTATTGAACGTTATTTGAGAAATTGGCATTGGATGATTATAATAGTCAATTCTTGTGTCCAGACCAAATCATTTAAGATTTGAAGTTTTGAAGAAAATTAGTAAAGACGATACATCTCTTGGAATTGCATTTTATTTCAAGATCAATTCTCTTACAGAGAAAATAAATGACGATCTGGACACTATCATCAGGAAATAGTGTGGCACAATAGACAATGACCCAGAGTGATGTCAACCCAAATGATAGAGGAGAATATGTTCTGAAATGGGATTTCTAAAAGGGGGAGACTACAGACATCTGAAGTGAAACTTATAATCACTTCACAACTCGGCTTACATTTGTTCGTATATCGTGGACATTTCGAAGTGTGGAAGTTTGGAAAATTCGCTTCTTTCACATGCACTGAAGGTGACAGGTGAAGTAGTCCGTCTCCACACTGAGTTACTGCCACGCACTGTTTTATTCACATAACGTCACGAAATGCCTTCTGTGTTGTGTTGTGAAACTCAATGTCTCTAGATACACAAAAGGTTGATCTCTCAGCCACCTTGTTTTGATTTTTTGCTTCCACACAAGCTCTATATAGTGTTAGTTAATGAATCATTGGCTAATGGTTGGCTGTGGTTCACAGGTCACAGGGTCAAAGTTGAAATTGTTCATCACAGCTCGTGACCTACATGTAATGTAGTATGGCTATAAATTGCCATATAGTTTAATGCATTGCAGATTTATGTGCAAAAGTGACATAATGCTGTAAATTCCATCTTTAGCTTTGATTCAAAGCTTTCCTTTATGTTTTATGCATATTTTTTACTAAGCATTACCTTAGGTTTGCAGTATTGTGAGGAATATTATATAATGAATAATATGCCCATACATGACCCAACCATGGTTTGAAACAACCCAACCTGACAAATCAATATTAGTGTATTATCATCAGCAAATCATGAACTACTGCTCCCAATTTCTTCCTGTTGTGGCTTTCTGATTCATAGAAAAGAAAATCTTGCGCGCAACAGTCCCCAGGGATTGCGATCATGTTGCACACGTTCAGCATGTGGGTTTACAAAATCAAGACGCACACGGAATGTAGTTTAGCAGTGGTGCACATGGGACAGCGGAGCATCTCCCTGCGGCGGATTTCACATATTTTCCTCATGAATTCAAACAATCTCTGCTACAGTACATTCCCTACAGCTGCCATTTCATGAGGTGATTGCGGACTAAGGAAATTCAAGTCGAATTACTAGAAATCCAATACGTGGATACTTACTGCTTTTAGGCGAGTGTGCCGTTTTAATAGTGATAAGCTACAAAACACTTGTGACTTCGTCAGAAAATGTAGTATGACATGTACGACTGAACAAAATATTTTGGGGGGTTCTCAACTTTGGAGGAACTGTTTAATTCCGCAATGTGATGCACTTCCAAATAAGTTGTCAAAAAGTAGTCACAATATTGTAATTTAACATACTGTTTTAAAATGTTCTGTATTTGAATAACTTTTCCACCCGACTGGTTCCTTTATTAAAAACCGCTGTCGTATCACCTCGCACTGAATTTCAGCCTTGTAGTACCTATGCTCCTAACGATAAAGCATGTCTGGATGCCTCATGAATTGTTGTGTGTCGGGCATCTAATAGGATTTTTATAGAGCACTATGTCACTTCCCACAAGAATTCATGAATGCTAAGAACGGTCTGAACACTTCTGCTGAGGGGACGTATGAAACCATAAAGCATAATTTACCACATCATTTTATTTTATCAGTAAGATAATATTATAAAAGACAGGTCGTTGACCATTCTATAATCTTGTCGTGGCCCTTTTTCAATAACACAGACAGTCACAATCATCCCATTATATTTCTGAGATGAAAACCACTATTTTGTCTCTCTTCCATTTCACCAGTCATGATATCCACGCTGTGCATATTTGCCTGTGATAATCGGTAACCATAGTAACACAGGCTTGTGTAATGTGGTGATGTTAACAGTGCATGAGCACTGTAATGCCACACAAGCACTACCCTATATTAAAAAGCAGCGAGTTAACTCAATTTCTGCTTCACGGCGGGATTTTAAAAGAAAAATAGGTTTACATTCCGACCACAGTGCTAATAAAGTTATTATGGGTCAGATTTCTGGTTTCAGTTCCTATAGGACCTATAGTTCCTATGGTTAAATCTGTACTATATGTAGATGGGAGTGTAGCTGTCCGTGGTGCTGAAGTGCTGCCATCAAAGGGGAAGTGCAACCAGTAAACAAGACTGTTGCAACAACACTTTAATATAAACATGTATTTTGCTACAGGTCCTATACTTATTCCATGTTGGTGATAGTGTGGATATCAAAATCTGCCTTCAACAAAGTCTGCTTCAGTGTTGGGAGATGTTGCAAGTTAGCATTGTGATGCATTTGATGTTAAAGATATCATGGATGGACTCACCAGAATCAGGCAAGGTAGCCTTCACATGTGTGGATCATGTCCCATTTTCTCAATTGTACTTTTCTATTGTAAGATGCGATGCATTTCGGTGAACACAAGAAACCACTCAGGCAGACAATATGCACATGTGCTTCATCTAAGTCTTTTAGACACTGAGCCCCTTAGGGCCAAGCTACTATTGCGTAAAAAAGCATAGCTTATTCAGTGACCAATTCCCCATGGAAACTGTGTACTACCCCTTCTGCTCAACGTGGTTGCTTTAAAGGAGTAGTTCGCGTTCAAAATGAAAATTCTGTCATCATTTACACGCCATCTTGGGTGTACGAAATGAAATGTTTTGAAAAATGTTGGCAACAGAACAGCACAGCCTTATATTCACTTCTATCGTATGGACACAAACCAATGCAAGTAAATGAGAGGTTGGTAACAGCATTCTTCAAAATATCTTCTTTTGTGTTTTGCTGAAGAATGAAAGTCAGACAGGTTTGGAATGACAAGTGGGTGAGTAAATGATGACAGACTTTATAATTTGAAGGTTAACAACTGCGTTGAGTTTATATGTCACTGTGTAATGCTCAATTTCAAAACAATTTAAGTATCTGCTTGAATCATTTATGACAAACTTAATTTCTCCATGTGTGTTTCAAATTGTTTCTTAGTTTATACAAAACGTCATTTGTTATCATATGTTTACTGCAGAGATTAGTCAGAGATTACTGCTGAAATTCTCAAATAATAAAAAAACGACTAATGAGCTTAATGACATTAACGTTAACGAACGTCAAGACAAATAGCCCTTCATTCAAATTAAAATCTATCCTATTGCTTTTACTGTTTTAACATTTTCCGCTATTTATTAGATGGCCACACCCCTTCATACTCCTGTCAGATTAACTCTCTCTCTCTCTCTCTCTCTCTCTCTCTCTCTCGCTCACTCTCTCCTTGCTCTCGCGCATCTCTATCATCCCTCTCGCGACTGAGAAAAAACCGCCGGCGCCAAACAGATGGGAGAACATCCGCGCAATTCGCGAGCATTACCGCGCAGAGAATAACGGTCAAAACTCAACGTTTACCGACAACAACTTCCGTCCGTCCAAAACACTTGTGGACTGAGGACTTGAGGACATTTTACGACTCATACGACTGGAAAAGTAAGTTTTGCAGTAACCCACGGCGTTTGTGAAAAGCACGCTGGAATAAATGTAAGTCTGCGAAGTGTATTTGAAAGTGTAAAACGTTCAAGAAAGCAGTTTAGGAGGCTTTGTTCGACAAATTATAACTTTAAAGTTGTAAAACAACCATCATGCTTTGAGTGTGAAGGTTTGCAAATGTAGGTGCTTAATAATACAACAAACAACTTAATGAATATTTTGAAAAGCTTCTTTTGATTAGGCGTTGATGTTACATTTAGTCAACGTAACACGCACACAAAAGAACAGTGTACTCTCTTGAATTCGTTTTTAAATGAGAAAATAAGGTTTAAAATCATGTTTATCTTTATTTAATGATGTATGTATGGTATGCCTATCGTGGTTTGTTGTACTTGTTTGATGCGCAGCGGAAAGACGCACTGCTGCAGATGGCTGCACATTGCGCGTCTGCACCTGTTATGAGAATATGAGTTGAGATATTCCCAAATACTTATTCTTATCTGTGTATTAATAGAAAAATGCTACTGAATGCCTTGTAGTATGATAATATCAGTATCTTGATAAAATTATGAAATTAAAACATTAATAATTGTTTAATTATATATTAGTTAAAAATAATAGGTAGTGGACCAATTTTCCACTTGCTGAAATCGTGTATCATCATTTGGGAAAATGTTAACAGACACATGCATTCATTTACAATGAAACCAGATCGTTGGGTAAGTTTGTTTCGAGATATTCTCTGTCATGATGCATAAAGTGGATCGACTGTTTACACAAATTGCATTTCTCTCTAAATCAGGTGCTTTAAAGAAACATTTATTGATCGATTAACATCCACATCCACATATACATAAAGTACATGTACATATAGTAGATATACAGTTTATCTGGCACCGATTCCTATATATAATTATTCATTCTTATATTTATGGTTTATTATGTCAGTAGAAGTCCAATAATGGAAGGTGTGAATATACTTGTGTTTGATTATTAGTTTTATTTTAAGTTGTGTACCCAGAGGCAGGTCGTAATGTGGATACAATCTGTGAAAGCATTGACATTAAAGTGGCTGCATAAAACTAGCAGTGATATTTGGTGTCAAATAATCATGCTGCACATAATAACAGTGATCCACTGTACTTACAGCACATTACGAAAAATGGACTGTGCTCGGTGGGTTAGCACATTCATGTCTTTTCCATTAAACGGGTGCAGATGATATGATGTACTTCTATGCTCTGAGTCATGTGTTTGGCCCCTTAGAACAGATGGGGTCCAACTCTAGGTCTCAAGTGGTGTTTAGCAAATGCTTGTAGAAATCTGTTGACCGCCTTTGTCACTTTTTGCATGGTGCTTAATGAGTTCCCATGCACAATGTGACAGATGCAGAAAACATTGTTTCAAATACAATACATATGCTATGAATTCTATTTCATTGACTGGAAGAAATATTTTTTCCAGTGCTTATTATCTTCTGACGTTCTGTGAGGTCTTGTGCCAAAACTAAATCTCCCAATATCACTTTCCTTGTGAAATGGATCATGACATTCTGACATTAATGTTGTCACAGGAGCAAAGAGTTATTTCAATAATCACCTTTTGGGTCTTTTGTTGAATTGACATTTGAATAGTGGCGATGGGAATGCTGGGAAGTTATGTAATAAGGAATGAAAGGTTTTGCTTGGCTGAGGAAATGCATGTGGAGCTTGCAACGCCACCAATGGCAACATGAGCTTTGTGAAGATGATCAAGGGTGTGCGCTAGTAGCCAACAGACCGTGGCTCCAGTGAGTTTTGTGGTTTCATTGACTGAAAGAGTATGCTTAGACAAATGTTCTTTTAGAGTGGACTGCATTTAAGCTTCAGATACCTTTATTATATTTGCTTGCTGGGAGAATACTGGCCAGTTCAGGGTTTCGAATGTGCACTTTTCACATTACAGTACAGACACATATACTGTTTATTGCATTATTAATGTCTTGATTTATTGAAATGCGAAAGCCTTAGACTGTATAAGGCTCAAACGATCTTACTTAATGAATCATATTTCTGCAAATGGTTGGCCTTGCTTTTCAAAACTGTGATGAAAGCATTTTAACCTTGTAGTCATTGATAAAGAAAGTCAAAAGAAAAATATTAAAGTGCTTGTCTTTGGCTTCAAAGAGCAACTATGCATGATTCCACAGAATATCAAATAGCTTTGTATCTCTAGATGCATGGAAGTGGTACACTTATTGCATATGCCTTTGGGGTCATTAGTGTTCAGAACCTCAATCAATAGGTGGCTAACCCCAAGATACCCAGTTTGTGTATTTCTTACCTATCCGGAGAGAGAAGAACCGGAATGATTTACTCTTTCAATACAGCTCCCTCTCTGACAGTAGATTGATTTTGTGGATGGAACAAGCTGAAAAAGTGATATCATCACCCAGTTTTGCGTCTCATTGAATGATTTTGTGTGCAGTAGCTTCACCCTTTTATCAAAAGTAATGATTATGTTTGCATCAGGTGGCCAGAATCATAACTGCTTTTGAAAGCATTGAAATTGTTGTTGCTTCTGCACCCAGGTATCAGCATTTGCATTGATTTTTAAGCATTCTGTCAGGGCTGTTGGGGTGGTTGTGCTGTAAGTAGTGCCCCTCTAATAAATTTCAGTCACCCTCCAATATTGTTTTGTTCCTTTAATGACTTAAAGAGCCATCATAATCACATCACTTGTCTCCAGGGAAGGAAACGACAAGTCCAATGTCTTACTTTGTCAAAGTGATTGTGACAAATGACTGTACTGTATTTCTGTGGCAGGTTAAATTAAAAGAACGATCCCTCTGAGCTCCACTTCATTCACCAGGAGAAAAGATAGAGCTTTATAGTATTAAATATGTCCCGGCTGCAAGATTTTTTGAAGACTGCAGGATTTGCCACCTCCGGGGACAATGAGCCCATATTGATCCAAAGTGCATAAGTCATCATTTGGCAGACCACCCCTTTCTCCAATGTCAGAAAGTACATAACAAGAAATAGCCACACCGTTGCATCCACTCTGGATGTATTCCTTTAGATTAAAAAACTGAAGTCATACAGCCTGCAATGACGTCAAGCCCTTCCAGAGACAAAAGGAAAGTAGACTCATGGCTTTCCGCTGAAAGGGTTACTGGTGGCATCAGGCAACTTCAAAGCCCCACTCCAGCTGATAGCCCCCATAAATAGCGAATTTGAAGGGGAATTTTAAATCAAAAATTGATTAATATTTCACCTCCGCATTGATTCATGCTGCCACGAAATACATTTTTCTCTCTCTCTTGAATCGTTTGTTTGAATTATGATAACTTTATTCCCATGATCAAACAAGTCATATGATCTTCTCCATATGGTTTAAAAAATGCTGTAAAATTCCATTGTCTTCAGTTTCTGTCATTTACAGTTATTCATTTTACGGACACTTTTATCAAGTCCGACTTTCAAATGAGAAAACCTTTAACATTTCGTCAATGAGCTTACAATAAGAAGCAAGAGTTGAAGCCAGGACAAGAATTTACACTTATAACCAAGGCTGTCAATTGAATTAAAGCCTGAAAACTTGATAGAAGTAGAATGAAATGTTTACTGGAGGTATACTGGTAACTACACTGTAGATTGTTTAACAAAACCGACTGTCTCCGATTGAATTACCACATTGTAGCACATTGATATGCTCCCCTCTTGACATTTAAAGGGTAAACTATCTTTTATTCTCCAGTGTTTTTTAGACGAGATTTAGATATTTTTAGAAGTGTCTTGCACCGTCTCTCTTGGTGTTCTACTCCAATGAAAATTTTCTTTGATTGACAGCGAGCAGTGCATTAAATGTCCAAGTAAGTGATTGCCTGTCCTCCTGTCATTCTTAAGGATGACTGTCAACAGGTGGTGTGATTTAATTTCATTTGCAGAAGGACAGTGTGTAACAGCACTCAATAATCCGGTAGCCAAAGAGTCACTCTTTCAGGTGAAGAACAGCGTAAATCCATTTCTATTACAATGACCGGGACTTGAGCATTCGGCCCGTGTTAGCATAAATGTGTGAGCAGAGATCAATATGGGGCAATATCTTCAAGCACTGACAGGTTGCATGTTCATATGACATCTTGATGGAGTTGCAGCCCACCTTAGTGTGTAAAAGCTGAGTGAAGTGCCCAGGTTTCACTCTTGCCAATAATTTATACAAGGCTACCTGCCCTAGTCTAGCCAAAGGCAATTTTGTGGTTCTATACCTTACCACGCAGCATAAATAAAATGTTTGTGTTTGAATCGTGTCAATTCTGGCCATGATTTCATTCTGAGTCAGGCCTCAATGCATGCCATGCTGTGCTTACTTTTTGACAAGTATCTCTTGGCTGTTATCATTCATCTATGCTGAATGTTTAAAGGTAAATAATTCAAAGAGGAATAAGACAGATGCACGGTTATGCGGTTAGAAGGATCGATGATTTTTAAAGATGTTGTCGACTTTGTCAGGCAGAACATCCATCCACAGATGAATTGAGTGTGCGTGGGATATGTCGTCGAATACTTCCAAATCTATTTTAAAGCAAACACTAGTTCTAATTCAGTAGGATTTCATTCACGTGTTGGTTTGCTCCGATTCCAGTTACCCACACAAGATCTCATCTTGTGTGCCTGTCCATGTAAATGTTCTATTTTAACTGTCTGATCTTAGATACAAAGCAAGGCATTTTTCGAGAGATAAGTGCTGAAACAGGCGGCTCCTAAATTTAGCCGTGTATAACACCATGCTCTCAAACCATGTGGGTTTTCTTTTTTCGCTCTCTGATTTACTGGAACAGTAGAGTGAAATGCCATTGAGGGACTTTGTAACCAAGGCAACAAACAATAGCAGAGTGGAATGGTCAGATTAACGTGTAAGAAGTGAGGCGCTTCAATTTAATCGTTTTTTATATAGGGACCCATGCTGTGACACTTATTGCTGGCTCATTCAGGGCCACACCTCACCCGCTGGGGATATATTTGATCACGACTAAAATATCTGTTTGTAATTTTAAACACGCAGGAATTCAATATATTTCAACTGGATGACAATGGTGACACTGGTTTTAAATGGTATATTAGGCAGCTATTGATGCCACGTTGATGTATTCTAGCGTAGAGAAAAGAGGTGTAATTATATAATCTATCTCTACTTTTTCAAAAATATTAATATTATTTTCGGACACAAATAATACAATTGTTGACATACAGTGAAAGTGTTGTGTAGTAAAATGAAATGGATTGATTAGCTTCAATATTACATATTGAAATTACAATTTTGAATAAATTTGATACACTATTTTATAAAAAAAATAACATTATACTATACATTTGTATCAAAGTATGTGCATTTACCAAACTTTGGGGGATGTGTTATTCTATGTAATTATCCCCTCGAGCTCATCCATGCCTTAGAGATACAACTAGGGATGCTCCACAGATCGGTATCGGACGATAATCACATTTTATGACTTGATCGGTAACATACTAAACTTGGCCGATCTCACAAACCGATCACAATTTTGTCATATCAATGCATGAGGACATACATGATGCATGGGGACGTAAATTACTTTATTAATAATTTACGCCAAACGTCTGCCAAATACATAAATGTAAATTTAATAATAATTAATATAATGTTTCGAGGAAACAGTGAAAAATTCACTATTTGCCCTGTATGTCTATGCTGTAAAGAAACCTCACGGGGAGGAGCAGTGTCAAAATCATTTAATATGACAAACCTGGTATTACGTCATCATTACTTTATCTGAAAAAAGGTTAACATTTATCAAAGAGCTTATGTATCAGTTATATAAAGCTTGAAGCATCGGAATCGGGATCCATATCGGCCATCAAGATGACAAGAAATCGGTACTCAGTATCGGATGCAAAAATCCTGTTCGGAGCGTCCCTAGATTAAACTGATTATTTTGGACACAAATAATACAATTACTGACATACAATAAGAGTGTGGTGTAGAGTAGCTTTTGGAAGATTAGAGAAATTTGAGTTCATTTTGTTTGGACGGAAACTGATAGATTTGCAAAGCTTTGTGTGACGTGTGTTTCCACTTGTTGATCTCCACTTGAGTTCATTGGTGCCTTTGAGAAACAACTGAGATTTTAAAGAGACTCATTTTAAAAATGTTCTACCCTGTGCGATTTTTTTGGCAGACTTTCCACATTGTGATTCTAATGAGCGAACAAACCGTTTCAAAATATGGTTTTGCATAAGCAACAGCAAAAGCAAAAAAAAGCGCACTTCCAGGTTGAACGCAGCAAGCTATATCAACTGGAGTGCAGTCAAACGCACACACAAACACACGCTCTGCAATGGTATTAGTGTAGCACGACTAACGGGGGCGTTCTCCACCATTAACCAAGCTGTTTCTCACCTTCATCTCTCGCACCCCTGATCCTCCCACCGTTCTGACCTCTGTCATCCGTTCAGTGACTCATCCCTCTCTCTCTCTTTCTGCAGAGCAGCGTGCTCCAATCACACTGTACGCTGACAAAAAAACACAGACTAGTCACTGTACAGTTCAGACCGGCACCACAGCAATTCACCAGCGTTGATATTTAGACCGCGTAAAAGAAAACAGCTCTCACACGCAATTGACTGGGAGAGATAATCTAGCTCGGTGGGCTCTTTCACCCATGTGGGTGTTAAGATGCTGGAATTCATCCTTTGTAAAGGCTGGTGGGGTTGTTTTGAGCGGTGAAACTGCTTTCAGCTCTATTAACATATGCTGCAGAGGGCATTTTTGTTGGCTCACAATTCCGGTCTAAAAGCTTATGAGAGCGTCTGTCCTTCTTTCATCCCTCCATTCTGCCTCTAACAGCCTTAAATTGCCTCGCTAATAGATAAGACACATTTAACTGCATAAAGGAGGATGATTTATGTTTTTATTTTCAATTGTGTGATGGTTTCTCAAAACAGCAGGATGCACTGGTGAAAGTATGTAGCCACTTTTCTCTTTTTCTTAATTGGTTTGCTTTAGTTCAGGGGGGAGAGAGAGAGAGGAAGGCCCTGCTGTTCTCGGGTGAATGCTGGCAGTCGCCCTTATGAGAATTAAGGGCAAATTCATGCAGACAGCATGTGTGAGACATGCATCAGTTCCCAGAACAGTGTGTGTGTGCACGTTTGTGTGTGTGTGCGTTTATGTGTTAAATATGGTAAAATGGAGCAGGACAATGGACAAGTGTTTGTGCATTTCTTCGTGATACTAATTAACAATATACTAATTGATACAATATACTAACTCCCCTGGACCATAAGCATAAGTTAGTTTTAGTATATACTTCTTTACTTAACACTTGTGACTTTCTATGTTAATATTCCCACATTACTGTCCATCACTGAACTTTTATTGGCGGTTGTCTTTCTAACTAACAATTAGACATTTAATGCTGTTTGATATTAGAACGTGAAAGGCACATAAGCAACAGTTTTGCTTGCTGAGAAGAGAAACATAAATATGCTGGCTTGCCTCTGAGGTACAATAACACTGCAGAAATAATCATGCTTTGAGAATACATAAAAGCTCCAATAACTTTGCACATTTCGGTCTTAGGCTCTTTTTCTGTTGGTAATGTGTTTGTGGGCTGTGTCCAATCTAATAATAGCATGTTGCAACTTGCAGCACCCTGAGATATTCAAAGACAGAACATTTAGAGACATGAGTACAGAATGACACTTAAAACCAAGGCGGATGGTTACAGAAATTAGTCCTATTAAAGGGGTCATTTGACACGGCTAAAGCGAATATTATTGTTTTCTTTAGATGAAATACATTGTGTATACACGATTTAAGATTAAAAAACGCTGTATTTTTAAATACCGTGCATGTTTGTATCTCCTCTCTCCTTCCATCACTCCTCTGAAACGCGCTAATATTTTACGAAGATCATCGCTCTGAAAAGCGAGGTGTGCTATCGTTGGCCAGTTCACTAGTGCGTAGTGATTGGTCAAATATTGCGAGGAAATGTATAGTACAGTATTTAGCTGCATGATTAGACATGAAAGTCAATCTAGACAAGAAGGCCAAACCAATGAGTGGCCACATCCAGAACTCTCATTTAAATACAGAGTACTAGTTTCTGGAACATGCTCCTTGCAAAGCTAGTGCCATACTCCAAAATGTTGTTCTTATTTGAAGACTTGTAATTTAAGTAATTTATCACCTCACAAATGAACAAAATACAAGCATGTTTGAAATGATTTACAGGTAAATGAATATTTGACATAAAGAGGCAGTTGTTATCTCGCTGTGCATTATTTTTCTCTATGTGCTGAAATAATGCTTGCTTCAACTAAAAAATAATGTCCACATCCTTATCTCTCAAAAACAGAAACTGATACGGTGTGTAAGACACTATGTGTTCCGTCAAGGAGCAACAAATGTGCACACTGCCCTCAGTGCTCTGTGAAAATTTCTCTTTGTGCTTGACAAGCTGAGATGTATTAGCGGTACATATTGGACAGGGCAAATAGCAGTGCAATTACCACTGAACAAACTAGAATAGCTATTGATTAGTCATATTATTGACTTGACTTCCTCATACATTAGGGACTTATACCTAAAGTGGATGCTTGGATGGAAAGGAATACAATTCTTCTTTTAACAGCATTAAACTAAAGTTCTTAGCTAGCTACACAGGTGAATAGAATGGAATTGAATTCTTGCTGTCAAATCAATAATTTGTAATTAATCGATTTCAAACTAAATAGTTGTTTAAATAATGTATATGTTTAAGAAATATGTGTAATATACTGTATGCTTATATTTATATATGTAATATAAATTATATTTAATTACAAATGGATATATATACATATATATATATATATATATGTAAATATTTGTTATATGTACATTAGTGTTCGTGTGCATGTGTGTTCATTAAATATAAATGCACAAATACATATTATATAAACACAGACATTTATTTCAGAATCGATTAATCAATACGATTAATCAATTTGACAGAACTAAAAATAGAATAGAATCTACCATAAAATGTACAACCCCTCATTTGTTCATGCAGTTGTAATTCAGATTGGCGAGTCCTTGCCATATGACACTGTAAAACACATCTAACTATATATAGAATGTGAGAGACTGTTCTATAAAACAGAGGACCGCGATTGGGAAAGAAGCACAGTGTACTATTAAGCTCTTGTCATAGGACATCTGTACACACACCTGAATAAGGGCATTCATGTGAAATGCATTTTAATTGGAAGAATATTCCATCTTGTATTTTGCAGCCTTGTCAGGTGGTACAATACGCTCTTTTGTGCAATTCCGCAAAATACTGTATTATGATGGATCCATTAGTTGTTTTCCTGTGTTGCAAAGAACAATGCAGCTATTATACTGTGTACGTGTGTGAACTTTTGTTGTGAAAATGATATTTGAAATTAATTCCCCCGCGCACACACTTTTCATTTGGATGGCAAGCACATCCGAATTTACACCCTGTAATTTGTCTCTCAACTACAGCAGTCAGCATTCCAACTGGACCTTCAATTACCATGCTGCTTGCGTTCGCACAGACTTCATTACTATTTATCGGCAGCAGGAGCTTAAAATATTTCCCTTAATATCAGTTTTATGCAAGCCAATTAAATAGTCTGTAGCTGAAGCATATTAGAAATGGGCATTTGATGAGATTAGACGTGCACATAGTTGTTTAGGCGGGTTAGGGGCATGTACATAAACATACACTTCAAGTTCTTACTATAATGAAGAGACATATTTATGGCGGCCGTTTTGGAAAATGTCCTCAGGAGAACCAGAAAATGTGCACACATCAGTCCTCGATGACCTGAAAGATTAATGTGGCCATCCTGCAGTAAAATTGCAGTCGATATTGAGTGCAGCCTAAGATGTGAGAACGCACATAAAAACAAAGTAAATGTATAACTCTCTCAAATGAGCATGTAAAGTTTGAGAATTAGATGATACGTGAGAATAAAAAGGATCCCTTGCAACATCTTACTTGGAAGGGTGTTTCTTGTACAAATGGTATTTAGAGAGCAGTGCTAAAGGAAATACATGAAAACAACTGCAATACATACATAATCATAGAATTACTGTAACAGTGTATTCTGCAGCATAAAATGAGGGGTTCTGGCACAGATCTCAGAATTCAAAAGATGTTGGTCATGACACGACGTAATGGTCCAGATCTATATTTTAGACTGGCCAAGTCAGAGTCCTGACCTCAATTTCATCTGAATGCTTTGGTTTAAATTGAAACAGGCCAGTCAAGCAAGGCGGCCCAGAAACACACATAAGTTGAAACTATTGCTTATCGTGAAATGAGAACAAACTTCTGAAAAACATTTCACATATACAGTATCTGATCAGCAGCTACAGAAAAATTCATTTAGGTTTAAATACATACATTTTCATGTACACAGCCAGTCAAAAGTTTAGAATCACTGGACAAAAATGTTGCTCATTAACTTGAAAATCTAAAGGTGTATGTTTCGATGTTTGAAATCACTTCCCCAGACAAAATATAACTGTGCCAACATATGAATTTATTCAGATTGATAATACTAATTTTTATTTCTGAACATATTTTTGAAATGGACCAAATAATTAATAAAAATCAGGCAGTAAGAGTCAGGCATAAATTTCTTCAATGTTTTTTTTAAATTTAGCAGGTTGAAACATTAACAAGCTGGATGATAAAATGGCAAGTGTACAATTTTGCAAATTCAAGGCAAAGGGTGACCACTTTGAAGATGCTAAAATACGACGGAGTTTTTGTTATTTTATAGTTTTGATGGGTTTTCTATGATAAAAATAAATAACGGTAAGTGGTCCTTAAATTTACGTTAAGTTTTTAAGGGATATTTCACCGAAAAATGAAAATTCTTTCATTCCTGTCAATGAATCACTTGTAAGTTGTTCCAAACCTTTATACATTTCTTAGTTCTGATGAACACAGAGAAAGATATTTGGACGAGGATCTTGGACCCCATTGACTACCATAGTAGGAAAAAATGACAATGGTAGTCAAAAGTGCCGCAGAACTGTTTGCTGTCCAACATTCTTCAAAATATATTATTTTGTGTTCAACAGAACCTATAGGATGGTCAATGGTGGCCAAAAACTGTTTAGTTACAGGAATTTTCCCAAATATCTTTCTCTGTGTTCATCAGAACAAAGATATTTATACAGATTTGGAAACACTCGAAGGTGAGTAAATGTTGACAGAATTTTCATTTTTGGGTGAACTATCTCTTTAACCATTATAATTTTGATGAAGATTAAATAACATTTAATGTTTTTCTTATACCTACACGGAAACATTTAAAATGCACATACGTCCACAAAGGCCTGTATACAGTTTATTTGAGCACACATGCAGGCAACACAAACATATCCCCATATGTGAAAAATGTTCTTGCACAGTCAGAGCATATGCCTTCACACAACTCCCTGCACTCATAACCATATGAGCTGGCTCTGGACTTATGATATAGATTTATTCTCTTCACATCTGCACTTGTAGCCTAGGACACAAGCTCCCCTTTGGCACCGCTGCTGTGGCTTTAAATAAATAAATGAAGCATAAAGCTGTATTAGAGGATGTTGCATGGTTTAAACATGCTGTTCCCATGCATTATTGACAGCCGAACTATACATAACCCTGCATATTCAAATGATATGCAATCCTTTTAGAGCTCGTAGCTTTAGATTGTGACATGGTGGTACTAGTGTTCGACATAGTGGTGCCTGTGTGTAATAGATTCTTGACATGGTATATAACAATGATTAAGAGAAAAACTTGGCTTCTATCCACCGGTCGACTCACATTGAAGCAGACAGAAAAGCTATTGTAGCGCTTTGTGGTTTTCTCTATCTTGCACGATATTTCACAGAACAGGATGAAGGCTTTGAAAAAATTAAAAAAAAATTGTGTTTGATCAACCACAAAGGTGTTGCTTGTGTATGATGCATGAGTTTTATTTTAATTAAATGATCAGTGAGGATGGAGTTTACCACACCAAAAACAGTCAGCGAGACGGAGTGAAAGACATGCCAAAAGAGGGAATACCAAAGAGAAATCGGAGATTTCGATAATGCAGAGGGAATAAGTGACTGTAGGAGCAAAGGAATGTTGAAGAATCCAGAGGCCGAGAGCTGCACTAGACACAAATAATTGATAGAGCATCGCTCTTTTATTTCCCCCGGCTCATTATTTTGTTTTGTGCCTTTGTTGCCCCAACAATGCAATGAGGATTGGAGCTTCTCGGTGACTCTATTTGTGCCCTGATTCAAACTCCTTGAACATTTTAGGGTGAGCGGCTTTGATTTGAAACTGGCCTCAAAATCTCTGAAAACACACTAATGTTGATAAAAGATAGAATGAAGCGCACAAAGTGTGTGAATGGACTGTTTACCTGTTTATGGAAGTGAAAAATTTTCAAAAGGAGCTGTGATCTGAGACTAAAACAGAAGACAAAGCTGGTTGAAGATTTTAACATTGTAAGAGAGATGACAGCCTGTCAATATGTTTTGAGGGAAGACTACGGTTGTTTAATGAGTCTTTATATGTTTTGTTTTTCTCTTCGATAAATATTTTGAGGCCATCCTTATTTTACAGGGCACAGATACTTTGAATTAGGGGTGTATAAGTTATGTCGTGTGCGATAATATCGTAAATCATGTTTTAACTATGTGTGAAATCATATTATCGAGTATGTCACTCATTTTTAAACTCCACTAAAAACCGCACTCCGTGTTCACAAATACTTTTGTCAAGTACTGCGCATGCACATTCACAGTATTTTAGCCAATTTAGCTGTCTCTGTCGCGCATCAGGTGAAGTGATGTTACTCGAGGAGTTAATTTGTGTTTTCCTGACGAATACTGTTAGTTCGGAAGAATTACTCCATGTAGACTTGACTTCGGCCGCAATGCAAGGCTCTGATGTGGGATAAGGCTTAAATTCGAATGAGAGCATGCGTGAATGAGACGTTCGAGTTTGTTTGAAAACAGTTCCAAATAAAAGAGCAATACAACTTAACCTAAAAAATAGGCATCCAACACAAGTTTGCTTTTGGTAGGTTACTTGTTAAATGGATAGTTTACTCAAAATATAATTTGTGTTCATTCAAATACAATTTATTCTAACATCCTTATTACCCTTTTTGTTAAAAACCTGTAATTTACTGTGTGTGAAACATAAAAGAAGATATTTTGGGAAATGTCTCAATGTTTTTGTGTCTTTCGAATGGAAGTCAATGGGTTTAGTGCTGTTTGGTTAACATCGTTCTTTAAAATATCTTCGCATATCTTTCACTTTCTGTATAGTTCATTATAATGCATTTTTAGCCGCCAACACAAAAATTGAACTATTTGCCATTGGGGTAAGAAAATAAATAGTTTTTTCATTTAACCCTTTGTGCCGCTTCGGTCGTCTTTGACCAAAATATTTTTTTGTTTAATTTTATGAATTAACTGGAATGAGATGACAATTTGTGACTTTTATTGCCTTTGCTTTGCAAACACAAAAAAATAAAAAAGTTAAATTAAGGAAATGTCATTACACATTTTATTACCTTTTTTTTACAACCAGATGGCTCTAATCTGCTTTTCAAATTTGATTGTGAAAAATCCATTAATAAAAATAAAATAAAAGAAATAGTATTGGTATATTAATGGATGATAATAAACTTATCTTACACTCTTAAAAAGTGCTTCACTATGCCGTAGGAGAACCTTTTTTGTTTAAATGGTTCCATGAAGAACCATTAACACCAGAAGAACCTGTGTCGCAAAAGTTTTTTTTGGCGAAAGAGAAGAGATGGTTCTTTAAAGAGCCTTAGACTAAATGGTTCATTGTGGAACCAAAAATGGTTCTTCTATGGCATCGCTGTGAAGGACCGTTTAAGTACAAAGACATAAATACTAAGAATTTACTACCATTTTAATGTAATATAATACAGCTACATGTCATCGTGTATCAACAACCACTCAACTCACAACCACCCTTAAGAAGAACATTATTAATTGTCAAATGTCAGATAAGAGATTACAAATCAAAGTTAATCACTACGGGAGAATTTCAGGCTCCCACACTTTATTTCTGAGTCATTTTTGCTGGCATTTTCTCAAATTCTGGTTAATTTCTGACCCTGCCCAGTGTGCAAAAGGATCTCACAGCGTCTGGGGATCAGATGTCTGAACCCACCTGCTGTGAAGCAATCTGTGGGTCATCATCAAAGTTGCAATGATCTCTGTCTCACCCTGTCCTCAGCCCTTAATGATGTCATGCATCTACTAACTATAGGCAGATGGGTTGATGGAGGGAGTCAAGGGTTTTGCCAGCTCAGAAATACTATAGATGGTGAATTTATGGGAGGAAGGTTGCCATTGATTGTGTAGTAAGCAGGTTTTCCTGTTCTGATGATAACTATTGTTCCCTTAATCATCAGCAGTTTATTGTTCCGTTTCTTTCCATTGGATCAATCCTCCCATCGCAACACACTCTCTCTCTTTTTCACTGTAATACTGTGCATGAGATTATTATTGCTGTCTTTCACCCAGTCTGTGTTCCTCTTTGCTCTCCAGAAAGGATGAAACAGAGTCTAATGTATCAGGCGCTGGGTTTAATTTGCATTCACTGTTCCCTTGGGATAACCAAGGAGCTTTCATTTCTCTTTCTTAGAAGTATTCCCGTTTCGAATTAAGTTCTGGATCGCCTGATTCCTTTCGAGAGGCAGTAATGAGGAGATGATGTTGCAAAATGAAGTCCTACCATGCTGTGCCCTTTCTTCTGCTCTCTCTCTCTCTCTCTCTCTCTCTCTCTCTCTCTCTCTCCTTGCTTCCTCAAGAACCTCGTGAGTTTTTAGTCAATTAAGTTCTTAGCTTGTTACACAGAGGAAGGCTTCATAAAAAGAGATGAATGCTCTGTGTACACTAATGTGTTAGGATAGGAACTGGTCTTGCAATTATACAAGCTGTATTATGAATAACTTCATTGTAATTGCATCGTATAAGCTATAAAACTAGGCCGGCTAATTGAAGACAAATCACTTTGTTTGTTTATGTTGTTATCTGCATATCTCCATTTACAGCAAATGCATAATAACATGTTTTTATTATTTATAAAATGAAACTGTACCTGATCTAAATATATGTAGAGCAGGAATATGAAGATTAATGGGAAAACCACTACAAATTAGGAACACTGGAAGGCATTTTCCAGATTTAAAATAGTTAGTCAAAAAAATCAAATTCTGTCATTTTCATTTCATTACAAAGAATAAGACCAAGGACCACTCATTTTTTTGATCAGCAATGGTTTTTTTTTTTTTGAAATTTTGATCTGCAATGTCTAGCTTTGATGGTTTAAACAGAATAAACACATTTATCGGTGCATACTGTATAGTCTCATTCATAGTAACCGCCATGCTTTAAACCAGCTGAATCATTTCAGCCCGAACACAATGTTTCATCTGATCCACATCCTTCCCTTTACTCAACCAAGATTGCTCAGAAGAGCTTATCGATTTGATGCAAAATTTGATTTGCACATTATGCACAAAAAAAGGAAAAATGAATCATAAGAGTGCCAGATAAACCATTTTTTCCATGTGTTGTCAGCAGCATATTGCTGATGGTACTGGCCTGAGCCCACAGGTCTCTCAGAAACATCTTAGAGTATTGACCACCATATCTGCTCCTTCTAAAGATGTGCAGGCTGTATTCCTAGATGACAATGCTGCATATATATGTTGCTGCGCTTATGCCAAATGGCCCATTACGCCATGTTTATAATATCAAAGCATATGGGTGTGGACGGGGTGTGCTATAAATGTTAGAGTGCCAAAGAATAAAAGAAATGATAGTCAGCAAAATAACGAGATAGAAACAGAATGCGTCAGAAACGAAAAGCAGCTGTTTCGCTGCTTAGTGAGTCAAGTGCCTAAACATTGTAATTCTTAAAGATCTGATAACATGCTATTTCACGCATTCTGACTTCTTTATACTGTCAAGCGTGCTGGCTTCTCATGGTTAACATGGTCAACTTGTTAAGAAACGAGTTGGACGTATGATGTTGTATTTCTGTGCTTGAAACACGCCCCCAGCACTCCAACTTGTTTTGTAAAGTTTAAAAAGCACGGCAAGGCGAAAGAAATAGCCCACCCACGCTCCAACTGAGGGGCGATAGTAAGACCCGCTTATCAAAATTGGCTGCACTTCGTCAAGATACAACGTATGCAATACTATTGCCATCATTTTTCTGAGATCAAACAGAAAAATAAAAGTATAGAGAACTTGGTACATTACAAAAATGGTACATTCCACTTTTTAAAGAATATATTACCAGTATAGACGTTTTCAGCAGCAACAACATAAACAAACCTATGTGTCCCAAGAGAAGTTACAATTGACATACAGTAATATATAAATGCAACAAATTGTTTTATTATAACCAAACACTTTGTCCAGGTGCATGTATACGCCTTTGACCATCTATAACCAGGACTGAGCTTCTGATGAAAAAAGATCTGCACACTGCATACACTTTTCATTGTTACTAAATTGTTTTTTCTACAATCATGTTGAATTTTTGTACATCTCAGTCAGACTGTGGGCAGTTCTTGGCTCGAATATGAATCAGACCAAATGCCAAAGTTCTACTTGCTTTAGACTACATCTAGACTATTGATTTGCGTGGTTAAAGCTATAGTTCACCCAGTTCACCAAAAATTCTGTCATCATTTATTTACCCTCAGGTTGTTCCAAACATGGATAAATGTCTTTGCGTCATAGTAGGGAAATTAAATACTATGGGAGTCAATGGGGGATGAGATCAGTTTGTTTATTGACATTCTTCTAAATATCTTCCTTTGTTTTCAATTAAAGAACATTTATACAGGTTTGACATGAAAAAAGGATGCGTAAATGATTGCAAAATTTTCATTTTGGGTGAATTATCCCTTTAAAGCAGTTTTAAATATGACTACGCAATCACTTTTCAAGTTTTATGAAATCTCTCAATCTTTATTACTTTTAATTGCTCTGTTTATTCAGATAAAGAATGGGAAATCTCTACTCAGCAGAAATCTGAAAGTTATTTTCTTACTAATTTTCTTCACACGCACATCTACGTTTTCATAAAGGCAGATGCATCTTCTGCCAATTAGTCTGGCTATCAACTAGTCCCACTTGCAGTACATGAGAGAGTGTGTGCTGTCTAATTTAATGTATCCCTTCTCGAGAGAAGAAGAGTGATTTAGTCTCTAAGGGTGGTTAAAAAGCACACAAAGACCTTTTATTTCACTTCATATTACTTTGTCTATCATCGCTTAGCAGTTGCTCTTTGCTGGACTCGCGACTACACCCAGTATTTTCTCTCTGACTGCTTTACCTAAAATATGCTGTTTTACTTGTATTTTTTTTTTTAATTAGATCTCTCAATGGCACTCTTAATGTTTGGGGCACCAAATTTGTTTTGTTTGCAAATGGAAGTGTTTATGCGCAGGTCTTATTTCCTGCTTGAACAAAAAAAGTCACAAAAGAGGATTAAAAAGGGAGCATGCAAATACCTGCGTTTTGTCCTAACCCCTCTCTTTCTCTCTCCTAAGAGGGCAGGGTGGGCCATGCCATTCGGCTGTTTAAAACCTGGCGAGAAGAAGGACTACACCAGTCCCACAGAAATCACAGAGAAATATGATCTCGGGCAAATCGTTAAATCGTAAGCAAAGTTTGATAATTGCATAATTCATCACCTGTATTTCTGCATGCAAGAGATTTTTCTTAAATAATATAATTTAACCTCTCAAAATATTTATTTAAATGGTAGCTGGTAGCAAAGGTCATGGGTTTAAATGTACCGTGAATCCACTTTGGATTAAAGCCAAATTGATCTCTCCTCAAGGGAGGAGTTCTGTGAGATCTTCAGGGCGAAGGATAAGAACACGCTGAAAATGTACACCTGCAAAAAGTTCCTCAAGAAAGATGGAAGAAAAGTGCGGAAGGCTGCAAAGAATGAGATTCTTATCCTGAAGATGTGAGTTAGACACCGTTTCCTTGAAATGTATCATCTCCACCTTTAGAAACATAATCTGCACTTATGAACATCATTTGGTTTACAGGGCACGGGATCATATTTTTTTCACTTGCAAATAATGATCCTTAAAGCTCCATTAAGCACTCTTTTTCCTCCAGGATGATTTGTGCACAGTAAACCTCACAAATCCTTATTGTGCTGATTTAGTTTGTCCTCATTTTCACGACTTCACAAAAGATGCATTAAATATAAACCCTCCGAACTTTGAAAATCATTTTATTTAGCAAAATAATGCTATTTGTTTAGTAAGATCTGAAAATTTTGTATTAAAGTATGCCAGTGCACACTAGCTACAGAAGCATGATTTTACATTAAGACAGTGTGACATCTAAGGAGAACCACGTGTTGAACATCAAAACCTTTCATTTTTAAAGCCTTGAGATGGTGCCAATAATATAAAACATGAATATACAGTATATGATTGTATCGCCTGCAGAAGACTTATTTAGCATGAGCGCATCATCAGCATCTCTCATGGCACTTTGATCCTGCAGTGTTGCGATTCTGTCCCTGCTCGCAAATCACGACGGCTCATGAATAACACAATAAGTCATTTTTAGACTGAGCAAATTCGCTCACCTTTAGTTGCCCTTCTCTTTTGAATGCATAAACACAAGTAAGAATCTTCAATGCATAAAATTGGCATATTAATTCTCTAAACTGGACTGATTCGTTTTACCTTCCCACGTCCAAATATAATTGGGTAGCTACGTGCTAAAAAGAGAAAGTAGCAATGTTGAATGGGCTATATAGAATACAGTCAGTATCCAAATAATTCATACATTACTAATATATACTTTGTATTATTTTACAGTTTCCTTGGTTGTAAAATTAAAAATGCTCAACCGTTTTGATCTGCTTTATCTGCTATGTGTGTATCCCAGCTGTGTATTCTAGCACAAACTTTCTTTTAATGTCAATTTGTCTTCAACAGGGTGAAACATGTCAACATCCTCCAGCTGGTGGACGTCTACGAGACAAGGAAAGAGTACTACCTGTTCCTTGAGCTGTAAGTCCGGACATCTGTTTCTAAGAGAATCTGTTCTTCAGTGCTGTGCACCTTAACTAGATTCCACCGGGCCAATAAGGTTCATGTTCTATAACATCGCAAACTTCACAAGACCAAAGCAGCAACCATACTTCAACCTGAGACACATCCGAAATAAACCTTGAGCTCAGACTGTCCTAGCGTGATTATACCACAGTGTCCCTGTCACACTCGTACCTGTCTTTTAGGATTTGCATTCATTATTTTAATTCCTTGTCCCTGCTGTACAGTATATGCCACGTGGATTGGCTGATCTGTGCCTGTTAGAGATGCACAAGTGAATCTTTTGAAGGTGCAAATATTACAGCAGAATGAATCGTTCAGATTTGCACAGAAATAGCAGCTCAGCATGTTGATGTTTACATGTTATGCTGTTAAAGGGGGTTGGGTGGTCTCAGCTAAACCCTGATTCTCCATCTCCATTTTATCTCCATTAGTTAGAAAAATTAAAAAGGTCTAAAATAATTTATTAGTCCTTTTGTCCTGATTTAACAGCGCTACAGGTCGAGAGGTGTTTGACTGGATATTGGATCAAGGCTATTACTCGGAGAAAGACACCAGCAATGTGATCAGACAGGTGATGGAGGCTGTGGCTTACCTGCACAGCCTGAAGATTGTTCACAGGAACCTAAAGGTACACAACACAGCGCCCTCAAGTGATCTCATGTACTACTTATACTTTTCTATTCAGACTACAAACAAATAAGCATTTGCCAGAAATCCTACTTTCAGTGTCTTTCGCTTCATTTTGCTGATTAGGTCATGTATAAAAATGAATTGTCGTCTTATTTTTCAGTAAACAGCGTTCATAAAGTTAGCTCAAGAAAACGATGTTTGGTTTAGATTTACATTTTCTTGGAACACAAATGGAAGGTTTAAGAAATTATTTGAGAAAAGAGACTAGCATGTCGTCTTGTCATTTCTATTCCCTGTAGCTTGAGAATCTGGTGTACTACAACCGACTGAAACATTCGAAAATAGTCATCAGTGATTTCCATCTGGCAAAACTGGAAAATGGACTCATCAAGGAGCCTTGTGGAACCCCAGAGTATCTGGGTAAGATGCTCTTCAAAACAGACAAACCCTTTTTGAAAGCTCTTGGGACACGTGCAGCAGATGGTGTTGTTGTTGTTTTTACCTTTTTCTTCAACAAAAGTGTATAGAGAGAGCCAATACAATTTTCTGCAACGTATACGATCGTGAAAGGTTAGAATAGACAAAGTAAAATAGTAGACAATGGTGACTGGAGTTCTCATGCTGTTAAAAATGATTTGGAATATGTCCTGACCTTGATTTGATACTTGTATGTTTCTTCATCCAGCCCCAGAGGTTGTTGGGAGACAGAGATATGGGCGACCTGTGGATTGCTGGGCTCTTGGTGTGATCATGTACATACTGTAAGTTAACATATTTCTGTCCATTTTCCTAAACACTAAAACCCAACAAGAATGTTTTTGACTTACAGATGTATTGTAATGTGTCATTTTTATTTAAATGATGTCAACACATGTTTTATGTGGATATTTTGTAAGTTTATATGCCGTATGCATGAGACAGTCGGCGGGCTGTCCGTGGGCAAGCCAACTGTAGCTGAGACTACCATTAACATGACTGCAATGATTTCATCCGTGCACAGGCTTTCCGGAAATCCTCCATTCTACGATGAAATGGATGAAGATGATTACGAAAACCACGATAAGAACCTCTTCCGGAAGATTCTTGCTGGAGACTATGAGTTTGACTCGCCATACTGGGATGATATTTCAGAATCCGGTACATTTAATGACTAACACAGATAAACCTCTTGAATTTAGTAGAGGCAAGTTTATTTATATAGCACATTTAATACACAAGGGCATTTCAAAGTGCTTTACATGAAATGATTAACAAAGAGAAATAAGACGTATCTTTAAAATGCAAATGATTTAAGATCGCAAAAACAACTTTAGATTTTAAGAAACAATAAAACAGCAATAAAATTGGTTAAAAAAGTGAGTGTATATATAAAAAGAATAAGAACAAAAGGAAAAGAAATTAGAAATTGACGAGCAGTTGATGTAAACCAGCACAGTGTATGCCCGACATATCTTAACTATTTAAACCTTGACTTCAATGAAAAAGTTAAACATTGTACAATGTTTTGCATCTTTGTTGTTTCATCTTTTAAGCAAAAAATTTAGTGTCACGACTGATGGAGGTGAACCAAGACCAGAGATTAAGTGCTCAAGAGGCCATCAACCATGAATGGTACTGTAGTTCTGGTATTAAAGGAACAGTTTGAAGAATTCTTTCGTCATTTTTTCACATATCATTCCAAACCTCTATGACTTTGTTCCTTCTGAAAAACACAAAATAAGATATTTTGAAGAATGTTGGTAACCAAACAAAATTGCTTAACATTGACTTTTTTGAAAGCCATAAGGGTGAATAAATAATGATAGAATTATACAACAAATTGCCATTCCTGTTTGTTGTGGGTTTGAGATTTGCTTAAAACACCTTTTGCTGTTAAGGATTTCTGGAAACGCTGCCTCTGACAAGAACATCAAAGAAAACGTGTGCGCTCAAATCGAGAAGAACTTCGCTAAAGCGAAGTGGAAGGTAGCTTTTCAAAAAATCTATTGTTGCTTTCTTACAATGCCCTCGTTTGCCAAAATAACATTTGCTTGACCATCACTCTATAGAAAGCCGTACGAGTCACGACCATGATGAAGCGTTTGAGGGCTCCGGAACATCAGACTGCAACAGCGGCCGCACCAGCTACCGCCAACCCTGCACCAAGCACCCAGGAAAACCCTCAATCTCCACCGGAGGCCTCTGTAGCCCCTTTGACTACAGCCGAAAGCAAGGCCCCTGCCGCGGAGATTCCTAGCACCCAACCTGAACCGGCGACTGATACCCCTGAACCACCAGCTGACCCCGTTCTGCAGGTCCCGACTGCCGAACAGCTCGATCCCACATCGAGATGCAACGGAGAAGCTTCACCCGGCCCGGCGTCAGACACGGGCGAGGAACCAAGCGGTTAATACCGCTTTCTCTCACATCCTGCACACTGTACATAAGCAGCTAGCATGCTAATACTGAATCTGCAGCCCATAGCCTCACACACTTTTAAGAGTTGACTACCAACACCGGGAGCTCTGCAAACATCTGTTTGTTTTCTATACAAAGGTGTGTGACTTGTATAGGCTTGAAGGCTTTGAGCACTTTGTAAATGTTGCATAAAATGAAGTAAAAAGCTGTTTTCTGCTTACATTAAGCCAAGATTGGACTTAGCACAGATCTGCTTATACATGTATGTTTTAGGATAGATCATAGCAGACATCTTTACAGTTCATTTTATAGATATTTACTCTTGCTTAGTTGTTATTTTTAGTTAAGTAGTGATGCACCCAAATTTTTGGCGGCCAAAAAATGTCACTGTCCATGCACATTTATTTATTCTCCCATGTTTTTTTTTGTGAAGTGTAAAGTTTCTGTAAAAAGCTTACTAACCTAGACTAGACAAAGCCAAGACCAGCATGCTTTTTTTAAATCTTCCATTCAAGCCATGCACATATGCGTATATAGTTTAGCTTCACAAGGATATTTGAGGGCGTGGACAAACCCACTGTTGGTTTAACACGGTTTATATGTTAAATACTATTGCAGCATTCTGCAGCAACAAAAGGAGAAGTTTATCTTCAAGTACTTATGGCGGTGTAAGGGTTGAGACATGTGGCCCAATAAATGGAGCAGAGTAGGTAAATGTACCACAAACCTCAAAACTGCTTGGTAGCTGTAGCCACATGAACAGTGGAAACGTATGCTGTATTATAAAATCATTTGCATACACTGTACATGTTTTGCATATTATACCTGTTCGTTGTAAAGTACAGATCCACACACATACAATAGTAATATTTCGGATACCTGGCTTTCTTCAGAGAAGTAAATGTATCTAAAATACACAGAGAGGCAATTTTATACCTGCTTTAAACCATCTGTTGATTCGAATATATACTCATATTCATTATATGGTGGTTTTACTCTCTAACCTTTCTTTGAAAAAGCCATGATGTGCTTAAATGTATTCTAAGATTTATCAAATATATTGTTTTAAAAAACTGAATTATGTATTATCACAGTCTTTATCACATACAAACACGAAGCCTTTGAAATTGTAAATGCATATAATTTACATTTAATATTTTTTCTCTCTCACTTTAAGAAAGTCACTTAACGTAAATAAAAAATAAGTGACAGAATATTTCGGAATGTAAATTTCCCCGCAGTTTTCTTAACAAGCAATGTGTGTACGACATGTAAGAAGGCGATTATATCCTAACAATTTTAACACTAATAACTATGATCTAATATTAATTATTCTAATATACCTCCTAATTTTTAATATCTTCCTAAACTTTAAAACACAATTCTTCATAATTATCGTTTGTTTTTAATTGTGTGGAATATACGTATAATATTACTTTTGCCTATAATAGTTTACTGAATAAATATGTCGTTTCTTCAACAACCAACATTTTCACGATTTTATACAGATGTTTTATGTACTTTCTCATTAACTGAGAGTAATTCTACCACTTTACACACATTTGTTACACACAATTGTAAATTATTTACTAACTGGATTACTCGAGAGCTGTTTTAAAAATGAAATCTCATTTCGTGCTTTCAGACTTTATATATGAAAAGTATTTTTTTTGTAATACAAATATCTCATTTTGATTTACGCATAAGGGAAAGACAGGTAGGATTCAAGGAGCTTTGAGAAACGGATGCCCTCTCGTGAGCAATAGTCTACAACTGCGATACTGTGATGCTGTTTTCAATGTGTCAGTGTGTCCGTGTTAACACACGATCTTTGATTGCTGTGTCTGTTGAAGTGGCCGACTTGCAAAAGTGATGTCATAGATGGAGGAAGGCAAGCATTGGTTTAAGCCCTGTTTATCATGCCTTTAACTAGTTATCACACCAACTTAAAATCCTTGATAATAATTACTGTCTTCATAAAGAAATTATTTGATGTAGGCTGTCACAAAAAAATGACATTACAGGTTCGCCCTCAAGTGGCCAACAATTTGTAATTGTAGTGCAGTTGCATCAAAATCATGAAGGCCTTGATATGCAATTATGGTCTGTCAGCGGTCCATTGATTTCAGGAAAATACAAGGCAACGGTTTGTGTTTGTGCTGTCACAGGTTTCTGCTAAAGTCGGCTTTGATGAAATATTCTTTAGATCTTGGATGTGTCGCGTCATTTTGTTTTTTTTCTTATAAAATATTTCACTTGTAAAATCGGTCTCACGCTTTTGTTCTATCTAATCTAAGACTTCTGAGATGTGATTTGTTATTCTGTTTTTGCTTTTCACACTTAACTACTAAAAGCTAAAAGAACTCAAATAAAAAACAGTGATAAGCAATGTTATATTGTATGTAGGTCTGAAGAACGTATTTCTAGCATCCTTGTACTTAAACCGCAACTAGATACTGTGAACCACGATTTAAAGCAATTTTTTTAATAGTGCTTCACAATTGCCTTTGGTATTCTGGTGGTCTGTTGGTTTTCTCCTTATTTATCTGATGTTCTTCTCAGTGTGTTTGAACGTGAATACAGTGAGGACTGTCCTCCTTCCACCTCTGTATTCTTCAACTGACTGTCATGCTTTAAAGAAAATAAACACATTCTGAATGATCATCTGTGAGTTGTTGTCATTCTCGGTTACTGAACTGCAAACATTTCTGTTCTCTTCCTCTACTGTATGTCTTAATATTAGATATTAAATTAGATGGTGTTTATCAAGGTGAATGTTAAAGACACCGGTTTAGTGTCTTTAAAAGTTAAAAGGCAACATTAGTATCTCATCTACACTGAGTCAATGTTTCCATTGTGTTGCAGTGCACTCAAGTTAATAGAAAATATGATTGAAGTTGTATAAAAAAGTATCAAGGAAGTCAGTTTAAGGATATATGTTGTTTTAATGTGTAATCCTAAATATGTTGTCCATTAGAAAGTGACAATTTTAGTGGGATTCAGCGTTAACATCAGCAAATACAACTAATAAAAAATATTCCAAAAACTATGTGAAATATTATTAATCATAAGAGGTATTAGTTTGTTTGATAAAACATATCTCTAAGACATTAATCATTATATTTTTGATCTTTGCTGTCCTGAAATCAGTGATGGAAACATTATCTTGTCATTGGAAAATGTTTTAATGGAGTTTAAATGCGGTAAACAATACTTCCTTTTCTTCCAAATCCAAGTTGTCTTGTCCAGAATATACATACATAAATATACATGCAGAATATATTTTTATTTTTTTTCTAAATTTCAGTACTGACTAAAAATTCTTTCAACAAAATTTTTGAAAGAGAGTAGATTCACAGTAGCATTTTTTTTCGTTTGGTTTTATTCTACATGCAAGTGTACAACGAATGGCCTATAAAGCGTGTTTGTAAAACTTGTAGAAATACTTTGCGTGCAGTTGGGCAAGACCCAACCAATAGATTTGGCCAAGTCTGCCCTCTGCCGGTTGATATCATTTATTACACATGTGAGCCGTAAACGAGAAACAAAATCAAAGAATCAATGACGCAGGCTGTGATAAATACCTACAGATGCATTTCGGTCTCTTTGTCGATGTTTAATTATCTAAAGCTCCAAGAAACCTTCAAACATGAATTACGTTAAAATCTTGTTTTGTCTGCACCAAACTTTAAGGGTATGACATCATAGCCCGCTTACTGTATATCCTGACCACAAAACATTGAAGGTCTTATGAAGTTTCCCAGCAGTCAAGGTACACATTTCCTACTGTTCCATTTGACAGCTGCGTCTTTATCTGATGTCCTTTCTCCAAAGATCTGCACACTGTGGCGGTTTTAATGGCGTTGCTGGAAAGTAGCTAATCGGCCTCCACTGCTGCCCTGATTTCAGACAGATAAGACCAGTAAATGTCTCTTCTGTTCTGATGTCTTTCCTCAACGATAGTGTTTCTTAAGACGTGCTAGTCCAAGCTTTTATTGCAACACTTCTAAAAAAATCTGCTTGCACAACATATCAACTAACAAACGTTATTCTGGCCCTTTTACCGACAACTGATGAAACTGTTAACAAAAGTCTTTGCAACCGTGAATAAAGCCTTTCCAAAATAATGACAGTCTATGATGGCATGTTGAAAGGATGAGATGGGCTGGGAAGATAAGCACGTGGGTTTTTCGAGCTATTCGGTCCTCAATGTGTTCTGCTATTCACTCTGATAATCGGCCATAACCCCAGTGGGTGAGAACAGGCAGCCATTACTATCTGACGGGACTGTGCCCACCATCAGCACCAGAAAGGCGAATCATAGGAGTCATCAGATAAGACAGAGACAGTAGATTGTCTGTCGAGGGGGACACGCGTGACAAAAGAGCCTAGTGATGATGAAATGTGGGGGTAACAAGGTTCTTTTTCAGCCTGAATGTGATGTCCGCTGTGCGCGAGGAAGAACAATGCGGTGACAGGCAGAGACGCGGCGGTTTCGACTGCGCATGACATTCCTGAACATCGCGGCCGCAGAGGAAAGCGAATTCTTATTTCTCCTCACGATTTCTGCCTCTTTACAGTTGCTGGTCTGAGGGCCACAAAGTATAACTTTGTTCGTAAACATGCATTTAATCCCGCAACCCAAAGGAACGATGACTAAAACAAAAAATAGACTAACATTACGATCTACTAGTTTAACGCAGGTAGCTAGTATCCCTTTAAATACGAAAGGGATTTGATTGGCTATCAATGCGGCATCGTTGATATCATTGAAAAAATGTTTTAAAGTTAGAGGCAAGATATTGTTTCTCTTTATCATTATTTACATGATACGAGGGCGTTTTAGTGCCACATTAAAAATAAAATAAAATCCAAGATTTCGAGAGTAAATTCGAAATGTTACGAGAAATCACATAATTGCTAGAAACAATGGATGTGGAGTCCAGCACAAACTTAAACTCTTAAACTACAACTTTCACGTAAACAAAATACGTATTAGGACGAATTATTCTCGTAATATTTCGACCTTAGAATCGTAACATTTCGACTTAATTTATTCTCGTAACATTTCGACTGACATTATTCTCGTAACATTTCGACTTAATTTATTCTCGTAACATTTAAACTAAATTTATTCTCGTAACATTTCGACTTAATTTAATCTCGTAACATTTCGACTGACATTATTCTCGTAACATTTCGACTTTGTTTATTCTCGTAACATTTCGACTTTGTTTATTCTCGTAACATTTCGACTGACATTATTCTCGTAACATTTCGACTTAATTTATTCTCGTAACATTTTAACTAAATTTATTCTCGTAACATTTCGACTTAATTTAATCTCGTAACATTTCGACTGACATTATTCTCGTAACATTTCGACTTTGTTTATTCTCGTAACATTTCGACTTTGTTTATTCTCGTAACATTTCGACTGACATTATTCTCGTAACATTTCGACTTAATTTATTCTCGTAACATTTAAACTAAATTTATTCTCGTAACATTTCGACTTTGTTTATTCTCGTAACATTTCGACTGACATTATTCTCGTAACATTTCGACTTTGTTTATTCTCGTAACATTTCGACTTTGTTTATTCTCGTAACATTTCGACTGACATTATTCTCGTAACATTTCGACTTAATTTAATCTCGTAACATTTAAACTTAATTTATTCTCGTAACATTTCGACTTTATTCTCGTAACATTTCGACTTAATTTATTCTCGAAATATTTTATTTTTAACGTGGCACTAAAACGCCGTCCTAAAATGAATACGATTTTGTGGGAATCAGTCGAAGAAAAAAGACCACGATTAATAAAAAAACAACAGCGGCATTACTATAAAATATAGAGCTTTAATTTATTAGTTAGCAACAGCGAGAGGGAAAAGAAAATCATTTACACAATTATCACAGTAACGTCACCTGTGCTTTTTAGTCTCAAACGGATGACAAAATAAAAACATAAACATTTCTAGACACATTAAAATACCAATAAATTGTACAACCATGTTCTCTCAATGTAAGACACTACATTAATGGAAGAAGAACTGGGGTTTAATCTGGTCAATTATTTCGCAGGGAACGCAAGATGCCATCATTGTCATTTTAATGTGAGGGGTCGCACTGTAAGCTGCCCAGAAAATGATTCTGCCCCAGCCAACACTGACCGTACAATAAAAATAGGAACAGAAAGAACTGCAACATAGCTTTCTTTAATTTTACGAGACCACTACATAATCATGCACACAATGAAAAGCCAGCTTTCCCAAGACCTTGAGAGTAAACTCTGACAAATGTTCTGTACAGTGTGAACACATTTTGAAATGAAATGTTGCTTGTTTCATATTTCACCCCAAAAGCAGAAAAAATAGCTAAATGTTTTTACTTCACAAACAAATCAATAAATTATGAAACCCTTTACGAGGTTGAAAATATAAACAGTTGGATGATGCGTTGCATTAACTAACAATGAATGATAGTTTTTCCGCCATTGTTAATCTTTAATGATGTTGGTTAATGCCGGCAATTGTTTCATTTAGTTTATTCTGCATTGACTGATATTAATAGATACAACTTTGGATTTAAAAAAATGGGCCTATTTGTAATTGCTGAAATGAACAAGAACTAAAAATAATAAATACTGTGCATGTATTGTTCATTGTTAGTTCATGTTAACCAAACACAACTTCTTGTGAAGTGTTACCAAAATACTGTATAACAGTAATGAGAATCACCTCTGAAAATAGAAAAAAATTGGCAAGAACAATTGCCAAAATGATCATTTTGAAAAAAATTGTTGCGTTCTCATTCAAAATCCCTATAATGACCCACACTACAGGTTTTTATGGAAAAACATTTCTTATTTTCTTTCCAGTTTGGGGGTGAAATGTGACTTTATATTTACCCAACTGTGAATTTATGACTTGTGACATCATGGTGGGTTGGTTTGTGCTTTTAGTCTTTTCAAAATTGCTGAAGAAACAAACAAAAAGAAGCTTACTAAAAACCCTCAGCAGCACTTTTACATATCCGACTAAACATGTTAGGATCGGTTTAAATCGCAAATGACACTTTAACATTTGTGCAATGAAAACAGACGTGTGCATATAGTGACATCAGGGAAGACATTATGAGCTGGTGTATCATTGAAATCAATGAGGGACCAGAATGCACTTGGAACCAGCGGTGAGGAGCGTTATGATGTCCCTTTTCGTGCCTCGCCTTTTCCAAATGTCTGTCTGTTTTTAGCCATATAGAGTCCAGTGGGCAACTTCTGCCCAGTCGCTCTTTCTTTTCCTTTTTTCAACATCTTCGCTCAACTCAGTTCATAGTCTATGGTGCTATGTCAGTATACACAACAGTCATCAATGCCCGGAAGATGGAAATCGTTTTTCTCTTTTGTTTTCTTGTAGTTGTGACAATAAAAATATTACAATAATATTTGCCCGTTAGGTACTTATACACAAAGAGCATTCTTTTTTCCTATTTAAGTACAAAGAAATCCACAGAATGGTACTATATACAACCTACAATAAATACTGTGTATGATATCATCTTTATGTGTTAAAAGGGAATTCCAAAGTTCGGTTGATGGAAGTTTATATTTTCCTTTTCTTTTCTCCAGGGTTTTCGTTTTTTAGAAAGTCCTATAGGGGGCCGCATGTGGCAGACACCCCTCATGTTTCCTCCTCGTCCCCGTGATGTCTGCGATTCCTCGGTTTCTTTTGTTCCTTGAGCTCCTTCAGGTCTTTGGACTTGTTGCCTCCCGTCAGCGGGTCTCCGTACTGCCAATAGTCCTGGCAGTACTGATTTATGAGGCCCATCTCGGGCTGACTAAGAATGGTCAGAAGGTCTTTGTATTGTCCGGAGCTGGGGGTCCAGGCGCTGGACTGGAGTTGAGACGCTGCTGGTCGGCCTGTTTCGACAAGAACGTTATTGACGGCCTGGTTGGTCAAAACCACCAGCTGAAGTTTGACCAAGGTGTGCTTGAAGTTCTTCTCCGTGGCTGTGCAGACATAGATTCCAGAGTCAGAGGTCAGCAGGGATCGGAGGAGTAAGCCCTGGTCTGTCTTTAAAACACGGCCATCGCTGCGAACCTAGAGAGAGAAAGCAGAACTATATAACTCACGTCAAATACATTTAAAGTTGAACGAATACATTTTTGACTATTTTGGGGAAAAAATAGATATTGGGTACCCATACTGGGTTAATACAGTTGATGTCAAAAATAAAAAAAAGACCACAATAATCAAAAAGTATTTGTCTGTCCCTATCACATATGTGTGCTGTACTTGCCTCTCGTCTCCGGTCACTGTTGTCTCTATGGAGATGCCATTTAATGGCTGCGTGAGGAGATCTGGGCTGGCATTCCAGAAACGTGCTGCTGCCCTCCACCCCATACTGTACAGACTCCAGAGTGTTCTTATTGGCTGGAGAGAGAAAAATGTACTGTTATGAACTAATTGGTAGAACAAGAGAGCTGTCAATCAAACTGCAAAGTCCAATATGCATGTAATTACATTACTAGATAATACAGAAAACAATGATATTTGCTGTAGTAAAAATGATTGTCCTAGGTCAAACACATTTTCCTAAAAATGTATTTCTTTTAAATATTTACATTTAGGCATTTGGCAAACGCTTTTATCCAAAGCGACTTACATTGCTTTATCCTATACATTTTACATAGGCATTTTTAAATCCCCTGGGATCAAACCCAATGTAACGCAATGCTCTTACCACTGAGCTACAGGAAAGCTCTTTACAATCTTTGATAACCAAAACACTACTACAGTGGCTCTTCCTCTTCTCTAAGGAAGGCGTATTCCTTTGGGCAGAGGTTATTAAAAGAGTAGTGACATCATGTACCCGGGAAGTAGAGGGCTGTAGTCTGATTCAACCTGTGCTCTGTAGTCCTTGAAATGCAAATTCTGTCAAAGCCAATATCTCACTGGGCGCTGAACTTTGAGCTTTATCATTTTGCAAGTATTGTTAATGCTCTAACAGCAACAGTACACAGTTGTAAAGGTTGAAAAATGGGATCGCGGGGAAGGTGGCCTTTAAATTAAACATTCTTTAAGTAGGGTGTATTGGAGACATTAGGCTTACCGTTGGAATTGTATCCTCTGCATTGCCGTATGGGGTTCCCGTACTTCACATCCTGGCGGCGACTGCGTCTATAAGACAGCCAACATACAAAACAATGTAAAACTTATTTATTCCACCTGTCTCTTGACCAGACAAATATAAAAATAAACTACACAGATGATTACGGTAAATGAGGTCCCAACTTTTGTTTATATTTTATCAAATAAGGATGAATATATCCTTGCAGTCATCAGTGTCTGGTATCTTAAAAAGCGGCTTGTGACCCAATAAGGCCAGTAAGTAATGTAATGCAATACTGGGAAGTATTCTAGGATTTCAACTCTGTGGCAACTTTGGGAAAGCCCTATTTTGCTTCACAATGAAGATGCTGTGAGATCTGTAGAGAACCTGTTCATCCAGATGTGGATTACAGGAAGTGGACCGGCCAACACAGAGCTCTGACCTCAATTCCACTTGTTAAAGATGCATTAACTGTGATGTGTAATTGCCAACATCAGTGCACAGCATGACTAATGCTTCTGGCTGCACGGAGGCAAAAATAACACAGTAACAACATCTGAAACACAATATTCCCAGAGGTTTTTTGATTGTTAATAATAATCAAATCAACGTATGCTCATGATTTTGGAATGTGATTGATTTTGAGCAGGTGCTTTTAGAATTCTTCGTTCTCCTTGAAGGACAATTCACACTAAAATATATGACATTCTTTCACAGGACACAAAATTGAATTTTAGGCAGATTTAAATATATAATTTTAATATTTACCTCTTCTGAGAGGCTGAGTACCTAGAGCAGGAGGATCCGTCCCAGGCACAGTAAGGGTCCCGGGCCAGACAGCAGTCTGCACACGCCTCGCCATAAACATCGCACCTGTGCAGAGCCAGGTGAGTCACGCCCACCTCAGATGCCACATACAGTTGTTGCTGCAATAAAACATAAAAATGGACTGTTATTCAGAATGACAAAAATTGATGCTACTCACTAGGAACTGCAAGTTCCCCCTTTTCGATTAACCGCAAATATTTCAAGATGGTACATTCTTTCCCTCAAACCCAAAAATTCAACCCTCCTGTATCTCTACAGTCATGAATTAAAGGTGCGAGCAGGTTTTTAAGATCAGCTGTTCCTAATCAGTTATTCTGGCAGTGCGCCGAGTTGAAATTATGATTTTGCAATGATGTCATACTGTAGCACATCTGCCAACGATCCTTATCTTGATGAAAGGCAAAACTCAAATGAAATGTGCACTTTACCCCTAACCATCCATATAAATGTAACTCCCATATGAGAGGGCCGTATGAATTATGTGGGGCCATTTTTAGACAGTTTAGCTCAACGTTGCCATAAACCCTTTTATTGTTACCCTTTACATGCATTTACGACTTCAGAACTATTCAATCCTATATAAAAATTTATCAAGTACAGTGACAAGTCAATTCTTACCCGTTTTGAAGAAATCTTCATGGTTGTGATAGCGGTAGGCACCTGACAGAAAGACAGAAAATTCACTTTTTAAAAATGAGCCTCGCATAAATGACTAAACATAAACAGGTAATGTACTGTACAGTTGATCGATCATCATCTCAAAAAAAGAGGGGACTAAAATACTGTATAGAAAATTATATTTCTTTATTAATCATTTTGCTAATCTGCAGTGATGAGAATGGTGCCAAGTTTCCTATTACTCTATTATTGCAAAGAGTTTCTCTCACCTTAAAGACCTCTACTTCCTCCAGGACAAGTTCTTCTGTCTGCTGATCATCTTTAGGCAAGACAATCACCTTTTGCACTGTACCTTTGTCTGTGGAACAATACAAAGTCGCATTAATAACAAACGAATAAACTAATTCAACTTTTCAAGTGCAATGTTATGTTGACATCTCGACTTAAACCCTATACAAAAATACACAATTTTCTACCAGTTCCAGTTGTTGTGCTTCCGTATAAAACTACACAAGGTCTAAAGAAGCTTCACCTCCCCAGTCTCACTAAGCCAGTCTTTCATCACAACCCATTTACCTTTTCCAGCCTTCCTACTTTTCATCCAACCATCCCTTCCTTTCCCAATCCCTCTTTAGTCTTTTGTTTTCTCAGCTTTTCACGGCACTCTCCTCTTTCAGTTCAGCTGTACGCTGTCAAACCCTGTCTCTGCTGAAACAGAGCACTCGACCGAAGGGCATGTTTGATTCAAGCGTGCCCGCTGCATTCCTCTGTGAGATTTATTGCGACTGCAGCAGCACATCTAACCCGAGCTCTGGATGCACTGTTGTTGCAAGTGTTGATATTTAAAATCAATTCGCTTCTCACACACAAACCAGAAAACCACGAATGAAAGAAAGGGTTAACTGTGTGTGAACCTTCTCGGGAGAAAAAGAATACTTATTTGTGTTTGACAACCATAAGAAGTGTCAGATTTGTTTAACTCCTTTCTAATAATATTACATCCACTAAAAGGAATGAGACATTTTATTCCTATTATGTTCCATTTCCAGAAATCTTTAATCTTTAATAAATATTTTCGAGAGCAGCTATTTTAGTTAGAAGGTAAGATCAGACCGATCTCTAGCTAGCAACCCCCATCTTTACTTGATACAATGCATCTTACCTGTAGATTAGGTCTGAATATAACAGGTTAAACAAATGTGCACAAATCTGAACAGGAATGGTGTTCACAAACTCACCTGTACCCAAGAAGAGCACTTCATAGCTTCCATCAGCGGCAGTCACCTGGTCCACAGCAATGGTGGTGAACTCATAGTCCACATTGGTCCTGACCACCAGGGGGCGCTTGTGCATTGGATACACCACGTTGTACATGGTGGGATGGTTCCTCATGAAGTTGATGACCTCGTCTGGGTAGTCTTTTGTGGACTTCATGTTGGGGGTGAAAGTCCCACCGGGACACTAATGAAGATATAGCAAAAATAAAGGAATTTAGCAAAGGGGATGCTTCAAAGACAATCATTTGTGCTACTTAAAGACAGGAGCTTCTGGTTTTGATGTTAATAAACAGGTACATATTAACACATGATCTTGCATTGGCCAACAATATTATTGTTATTTTGGTTTATAAAGTGAAAACTCACTGTCCCTGGACGGGGGTATGGGATTTTGCCAGTGTAGGCCACCCATTGATAATTGGGGCCTTCTTTGTGTGCAAAAGGTCCATTGAACACCATCCGAATGTCCGCCATGGAGTACACGCAAACAGCTGAGCCTTTGAATACAGAACTGAAAAAATACACACACGGTAAAAAAAAGAGGTGACGTTGCTATTGAAGCATTCTGCTGAAAGTGATTTTTTGAACTGTTTAATGCGGCTTCACAGAGACTTTTTCGTGAGGTTTGTATGTCAGAAACAGTTAACGGGTAAACCTCCCATGCTAAACAACACCTTGAGTGTTTACACGTAACTGAAGCAGGTTCCAGATGGCGGAAGACACATTCGTGACGCATTCAAACTCACCCAGAAACAGAGAAGACTCCGTAGATGACCGGACTTTTAGTGTCCTGAGTGGGCTGTATATACACATCCCCTAAAACACACAAACAAAGAACAGCTCAGTCATAAACCCGGAACGCATTGCTAATATTTGCGGAGCCTAAAAGAAACGCATCTACTGATTTGTTCCTCGTGTTTGTAAAACAAAACTTCCTGTGACTCAATGCATATCCCCATCATCTCTGAAGCAGCGTAACATATCCGTGCCTCTCGTTTCAATAACAGTTAAATTCTTCTTTGCAGCCAAAGGTTTTTATTGGCCTTTACATGTTATTGGCATACTAACAACTTCCCTTAAACCTTAAATAACAACTCAGAACATAGATGAATGTATTTGGCACAACTTTGATCCATTCTAGAAATGCATTTATATCAGTTTGTGTGTTCCCTGAGAACCGAACCCAATCGCAGGTTTAGATTCTGTAAGTCAGCATTAGAAGACATTATGTGTCATTATCGTGGAACATGCTGAGCTAGCTTGCATAAACACGCATGTGCGTATGAGGATGTTTGTGTGTAGGGGAGTAAGCGAGCATGTTTAAGTGCCCGTAAAGTGCTCCTCAGGGACAATTCTGAGGATAACAATGATGAGTATGGCAAAACATATGGCTGCTGTTACCTCACACACACTCATACTGTACAATCTGACAACCTCCACATCTGAGTGTAGCTGTGTGGGCAAAGCAGGGCAAATAGTATGTGTCTGGATACAGACAAGACAGATTTATAAGACTCTCATGATTCTTTGCTTGTATTTCATACTCATTAAAACTCGCAGCGGTGTCTCAAAACTGTAGTCCAGTGGTTAGCACATATGCCATGCTGTTTAACTTTTATTATTCAAATGTGTATGTATTTATAATGACTTTATAAAGACATTGTAGATCTGAACTTCTTCAACAGGATTTAATTGGACGGAACAAAATGATGCAGCGATATCATTGGACAAAACTAGTTTGCCACACCCACGCAGCCATACTTACATTAGGCGACGGTATCTAAAGGGGTTTTCATGAAACAGATAAAAGTTTATGAAAGCAAATATTTAACGCATTACTTATACGTTAACTAAAATATTAATGAACACATTTAATGCACAATGAATAAACTAGGGACGAGTAAATACAATCAAACTTTATTTCATCTAGTTCATTGGGTAAAAGGATTCTCTGCTGCTGATGCAATGAAAATAAATATCAATTACTGATATTTTTATATTCATATTAATCAAAATCAACCTAAAGCATCATGTTTTTAAAGGAATAGTTCACCCATTCATGTTTACTGTACACATTTTGTTATGCTGAAAACAAATTAAGATATTTTGATGAAAGTTTGTCCTACTAAGCAGTTTTGGGTCACCATTGACTCTACAAACTTTAATATATAAATATCTTCATATATGTTCAGCACAGCAAAAAATGTATACAGGTTTGTAAAAACTTTAGGGGGAGCAATTAATGACATTTTCATTTTAGGGTGAGCTACTCCAAGCAAACCTGGACCCTCTCTCTCTCTTTCTCTCTCTCTCTCGCAAATAAAAGCTTAATCCTGTTCATTAACAGACTGCCACAACTCACAATGAACTACAGATTTACTACCTTATTAAAATACGTCGACATCCCTCCTTCAACATACACACACCCACCCAGCTAAATCCTCACCTCTCCGTTTGCCTGAATAAACATCCTTCCCACTAATAAAAGAGCCAAACTTGTTTATAAGCATTGAGTGGAACTGCTCGGGAGCCAAGATCTGCTCTCTTTCTATGAGTAACAGCAATAAATTCCAGGCCGTGATCATAACCCGCTATTTCCCTACATCACTGTGGCCAATTATTATGGAAATGACTTTATGTGAAAGAGAAAGAGACCCTTAGGACCGTAATGAACCCAACATTCTGCAGTCCACTCGATCCATCCACAGGGCATGGCCTTCTCTCTGGACGACACCAGAACTCTCTGTAGCTCATGGCACATCTCCCACAACTAAACCATATCCACCCCTCTCAAAAAGAGCCTTTTGTTCAGACTCCGAGAGGGGGGAATTCTTACAACAGGGTTGAAAATAAGCTATTATCCATCTCAGCATATGGAGAGAGTGTGATCCAGGTCCCATATGGCGGGAGGTTGAACGTGTCACCTGGTGCTGGACAGACGCAGACTCGGGGGCCCAGGATGTGGTGGGTTGCATGCGGTTTTGCAGTAGGGTGTGTGGGCGAAGCTTGACGGGGTCATTGAAACCTGACTAAGCTGGAGTGGATCTTTCTCGTTCACACACTGCTCAAGTGATCCCAGCCTGGCCGCCGGCCAATGTAAACCATCCACTTTAATAGCCAAGATGAAGACTTTCTAATGAAGACTCGATTTGCCGTTAAAGACCAACAGCGAAAAACCAATAGCTCGGAACGCGACGCTTGCATTTGACAAATGGCAGGCTTCATTTTTAAGATGACATGCTGAAGGGTTGTGAGGATGGCATGAGCACAAGGAGACAGAAAACCGAAGTGACTTACGGAGCTCGTCGAAATGCGTTTCAATCCCATCCACCCCCGGGACGGAGCAGATGAGACGGGCTTTCAGGAAGGTGCTCCACTTGTTGACCAAACAGCAGTGACCACCGTCATCGTTCTGTAAACACACATTAAGACACGTCGATTTAAAACAAAACCAAAGGCAGACGAAACAGTTTCGCAGTGAGCCCCTCCACAGGAGGAGAGACGAACGGCAAAGAAAAGTGAGCTGTTAATAGACTAATGGTACAGAATGTCTCATCTGATCCACACGATGCACTCATCTCCTCTGATGTCTAGCCAAATTCTTCAAAGAGAGGGTTTTGGGCTTTAGGTACTGTCTGACTTCTTAAACCACAATTCATTTGTTTTTAAACTTTAAAGAACGTTTAACATTAGTAGAGACGGCAACAAACACTCTGCCACTCTTTAAACTTCACGATTCGTCTGCATTCACATTTGATATCATGACTCCTGATTATTCAAGTCAGCGTGAAATTCGCAACCCATTTTGCTTCTGTAAAGTGACTAACAATGTAACAGAACAGGGTCATGAAAGGTGGACATTCCATAACCAATTGAACTAAATTCAAGTTTAAGAATAAGGGTTTTGTGACACCAGTTTAAACGGAAGAGTCGTTTAGTCGATTTTGAGGAATTACAAGAAAAACTTTCAAGTGACATCTAATGATAAAGCGTGCAAAATTAACGCGTTTCGTGTATGTCAGCAAGAGTTGTGAGGATGTGGATGTTGACCAGATGGGTGCGTTTCAGTCGATTCTCCAGAGGGTGATCCATAAAGTCTGTTGAGCAGGGGGATGTTTACCACAAGACCCCGTCTCATAAACAAAGACTTTGTTGGGGGGCACGCACGAAGGATACACGCACAAACACAAAACATAATGCATAAACACAAAAAACCCACCCACCCTCACACACACAAAACACATGCAATGACTTTAATTTAACACTGACGCACACAAATAAACCACAATGTGGCCACACATAGCTCAATGAACGTATGCACATATGACAAAAACATGCACCAACATACACACAAACCTATCAATACTTTTGGAAACACTACAATGAAGGGTCCATTGTCATTTAAATGCTAGACCAGATTTTGACAAACTTACTAAAAATATTGAGTTTAATTATGTAACAAATGTAAATATTGACCTGGACTGTTTGTTGCACAGCTGTATGATTTGACTATATTTGACTGACTTGACTTTCATTTAGATTTTTCTAGTCTCCATTTACTTTCAGTGTATGTGATAGAAATCTTCCTAATATTTCATTGTGTATTTCCCAGACACAATCGCACCAAAATGAGCTCGAATAACAAAAGCACAAATTGCAAAAAATAAGGACCAACCCACCCGCTCATACATACAAAACTATCTATTCTTGATCTAAAACCTAAGATTTTTTGTAAATGTTGACCTGGACTGTTCCTCGCACAAAGCAGCTGTATTGTTTGACTTTTATTTTGCTTTTTTGTTCTTGACAGCTCCAGTCCCTATTCGATTTCAGTGAATGGAAAAGAAATGTGCCTTTCATTGCTTTTTGTCATGATGGGGAATAGAGAGTTCACCCAAAAATTTAAATCAAATTTTTTTAACCCTCTAAAGACACATTTCACATTTTAAGATTATTTTTAATATGCCAATTGACCCATTACATTTTATAATTTTTTAATAGTTTCACTATATATTTCAGGACATTGTCAAGACTTTGGCCCACCCAAGTACAACATACACAAACAAAAACCTAAATTAAGACAAATAAGAGTCACCAAACAGCTTTACCCCGTCACTGTGGGCTGCCTTTAAATGTTTGTTTTTATTGCCCTGCTCAATTTGCAGTTGTGGTCTGGCGCAACTTTCATTAAGGACTTGTGGTTAAGCTCCACGCTTGGGACAAAACTCTGTGATGCTGGCATTTGTGATCGCATCTACAGCATGCTTTCCTCATCGACAGACTTCTGTCATACTTAGAAAGGCTGACCTGACGGGTCAACAGGTCACAGGTTCAGGGGTCACACGGATAGAGAGACGTATTGTACGCGGGGAGGTCAAATATGTGAGGATTTCAGCACATCAGCGACAAGCAAACAGAAACGGAGCAGTCAAGTATCCAGAGACAGAGTTTAGAAGGAGTCTCTTTCAGACTTACTGCATGCTGCAGAAATCCTCAACACTTTGAGTTTTACTCAATGAATCACATTTTGACTGAAAGGGATTTTACAGTAGCTTACCATGCAGATTCGGCCGATGCGAGCCTGGGATTTGGGACTCTGGCCCATCTCGGAAGACTTCTCGCGAAAGAAAAAGTAAAGCTTGTCGTCGTTTTTCTCGTTGCTGTCAGGGATAAGGTGCACATGTACAAAGGAGGGATCTAAGGAGGAGAAAAAACATCATATATCATTTTTCAGTTCGGATGATATTGCGAATTTGTATGATTCCGACAAAAATGTAGTATGTATGTAAACTGCAAAAGCTAATCAAAAAATTATAAGAAAAAGTGACAACATAAAAAATGCATTTACCTCTAGATTTCATGAAGCTAAAAAAACTATTTTATTTAATTCCTTTTAACCTAAATTTCTTTAGTAAAAAATGTTCATGTCAGTCAATCATAGACTATTATTTACCATTCAGCCATCTGGAGTTGTACTGGTCAGTTCGCATGATGGCGTTTTTTCCTAAAGTTCTGAAAATAGCCGAGTCTGTGCCCATGAAGTCAATGTACACCCCTGCATAAAGCTCTCCATCTATGAGTTACAGAAAAAGAGAGAAATGAGAGAAGAAGAGAGACAGTGTAATATTTGAACATGTCATGATGATAGATTTATAAGCTTGTAAAGCCTTTGATAAACCTGCAGTCACACCCTTAACTAAAAGTGGGTGTCTCTTAAGCCCAAACACTGTGCCAGGAGATCAATCAGAACGCAGGGCACATAAGGCTGTATATCTGTCAAATGCACCCTACATGCTTTATCATTAACTAACACATTCATCCAAAGTGACTTATTATCCTTGTAGTGCAGTTACAGGGGCAAACCCCTAAGAATAACCCCAGTACAGTATACTGCCAAGGGGAACAATGGCCAGTTCATAAATCAAGCCGTACATTGTTCATACCTGCATAGTTTTGGTTACCGGCACAGATCTTTCACCACTAGGTTACACCCCTTTGATCAGTGGCCCTATAAATCCACATATGCACATAAAAACAAGCAATTCTGTAAATAGCCCCAAAAAATATGCCCTCAAAAATTAATTAATTTTTTTTTTGTTTTGCAGATAAAATATGACCCGACAAGGTTTGATGAAATTATCCGAAAGCATAACTAAAATCAGCAGATCTTTTAAAGGTCCAATGTGTAAAAACATTATATGGACAGAAGTGCAATCAAATACACATAACTTTGTCTTCAGAGGTGTATAAAAACCTTACATAATGAAGCATTGTTTTTATTACCTTACAATGAGCTACTTCTATCTAAATACACAGCGAGTCCCCTCGCATGGTTTTCGCCATGTTTTTTCTACAGTAGCCCTAAACAGACTAACTGCTCTACTGAGCATGTTTCGTAAATACGTTATCTCCTTCGGCAAAGAATAGAATGTGATGACAGATTTGTCCTTTGTCACTCACCGTAGTGCTTTCAATGGAAGGGGTGGAGTGAGGCGTTGGCTGCAATTTGCAACCTCACGGCTAGATGGTGCTAAATTTCATACACTGGACCATTAAGAAATCGTAATAATGGCCTTTCCAGAAACTGGCAACTTGCATTATAAAGTGAAGCAGATTAATGCCTGCTGGTTTTCACATGCACGGGTCATTATGTGTGTGCACGTGAGTGGTTATTATTGCCTCCGGAGGAATTCGTTCCTTGTTAAGCAGAAGTCAGGCCAAGTGTGTGTGCGTGTTCAGGTCATCTGAGCAGGTGTCCCAGCGTGTAGCTGGCAGTGTCCATGATTATTAAGGAGGGGCAGAGGAACCACGGCCAGGCGGGACACTGTCCCTGTGCTCATGATTAATTCTCCCTCTGTGGAATCCAGAGCACGAGGCCTGTCTGTTTTTGCCCACACTTGTTTCTATGTACAGTGAGATATGAGTTCAGTCGGAGTGGTTTGGAGAGGAAGCCGACTGGATGTGGAATGACTTGACCGTGTATTTGCTTGGCCCAACTGCGTTTTTTCCAACGGCTGGGGAAGTCTAGGTGCCAACCTGTCAGAATGTCTTGTAAATTCGAGCAAACAACTATAACATATGAGGTGGTTGTTAAACATTAGCAGGCGTGCCAGCGCTAAAGTGTTCCTGGAGGACGGGCGAGCTAAACAGTTTGTTAAAACAAGCTTGTCATGTTTGTTTGTGGCTTTTAAGGTCATTCCTTGTGTTGGACCGAGAGAAATCGCTTTGCGGGCAAAGCTAAGTGGTTTTACTAGTTGTGGGCTTTGCTAAGCTGTGGTGTTAAGATGGTTCAGTCAGTTATTTTTATAGTTCAGCGTTTTGCTGAATAACCCATTGTTGTTAGTCTGACTAAATTTCCTGTAGCTCAGTGGTAAGAGCATTGCGTTAACAATGCAAGGTTGTGGGTTAGATCCCAGGGGATTGCAAATACATATGTTAAAATGTATAGGATAAAGGAATGTAAGTTGCTTTGGATAAAAGCGTCTGCCAAATGCGTGAATGTAAATGTAAATTGGGCCTTCGTGGAGCTGATTGGTCTTTAAAGATGATGTTCTAAGTTTAGGGATTTAATAAGAAAAATCATCATCTACTAAGCAAAAATCCAACCACATAGCAAGAAGAAACAAGCTGCTTGAATTGGGATTTTCACGAGCCAAAGTTTAATATCTAAGGTTAAAGATTTGTTCAAATCCCTCAACAAAATTACTGCCAAGTACAAGCAATGGTACAATAACAGTGATTATTGCCAAGCTAATAAAACAGACTTAAAATTAAAATATGTAAATATGAAGTAACTGATTCCAGATAACCCTTGTAAATGCGCAGACTTCTTCCAAAATTCTGCAATGATCCGTTACCAAATGGTCTATAAAGAGTTGAGTTGGGCAGTGCATAAATAGTCAAGAATCATCCGTAGAGGGATTGTTGTGAGATTTCTTTCTTTTACTGCACGGCTTTCATTGCCATCTGAGTTTTCCATACTCTTGGATTTCTTTGGTGAGATATTGTGGTTTGGTTATTGCTAAAACACGACCAATAATCATCCGATTTCTGCATTTCATTTAATATCCACTTCGGTGAAATGGTGTGCCGTCTCATGACAACATGACAATGAAAGTTCCATCTCACCTCATGTTGTGCAAGTGAAACAAGTAACAGGGAGACCTATTTCTCTTTTTGGCCACTAATAAGCAAGAAAGCGAAGTGGATTGATTCAAAGTGGTTGTAAAAATGAGCGATGCTTGAAGATGAGAGGTGATGGTGCTTTCAACAGCGGGATATTTATAGGGTAAGAAAAATCTCCACGGGAACCTCTTCATGAAGTCTTCAAAAATATTCCACTGAGGTGGAACTACATTTGACACTGTTTTGAATGGAAAATGGGCCCAATTGCAGAAGGAACTTACTGATTAAAGCAGAGACGCTGTTCAACTTTGGGTCATATGGACATTTTCCCTTTCCAGAATCCTCTCTGCCCGGCTCCAAGTAGAAGACAGATTCCTAAAAAAGAAAATTGAAAGCAAAGATGTATGTCATTATTTCTATAGAAATGACCTTTAGTCTTTGCATGCGTTGACACTTTCTTATATCACAGCATGCATTTAGTTTAGACAATACTGCATGGCGATAAAGTAAGACTGAATGACCAATAAGATATCATTATGGAAAATCTAATCTCTACATCTGCACATTATGCTTCGCTGATTTTTTAAGTTTGATTTGTTTTGCCATCCAAACTTCTCTGCTCACAAGTAACCTCACTAGTGTACGCACTAGCACCTGTGTAATCCTGCTCTGTGAACGTGGCGGAATGGCTCACTGACACCAGCCCGTTTGTTCCAGCATCCCTCAGGCATAATGCAGAAACTCTGACTGACAGGTATTTGGATCTGCGCTTAAAGAATTGCCACCAGCGTGTGCTGACATGCCCTTAAGACTCACCATGAGCCAGATCGTCGACCTCACCCTCCCAGAGATTTCCTCAACTTTTCTCATCTTATCTATCAACATTCATATGTCAAACTATCGATATCTTTCCAACATTGACAGATTATCTATAGCTTTTTATTAGTCAACACAAATGACGCCTGTTAGCAGCTCCAGCAAACAAAACAGTCAGGAACCGAAGTCCCTTAAAGTTGAAGCTAGTCATTTTTTATATTTTTGATGTCCGGTTTCAGGTTAAAATAAGGAGGTAATTACAAGCAATCCATTGGAAGGCTGATTTGGCCAGAAACTCTGTCTCTGTGGTGTTATTCAAATCACTTTGTTTGTTGAACAGATAAGAAATAAATGTCAGCTTTAAATTAGAAATGTAAATGTTGCTCTGATATGTAATTGCATCACTTCCAGATTTAAGATTTTAGTGAGACGCTTTAAGTTTCCGAATCAAATTTTGTATACAGAGAAAACTCTGGTCACAAGAGGGTTAAGCGCTTCTTCCTCTGATGTGAAATGTACAGTAAGCTGGCTGGGGTTTTTGAGTAATGTTAACTGTGTAGCTCTATTATTTTCTTTGGTTCCTTGCATTTGCTACTGCAGCTTTGTGTTTGCGCTGGATAAACTGTCTGAAAATAAAGGAGGGTCAATAAATGTGTAGGTCAGACAGAGAAAGTGTGTGTTTGGTCTTCATTCCATTCCATTGACAGGACCATTGGGGTGGATGATCAAGCTTAAACTGAGAAGGTTGAGTATAGAGTTATTAATATATAAAAACATAAAAAATTGTGCACCATCACATCGACTTGTACTTAAGAATAATTTTAAATCAGGTTTGCATATGACAGAAACATAAAATAAGAGAAACATCAAACAAGGTGGCAGAAGATCGTAACAAGAATAATCCGAAAGTATGAACAATGATGAAGTATAGTGGGATTCAAATGTCTGAGATCAAACTGAAATCCAAATTGGGATATTGTTAATAAAAAATGAAGAGAATTAATAAAATAAATATTACTTGTTTCTTATTTAAAATTTATTCCATTAAACACAAAAGCACATAAAACGTGCTGTAATAAAATTATACATAAATAAAAATTTAATATATAAATATAATATAAAAAATATAATATAAAAATGATTAAAAAATATATGTATATACATAGAGAGAGGGAGAGAGAAAAAAGAAAGCATTTTTACTAGTGGCCGCAGACATTTTGTCCAAACTGAAAAATGCAGGACCGACCATAAGACATACAGTAAGTCAAGGTACAAAGACAAGAAATTGCTGTCCAAACATCACACAGAGATGTGTTAGACATGTGGTGTAACAAAAAGCATGCAGGTTAGTGTATTTAGACGACAGGAGATCTAATGGACGCCCAGACTCAGGTCCCACCTGTAGTCCTGTCTCATCAAACACTACTTCTGGTTCGGCCGCACGACTAGTTCTTCCTTTGGTCTGGGGCATCTGAAGACTCATGGCAGTCTAAAACAAAACACAGTCACATGACCCTAGTTTTCACACACATTGCATTTATACCTATTCAGCCTCACCCGTTGGATAAAAACCTTTTTATGTCTTCTAAAATACCTTTTTGGTCAAACGATAGTACATTTCAATTAACTTCTCCCAAGGTGCACTGCAAGAAGCACATACGTTTTTTTTAACTAGGCAATATAACAGGGAATTATACTGATGTAGTGTGTGAAAGATATTAGACACTCTAGATATGTTTAGGTGTAAATCAAAACCCCATTGGGATTATGGAATCATGTGTTTGAGTAGATTTTGGAGTTAGCCGTGTTATTATAGCACCCTGCAGTCGGTTGGTTTAGGTGTGATGGGATACACATCTAGGTCTCGGAAATAAAACAAAAATCAACAGTGTGAGTCAGCGTCTGCTGTGGCCACATCTGTTTTCTCGGGTACAGTCTGAACATGAAGTCTGTGCTAACAAACCAAAGCGTCAACTGCGCAGAGACCTGCCACATCTGGATGTCTTTGGGTTTATGCGTGTCTATATGTTGAACATGATGCGTGTTGTGCTCATTGGGGCAGACATGGGGATGTTTGCTTGGAGGAGTGCATTGTGGAGTCAGTCTTTTTGCTCCTTTACCCACATTCACACAGAGAGGGCATTAAAAGAATTCCTGGGAAATGTTCATTAAGGTGGGCTCTGTACCTCCGGGACCCCGCTGGACCTCTATAATGGGAGCTCCCATAGCACAACCAGCCAACATAAAGCAGCTTTCAGACTTGAAAATGAGAGGGTAACTGTAGCTTTGGCATAACTGTGTGTTCAAAAAAATAGAGGTAGAGAAATTGGTTGATTCCCAACCTGTGACTCACTTAATGTCAAAGTCCCAGGACCGTCATCAGGAAACAAGAATAAAATTTAGAGCAACACGAACAAAAATGAGGGTCCTGAAAAGGCAAAGTGGGTCCGGGGAGTGATGTCTGACTCGAGCTGAGAAACTCAATCTCTCCAATTAAAGAGTAAAACTAAACATGAACGTTACAGTGCGTTGGGGAAGGCAGCTGCTAGGAAGCCGACACCTGGAGGGTTTTACTGAAGGGTAAGTGAGAAATGATGGTTGATGAACTGTAAGAGTCAGTAATGGACATACTCCGTAAATGGATGTGCCTGTCCAGGTGTACCCGCTAATGTGTAAGCACACCTCCTATATTCCCATCCACACATTTACCATGGGTTTACGCCCTCTGTTCACGTAGGTGCACACTGGGTTGTAGGCGCCCGTCCCGCACACGTACAGGTGCGTCCTGTTCCACGGCTCGATCAGACGGACGAAATTACCACACTCGCCCTGATAGGAGAAATAATGTTGTTAATTTTTTTCGGAAACTTCTGATGAACACAACAAACGAGCCGTTAGAATTAATATTAAAAGACCACATGACAAGTCTGATATGTGAATAATTTATCACAGCTACTGTATGTTATGTTAGCTATATGTTAAACTTTATGGGACGGTTGCCCAGACAGGGTTTAAGCTAATTCGTCTACTAATCTTGATCGAAAACTACTTGCACTGACATTCTAAATAAATCAGAGCGATGTCTCAGAATGCTTTTAATTATTTTAAAAACGATTTATATATTTTAATTTTACTAAGGCCTAGTCCGGTTTTTAAATAATCCATGTCAGGGAAACTGCGCCTAGATTATTTAAAGCATTTAATGTTGTATAATAAAAACATTGTTAAATTAATTTATAACTATTTTGTGAGAAATAAAAAAAAAACTGTTATTTTATTGATATTATATTATCAATATTAATATTATGATGGATATATAATCATCATAAATAATAATTATTACTATTTATTATTATTAAATATTTTGCATTGGACAAATAATAACGTTGACATCCTTTAACTTCAACCCACGTAAAGCCAAAAAGTGTATACAACCGGCAATTTGATGTTTCATACAGAGATCAACTTTAGACCCAAAGTCACAGACTAGAGCTTAAAAAAATCGAATAAAAATTAACAATAACTCATTCTGCTCACATGGGTTTACGCATTTGTTTTAATAATAAGATTCTAAGGACATAACACAACATGTTTGAGATCAGCATTCTGACCTATTCAACAATAATGTTATGTTCAAAGAAACGCAAGGGTCAAATCGCATATGGATACATTTCACAGGATAACCCTGTTAATAATTCATGAGCTGTGGTTGAAACCTGTCACGTCCCACGCTGACACAGTGACACTAAGTATCCTACCAGTAAAAAATCCACACCAAACGACCTCAAAGAAACAAACCCAGCAGATGTGCAGACGATCGGGTGATGCAGAAATGGACATATTCTAAACGTATACTGGCCCCCAAAACCACATGTCTAATTCAACATATGAATCTAGAAACCTGACAGGTTTGAGTAGGTTTCACACTGAATCCGGCATCTGTTTTCAGTGTATGTTCATATGCTTACCTGTGTGTGGTTTTTGACCGAGCAGATTTCTAACACATACATTGAGACATAGCGACAGCTGTAAATATAGACTGGCTGGACTACTGCACGATCACCAAATATTGACTAATGATAATGACAATTCATGATGAGGTTATTAAGATGCCGTCAAAAAAAAGGGCCGATTTAAATTTGGATTCATATCAGGCAGTCAAACCTAGTGCGAAAACAGCCTCACAATTCCAGGTCAAAACAAGCAAAGTAGTTTGAAAAGAAAAAACAAACTCACTTGTGTGTCTTTGCCACTTAAAACACACTCCGTCTTCCTCTGTGGAGTAACAGGCCAGTGTATCTAAAACAGAGAGAATACGAGAGAGAAGCCAGAGGTCAATCCCATTTGTCACAACAATGACACACTACCTCAGAAAATGTCCAATTAAACTCAACAACCTATCAATGTAATGAGCTCAACTAGCCAGGGAATGTTCAGCCCTTATTTTATAAGACCCCTGGGTTCCCCACATCTAGACTTTGGTGTACAGAATTTAAGCTACTTCCTGCATTACTTTAGCAAACAGTGTCTGAGACAGAAATGACCTTATGTGTAGCAAATATCTGGACCTTAAAATGTCAAATTATTGGATCTCTATTCTTGCCGTAGATAACCATCTAGACTATCTTATCCACTGTATGTAGAGAGGAGGAAGAGGATAAATTGGTTTGGCTCTTACAATGAGGGGCTCTCGGTTGATGTCGTGGAGGTCGAGGGACAAGATGTAGTCTTTGCATCCCACGTACATGCGGTCGTGATCCTCGTCCATGCGCAAGATGCGATAGTCTGATGTGTTCAACAGGAAGGAGAAATGATGGGCCGTCTCTGTAGACCTCAGTTCTGCAGAATACAGAAAGACAAAAATGCGTCGGTCATCAAACAAATACAGTGGAGTTAAAAAAAGAGAAAACGAGAAAGACAGACGGATAGTGATTCTCTCCCAATTTCATTCCATTTATAACAATTATAAGAATTGTCTTGGCCACTATCCGCAACAATGAAGTTTATAATTCACCTCATCAGATAACAGGAAGTTTGTTATGGCAATTACAAAACATTGCAACCGAATCTGTAATTATGTCTTGTTCCATTTAATCTGACAGAATCAAAAAACTATTTGAGAAGTCTGACAGATGCGCACTCAACCTCATTTAAACACACATTATTTACATACACTTCATTTGTAAAGCACACATCAGACTGAATAAACTGATAAAGACACCAATAAATTAAACAAACAAAAGATTATTTGTTGGTATAATAAACTGTGATAAAACCGATACAGGATACAGAAGTTAACCAGTACATGGTCATTGGGTCTGGACACACAAACACACACACACCTCTTCAGTATCTCTGCCACTCAGGGAGTCCCATCCAGAAATAACCCAATCAGAGATAATGATTAGATTTAAACACTAATCTTAGTAATTTATCAAAACAAATAGAACGTAAAATTAGGTTTTTATCTGCCTGACCCAGGGTCTGTGTTTATTGCCACAATACACTGAAATTAATTATATTACAACTGATGTATTTATATAGTTTGATTTAATAAATGCACAAGCGAGAGTTGTTTATACAGGTCAGGGTTTGATTGACAGCTGTCAGTGTGTGCAGATTATTTGTGTTTAAGCGCAAAACTAAACAATGTGTCCCTTCACTATAAAATAGACCGTTTGCACTAAAAAGTAGACAGAGACTTATAAATATAAGTATGTTGTATGTTGCTTTGCTCTTTTTTGGATTTGGCAGATTTTTATTAGTGAATATTGTAGAATATTGGCCATTTTCAATGAAGCCCACAAGAGCGAGAGAAGGGGGAGAGATGCGTTTACTGCATGTCTGTCAACATCTTCTAAACATCTGTTTGTTTTAGAAGCCCTTCTGACAAACCATCTGTTGGGTTGGATCGCAGTCCGAAAACTGTGTGTTTGCAATGGAAGACACAGATGAGGGGTTGACACAAGTTTTCACCATGATGCCAAAGGTTTGTACTAGATTGCTGATAAAGTCGCAGTTATATTATGGTCTTTATATATCATTTTAGTTATGTATGTATTATGTAATATAGTATATATGCTTAGAACCCTTTCTCTCGACAGGTGGTGGTCTAGCTTTTGTTGAAACCAGTAACTTTGTATTGGCACCTAGTATATTATTGCTCCTGTTTGACATATCGGTTATTGCTCCCTAAACTCTTTGTAAGTCGCTTTGGATAAAAGCATCTGCTAAATGTCTAAATGTGAATGTAGAAAAATAACAGCACACCTTTCTTTCTTAATCACAAAATGAAAGCACAAAAACATTTGTAGAACAGGCGGTGCGGCACAAGTTACACCAAAATTTAACAATTGAGGTTTGACGAATCCTTAAACCTACATAAGCAAATGCAAGCTACACTAATAAGTCAGGAGGATTTAAAAGTTTGACAATAGAGCTATTCTATTCAATCCCATAAACTAAATATAACACGTCTACAGGATATTCAGTGTCTATTCAATGATTTTTGCAGGGCCAAGCAGCAAATCCAGTTCCTGTAACTCTCTAAGAAAACACTTCTGTTTAAAGTCTGGAATGTTCTAAAGGGAGGAGGAAATGTAAGTTTACTATTGCAGGAATTCAAGTATGCACTTTGTGTCTTTAAGCGCACAAAGCTCAGTTTAGCTCTAAGGCTTGGCATATGCTCGGTGCTGACGAAACCAGAGTAAATATGGAGCCGAGACTGTGCATGCCAAAAACGAAATGCTACCCCTTATCTCGGTCTTCTCGCGTTCTCTCATTCAACCCCCGTTCTGGTTCGGTCTCTTTCTCTCCTGAAAGACAGAAAAGCACCTGTGGCAACAAGAGTGACCGGCTGAGGATCTTTGTATTCGGAGACCAACAATACCGACAGCTAAGTGTCTATCTGAAATCTATCCGGACACATGATCCAAAATCTTCTCTATTACCGCATTAAAAGAAAATAAATAAAAAAAGGAAAGAAAATATTAAATGGAGCTTTGGACTTCCAGGCAGCAGTACACCCAGAAAACAAAAACAGCTTGTAGCAGCTTTTGCTAAAAATTATCAAAATGTTAAATGTGTTAAATGTTAAAAAAATGTTGCCAAATAATTTGTACAAAATATACTTGTATTTGGTGGATCATTGTAATTAAATAACCTTTATATTAAAAGTGCACCTTATACATTGCAGATAGGTACTGTACCAGACTAGTGCCATGCGGTGTGAGATTATAAAAAAACCGCTAAAATATCCTGAAACATTACAAATCCAAAACTCGGTCTCAATGTAAGGCAAGCACTGCCAAACCCACAGCTCTCTTTGACAGATTCACTTTCAAGCTCTTGGTTCAAGACCTGTGAAAATCCAGTCAAGTAAAGCCAGATAAAGCCATAAGGAACATCATCATACTGTGCCGCCTAAGTAACTCACTTCTGGGGGGGTCTGATCTACACAAGAATGGCCTTTTTTTCTTCGCTCCTCTAGCATGAAATGGCCTGTTCGGGAGAAACTAGAACTTGATGTTGCGAATGAGTAGTAACCTGACCCGTACTTATGCTTTTCAGCCTTTTTTCCAATTTCCACTATCACGGTTGCATGCATACCCTGTTTCCCCGCATGAGCGGTGTAGCAGGAAGAATCCACTATGTTCAACAGCAGCGCTACTGTTGGGCTTCCTCTCTTGCACCTTCTCACACGGCCTGTCTTTCTCTGCACCCTACTGAGATTTCGGTTCGTTCTGCTGGTGTCCGACCAGCTGGAAACCTTTTCACATCGTGTGTCCGGTTAAACCCTGAGAACATGGTAATGGAAGCTGGTGTGACTCTGTTGTGGGTGATCAGGACTAATCCTTTGCCTGCTCCAGGTGATGGTACAGTTCTAAGATTTACAGGTCTTCGCTGCACACTTTTTTTCTCCGTGGCTTTGCCAGTTGCTGGTAGGTCATCTGAGATCCCATTTATATCCAAACACTGAACTTCAGGTCAGCCCCGGCTACAAGTAGGTTTATATTCCTATAGCATTACAAGCTTCCAAAGTCAAGCTTAGTGTTCTATTACAGTGCTTAGTCACATTTAACGCTAATATGATTTTGACTGCATCCTGACATATAAATTGAGTGACACGGAGCATAAAAGTGTGCTTAATATAAAACCTACTATAAGACTTTGAAAAGCGTTGATGACTTACTTTTTGGAAGTCAAAAAAAGAAATCAAACTTTTTATCATCTTAGTTATACTCTCCTTCAAAATAGAGGTCAAGACTTCTTTCTTTACTGTTGATGGGTATCCATCACCTCCTTTTTTTCTTTTTCTGTGCTTCTTTGTATGTTTGTATGTATAAATATATACAGACATTATAGAAACTAATCCTAAAAATGAAACTAATCCTGAAACCAAGACTAGGAAGCAACACACTCTGAAGACAAAATTTATATTTGCTTTAATAGTAACACCTGATCAAAATATACTTTTCATGTATACAAATTAACAAAAGACCCCGAAATCTTTTCTAATACAAAAGTTTGGATGATGAATTAAAGTTTGCATAAATTGCATTCAAGTTAAAAGGGTACTGTCTGTATCAGACATTATTTGGGAGATAATTTGGCAGTATGTGCAACAATAATCCTTTATGTCTTTTGCACTGCAGGAACTGTCCTGCTCCACATTTCTCAAGTTTCAAATTTGGTTAAACTAAAAAGCGTCTGCCAACTGCTGTGGAGCAAGTTCCTACACGAAACTCAGCACAGCTCCCTGGACGAGAGCCGCAAGGAACAGGAAGAGAAGGATGAGGGCGGTTTGAGATTAGCGTGACACTGATGTATGCAGGCGGACCGCGGACAAAGCCAGAGCCCACATCATCGCTCTCCGCAGCATATGCATATATGCTGGCCCGCTCGCTTGCACGCACAAGCAAGAGTGACATAATCGAGAGTCACAGGGTGATAACTGCCATGTTTAAGAGAGAACACAAACGGTTGTATGAAAGCCCGCATATAAACAATAAGTTCCACCTAATGATAAACATCATCAACACCATGTCAATAACATCACTCCAGCGCAAAGTATCCTATGAATCTTTTGGCCTTAAAGTCTGTCTGCCAATAGTCAAACTGTCACATGGGTGTGTTTGTCAAATGTAAAAAATAGAGAAAAGTAGCCAAAGCAAACAGCTCCACTAGTGATGAATGTATAAAGAAATACATTGCTGTCACTTATTTATGAGACTGGATTAAACATTGGGTAGACAGCTGTGTTTAAGAACTTGCCTAGCATCTGTTTCAATTTTCAGATTTAAACATTCATTTTATCTAAAAACAAAAAATGCTTTGCATAAGTTTTAGTGCAAACTGACATTTTGGACAGAGAAGCATCGCGTCTATGACACTGCAGCGTCTATGACACTGCAGCTGCCAAAATTTTTGTCGTCATTTTTCAAGGAAAATAAACAAGGAAAGGGAGTCCAAAGGGAAAAATACTGCGATCCAGTACTTTGCAAAACACACCCCATTAATGCCAAAAAAGTGTGTTTACTGTATCTGCACGTGACCCTCATCCATGCACAGCTTAGAACAGCTTGCTTTGAGTCTGTGTGTGGTAAAGAGGGCACGACACACGAACAGTCGAGGTGGCATCAGTCCAGCACATTGCATGCCGCAGTGCACTTGTAGCTCTCTTTGTCCTGACAACTCACGCATGCTGATTTCCTGTAAGACTCAGATAAGAGCTCAGGGTTTAGAGAAAGGGTGACAGAGGGAGAAAGACTCACAAACTACGGGTGAGAGACACGGACTGAGAGAAAAGAGAGAGATAGCCGTTTTTATCCCAGATATACTCCGGATGTTGCACCTGATTCGTAAAGTTCTGGCAGTATGATGTAAGCGGTATCTTTATCAGCTCATATTTTCATTAATCTCAATGCTATGACTCATTGAGTAAAGAGGTGATTTAAAACCAACAGCATGTACGCCATAAATTAATATGCACTTGTTCTTCTCTCTCTTCCTTATATGCACACGTTTTGTTGGCCTTAGGGTTGACACAGCTGTGAAGAAATGCATCTATAACTACTGAAAAGCCTGTCTGGCTTTCTTTTGCCGTTTAGCTTGGACTTGTTTAATCGCAGCGGAGAGCCACTGAAAGACAAAAACAGTGCAATAGACCAAAACCCTTCAAGGAAAATAATTTATGAGCAAAGTTTTGATTTATATTCATGTTCATGCTGAAGATTAAAGGATCAATATTCCACACTTTTGCAGCAATTACATTATTCCCTGGAGTCTTGTGATGTTAACAAAGGATCTTGCCCCAAGAACAATCATAATATAGTTTTGCATGACCAGAGACCACAGCTGTCTCTGTGATGCATCTAGAAATGCCAGAAATATTTTTTAAGCTACATACTGTATTTAGAAGATCTTGCTGTCAGGACAAAAACAAATCCAAAACGACCTTAATTCAAACCCCTTCTTCCGGTCTCATATTGAAGGTGGATGACACGATGAACGACAGATGAATTCAATATAATCACAGTGTTGTTTAAAAACTGAACATCTGATGGAAAATCCATTTCCTACACGAAAAGCCTCAATGTCAATAAACGGGAGACAGCTTTCTGTCACGGCGTGCAGTATATGTTAAGATGGTCTGAATTGTGATGAAAGAGAATGAGGGACGGCTCGTTCTAAATCAGAGACATCTGTAAAAACACAGCTCTCTATCACCACAGACATGTTTTATTAACAAGCATTCTCTCAACAGCAATCAATCTCGGGCGTCGGCCTCTCACACACGCCGCCCTCTCGTGCCCTGACCCCGGGAGGGTGGGCCGCCACAGCTGTCCGGGCATCAGGTGTATGCTAAGAAGAGCCCCCATCTTTGTATTCGGCCTAATATTACAGAGCACAAAAAGCTTAGATTTATTACATTTGGATTTTGTTTGGCATATCCTGCAAAAACTGAGCCACGATGCAAGACCAGTCGTCCGACTCTCGCATTCTTAATCTCAGAGTAACACACATCCCCTACAACGCTGCCAATGTAAATACATCAGACCTACAGCAGCAGGCCTCAGAGGTCACAAGGAGCTCCACATTAATCCGGGATTAGCCCCGGGGTCAGGGTCGCTGGCCCTGATCTGAGCGGAACCAGGAAGCAGAGTTTACCGAGGCAAATTGGCATCACTGCAAGAAACACAACTGAGGTTTATGAAGGAATGTGATATGAACGGAGAATAAAAATTTCAATATGCATGCAATGTGCAAAGTTTTCATCTACAAGATCAAGCAAGAATTATTTAATTATATTTAAAACCATATAAAGGTACATTGCAGCATATGTATTGATTTATATAACTGCTTGTCAAGTTACAATAGTAAAACATGAAGCAGGATTTAAAGAAGACTGATCACTATTCAAGGGTAACTAGATCCAAAAATGCAAAACAACTGCCAAGCATTTACAGATCACATCTTTTTAAGCAGAAGAAAAAGCAGATTCTGTGAATCTGTGGAAATGTCCCCGCAGTAACAGACCGATGTACATTTACGAACGTGTCAAAAAGTTCACAGAAAGAACAATGATTATTAAGTTAATGCCATGAACTTCTAAAACTTTTAAGAATTAAGTGATTTTTTATCGATTTAGCAACCGTTGTAAACACGACAGCTTACATCTTAGCTCAGAAGGCTTTGTTGTTTCCAGGCGGACCATTAAAGAACGCGAGACGCATGGAAATCTTGTAAAATTCCATCAATCAGAAGTCAACTTCGAACGTGCTGAAGTGTTTCAGAAAAGTGTCGCTATGCATCAGACGTTCAGCCAACGGATCTAGGCGTTACGTCTGAGGCAGAGACTAACGGTGACCTAAAACGGATTAGTTACAAACTTTGATTAAATTATGCTTATTTGTGTTCAGCACAACAAAGAATTGTATACAGATTTGTAACAACTGGAGGGTGAGCACCTGATTACAACATTATCATTTTTGGGCAAACTATTCCTTTAAATGACAATGTTTCAGTGACTTTGTTGCTAAAGACAGCTTTCACTGCAAAAAGGATTTATATAACAAATAAGACATAAATATATTAGAATATAAAAAACTGCCTTTATACTTGTAGAATCTATTATTTTTTATATTCAGCTGCTGTTTTGAATTAGAGCTCCATATTTAAACAACTAATGTTCCTTACTGCAGCTGACAAGGTTCTGACCGCAAAAAGATTTTAATCCTAATGAACCCAGTCATCGCTGGAGTACTTCTAGGATGTTATTTGGTCATCTGAGATTTCAAGCCATCCTTCATTTACTAATTCCCAAAACCCCAACACCGCCATATCAGTATGAATATGTTTGACTTGGCCTGGAGCAGAGAGGTTTAAATTCAGCAAAAACCATCCTGCATGCTTCACTGAGGTTTGTTATTATTAAAGAACAGAGTTGTGAAGATTGCTCTGGATGGGTACAGCCTCAAACTCCCAAAGCAAAAATCTTAGAAAGGGGTTGGATTGAATTTGATGTCCTTTTTCCATCAAGGGGTCCGATATGAGGCACTAATATCCTTTTGAGTGTGACACGATAGTCGAGGGGCCGGTTTGTGTCTCCATTGAAGCTTATGTAAAAAAAACGATGATGTCAACACCGTAGCATTAAAGAGGCAAAAATGCTGCATCACCAATAAGAAGAAAACAATGCACTATATAAATCACCACAGAAGCCTCTAGGAAACAGGAAAAAAACACTTTATCAGCATCAGAGAATGGAGACACGGTGCTGAGTGTCTGACACAAGCAGGTTTTTCGCAAGACCTCCTGTCTGTATCCTCAGACATGTCTTCGGATAATTTACAGTCCTGGACATCCAGGAAGGTGATCTTTAGTGGCCCTCAAGACGATGGGAACACGAACACCCTGGTGAGAGCTGCAGACTGCCGGGCTATCATAACAGAGGTCAGGGGTCACAGCGAGGCAGAGGTGGGTGAGGAATTGTTCCCCACATCCTCTGAGGCACGGAATGGAATGCAAAAACTGACAGGAGCCATTGTGAGAGAGTTTTATCCTCCAACCACACCGCCCGCTGCGAAGCCTCTATAGCGCTGGCTCAGTGTTTGTTGCCCCAACCTATGGGACCTGAAGAGCCTGTATGGCTGGCTGTGGCTTTTGTAAGCGGAAAAGTCTACATATAGAACGGCTCTCTCGACACACTCTTTTCACAACATCCAATGTATAAGACACGGAGGAGCCAATCAGAAAACCCCTGTGCGAGAAAGAGCCAACGGCTGTGTTGCATTTGGCAAACGCTTTGGTTACGTCCGTGGTTGCATATGTTCCGTTTCCCAGGCCAGACAGGAAGGAAGTGGGATTAGGATTGAGCGTTGGTTTTCTCAGCCTTATGTCAACACTCATCTATTTTGGCCTGCCGCATTTCCCTTGCTTTACGCGAGCGCTCATCTATGAGCAAGGCGATTAGCCGCAAACAAACAGCATTGAGTTTCGGTGCAACTTTCACCCGGCAGCACATAGACGCTCGCTCCCGTGGGAATAATAAGGGCAGATGGTTAACCCATTCAGGACCGGCTCCGTCACGGCGGGAGAGAACTGACTTTGACAAGAGTCGAACGGACAGGTGTCACAATGACCACGAGGCCTCTCTTGACCAGCTAAGGGTTCACAAGACTCGTGCCCTGGCTGTGTTAACTTTCAAGTAAAATTGAGACTGATGCAAGTAAATAAACGCTAAATGCAATGCAAAACTATTATTAAATCCATTCGCCTATTTTAACAAATACATTATTTGAATGTGTTACTAATACAATAAGTATTAATAATTTTTTGCATCATGTCCTTCTAAAAATATAACTTTTTATAAAAATGAACATGAGTGTTTTATTTATTTTCTATTATCTATGTATTGAAATGAATGGGGACTGAAGCTGGAAAAAGATCATCATGTTGTTAAAACAACACCGTTGCTCATCCAGTTTCATTTACTAGAAAAATATTTATCAGAATTAACTTTAAATGGAAAAAACTATGCAGGTTTACAAAGACAGGAAAAGCAAAAACTGAATGCTTTAAAAATATGTATTCGAGCACTTACTTTATACATCACAACTACACAATGGACATGAAAATTTAGCAAACATAGAGGAAATTTAGCTTTTGCTATAAGAAAGCAAAGAAATGCATTTGCAGCTTATTATGCCACATTTTTTTCATAGCTTGCAACTTTAGTGTATTCGATTGTAAATATTTCTATAAATGCACCAGGATTTTCGTTGAAGCATTCTAATCTGAAGAGTGTCAAATATGCCAAATAGCTAATGGAGTTGCTACAAAGTTACATAAAAAAAAGAAATGGTACATTTAAAAGTTTACTCCTCACGAGACTGTACAACCTTAGCCTAATGCTGTCAATCTCATATACAGTCTTTGACAAGTTGTTCTCCATTTCCGACACACATGGGGAAAAGAAGTTTGAATCCTATCCAACTGTGAAACTCAATTATAATCAGAGAGAATGAATTAAACGTAGGGACGGGAGAGACGAAAGAACCATTTAAATTACAGGTAAGGAAAATTCAGCCCTATGAATAGTTTACAGTACTGGAGGCGAATGATGTAACGGTGCAATCAGACCTGGCATGGAAGGTACCACTCATATGATTTACAACCCAGGCCTCGCCAGCTTTAAGACAGAGTGTTGAACAAATACTTCGGCGGCTACGAAATGATGTGATGCCATCAGTATACCGGGCAGAGAAACATTGTAAAAACAGCGCATTTCAAGATTAGTTGAAATGTAGGCAACAGAGTTCAGGACATTTTCTCTTGGTCACCATCAGTTCAGTGTACCTTAAATGTAGTGTGCAATGAGTAATGAGCAATGTAATGTTTATAAACTTTTATGAAACTATATTAAACGGGCGTTGAATGAAAGTACAGTTATGTGCAGCTGTGTGGCACTGATGCAGGTGATTCATTCCTTACGGACATAAAGCTTCATTTGTTTTCTGTCAAATAACAGCCAAACTGTCTTTACAGAGGGCTACAAATCACTCTCCTGTTCTTTAATTCCAGCTGGGTGCTTCCAGAGTCAATCCAGGTTTCTAAAAGCTGCTATAATCGATGATGTGAAAAACAAATTCATGACATCTTTTGATTTATCAATACAAGCCCCAGAGCCTAAACAGGACACGATGAACTCACTAACCTTCTCATCCAGAAACTAAGAACTACTATCGATTTTCCCCATTGCAATCCCACAGCATCATTGAGGGGTTTTATATTGCTTCAAGGGAGCGTTACACAAAACAGTGAAGATCATAGACAATCTTTCCTCAGCTAGACAGTTACTAGGGCATCAGCGGTGAAATAGTCGTTGAGATTTATTTAGAAACAAAAACGCATTTCAATTAGACATATTACACAATGCTATTTGGGCTGTCGCATCCAGAATTAAAGTTGTGTTTACAAAATATATGTCTGTGTACGGTGCATATTAATACATGCATATATATAAATTAATAAATGGTTATGTATATTTTTAATTATTGGTAAATATATATATACACATCAATAAAGAAGTATTTCCTAAATATATATACACGTTTGTGTGTGTGTGTGTGTGTGCGCGTGCGTTTAAAAATACAACATTAATATGCACAATACACAGAGTATATAGGCCTTTTTATGTACAGTAAATTAACAAACTTTATTCTGGATGCGATGACATCCCTATATGTAAACATGCATACAAGACTTTTGTAGTGCAAGGTAGGACCACAACTGAAATAAGGGCTCAGTCACCCAATAATTAATAAAAAAATATAACGAGTATAAAATTGCTTAATATGGCAAAGTGTATGTTATCTACACGTTTCGAGAAAGTCACACATGGCTATATAAGAGGGGGAAAGTTGCAGATTGCCATTTTAAACATTTGGTTTAGGCATGATTTATACATGTAAATTGACCAACATGCACTCCCTCATTTAGAATAAACTAGATCCATCAACTTTAAAACAAGGGAAACTTTATGCGTGCACACCTTGTGGAAATTTTGACTGAGACCCTTTTTGTCCAAGTCAGTAAGAACAGTTGTACACGCATGTTACCAAATGAGATCCAATGTTGTTGGATAAACTCGACAAAATTACCTCAACCCACAGGACTCTGTGAGTCTGCCATTTAACTTGAGATATACGACCCCATTGGCTGTCAGTGAAAGTTAGGTCAGTGGGTTATCAGAGTGATGCGTTATGACAGGAGACAGGGAGGGTCACAAGCTGTCCAACCTCATCCACAGCACATTTACAATAATAGCAGCACACCCGCAATACACATCTCCTTATACTGCTGTCTGCAATAGACAAACAGGCTCCATCTTCAACTTTAGCTCTAGATAACAAAGAATCACCCAGAATGCACTGGGCCGCTATCACTGCAGGGGCATTAACAAAAGCCAAACAAATCGAAAGATAAATAAGAGCCTTTTTTTAATATTTTGCCTTTAGTTTTACACAGGAAAAATATCTGTGTAATGAGATTCACACTCCATATTGAAAAAAGTTGCTTGTCCGCTACTTTCAAGAACTCCAGTGATATTAAGATAGCTACTGAGCTCCATGTCTCCCAACATAGTGCACTTACTGGCCTGTTCTCTGGAAAGGAGAGAGCCGAGAAGAGCGAGGTCTCATCCATCATAAAAGGTCTGTCAGGATTAACCAGGCCTCATAACTTCTCAGTGCCGAGCATTGGTGTAAACCTTCCCTCCCCTGCTTTTATCATCCAAATCCCAACCATCCATTCTCCGTATCAGTCATTATGTGCAGCCTGCCGCTGACCTCACACTTCCAATTAATAACAAAAGAATAAGTCAACACTGCCTTCTTAAAGTGCATGCACAGATGTAATCTTTAACCCAAGGTGCAATGGGAGTAGCTGGTAGTTATGAAAAACAGGACCGGTAGAACATGGAGGAGGAGGTGTCCATTTGAAATTATGATTTTGAAGACTCGTTGCTACCAGGATTCATTACAACACAGGAAGTGTGGGCTCACATGAACCAAAAAGTATAATTTTTTTAAGATAGTCAGATAATACTCAGGAGGTCGACCTAAAGAGAATAGATTATATATCAGCATATGGATCGAATAGGTTCTTATTTGAAAAAACGATATCGCAATTTTTATAATTTAACCAATCAAAATAAACCAATCAAAATAAACATAACACATAAAAAACTCGATTTTTTAAATATTTTAAAGACAGAGTTATCCGTTTTTGCAAATAAACTCTACAAATACACTGACAAAAATTCTCTGCTTGATTAAAAGATGAAAAAAGATTTAATGGATGACATTATATATGTACATACATATATAATTATAAATTATATAAATATAAATACAAATATAAAAATATAAAGATAAGTAACGTAAATAATATATATTTATATGAATATAAAACACACTTGTTTAAAACATGTACTGTATAACATATATAAATAAACAAGGATTTTTGTCTGTTAAAAAGTTTTTACAAAACAATACTCCAAGCTAAATTTGACACAGAAATAAAGAAAATATTTTTGAAACGAAGTAAGAAGAAAACTTTTAAAATAAAATCATAGTGTAATCATAGAGTCATATGAGACAAAGATGTCAGTCGACAATCCAGCAAAAATATTAACAACCACAATACATTCTTTCACTCAAATGTAACAGTAAAATGTAAACAAAACCCATTCAACTGAACTCAACTAAATACACCCAGAAACACTTAACCATGGTTGGCCCTGTCATATATCCCAAAACAAACCTGAGGCTCAAGTCTTGCACGTTTGAGGCGAAAGATAAACAGTGAGTGAAGTCCACACAATTAACACCATCTAAAGAGCTTGTATATCTCTCCCATCTCTCCCCTACCGGCCATTTCAACCTCCACAAAGCCTCAAACCTGTCAGAGCTCATTCCATTTACACGACTGACAGTTGAAACGCCCAATCATGCTTGACTGGCAGGCAGGACATCCTAAACCGTGACCTTACTGTCGACCTTTCAACCCTAGCAGTCAGGTTGCCAGACATAAGGTTGAGAGAACGTTTCAAGATAGCGTCTCGGTTAACAAGAAAATATTGAAATTCAACCATGTCCAGGGTTCCTGTCTCATACTGAGTTTTTAATCTGTAGACATTCCCCTTGGTGTGGCTTTCGAACATCTGCCACTCATAGAAACAAAAACAAGGCAATATGTGGTGAAAATGTCGTAGACTTTCAATTAAACGTGTACTATGGTATATAATGAAGTACCTATGGGTAAGATTCTCCAAAGCCCATTGAGATCCAGCGGAGGGGAAAATTAGAGTCGTTTGGAAATCTCGGAGGCGACGATCTCTCTATCTGGATCTCTGGTCACGGTTTAGCAAGATCAAGTGAAGAAGAACCTCCCTCTTTCTCACACTCTTTTGTGGGCTGCAGGTTTTTGAGAATTAAGCATAAAATAAGCGTAACCGGCTCCATTGAGCATGCTCTCTTGTTCATGGAACGAGATTAATGAAATTCCCACACAGTGCCAAAGTGAACAAATACCTACCGTCGCTGTGTCAGCCATTAATATGGCTTGTTATTGTTGGCTCGGTTTTGACAACAAAACACAGAGACCCTCATAAAAATTTACATCACAACGCCAATAAAAAGAGGCCATGTCAAGGTAATTTCTGACTGCTGTTAAACTTCATAGCATTAAAAATCAAAACATTTATGAAATGGGGGTTATGATCTTTGATAAATATTGGCATGATCAAGAACGAAGAGAAACTCTGTGTGCGGTAAACCTGAAATCTTCAAAGTGATCTTCTAAGGCGATATCAGAAAAGCCGCCAGCCGCATCGACTTGTAATCGGTCTTACTCTTTTCATGTTAACATCTTGGCTACATCCATCAGTCAAGATAGCGGTGCACAAAGTGGAAGTTTCACTGATGGCTGGGTAATATGCTAATCTGATTTGGGTAAGAGCCAATGATGTTTGTTGTTTTTCAAGCCTTTCCTTTCCAGCTCTTTCAGAGATAACTGTGAGCTACAACGCAGAAAAAGAGAAGTGGGGAGGGAAAGAGAGGGTGGAATAAAGACAGAGGGAGGGAAAGAGGGAGAGAGAGAGGCGCCACCCCATGATGTTCAGCAGAAAACATTTTAATTGCTTCTGCAATTAAGCAAGACGAGTCAAAAGCCGAGCACGTCTGAAAACTCCCCGCGGCAAGACGTTAATCTGCTTCCTCGGGCAAACTCTTCGTCATTGGAAAGCATAGCAAAAGAAAATCTCTCTTTTAGAGCACCGAGAAATTAATAAAGAGACAATGAAGGCACACAAATGTACGTCAAAATAAAAAATATGTGCATTTACGATGTGTGTTACGGGATAAGATCTGTCTTAAGAAGATATACTTGGGAACTATAGCTGGAACAAAAAATGGATTGTATGTAAAAACCTTCTCACACTATGCAGGATGTATTACAGAGCAGTTGTAAAACTAAAATTAAAGTTGAAACCAAATGGCCCCCTGAGGCGTTTAGTTATGTTGAAATACTTTAACATGGAAGGATTTCAGATATGAATTTCACCTGTAAAGTTTAATTGGCCCAACTCGGCCAAGGTGTCATGAAAACACATGAATCGGCTGCTTTAAAGGTGAGTTTTACAAATGGGCGAGAGAATTAAGGCTTGCCTTAACAGATCAAGTTTGTGGATGTTGGCTATGGATCCTAAATTCAAGCTTTTCTAAGAGAGCTCAAATGTGCAATTATGACACTTCTGTATACAGATCAAATACAACCTAGCCATAACATTAACTCTGCGCAATGCAATGAAACACCTAAAAAGGAGACATTTTGGGTCCGAGGACTTGAATGAAGACATCACGGCTGTGGCCGTGCACTGACACACACGTGCTTCATACACACAGATCTGGGTGGTACATTAGAGAGAGGGGAATGATATCGGTCTCGGAGATCTTGTTCAGGAGATTACAGCACAAAGCGTTTCATTAAAGGGATTAAGCGGTAATTTAATCCTCCGTGGATTCACTGCGGGCTCAAGATTATGGAATGTAAAGAGCTTTTGGCTGAACATCTTTAAACTTTATTTGCTTTAGCATTTATACAATATAAAGCTCACATTTCTCGAAACACGTGACGGTAAAACTTCACACCGTTTTGTCAGTGAATCTTATCAATTTAATCAAGGTCGATTTAACCAACCATTTATGCAACCTGTTATGATGCATGCACTTACTCTCCTGAAGATGTGAGAAATTACTGATATAACTATATCCACATTTTCTTTTGTATTTGTAATGGCCATTTCTTGATAAAATGCCTTGTAGACAACTTCATAAGATGTAAACACTGGTCCAGAAGCACTTCCGGTTTCTCCTTAAATTATTGCATTTTAAATGCTTGCATATATAATCTTAAAGGTATTCAATCTTATCAATTAAAAGCGTGCTCATACCGAGTACTGGAGACCATTACTTTTGTTCAAATCAAAACAAGAAATGTGTGAACTCCAAATCAAGTCGGCCTCCGACTGGGAAAAGATCTCCCCCAGAACCTCAAGTCTATTCCAAAACCAACCTCCCTTTCAGTGCGGCCGATCCATTAAAAGCGTGACTGGAAATAAAACACTCACCTTCTTAGAAAAGCACACTGAATCCTAAGAAACGCACAAACTTAAATTGACAAGTTTTAAAAACATCACACTTTCCGCTCCTTTCTGTGGCCTCTCACGCTCTGTCTGACAGTCACATGTGATGTGATGCACACAGCTGGACATATGTTAACATCGGATTGTAACAACCACAGCATAGGTGATCCATCCAGCTGCACTTGGAGTTTCCACGTGCAATCACTTCTGTCAGATGGAGTACAGCAGGGTGAGGACCTCGGCTAAAGCGGATCGGCAACAGGATTAGGGATTTTTCCTGAAATCTAATGAAATGCCATAACTCAGAGCAGAAGAAGCTTGTCAACGTTTTCTCTCGGCTGTTAGAAGAGTTCGGCTGATGCCAGCTTCACAGCTTCAAGTCATTTGTTAGCTTTTCCAGGCATCTGGCACATGACCTTGAGAGGGCCACATGCTGCCCAAATGTGCCCTGATCACAGAGCAGGTTTCTGCTTCAGGTAAGAGATTTCCATGGAAAAACATGATTTAAAAAATTCGACGTATGCATCCTTCAGTCAAACTTTTTATGCGTAAGCAGATGAATTTATCCAAAGCAAACACATCGCTCTACAACCTGAGCTAAAGCAATCAAGTATCAAAATACTTGAATGAGCTGACCTTGCCTATAATTTGACCATTATCTATCCAAGAGATCACAATGAACATTTATAAACATGATCTAATCTAAATCAAAACCTTAACCAGATACAGCAAACCAACACGACACAAACCCACAAGAATAAACCATGACCTTTAAAGGAGTTCCTCTGACATCACTTCCCCTGGAGTGTCATTATCCGTTTAATCTCTGCTCATCCCTTATCTGCTAATTAGTTAAAATCAATTACAGCTCTTTTAGCTCTATGTGTTAGAACATTACAAATGTTTTTGTTTTAGCAATCTCAATTACAAGCAGTCACAATGTGACAAAGCATTAAGAAACTAAATCTACTGTATAAATATAACTTTGAAGAAAAATATAAATGTGCTAGTGCAAGTTTGTGCATATACATGTGAAGATGCAGCAGTGTTGGATAAGTTACTCTGTAAAAGTAATGAATTACTAGTAACTTATTACATATTCAATAGTCAAATTAGATCCTGTACAAATTACTCCCCCAAATTTTTTTAATTATTTGTTACTAATTACTTTCTATATCAACCTTGCTTAGAATTGATTCAAGGATAGACATGAAACGGCTTATTTACTTCATTCAAATACATAATAAATAACTTCATAAATTATTCTTATTAACTGACCAAAGTATACAAATGTGAGAAGGGTACATTAAAGCATACATTTTAAAGTTAGATTAATCATTTTGATGTAATTTCCACTATTAAATATATTACACAGTATTTAGTGAAATTACATCAGAAGTAACTGTAATTAAACTAAATACAAAATAAGAGTAATCCCTTACTTTACTTTATCAAGGGGAAAGTAATTAAATAACGATAACTAGTTACACCCAACAATGATGTGTAGTGTAGATGGTTTCAGCAACAACATATGTTATGTTTCCCAAACTTAACATCTGGTAGACCTCCGCAAAGAATTAGTAACTGTTGAGTGGTTATAATTCAATTGAATACAATTAATATACAATAACATTTATAAAAATTGGCTTAGCTTTCCTGTAGCTCAGTGGTAAGAGCATGGCGCAAACATCAGCAAGTCGAGGGTTCCATCCCAGGGGATTGCACATACATAAAAAACAAATGTATAGGATAATGCAATGTAAGTCGCTTTGGATAAAAGCGTCTGCCAAATGCATAAATGTAAATAAATTAATATTCATGTAAAGTAAATTGTTATTTTACTAGACTCTAGCCAGACAGATATCCAAACTCAGTTTGGAAGTTAACATTAGGCCAGGTGCATGAGTCAGATGACACCGTGTATACACTGCATGTATAAATAAAACGTGTAGTTATTTATCGATTTAACACTAAATTAGACTTTCATAAAGGAAAAGAAGTATGTATAGTCGATGTATCTACTGTGGCTAGAACCAGTTGACAATACTATTTCGCTCTGGGGAGCTGAAACGTTGCAATGGGTCTCGCATTTCTCCAAACATGAGGACATAACTGAAACCCTTGAACTTGATGCAACATGTAAGTAATGACGGAAAAAGTCTTTCTGAAAGCGTTGGAGTGTTTAAACAGTCCACCATCATCACTCCAGCTGTTCAACCTGCTAATTGATGCCGTTATTACTCATTTCGAACAGAAAATAAACCAAAAGAAGTGGGTGATGACATTCACAATCCCGCGGCAATGGTCACACGCTCACACGTTCGCACAAACGCAATCCCTCTAAGTCAGGACGTGTTCTTAATAAAGGCTAGAATAAAAACGATGGCTTGCGCACACATCTGGAGCTCAGCCTGATTATACACTTGCTTCACGGCACCCAAGAGTCAAGACCTCACGTCCGTTCGGCAGCTCGAGAACGTACTGTGTGGAAGATAAATTCTAAACATGTCCAAACGGGACGCGAAGAAAACTGAGGCATCAACCTTTGGGTCTAGGGGGAAATCTGACACCGACTGTATCCCCATCCTGGACAACCGCACAAACACAAACCGCAGCACTGGGAGCAGACACACTCAGAGGGTGTGCAAATCAAACTCCTGCCCCCTTCTGTGCACACAGCCCTCTCTCTCTGCGTGCATGCGAGTCTATTGGCGTCTTCTCTCTTGCACTCAACCCACGTTTGTCTTTTCCACAAAAAAGGACATGCAAATGCGCCGTTTCCCCTCTTCTCTGGGAAACGCCACGGGGGCTCTGGGATAGAGAAATTAAACAAAGTCGCTGTGATGCATGTGGCAAAGTGGTAATAAAGTATTCATTAACAGCCATTCAGACGCTAAGCGAGGCGACAAGTGGTCGAGTTAAGAAGTTAAACAGAGACTTTATGCCGCAAAACCTCCCCTGGGCTTATATATTTACAAAACAAAGGAGCTCCATTGACGGGTCCCGCGGTGCAGTGCACCTTGCTCGGGGGGAGACGGGCTAATGTGAATGGGACGCAGAATCAAGTGCGTTTACCTAGAGAGCGGTCTTCACTTTGATGTCAGAGGAGTGTGTAAACAAACACGCACATTAGCATTCGAGGGACTTAAATGTGTAGATATTGGACATTTCTAAAGAATTCCTTTAAACTGTATTTCATGCACACGTTGAATGCCTTTCTTTCTTTTGCAGAACACAAAAGAAGATATTTTGAGGAACGTTGGTAAACAAAACTCCTATTGACTGTCATTGCATGGACACAAAACCACTCAGACATTTCTTGAAATATCTTCTTTCAAGAAAGTAAGGAAAACACAAGGGCGAAACAAATGATGCCATCATTTTCATTTTTGTGTGAATCCCTAAACTTGGATTAAACACTCACATTCATTTACAATTCTTTGTTCTTTATATACATACGCTTATTGTGTGCATCAAAGTGTGTGTGTGTGTGTGTGTGTTGTGTGGCACTCATTGATGGGAAAATAATGGCCCAGTGCCAGTCACAAGCCCACCCCCAGGTCTCCCAGAACGTGAATGAATTGTTGTGAATGGAGCGATGAACCCACACAAATGCCCTCTTCCCACTCACGCCAGCTCGCCCGCCCGCCTTATGGAATGGAGTGCGGGGGCAAGACGAACGACAAAAACAACAACAACCACCACAACAAGGGAAATGATCTGCGCCGCCCCTTCCCATTCTACCTTTCGCACCCCAAGGACCACAACACGCCCCCCCCCTCCAGGCCAATTCCACAGCCCACAGGGAACTTGAACAGTTGTTGTGGTCACAAAGCCAAACCTACACCCTTTCCCACCAGGAAGAGGGGTGGGATGTGGGTGGAGGGTTAATGGTAGAGAGGGAGGGCCTGGCACGGCTTCAATAAGAGCAGATTTGAGCTCATCTCCTTCCATGACAATTGCCACCCACCCGAAAAACACGCAGTGTCGGGCGACCGAAGAACGCAAATCAGCATCTCAATGAGGGCATCAAAGACTCTTGAAGAAGGAGCAGATGATGAGTTCCTCTTTGGTGGACACTTTACAAACGTTGTTTCATCTCAACATCCTTGGTTGAAATTGAAGGAACATGTTAAGGAAGGAAGAGGGTTAAAGAACATTTGAACGAATTATAGATGACTATGTCATTATTACAATTCAAAGTTACGGAGTAAGTAATGAAGATGGACAGATCTAGTGAAAGCATTGATAAATGACTGACACTTCGCTGATTAATGATGTTGAGCTCATTAAATACAGACGCTCTCGACCCCAACCCACAGAGGGGTCAGATGCTCTCCACATCATCTTTGGAGGGTATTTACGAAGGAACTCGGCAACTGGGTTGTGATGAAGAACTTATAATAGCATATGTTCTGCTCGACAGAACATTTTATCAAGTAGATGTTATGGAATTATTTTTTAGGAACTTCTAAACATTTTGATGCGGTTCATATCTACAGTACAAACTCAACAGATGTGAAAAAATCCAAGCTCACAATTCAGTGAATATCGCTGTGCTGTTTCCAAGCATTCGACAATTCAATTTTAATGCGTTTAAAAAAATATGGGGCAAAATTAGCCATTGACTTCCACTAAAACCCGAGCCATATGTACAGACTTGAAGAAAAAAATCCCTTAAAATTGATTTAATCCTTATGCCATCCCAGATGTACATTCTTAAAAATAAAAGTTCTCAAAATGTGTTCTTCACAGCAATGCCAAAGGAGTATCGTTTGTGTTTGAATAAAATAGTCCTTAAAATAAAAATTTCTTCCTTACGCTTTTATTTATTAAACCTTAAATCCAAAAATGTTCTCCTATGGCATTGTAAAGCATCTTTATTCCTTCCTACTTTGCTACTTTACATTCTCTTACAGCTTACAAATAAGAAAAATGGTTCAAAATTCTGTTTTAGAATTCCAGTTGCATTAAATTGGAATTGAGAAATAAATAATGTTGAATTTATATTCAACTTTGCAGACACTGAAACTGCTGGCCAGCCAATGGTGGCTGTTAGCCAATGCCCTGGTCAAGACCCAATTAACTCTTGCTAAAATCACCTCTCACCCCCCACGGAGCAGTCTCGGCTATTTTCCACACAAACACGCACAACACCTGTCACTCACACACTCTTAATCCAACAAGACCATCGTTCTATCCGACACTTTAATCCAGAGAACATTAGCATTAAATCTAAATATTCTCCGTGTACGGTTGAATTCAGAGCCACATGCAGATATTTTCAAAGTTTTTGCTTAGGTTTCCTAGACCTCTTTAAACAACTACTGTATAATCCAGTAATCTGCTTTACTTAAGGTCACAGTTCACTTTAAAATAAACAACAACTTACATTAAAATATCAAGGCTACCTTTAGTACCATTAAAATTTTATTGAGAATTTTAACTGATGACAATTAACATCTTCATGAGCTTCTCATCTGAAATATGCTCTGGAAACATTCCTGTCTGTTTTCATGAGAATTGTGCAACTTATATTTGCATACTTAATTGCAAATAAAACATTTTATTCACAAAGAGAACAGATGGAACAGCAAAAAGTGGTGTAGGATGGCATTTCGGTCTTCTGCTGGGCAACAACTGAGCTCAGAACAAAAGCGAAACCCAAAACCCCCAGAAGCACACAAGTGAGAGTCCTGAACAGACACTACATTAAACCAAACACCACTCTTCCTGTGAGAGTTGCAAGCGTGCCCTTCTGCCACCCCAAGAATTCTGAATATTCAACCTTCCTGAGAATCCCCCATCAACACATCAGATGTGAGGAGACAAAGAGTGAAAGTCACACAAAGCAAATCCATATTCTTATTGCTGTAAAGAAAAAATTACCGCAGTTTTGAAACACATCAGACTAGAGGACTGGAATAAACTGTTGTATAAATTTAGCTGACAGTCACCTACAATTTCTCTTCCCTCATCAGTATTAAACACTTGAGCATGCGAGAATCTGTGGAGAGTATGAGAAGGAAAATACTGATTTTATTCCCTCCAGGTGCTCACAATCACATACACATCAACTTCTAAAGTGTGTGAACAGACCATCATGCAACACACAAACTGACCCATGCGCACAATCCACGTCCCAAAACGAAACAAAGCCCACCCATGTGACATCTAAAATGCAGATGCACAGCCACATATCATATCCCACAATTGCTGCGTCACATAACAAGCAGATCTCCTTCTTTTCTCTCTCTCCACTCAAGTTGAACCTGCTGACCTGAAGCTCATGTGAAAGGGCGTCATAATCCACTGACCTCACTCCAAGCGCTCGCCGTGCATGCTCTGGTTTGTGAGGGGTTTTAAAGGTCCAGCTGCTGTTGTGTCCGAGCACTGATGAGATTCAAACGGGAAGCATTACAATGCAGCTGCAGGGATTACAGCGTAGATCTGTGGGAACCCTGAGCTCATCATCATATCACTTCAATTACTGAATCACATCGACTGGTGCGGTCGGATACACTACAGAGAATGTGGGTCAAAACGAGAAAAAAACGACAGAGGTCATATTTTATATGACTCCTCTGCAGCGGTGAAGTGGCTTCCGCGAGGGTGTCAGAATTAGTGACAAACTATTATTTTATTCAATCCTCAGAACACAAAAAAAGCATATTCAGACGTTTTATAAAAACACTGATTCAACTTTTAAATCATCAACCAACTGCGTTATTGTTAGACCCTGTCAACCAACTCAAGGTCTTCGGAAGGACTCTTCCTGTTTACGGGCCACCAAGTTCGTGCTACTTATCTTTACCAACAGCAGCTATTTTAATACCAGGACTATGACCTGGCCCATTTTGCATGTGAAGGGCAGAAACACCCTCGCGGGGTGAATGCTCTCCCTGTTTTGAATGCCAAAGGACCTTAAAGTGGATCTGAGCGTCCTGAAACCCAAAGAGCTTTGGAGGAAATGGTTTAGCCATTAAGAAGAATCTCCATCTCTTTTCTTCTTATAGTGCATCTGTCTATTCATCCGCTACAGATCCCTTCTTGCGATCTGCTCGCAAACTCGGGTCTGAGCGATCTTTACCTTCTCAAACACAATAAGTCCAGTGTTCCTCTTCTGAAAAGCGGATACTTTAAGACCTGGAAAACAAATCATCCTCAACTGACTTCATTTCAAATGACCTGATTTAACATGACAACGCAGAATAGTTTGCAAGGATCGGATGTCGTTCAACACTTATTTGAAGGACAAAAGTGATCACTGTCCAATTGGACATTTGGAGACGCTTTTTCAAGAGTCAAATGTAGAAACGGCTGCTTTTTAAAGGCAAGCGACAGTTGTTTGGTTGGGTATTCCATATTCTCACTTGTCTATAAACTGTCCATATGCGGTTGTGATTTTGGTCATAAAAGTGTGGTTTTCCTGGCTTGCATACATACGGGTAATGGGCTGAGCACATCAATTATACTGTATTATGTCTATATTTGTTATTGCAGTATTGGCTGTAAAAGGCAATGGGACGTGTAATGTTCAAGAGCGCTCCGGCCAAAACCTCACGCCTCAAAACCCACCGCTGCTATTTTAAGAAATTAAAAGTGTTAGCGGGCAAATAAGAGCGCCACACGTTTAGGATACAGAGGTTAACCGAATAAGCAAAAACAAGCTGTGGTATTGGGCTGACTGATTTCAGTTATTTCACAGAATTTGATGAAAACTGAAGTCTGTTAATGCAGGAATACAAAGTAAGTTACTGGAATAAAAAAAGAAAAGACATACAAATATATAGTAATGTTCATAGTGTCTTTTTAAATCAATGCACTCATAAGATCAAGGAAAACAGTAAACACACATAAAGGGATAGTTCACCCAAAAAAAATCTGTCCTCTTGTCATTTCAACCGAACTATGGAGTTACCCATTCACTTCCATTGTACGGACACAAAACCAATGCAGATCAATGACCACTGTCGCCATTCGTTTACAGTCTTTCTTCAAAATTAATTTTGTGTTCTGCAGAAGAAAGTTATAAAAGTTGGACAAGGGTGAAGAAATTATGACAATTTCTTTGGTTGAAACAAAATGACAATCTTCACAAGAAGTAAATGTTTCCTCCCGAACAACATCCTCCTTGACCCCAAACCTGAACAGCAAGCATATTTCATGTCATTAAAAGCTTTGTTGGCTATGAAGTAAACTTTGAGCCCTGGTATTGCAGCACAACGGAGCGAACTCAAAGGTGCCGCCCATCTCCTCGAGAACGTGTCTTCTCTTTAACCCTATCCTGAACCAGACTTTTCTGATCACCGCCTTGGCAACTGTTAGGCAAACACCAATATTGACTTTGAACCAGCATGTGGGGGTAACACCAGACCAAACACTCTGTGGGGTGTACGAGTGTGTGTGCAGTTAAACGGGGCGATAACCCCCTGGAGGTTGGCTGGCGACAGAGATTCCTATGGCTTTAAATCAATTGTGCATGCCGGTTCACCTTTCAGTCTCACCTTTGTGAAGTGTGCAATGGCGAGGAATTGGTTTCATTAGGATAAATCACACACTTAAACCGCCTTGATTCGCATCAGACGAGTTTTTATCCTTTTGTTGAAATTGTAGACGACATCCCCCACTTGGTTCAAAATGAACCAGTGCATATACCACAAACAAAAACGGATATCTGGTCGTCTGGATGCAATCACCTGAAAATTGATCGTCACCGAATCAGTGTCGTTTCGCTCACCGTGCTAATCCATTTCTACAGCAGACCAAACAGGATTGGATTTCTCCTAAACCTGATATGGAAAAGGTACCACACATCTGCCTCTGGTTTGGACGCCCTCCCCATTGGCATCACGGGAAGTTTGCCCTGGGGAGCGTGCACAACGAGGGGGAAGGAAGTTGTGAAGCTCAAAGAACAATTAAGATGTTTTCGATTTACTCCCCGAGTGGGTTAAAACCGCTTTACTAGAAAAGTGAGCCCCATTCGTGTGGGGGGGTCACAACTCCTGACCCCTAAAGTGGGTTGACGGAGCAAATCGATTTGGAATGGCATCGTAGACTGTCGGACGCGAACCTCTTGTTACAACGGCAAACATATCAACTTAACGACTTCAAATCGCCTCAGTTTGGCCTAGTGTTTGAGTCACAAATGTCTTAAATTATACCATTGTAAAGTGGAAAGCAAACCTAAAGGTGATAACTTTTTTAAAACCAGTTGACGTACCGAGACGACTTACAAAGAGGGGTTGGGTTTTACATCTTGAAAACTTCGGAAGACTATGGAAGTCGAGGAAAGTGGTTAAATGATCATATAATGTGTTTGGACCGAGCTCAGATGAGACGAGAGGTTTATGCGTCTGGTACCGGGTGTGGTTTTGACATTAATTAGCACATTCTTGTTTGTTCTGCGAGGCGTTATGAATGGAAAACAGTTGGCCTGCACTTTGGGTGGACGGCAGGTGCTGTCTTATGATGAGGTTTGCGCTCGCTCTCCAAACCAATTAAAAGACCCAAATGTGTGATTGGCTCAGGAGCTCTGCGGCTGCAAAACCCAAACTGCTGCGACCAACCTTACAGCACAAAAACGGGCAAGCAAGCAATGCATCAGCTTTTCCTGACAAACAAAACTACAAATCCAGATTCTCGGACTAAAAAGTAGATTACCCCAAAACTAAAATTCTGATCATTAGGTTTTCACTCTCATGTTTCTCCAAACCTGTATGCCATTATTTTTCCCCATACACAAAAAAAGTCCATGACAAATATACAACTTTTGGCATGAGTCTTGTTTGTGGTCATATTGATACGTTATTGTAGAAATGTGCCCCAATCTGTAAAAACTCAGCTAAAGTCTTTTTTTGCGATTTACTGTTTTCTACATAAAATCCTCTTACACAATGTTAAGAACATTCTGTGAAAATAAAACCTTGATAACATTAAAGGGGTCAAATGAAAAGAAACATAGACGCAGTAAATCACAAGCATATTGTACGATGAACACAAAGGTGGGTAAATAATAAAAATGTAATTCTCATTTTGGATGACCCATTTCTTTAACCTCATTAGATCGCCGATAGCAACATACAGTACCATAAATACCGCACCAACAATTTGAACATTGAGGTACGTTCTAATCAAAGACTGCGAGCCTTAAAATGGGCGTACACAGACATGGGTTCTTGCGTCTCACAGCACCAAATGAGAGACCAATATTTCTAAATCCTTCAAAAATGACTGGATCTACAAACATGCTCAGTGGAGTGTTAAATCCATCTTGATTAAAGCGGAAAGAGCCTTGAATACAAACTGCCCCAGTCTCCGTAATTAAGTCCACAAGTGCATTCTGGTCAGAGCTTGGCAAACAGTCCTATATCCTGCTCCCTGATCTCAAGCATCTAATCGCAGACCTGATCTCCAGCAGTGTAGACCCGCGGCACATTGATGTGCATGGCTGATCTAGACAATCTAACTCTAGACTCTATTGCCTGGCCTATTGGACACACTTAAAAATAATAAATAAAATAAAAGGTTTCCGAGCTCACCATATTATGACTTTATGCACTGACGTTACACTATATCTACTCATATTGGTCCATACGTCTAGTTCTTGCTTTGTCATTGAAAATTAGTATAAAAGAGGCCAATGCACGATCAGGCTTCGCAATTCGGATGAGTGCTTTAAACACTTAAAATTTCCAGACTTCTTTCCGAAACTAGTGGACTGGAACTAGTCAACTATTGTTGTATTATGAACCACAGACTTCAAAAGGCTCACTTAACTGCAAAACCCTACTTGGAATATATATTGTATGGATACATTTCACTGTGTACTCTATATATCTGTGGAAATCAGTCCCTGAAGGTTTATCCGAAATGATTTCCTCTCTTGCGTTTCATCTGCTATTGGTTATTCCAGAAATGTGCTTAAATACATACTACTGAAATAACTGACAAGGCATGTTCAATGTTCTATACATTTTTCTGACCCGTGTTGAAAGTTAGCAATGATGTTATTACATCTCTTGTTTGTGTTTTTAATTACTCTGACAAAGAACGAAAGCGGATGCAGCTGGATTTAAAACAAACCCACGTTTGACGGCAAAGCCATTAGAGACGCACCGACGGTTTCCACTCATTCAGCGTTGTCGGCTGAACTGAAGAATCCGTCTACGCTGTACATTTACCAACCCAAAACATTTCACCGCCTGCGCTCATTTATCAACTCATCAAATTCAGTCATGAAAACCAGAAGGCACCATGTGAGAAAATGATATTCCAGAACGTCCGCACGCTTCCTCAGAAACCACAGGCCCAGAGACAAAAAAACAAAAGAGCAGTTCATAAAAGCCAAAAAGAAAGATGCTTGACCTTACCTTTGAAGGAGAGATAGACCCGGGGGGAATTCTGAGGGTCATTTTCCAAACCCAATGTCAGGACACATAGAGCCAGGAGAATCTGGACTGCCCAAGGACTCTCCAGCAGCATGGTGCATCCGTTGAGATCCGACACGATTCACAAAGGTCACTGAAAAAACACACAATATTGTCAGTTTCAATAACTTCATAACAGAAACAAAAAATATTTCTTCTGGTAATTTCTGGTCATCTAACTAAGATCCCACAATCCAGTTAAACAACGCACAAAACAACTTATACATTATAATGCAGGCCATAAATCATAAAACCACAACAATATGTCACAAAAAAGGCTTTAACCCAGATACGTCCCAGAGAATTTTAAATGTAAATGTTTTAACTCCGCGGTCCAGTGTGCTTTAATAAGAGGAGGCCCTGTGCAGTAAACACTTCACCCAAAAACAGGGTTTTGGTTACATTTGTTTGAAACATACAGTAAAGGGATATTCCCCACAGGACGTTTACAAAGCTCAGTGCCGTCACATACTCCATCTCTTTCAGATGGAGAAGAACAAGGCTGCCACCCATAGAGGGACCGGGCTCACGTTGCTGAAGGGTGACGTGACATTAACCTTAAAACCCTAATTCTGCACAGAGATAGTTGAATCAACGTTACCAACCCCACAGTACTTGCATTCATCATGGCTGTAAACCTGACGCGTTTTAAAAAGTATTGCTGGTGGAAGACGAGTCGTCCAAAAAACTGAGCCGAGCGTTTATGATTGGAAGCAGCTGTTTAAACCTCAGCTATTTGAAGGCAATTTGTTAACTGTCCCGCTGTTTATCTAAATTCTCTGCCTCTCTACCTCACACAAGCCAGTGAAATTAAACAACAATTATACGGACACAAGTGCACACAGACACACATTCTCACAAATATACAGCGAATGGACCTAAGCCTACTGTTTTAAATACATCTGTAAAGACACTTCATTCTGTAACGAGTGAATTTTATGGGATTGAGTTTAAAGTCTCATTTCAATTTATTTTTTAAATACAGCTCGAAGATTAAAAATGATTACTTTTCAAATATTCTGCATTTATTAAGAGTATTCAGCTACAATATCTTATTTTATTTCACTTTATTGAACATGCATGAACTATTTTCTAGGATCTAGTATTTTATGACACCATGCCTCAATGAAAAACTTCCTTTAGATGAATAAATTAGAAAAACATGCAACTAAGCAAACTTTCCACAATGCAAGCAATGGCACTCAGTAATTCAAATGCAAAACATTTTTTTTAACAAAATAACACGTTGCAAAAGTGCATGATCAATTTTTATCTAGCATAAAATGATTAAGCACCCATGTACAAACAAGCTTGCATCTTTTAACAAAGTTGAAAGACTTGGAACTCAACAGACTTTAAATGAACTCTGTCTGTACTTGGCTTGTAAATTGCACTTCTCTAGAAAAATGTTCCAAGTTAACAAGCTTAGTAAAGTCTCTTGACTGAGAGATCTTGATACTGTTTGTTTTTACCACTATCGTTCACTACAATTCTGCATAGATTGAGAGCTTATTTGTGGCTGTTATCATGTCGTACCATACAACCACTGCATATGTTCTATGAAACCAGTTTTTTTTCAAGTGTATTTCATGCCACACAGTGGAGAATTGGAGATAAACTACATTGACTTAAGTGGCTATTGTGCAGCTAGTTTATATAGAGATGTTAATGTTGCGCCAGCGCGCATACACTCTACAGACTTAGAAGAACAGAAGGAACTGAATAAAAACAGTGTGCGGAGAGAAGAAAATATGCATTAGAAAGCAGAAAAGATCAAAAAGTTAATATTAACATCATTTAGCGATCTGTTTGTATGCAGTAATATTGTGATATTGCGCGCAACTCCAGAGATCCTTCACATTTTCTTTAAAGAATAAATGTATAATAAAGTATTATGATAGAGACAACAAACAATATGCGCTATTCTTGAATATGATACAGTTTTCATATAGCATAAGCTTACAACAAATCATGAAGACGATTATACGTCGGCACTCATTATGCCATATTTGGTTAATAGGAAATTCATTATTATGACAACACAGGTGATTCAAAAACACCGTAAATCCAAATGATTTTAGAAATACAATTTGTGCGTAAAAGTGTCTCGTAATAAAAACACTGCTATACAAATACGCAAACAAATTAACATTGGTTTCACTACAGTGACCACAGTTTATACACGACATCTGAATTAAAACTATGACCATACAGACATTTATACTAAAATAAAATCATAGTTAAAATCACAACTATTAACCGTAAAATAAAATACATGCTTGCGTTTTACCTGACTGCTCCAAACTGCCCAAAGAAACTTTGAGTCCAGGAGTGAATCCAATGAAACGCCGTTGAGTTTCTCTGTAGTCTATGTCCCAGAAGGTATAGTCCTATAGTGAGCACCTGAGCGCGGTGTGCTTCCTATCTAATATAGCTTTCATCTGGTACAATTGTTATAAAATCCGTTTGATATTGGTCTAAGAAGCGTTGTGGAAGCGTCAAAGCCACTGACAACTCCGCGTTCTTCTTCAGCGCGAGGAATATCCCCAAAGACAAGCACACTTGTGAGTTCATGCGTTCCCTCGCCCTAACTGCTGCTCAAACAGCTTGGCAGGTGGATGCAATGTCCGTCATTTGCATGTGACACGCCCACGGGGCGGAGAATTCACCTTTAAGCTCCACCCCTGCTGTTATCTTTAAAGCACCGCGTAGTGAAGTAGTCCAGTAAAACTAGGGTGAATCATCTTCCTTTTCATTCATGTAGGTTAAAGAAACTTAGAAGTTTATGGAGATATCATAAAACTATGTTTTTTATACTAAAATACTTTTCCTTCAAACTAATATTCTTATAACAATACTTGGCCAAAACAATTGTTTTCTGTTATTTTTTGATATGCCTCATTATTATTTTCAAATGATGTTGAAATTAAAATTTCAACATCATTTTGTCTTGGTATTTTGTGTTAGTTTAAATTCTACTTAAACTGAACTGAAATTCTACTTGAACTCCATATATCTACCATTGAAGTGAAAAGTGTGAGAGTAAAGACTTAAAGACAAACTCATTTTAGTGTTTGCATGTGATCTGTTGTGTTGTGAGAGCAGTGGAATTTTCCCATGACCAAAAATGCATTTGTTTACATATTAAAGGTCAAAACATGAGAATATTGTGCAAAATATGAGAGGATTTTAAGCTTCAACAATTTTCCCTAAAAGGACTGAAGCAGTGACTCTGATAAAAGTTTGTGATACTTAAATACTTTACCAGTTTTTTGCTTCTCAGGTTTTCATTTTGACGAACTCAATAAGCAATTAAATTATTTAGACTATTACAGTTTCAAACCCTAGGTCTAGTTTGCCCATGACCGTTTGTACACCGTACAAATAGCACGCACACACATTTTCTTTAAGTCCCTTTGGCTCAGGCTTTATGCTGAAACACATTCTTGCATTTGGAAGTAAATGTGTTTGCATGTTAATACATGACAGGGGGTGGTTGACAAAAGGCATGTCATTGCTTAAAGGTTAAAAATGTACCTGCACGAGATGTCAGAGAAATTAAATGTTTTCCATAAGAAGGAACAGGATTTGGGCTATATAGTATCCATACAAATGTTATAGAGTGCTCTACACTTTTGCTGTCAACAATAAAATCATTTGTGCCTCTTTTTATTTAATGTCAGGAATTTTATGAGAGCTTTGACAGAACAACCTTTGAGCAATAAAATCTTTCTCCGACTCTGCACTGCCTCAGAGTAAGGAATGATGTTTTATTTTCTTTGATGAGCGATGTAAGACATGCAGAGACAACATCGTTCACCTATTGCAAACGATCACATGTAACTCCATAAGAGCGGGTATATCTGGGAGAGATCAGTATGCATTTTGTGATGTGTGTTTTTACTGCAACAACATTTCTACATTAAATGCATTCAGTTTGTTAATTGTGTGTCAATGGTCCTCCATATCAGTTGTAGTTCTTGACATGCACATGGAAAAATTGTCGATTATGAGCTAGATTTTGTGATAACTTATTAAAGACAAACGTCTCATTTTTTCAGAAAATTATCACAGATCTTTCAGAAATTTGCACTCCATTTGGACTGTTTAATAAAATGCTTCAATGTAAACTCACTCAACATGTTCAAAAAGTAGACTCCCTAACATTCTTCGAACTTTTTAAATAGAACAAATGAGTTACTTCTGAGTCAGCACATTGTGTGGGATGGTCACACAGACTCTTCCAGACATCAGTAGGATGAAGGTTTCTATACTGCCAGTTTACCAAAACTACATATTTGTCTCCAACGTCATGAAATGATTTGCAAACTTCCACTTGAGGCTATAAATGAAAATTCACTCACTATTGTCAAAATCGATTAAAAAAGCTAATTTCAAGCTTTACGTTACCGCATGTCTTTCGCTACCCATCCGTCGGCCACATTCTTTCCCGGCCTCCTATTTAATACATTCTCCGCAAAATTCACATTACAGTCACAATGCAGACTGGATTTGGGCTGAAGAGGTTGAATGGACAGAAGCGGAGAATGTAGGATAATCTGTCCTTTTCAGTATCGTCGGACCATTCAATACCCTCTCTCCGACCTGCAATAAAACTGTTTTGAAAAACGACTTGGCAGAGGTCAAATGGAAGAACTGTTTGAATGAAAGCAGGCTGACTCTGTCTCTCCAGGCGAACTTTGACAACTTCAACAACTTATCTTTTCAGCTCAGGGAAGAGAGGAACTCTGGGGAAGAGGCGGATCTACAAGACTGTCTCTGTACCCTTCACCTCATCCTTTATGTGGAAATAAAAGACATTTCAGATGTCAGGGCTGGATGTGGAGTCCGAGCGAGCATGTGAACCTGTTTCCATCGGGCTGTTGTCTTTGATTGATTGTGCCGCATCGACTTTGACTCTCTCCTTTGGGCTTGGCCTCTGATGTGGCTGCAGAAATATTAGGGAAACGTGGCATGACTAAGGCAACAGAAATAATAGGCCTGTAAACCCTTGAGGCCTCAGGTGTTATTGAGCCTTCATGTATCTGTGAACTGTGGCTGATAATGAAGGGTGCAGACACTTTAGACACAAGTGCTCACGCTATGATTACCTGAGGGGTCAATAACCTGACACCTTTTCCCACAGCGATGGTGGGTGTAGAAATCTGAGGGCCTCTAAACGTGTGTGCTTGTGAGTTGGGAAACGTGTTTCAAATCTGGACATTCCAGGTTAAAAAGCTCACTTTGTCACACATACATTTTAATGGGACACCAAAAAATAAAAATAGAAATATATAGAACCCAGAAATATATATAGATTATCACATTCTTCAAAATATCTTTCTTTGTGTTCAACAGAACAAAGAATATCATACAGTTTGAAACAACGTTTGGGTGAGTAAATTATTTAAATTTTCATCCCTTTTATAGAAATTTAGTTTTTATGTTTTTCTATGTAGGTGTCTTAAATAGCACCGTTGAGTACACTTAGATATTTGTTTTTTCCTAAGAAGTAGTGAAAACAAATGCTTTTTATATGAAATAACTGGTGAGCAGGTGAGCAGTTAAGTAAACTTGGGGAAGAAAAGTGCACTTATTTCATCTGGGATATCTTATAAAAACTAACTAACAAAATATTTTCCTGAAGGTAAGAAAGTTTGTTGATATTCTTTATAGGAATTTATTTTTTAAATTCTGAATAAATGTGAAAACAATTTATATAAAACCAACTTTAAAATAAATGTTTTCTGATTTTTAAAACATTAAGCTCCAAAAATTCTCAAATTTAATGTATAATGTGAATAATACATATTTATATAAAAATGTATATCATTTTATTAATGTTTATTTAAAAAAAGTTTATTTGCGAAAGTGACTATGATTAAAAACATTTAAAAAATCTTGTTTTTATTATGTTTCATTGTGTTAGCTAGCTGTGTTTTTTAGTTATCATGAATTCATCAAATCAACCCAACTGCGATTTAATTGATAATAACTGAAATGCACGATTAAAAAACATGATTTTGGAAAACATTATCTGTTTTTGCAAATTAAGCTTTCTTTGTAAACTTCGTAAAGAGTCTGAAGTCATCTTTTATTGCATGTGACCTTATTGTCATGCATATTAAACCGCTTCATAAATCTGTATATTACAAGTAAATCTAAACACATGCTTTTATGAAGCCTATTTTGTCATTGCTGAATCCAACCCACATGTCACTTGGTTGATCTTCTTTTAACATCAATCCATTTTCTCATCTCTCTTCCAGTGTCCTCCGGTTTAGGAGAAATAGATAAAGATCTCAATTATGCACGGTCTGATACAACCTTATGTTCCCTTACAGAAGTACTGTAGAAAGTAACATTTGTTCACTGCATCATTGGTCTGGACCGGTCTCAGCACTAATGTTCTCGATTAGTCTCCTGTACTGGTTTTCCTCAGATGCCGGGAGACTGGAAACCAACCTGTGGCCTTTCTCATTCACAGAGGACTAAAAAGTCACTCTTGTCTCAGTGCTTAAGAGGTTCTGGGAAATGGGGCTTTATTTGTACCAGATCAAAGACGTTGTATCACACCAGTCATCTGAGTCACTCAGGAGGCATTAGCACTATTAGTGCTCGCAAATAAACACAGGGCTCAAGACATTTCTGTGGGGAATACCTATTTTCTTTAGCTTGTGGATATCAAACCCGGTCCCCCGCACCACTTTACTCACTTCTGTGAGGAGGAAAAAAGCATTCCGAGCTCAAGCTCTCATAGGTTCTCATCCTTTGGATAAATACTAATGTGCTATTGTCATATGGTTGGATATGGATGTGGTTGGAAAAAAACAGTCTTTGTTTTTTCAGACACAGCAGATCTGCTGAGAAACCAATTGTAAAGTAATTTATGAGACTGAATAATAAACTGCTGAAGAACAGCATATTTGTCTCGAAATTATTCAGCATTCGGTAAAGGAATGGATATTGAAAAATAAAAATCCATCATCATTTATTCGTGTTGCAATATTGAACGACATGTTGAATGTATGAAACACAACTTTAATTCAGAAAATGTGGTGAGGAATAGGAAGATGTTCTGCAAAACAGTAATGCTTGCTTTAATTCGATTCTTCAAAAAAAGCAATCACAGAAGAACAGTTTTTCTTTCCATTGTGCATTTTTAGAGCTTGGCTCTTGTAGTCCAGTCCGGTTTCTCTTTTGTTGTGTGATAAAAAGGCGCCCGAGATTCAGCAAAACATCACATCTTTTTTTTCAAAAGACAAGAAGCCAATAAGATTGGAACAACATGAGGATTGAAGTTTTATATTTGGGTGAACTATTCCTTCGATCACAGCTCTTTGTATCTTCTTATACATGGACCAAAAAAAGATCATTAAAGCATTCTTTAATGATGGACACACATTGAGACACATTCAAGAACTTCAGACACACACACAAAACACAGCCTCAGCACTACAACAGATTAAATTGTTGAATTAATGAGTGAACATGTAGTAATCTCACAGCCTCAATAGGAACCTTATGCTTTGACAAGATATGACATAAAAAGCCGCCTGGCAGCCCGGCGGCGAAGCCGATGTCCTCTCTCTCTCATTACCATATATATGAGAAAAGTTCTCTCCTCTGCCTCTCACCTTGAGCATTCACAGGTCTTCATATCTGCTCTAAATAACTCAAAGCAGAGTTTATACATCGTTCACAAAGTTCTGATATTTTGTCTCATTTTCTCGCTGCAGCTGCTTGTCGACTTTCAAATATAAGAAGTTTTATAGAGGCTGTTCTGGCTTGGCAGAATGAAATGTTATGAGTCACTATCACCAAGGTCCAGCGTTCAGGGTGGGAACGTGAAACGTTGGACCTTCAAGGAGAAGAAAACTATAGTCCTTATGTTTCATCTACATGGCAAAGAGTGCAATATTCAAATGAAGAAAAATAGAGCTTTAATATCCTTCCAAAGGAATTAAGTGTGAGGTCAGTGGATTTGAGTGAGCAACAGATTCATTTGTCATTTTGTGGCACTGTGACACAGAGCAGGTCTTGAACACAAAATTGTGAGTTCAATTTACTGCAACAGATCGGTCTAATATGTCAGAAGGAAGTACAAGTTTACTTATTAATGCACAATATACACTATATACTGCTTACTAAAAATAGTATGTGAAACAAAACACATTGCAACACTAAACCTGTTATGGAAAGAAAAGGGACAACGCATTGCATTATGGGATATTGTAACTTGTTAAAAAATGTTACATGCTGTCTCATTTGTAAGGTGTTCTGGATAAAAGTGTCCGCGAAGATGAATTCATGTAAATGTAATTACGAACAAAGCCTTTGTTTTAGACATTTAAAAACACTTGAAGTTTGGCTTTGGCCAACTGTTGGTTGACTTGATAAATTAATTAAGAATGCCATTGAAACCAAATAGTTCTGGCATTTGAGGACCGGAATATAGTTATGGATAGTTATAAAATCTGAATTGGAGAATGTGAAAAGTTCAGATTTCCTTCAATTTTTTCTCTTTCCGGTTTCCCCTGAAGGAAAGGACATCAATGTCCACAGAGCAGCACAAACAAACCACACTCCAAAAAACTAAAACCAGGTCACTGAATGTGTGTATATGTGTGTATTTAAATTCAAATGTACAACTATACTTTCATACTTAGTCGCGTTAAATCAATGTTTAAAAATCTCTTCGATAAATACATGTTAATTGATTAAAACCACAAACCCGCTCTCTGGCACAGTGCTAACTTAACATTTCTCTGTAATGTTCTGTTTCAGACCTTTTTGTGAGAACACACACGATCGGGTTGAGGGTTCAAATACACTCATTCTCTGAAGTTGAACACTGATTTATTTCATTGGAAGTGGAACAACCTTGACAGACAGAGGAAAACACATTTTCTCATTGGTATAAATCATGGTGGTTTATGTTATGATTCATCTATGTGTCATGGTTTGGGTTCAGTCCAACAGAGTCTCCGTTTTATAGCAATCACTTGCCCACTTTGTCCACTACGCTAAAAAAAACATTCTGTCATTTAATCATTGAGCATAATAGCAGCTGTATTCACTCATGTCACAGTTTAACCAAAATGACCCAAACTTAAAGCAGACAGGTGTATGCTTGTGACAAAATATAATGAAAAACATACATTTAATAGTAATTTTTATATTTAAATAAATTAATGTTAAATTAATATTATTTGATTCTTACCCAATTTAAGAGGGTAATGTACACGTTAAATGTATAGTTCACCCATCCATCTTCTTCTGCTTTATCCTGGGCCGGGTCGCGGACCAGCAGTCTAAGCAGGGATGCCCAGACTTCCCTCTCCCTAGACACTCTTCCTCCAGCTCTTCCGGGGGACAGATAGTTCACCCCATAATTAATAATCTCCCATCATATACTCACCCTTATCCCAAACCAGTATGACTTTTTTTCTTCTGCAAAACACAAAAGTAAATATTTTGAAGAAAGTAAACAAATATCACTGGCCCTCGTTTACTTCTATTATATAGACACAAAACCTCTGAGACATATTAAAATTGTTACACAAAAGGTGAATGTCACATCATGTTTCAAACTTAGAGCTTAAACAAGATTTTTGTTCAAAATCAGTATAGATTTATAAAACTTTGTCAATTTCAAATTGCAGAAACAGCTTTGCAAATCACTGTTAAACAAACCAGAGAGTGTTGCAAATTAGGCCTGAGATGCATGTGTAATTCTGACCAAAACATTTCAAGCTTCAACTCAATTGCACGTGTTTATAGACATTAACAAAAAACATGTGGGAAAAGGCAACCCGGTTTTGAAGGCTTGTTCAAAATAAACCGACTGAAATAAAAAGACTTGGACATGGCTGTGGAAAGCTTAATTACCAATGAGTCTTTTAGCTCTCTCGGTTCTACAAAACAACTCAAAGTATATTGCAACAACCCCTGGGGTATCTCGAGGTGAAAAATCACTTTAGATCTCCAAACTCTTACAAGGCTGAAAAAAGGCAGGGGCAGTTCACTCAAAAATAAAAATTCTGTCGTCATTCACTCACCCTTAAGTTCCAAATCTGTATAAATTTCTTTGTCCAAACGAAAACAGAAAGAGATATTTGGAAGAATGCTTGTAACCTAACTTGGCCAGCTTGGTTCCTGGCCACCATTAACTACCATACTAGGAAGAATGACAATGGTAGTTAAAAGTGCCACAGAACTCTTTGCTTTCATACATTCCTAGAAATATCATCTTTTGTGTTCAACAGAAGAAATTAATGTGTAAAGAATTTTATTTTGGTGGCCAAGAACTGTTTGGTTTCACCATTCTTCCAAATTTCAGTGTTCATCAAAACAAGGAAACGTAAACAGATTTGAAACAAATTGAGGGTAAGGAAATGATGACAGAATTTTAATGCTCCATTAACATGCATCTCCCAAAATCCCATTAGAAACTGCAGGCCGCTCCATCTCCGCTTTCATCTAAGCTGCGATAATCTCATCAACAAAAGTTTAAAAAGGGTGGAGAACACTGTGTCAAATAATGTTTTTGGCATCTTGCACCGGTTTGTCATCAGTACAATCTTCCCCATGTGAAGAATAAACAAACAAAGATCTACCAGTATAGAAATGTCATGCGGGTCTTATCAAATCGTACTTGATCCCTAAAAGCCTTTTAATTGTAGAGATTGATAGATGTTAATCATAAGAAAAATCGAATGTGCATTACGGAAATTCAAGGAAAGACTTGGGCACGCTCATCAGGTCTTGATGAATTAAATGTGTGTGTGGTCTTACGAAAGTTCACGTTCAGACATGCAAACTACATCATGGTTTACAGTAATGTTTAGATAGATGGATAGATAGATAGAAAAGAGAGAGAGAGCGAGAGAGAGAGAGAGACATCAAAATCAAAGAGGAAGTCGAATATTTCCCCTTTGTGCCTATTCTGTTGCAGTCCTGGCACAGGCAGTTCACTTCCTAAGGATGCAATATGTAGGGCACAACCGGTAAGAGGAAGGGCACATGCTATCAGAGTATTTGTTCTCTTCTTAGCTCAGCTGGTGGACTTCCTTTCATTCTGCAATGTGGACATGTGGGTGACCAAAACTCGACATCAAAAGCTCCGGCTTACGTTCGTGTGGAGCACTGCTTATGTAAGAGATAAAGCCATGCCAGTATGAACTAAGAAAAATGATTAGCCCATTTGCCATGAGCCAAACCTTGTAGCAAAACTACTGACATTTCATTAAAAAAATCACACATGCTTTTTTATGACAAATAACAAAGTATGCAGATTCAATAGAAACCTCCCTAAAATGCATGGACAGAAAAAAGATAGACAGTCTAAACGCTTGTTAAATTGCATAATTAAGCGTGCACAATTAGAAGTGTCTGAACGGAGAAATAAAAACAATGACTGCAGTGTTTGAGGTTTTGAAATTGTCTTATCTACGCCTGACAGACAACAAAAGGAATGATTTGTGAATTTAAGGTCATTTAAATGGTATGACATCATGTTTGTGTCAATGCAAAATGATGACAAAAAGGACCATCCTGTTTCGAAACAGACACAATGTGTACTTCCTAGAAGAGGGATTGTATCAGAAACCTGTATGTTTTAGCAGGAGAGCTAGCACTGGGTGAGTATCTCTCTCTTTCCTCTAGTTTTATTTTCCATTTTTCTACTTTTTCTAATGACACCACCTACCACACCCAGAACTATGGCGGAAAACTCTCCAAAACACAAAGACTTGGACAAAGTTGGGGAGAAAACCCAAAATCCTGCATGCAATAAGACACAATTAAAGCCAACGAGGAGGAAATCGTGACACACATTGTGACTGTCTTGGGTGGTGGTGCTCAATAGCATTGCACACATGCCTTTAACAGGATTGAAGATAATTGAAGACGATTATTAAAACGATAAAATTATAAAATTATTAAATGAATGTGATATATGATAAATGATCATAAAATGAACATGATATTATTGTAATTATGAACAAAGCCTCATATATTCGTAATTATCATTTATACATATAGCCTATATTCCCCCCAAAAATTGTATTACTATATTAAAAATGCAGGTCAAACATGAAAAATATCATCCCACATTTACAACATTAACTTCATAATAAAGCGAATAAATGTAGCAACATAAAGAACTAAGTGACCCTATAAATATACTCAGTGGTGCCAGCCAGCCGTCTGCTCATGTGTTGATTGCACTTCATTGTTTTGCTTCTGAAACAAAAACTAAATGATGGCGCTGCATGGTTGCTGGCTCTCTGGTCTAGTGTGAATGGAAACCTCGGGGCTCTTGCAGCCTGGAGGATTAGGCGTGTTCGAAATGCTTTTGTTACCAGGGCGCTGCGGCTGTTGACTTAGACACTTCTGAACTGCTTGCCCCGGGTTGGTTGCATCAGATCAGCAAGTTTTGAGAAGAGCTTCGGCATTGTTGTCGATGGCACTGAAGGATGTGAAAGCATGTTGATGCACAGCGGCGTGTTAATGGGGTGCTCCTTGTATGTTTCCCAACATCTTAAACCCTCCCTCCCCACCTACAACACAAGAACAAGGTCCCCGCTGTTGCCGAATGTGATGTGATGATGTCACAAAGTGTTTTGACCCTTACATTTGTCGGACGGCTTTGACACACCCCATGTGCGCAAGTGTAATGCCTGTCGCATCCTGGAAACAGACACAACCATCGAAGCAGGAAAGATAAACTGCGTTTCCTGAAACCATCCTTTTCCTCTGAAACTGCTTCACTCAGGTCCTTTAACGCCTTAAACTTCCATATTCGGTAATTTCCTGCATTACTAATCTCAACATGACCACATCTAGAGTTGGTAATGACGTAATGTACTTTTCTATGATGATTACACATTTGCTAGACTCTCACGATCGAGGGAGCCGTATTTATCATCCATATGGTCCGATTTGATCATTTATAAAATGCAAATGTCAAGGATGTTACTCCTGGTCACGTTTCTGAAAAACATTAGTTTTTTTAGTTTTCCGAACAACTTAAAACATCTAAATATTCAACGCAAGTGGTCATTTACATCGTAGAAATGGTTGGTGCCATCCACCCCTGGATTTCAATCCTTACCTAACATAGGAACATCAGAAACCCTTTAACATCCCTAAAAGCCTCTCAATACCTTGTTTTCCTTTTAAAATGACAGGCTTTTCGACATCAAGGTGATAGCTGCCGAAACATAATAACCTCAAAACCAGCCCGAGGTCGGAAAGGATACCTGAAGACACAGCAACGTTGTCAAAGCAAAAAAAGTAAGAATATACTTAAAGAACGAATGCAAGGTCTATGTCCTGTCGACTATAATACTGGTGGGGGTTAAAAATGCAAGTATGGGCACTTCTGACTATAATAATCAGTTAAATCTGCTAAAAATGAAAAATGTGGCTTGAATGTAACATTGATGATGTCATGGGAGTGGCGTTTTGCTAACAGAGCACATATGTGGATGAATAAAGTAAGAGAGGGAGCGAGAGAGCTGTAGAGAGTGAAGCAAACTCTCAAGACCGAATTAGAAAGCGCTGTGGATGTTTTCACTTTCTCTTACTGTACGCTGCTGGCATTGCCAGAAAATTAGCTCGCACGAATTCCTCAAACCTCAAGACACACAAACCCAAGTGCACTGGATTCAGGATGTCAACAACCAGGTCAAGACTTGCTCACAGCGGTAAACAAATCAGCCATCACTTTTCTTGGGTAAAAGTCAGGCGTTAGCTCATGGCACTGGCAAGCAGTCAGCCTGTCACAGCTAGTGAGAAGAGAGTTTGAAAGCACTTGAGAGGGAATTCTGTCAAAGGGTGTGTTGCTTCCACTGAGTTTCTTTGACTAGTGGGAGTGCTGAGTTTTTGACGTGAACCTGTCTGTTTGTCATTCGGTTTGAGTTTGGTTTGGTTGGTGTGTATTGCACACAATACATCTTAGAAGGTGAATTATTAACTTTTACGATTTAGAAATTAAACTAGAAAGGAATGTGCTTAAATTATTGCTGAAAGACTTTATTAACAAGGTCTATCAATGTCAATACTGATCAGGAACCATGTGATCAAGAAGCAAATGTTATAATACAAACAAAACAACTTTCACAGAATACATTTAGAAATTAAGAAATATTTGTTTCCGTATGCAACTATAACTTAAAAATCCCTGGTGAAAAAAAGGAATGGTTTCCATTAAAATACCATTATGCACCATTAGCTTTTTCCATTAAAACCATTACAAAATTCCTTTTTGCTTTGTTTTGGGCATTACTCCAACAGGATTTAATAGTGTTCTATTGGTTCCCATCTGCCAGATAACATCCCACCAATAGAAACTACCACATACCAGTAGACATCTAATAGTTTCCTTTAAACCAATACAAATCCCCTTAATTTTTTTGTGTTTTGGGCAGGGTTCAGTTTTTTTTTCAGCAGGGTTGACAAAGATTCTTTCAAAGACATAAAATATTCAGTACACGCTTATTTGGGATGTTCATCTTTTTCATTCAGAACTTGCCCTTAGCTTATGAATTATTGAAGCCCTAAAGTTGAATTCAAAGTAAATTAAAATGTAATATTCTCCACTTTACGCTGAATGGTTCCAACACTACAATTATGAAATAATTTCCTTGTAACATGAGCAGTTTTTATCTTGAGTTAGGAACACACTGTACTTAACTCTATTAAAATAGATGTAATTGCAGCATTTAACTGGAAAGATTGAACTTGTACGACTGTAATATAAAAGTCTAGATATACCATAAATAGAAGCAACGTGTCAAGTAAAAAACATACTTTTAACAGTTTAATTTCACCCGAAAGGCATAGATTACCCAAAACTAAAATGTATGGATATTAACAAAATAATTTAATTTACATTATTTAAGTTTTTAAACATATATAAACATTTTAAACTTTTTTTGGAAAAAAAAGTTATGAAGATTAGGCTACTATAAAAAAAAAGAAGTAAATGCAGAAACAGCCGTGGTGACCATTCACTTTCATGTAAATAAAAGGCTGCTTACAAATTCTAACTCTTTAACTTACACAAGTTATAATTGTAAATACTGAAATAATTCAAATTTTTTGTGATTTAATGCCAGTTTTTGTCTTTGTTTTTGTTTGCAAGTAAAACGTCAAGTAGATCAAACTGTTCCAATGTCCATTAGAAACATCAATCTGAGATTGATCTTCTGTGGACCTCTGCATTTATGTGCTCACATCATGTCCTCATATTTCACTATATAAACGCATCAACAGTTATCGATGTATAGAGTGTCAGCAGGTTGATAACCTCCAGCTGAACTCATACAAACACAATGCAGCAGCGCTGTCAAAAAAGCCGCCCGGCCGCTTTAGGGCACCATGCCATCAGCCACCGGCAGCTTGGCACAATTACTAACTGCCACATGGGTTGATACGACAGCCTGCCATGACCTTGACATGGGAAGATCTGTGCATGACACAAACACGAACGTAATGATGTTGGCAGGATTTATCCGCCAGCAAGAATTCTCTTTGTCAAAGAGTTCGCATACAGTTTGTCTGGTCTTGTTTGATGTTTTTCTGCATTAATATGGCAATCGAAATCAGTTAAAGTGATTCAAAAGTCCCACCCTAGAAATGTTGCGTGATTGTACACTCACCACACAGCAATGCGATTTTTTTGATGGAATAATTACAGTATGTTTTAACATGTGGCATCAATATCGAAATATTATATTCTGAATAATGTGTATAAATGTGCTTTGCAGGAAAATAAAAACCAGTCATACTACACCATTGGGGAATATGAGCCGAAAGGGCTTTAAATAAAAACAGAGGAGTCCAGATTTAGTACATATCATTTAAAACGTAATATAATGCACACCTGTTTTTATATATGCATCCACACGTTTTAATACGTTTACTAAACAACAACAAGACTTTTGAGCAATGCTTGCCCATGTAAAACTTCCTTTACATTTCTAAAGTGTTCATAATAGTTTTAGAAATTGTTTAAAAAACTGTCATTACCACAAGCATCACATCGCTGTTTCATGTCCAAAACTTGCGTTTATTGAGCCATTAGCGAAGGTGAAGCAACAGGAAATCACTTCCAACACATGTGTGTCAGTAAACAAGGCTCCCCTCCAACCGGTCAAGATGAAAGAAGGTCTTTGTTGTTTCCCTTCAGGGCAATGAAAATACTGGAGACCCCGATAGCATAAATCTTCCCTTCTGTAATACAGCCCTGGGTCGTTCTGACCAACCCATCACAAGCCCATAACGATCAACGCTGACAATGGGGGTTCAAATCAGTGTTCTTCTAACAATAGAATCAGATAACAACGAATACAAGGGAAGTCATCTGTTATTACAGGACACGTAATAAAAGAATGAGAGAGAGAGTGAGATTGGAAGCTGATTAAAAGTAAGGGCGGAGACCAGGTGAAGCGCATTTCCCTGCCGTCAAAGTTGGAATCTGATAATGTGCCGGGGCCTTTGTAGGCGCCCATATCGCTCAGGGCGGTTCTGTGGTATTAGCGTGAGAGGATCAGGCTTTGGGTTATGGGACAGAACATGTTGTGAAGAGATAATTGGGATGGAGATGATACCGTGAGACGCTGATGCGGCCACACAAAGGCTTTGGCGGGGCAGGCTGCTGCTTGGCATGCGAATTATGTCGTGCTCTTTAAAGGGCCAGGACGGAGGCATGCACGATATGTGCATTAGAGACGGAAAAGACCCTCAGCATTCACAGACACAAAACACACACGCGAATGCTTCCAAATATCACCCAGACCATGACGAGGAATCACCCCTATCCTCTATGCGTGTCATCTTGTCTGGTGAGATATCTGGTGGCTCTTTGTTTAAGGACAGCAAAACATATTTGCTTGTATTCAGAAGGGCCACTTAGCTCTGAATAACATGAGGGACAAACACTTTGATTTCATATCAGGGTATGTTATGTCAATAAAAGCGGTTTTGATAAAAGTTAGTTTAATTGTCATACTGAAAGATGCACAACAAATTTGAACGTGGAAGCTTTAGTGATTTACCAGTAAGTTACTAGATAGTCAGCAAAAATATTAATTTAATTCAAAATAAATTAATTTACTCGCCCGGAAAACCTGTGAGATATTTTGAGAAATGTTTCAGTGGTTTTGTGTTCATAAAATGGAAGTCAATGGGGGCCAATCCAGTTTGGATTCAAACATTCTTCAAAATATCTTCTTTTGTGATCTTTAGAGGAAACAAAGTTATGCAGGTTTGGGAAGACATAAGACATGAGATAACATGAAAGATTATTAAATAGAACAAGTTAGTGCAATAAATCAATAAACATTATGATATAGCTTTGCCTGAACATGTTTTTACTTTATTTCCAACATCGGTCATGACCAGGAAAACCAAGAAAATAACTTTCGCATGAATTTTACTGAAAGAAAAATCTAGACACAAGAAACAATTCTAGAAAGTCACCTATAGAGCTCCCACTACAAAAATGAACTAAAAAAACTTTAAACCTTAAAAATAAACTTTTTATACATTTTGATATTATGAATTTATAACAAAACTTTGACCCAAATATTAGCTTTACATTTTCGCTTTTGTAAACCAGCCTGTTACTTTGAGACACAAACTCAGGCTGAGTAACGCAATTATTTTCTGTGTCATTGGATAATATGGCACAAAAATATATCTTTGTTAAACTCAACTGAGCAATAACTATTCAACAACTATTCAAAAACTATTCAACAACCATTCAGGCTGGGAAAAAATGGTCAGGAAAATACTTAATAAAACCGAGCCCCTTGGGATACATTGAATGAATGTAAGAAAAGTTTAAAGGCTCTTGTAATGTTTAAAGGCTCATATACTTATAAGGTGAGTATATGTCCCCTGCTGTTACATGCTGTTGTTATTTACATTAGAAGTATCCCCAGGAGTCTGAGTCATTGACAGAGAATCATTTGAGGCAGGCATCCTGTGGTCAGTCCTCGCTTATCAAAGCCTTTAATTGGCATTTGTCCCGCACACATGAAAACCTGTTAATGTTTCTCTCCCTGTGACTCACTGTGCTGAAGCTTTGTCACTTTGAATGTGTAATGCAATGGGTTTTACTGCCCGAGGCATCTAGCAGACCACAGCCCGACCTCTGACCTGATGAAACAAGGAATTACAAATGCTATTTCTGACTCTCTTTTAACATAGCTTGTCTAATTGTTATCCACCCATTTTTTTAATTATCACATTAAAAAATACTTTGAACTTGTCCGAAAAACTTGTACATATATAACTGTTGTATTGCTTAAAAGTGAATCTGAACTTGTTTCCTTTGCAGTATTTGAGGTCTGAAAAATCCAAAGCATCTTTTCTGTTATTTTGACGTGTTTCTCCAGTTTTCATTTTATAAATAAATGCAAATAGAAACAATAATTAAACTTGAAATATGATAGAAATATTGTTAGTATTTCAAAGAATTTTACCGAACACATACATCTGAAATGGTGTATCGATTTTTTCCGTGGATATATAAAATCCATTACATTCAAGGAAAAAATCGAAAAAGATGGATCTGTATCTATTGTGAATCAAAAGTGTTTATCAAAATATCACTTTGTTAGAATTAAAAATATTAGCCAACATAACTATGCAGCGTGATATAAAGAAAAAAAGGATCTATATATTCCCATTCTAACAGTTCTTTACCCTCTGCAGACTTATATTTATAACTTTTTATTTAGAAACAAAAGAAAATACATTTTTACCAAACTTAAATCTTGATACTGTGTAAATGCTTGCATCATTTAATTCTTATGTATTTGCAAATGGCATTTACTCATTGTTCAGCTCAATAAAATGCTTCTAAAACCAGCTTGGCATCAGTTATAAATCAAAAGATTAAATCTGGATCGGGAAAGAAGTACGGTTGAAGTGAGATCCAGGTGTGGGTGATTGGGCGAGACGTACAGTATACGCATACATTTAAAAAAAGACGGATCCCTACTCTCTCTTACTTTCTCCGTGGCTTTGTCTTTCTCTCTAGAGGAGCCCTGCAAAAGGAATATTTGATAAAACAGAAAAAGTCTGCTGAGTAGTAAATTAGTAATGGAGAGGCCTTCCCTCTTCGCTTTCGTTCATCCGAGTCCATTTCTTCATGCAGGTGTGTGTCTGACAGTCTCTGTGGTGTTTCTCTATTGACATTCAAATTTATTATAAAATCCTGCCAGATATCCCCTACCACAAGATACCGCAGGCATGAGAGAACATAAGGGATTTTCATTGAACGGAACAATGGTCCAGACCGTTCTGGACACAGCAAATCATAACCCAGTCAGGGATGAGAGATGCTGTCTGTGTATGTGAGCCAAGAAACATTTGTCCCCTTCGAGAGCTTTACTTGTGGCCTGATAGTGTTTCAAGCAACGGTATTTAAGCTCAGTCTGACCCTAAAGCTGGTTTGTAACAGCCACTCATAAAGACAGCTGTACACAACACTCATCTGCCAAATCTGTTCGAAACGACCGTGAAGAAAATAGCGTCACTCACAAGTCGAGTTCACAGATATCTGCTGACAGACTGTATTGTCAATGCCAAGACGTTACAAGCTAAAAGCAGGTCTGAATGTTTCATCTATACTGTCATGTTTAAACATGATTCATCACGTCTATCAAAACGAGGCATGTAGTGTTTCTAAGGACCTTAGGTTCTGGTATCAGAGTTCAGTTTGAAGCCCAGGCTCATAATCCAAATTGTATTTTAAAGCACAATTTAGTTAAGGCCTGAATGGGGGAAACGTATGGAAAAAAGCAATCAAAGACATTGTAATGGATTTAATGGTTGTAATGGGAATTTTATTGGCTTTAATGGAAACTTTAATGTCCCAGTATTTATTGCTGCTGTCCCTGACAGAAATAAAACATAGGTGACCATGATCAATATGAACTGTTCTACACTGCTAAAACTGACGGTGTCTCACGATGCCATAGAATAAACATTTTTGTCTAAATGGTTCAAAGAACATTTAAAATCCAAAGAACCTTTGTGTCTCACAAAATGTTCTTTGTGGCAAAAAAAGGGTTTTACAGATTATAAAAAGCTAAAGAGATGGTTCTGTAAAGAACCTTTGACTGAATGGTTCTTTGTGGAACCAAAAATGATTCCTCTATTCTGCTGGGTTGGGTTGCATGGGACGAAAACTCATCTCAACAGAGAACAAGTTCACATCTGCGATCACCAGACAGCAAGATGTCCGAAACAGTCTTTGACACATCAGTGTTGGAACTGAACTGGACTGCGTTGACTTTCCACACTTCAAAGGATCATAATGGCTCTTAATTTACGGCCTCTTCGGTTAAAAAGCCTGGTGTTTTTTCTCTAGTAAGCCATCATTATTCACAAGGTTGTCATCCTCCCCCCCAAACATGCTCTAGACCACGAGTTGACATGTTTAACACCACTAAACAGTGTGTGCGTGTACATGTATCACTGAGGTTTTAGTTCCGGAAGCAAAGAAAATCCACATCGAATTATACGCTAGTAGAGGGAAGTTGAGGAGGTCCCTGCATTTATACCCATGCATTTTTATATTTTTCATTCAGTTCGGATTCATTCTTCCATATTTAACTGTCCAAACATTTTTGTATTTATCTTTCGTTGGTCTAGGAACACTATTTATCTAAACCGACTTAGCTCCAAGTATTAGCTACTGCTAAAATTACAGCACAATAATGAGTTTGCAGGTACATTGCATGACCTCTAACCTAAAAATATGACCAACAATCAGTCTGTTATCCCAGCATCAGTGCCTTTTTTACTTGGTAACCATACTCGCATCTATACAGCTATCTGATCTATCTCTAGAAGGAACTGCGACTGAACAGGTAGACTGGTTTAGATGTTGACTGAGATCTCTTTTTAACCTTCTCCAGCAATGCCTTGAAAAAATGGGAGAGATGCAGTAAGTCTATGGGCGAGTTTAAAATGTTCACAATGTGTGTGAATATTAATGATTAAAAATAAGTTGAAATGTTTTTAGTTAATACGTGTTCTCAATTGTCATTGAACATGTGCTGACCTCTAGACAAGCCGCTAACAACATGCTGTAGCATGGGCAACTTCAGGACACACACCCTGCGTGCTTTCCCACGCCCCGGCCCCACGCTATGCATGACTGACACAAATCTGCATGAGTGGCTTGTTTCATACGGAGGACAGCTGTGGACAGCAGGCTGGTTCATCTCTGTTCGTCACACATGACGTTATATTAGAGCTCAGTCTCACAGCTAACAACTGGAAACACACCATCGTGTGGAAACAGATTTACACTTTCAACTGTTGATCAATCGCTTTCACCTGTTAATCAATTACTGTATATGACCGATTTGTGATCTCACTGAAATTCTTTGGCAGTGACTGCATAAAAGACATGTCATCCCAAAAACGAAAAATCTGTCATGTTTTAAAGGTTTTAAAACATTTTATTCAAGAGACACAAAAAGATTTGCAGAATAGTGCTGGTTTGGCAGGCGGAAAAACAGTGATGAAAAAATTGTGAACAACTCAAGATGATCCAGTAAATGCACTGTAAGCTACTTTGAATAAGCACCTGTCAAATCTTCAGCATAAAATATGTGGTTGTGTAAAAATGGACTTTTAGCCAAGAGCACTGAATGCTACGAAGCTCTTTCACAGCCAAATCTAGTCATCTCCCTACAACATGTTTCGTGTAAATGAAACCTTCCTCCCTCACGTCTTACATAATCTTTCCGAGCTACTTCAATCCAAAGCCCTAAATTGGGGCTCATTCTATTATTGAAGCCCAACTTGTTTCGTTGAAAAGGGAACTCCGGGGATTGTGTTTATGTGTTTAGTCTTTAAAGTCTAAACTTTAGCTTAAGTCTCCTCTGTCAAACCCTGATCTCCAAAGCCCCTCAGACCAAACAAGTCAAGCAGACCTTATTAGCCGAGCGTCAGACTGGCTGTGGCCGTGGCGTCAAACCACCAGAGAGGATGTGACCTGTGACCTCAGCTTGTGCTTTTAATTAATGAATAGCACTTAGCAATGGCCTTGAGCTGTCTGCACACTCACTGGCTGTATTTTCTTCTTACAAGTCGTATTTTTATCCCCCACCCACATGGCAGTAAAATATACTGTAGGGACCATCAGTCAATATTGATTGAATATTGATGACAACATACTGTTTTCATAAATATAGCGTGTATAAGTATATAAGTGTTTTAGTTGTGCATACTTACAGGTAGTTTGTACATATCACCAATGTCTAAAGATGTTTAGTGAAGTAATGCACAGGTGTATTGACACTTAAGATGAAGAAGAGGGTGTTGACAGCAAGTGAATAATGACCGTGGCGTGCAGGGTCACGTGTGTAAAAATGATCATTTTGGACGTAACGCCCTTTGTGGGTCACGTTTAAACGGATTTATAATGGAAAGGGCAAATATTTTGGAGAGAAACGCAATTCCCTCTGGCCTTTTCCACAGCGCTTCCCTGTAATTACACACAACTTCCACACACTCTCACACTTCAAAGTATACTGCAACCATCACACATTCACACAGTCTCTGTCAATCTGTCAAGGGGGCGATAACAAATAAAGCAACTAATAAAAAGAACGCTTCAATCTGAGATCCTATAGGTTTTTGTTCAATCCTGCCTTTATTTTTTTCAACTGGTGTCAGAGCTTTTGATTCTACATTTTAATACTTGAAGTAAGGCATGTGTTTCACTTAAATATCATGATTTATCAAAAATATTTAGTTTTTTTTTTATATATATATGCTGTTACTAGAAGTAACATTCATGACTGGTCATGTGATCTCTGAATAGCAGCCGTGGTGAGGGGCCGACCAACCTCATGGAATAAAACAGCTTTTTCTAGGACACTGATATGAGTAATAATAAAAGATTGATCAAAATTCCTTTATAACACATGTGTACAATGTGTAAAATGTGTACAATAAAATGTCAACCTTCATGGGGATTAAAAAAACAATAAATTGGATTCATTTCTCCTTTTCGTCATCATCTATCAACTCAAAAATTTTCTAAAGTGGAAAATCACAAAAAAAGAGATATCAAATTAAAATAAAAAGTTATATGAATAAAAAGTTAAGTAAAACAATTAAATAAATAAAAAACACATAATAAAATATAACATATATACATATACAAATATGAAATTAAAATATTTTAATAAAATAATAACAAAACAAAAAATAATATTAAATATGAATGATAAAAGATTATAAATGCTCGTAAAACTGTACTTGTATGTCCTGTGGAAAGCAAAATGGCATATTCTTTCAGAAGTGCACGGAGATCTTTAAGCCATGCACTGGACTGTCTATTCTGCCGATGGAGGAGTTTTAAGAGGGAACAGATGTGTCCTGGCCTGGTTTCCCCCATTACTGTGTTTATTTGACTGGGTGCATGGTGCGTTAGGACCCCTGGGTCTCCAGAACCTCCCAGCCCTCATAAATTTTCATATATTAAAGTTGCACTGACATTACCCCAAACAGAGGGGTTTGTACTTCCGTTAGTAAATTTGGAAATGTGCCGTGCACACATTTACACAAACACATAAACAGAAGCACACAACACCATGGAGCAAACAGTGTCGGCGGCTATAAAACCCGGCTAGCGTTAAGAAGGTAAAATGAAATTAGGAACACTGGAGAGGTCACGACCTAAAAGTGACCGCCAACAAAAAGATCTAGCCCAAATTCCACAGAAAAATGAATTTGAAGAGTAGCCTTGCTCTGAGTTTCTCATTATGCGTGGTGGTTTAACTTTGCATGGACTGGTTTGTGTCTAAATAACAAAGGAACGAGGTAAGACAGTTTGACAGTGATCAGAGAAGTTCACTTTTTGTTCTTGACCTCCAGTATTTTTTCTTATATTAGTTAACAGGATTTGGTAGGATAAACCGATCATAGATTAGAGTAAAAGGAAGGGTTGGAGAGAGTTGAGTTAAAAAAGACCACGCCCCCAACTCTATGATACTCTGATCTCTAAATACATATTTGGGTCTCACCAAGTCTGTGAGATTTTTTGGTCCATTTTATCATCCAAAGATAAGTCTGCTCACTTACAATACAATTTCACTTTAGCTTCTTATAACAATGTCCAGTTCAATTCATAAAACAGAAGCAACATAGCAGTGAGAGCAGAAATGTTATTGCCAAAGCTGAGAGGATATTAGAGAAGAAGAAACACAGCAACAGCAATCTGACCGTTCTTTAAGATTCTAATTCCTCTGTGATTCGAAAGAACCTATATTTTGCTCACAGTTGTTATTTTAAGAGCATTGCAACATTATATTGCTTATCACCACTCTGAGAATTGAAAAATATGAGAGTTTGTCCCGGAAAACTGTTTATCACTGCAATAAATTTAAGAGAGAGTGAGAAGAGAGAGAGAGAGGGAGAGAGAGAGAGAGAGAGAGAGAGAAAGAGATTATGTAGGGAAACCTCTTCTCCTAAAAATGTACGATCTGCTCCTTTACACAAAATATCATGAAATATCCATACTTCAAAGCATTAAATCATACAGAAGATTATTTCTACCCACAAAATATTTCCTTATATCATAACCAACATTGAACATAAAACATAACGAGCAGTATCACAAATTACCAAAATGTCCTAAAAATGGATTGTTAAAGAATAAATTGCAGTTTGTTTAAAGTTTTGCAGTGTCTGGGCGTGTGTGTTTTTCAGAAGACAGGAACACCATCCAAGCGTCTCGGTTCATTTATCATGCTATGAATATATTTTCATTCAGCCAAAAATATCTCCCTCCCCTTGCTATTTAAAAACAGAGAGGCTTCCAAAATCATTGGAAACATAAAAGAGGGTTTTGAAAGCATCTTTTCTCCACCTGTGCTTGGCTATCACCAATACAAAGTATCAAATAGGGATATTATAATGCATAAAACATAACTAAACATTTAACACTCCCAAATCAGATATATTGTGCCAAAGCCCGGTGCTGTTCTGGCAGCAGAGATGGAACAACTATTTATAAGAAGAGATAAGAAAAGTTGGCTTGGCACATGAAATCATGAATGAAAAACAGATATATCATAGCAGAGATATCTGTCCTTTCCATTAGTGGAGAGCGCAAAGGCCAACGCTGGTACGTCGCCCCATTTCAAGTTTAACTAATTGTTTTACAGGAGTAATTTGATATGGCTGGTGAAACATTGCAATTAACTCGACCCTTTAAATCCGTCCAAAAGAGACACGTTAGTGGTTCTGCAGAGCCGAATGAAAACCACCTGGGAGGAAACGGGCTCGCAGCCGAACAACAAAGCTTGAATCTGATTAGGCTGCGAGGACGAATGAGAGAATCAGGCCCGAGGCATGTGAATGAACGCTCAGGCTGTTTGGAAAGTCTTAAGCTTCGGAGCAGGAAGAAACGTTGTTTGATTTACTGGGGCTCCCGTCCGAAACATCAGCCAGCTAAACTCTTCTAAGAGTCGTTTTGAACAGGAGCCAGCTCGGGAAGAGGGTTGTCGAGCAGAAAAATTAAACAAGGTTGGCATGAAAGGTTTGGATGTGAGGGGAAGAAGGGAACTGAATTTCATTACCGCAGTTTAACCGCAAAGACAGCATGATCCAGTAATCAGTGTAAAGTTGATGGAAATCCGCTTCTTGAACGGGCACACACAGTCACATGTGCTTTTATTCCATTTGGTCGTACTGATGAATTCTTCTCAGACAACACTAGAAAAACTGATTTAATTTTTACAATTTAATTAAATTATCATATTTCTTATTACTACATGATCTATAACTGATCACAGGTTTAACACATTTGATTGCTCAATGCTTGATTTTATGCAATTGAATTAAGTTATAGTATGAGCTGCTGTCCAGCGGATTGGTCACTAAATTATGCACATTTCTAATTTGTACTCTGAAAGCTCATATCCTGAGATTTGAATATCATATCTATAATAAGGTGCTTAATGGAAAAATACAGAAATAATTTATTAAAGGACATTGTGGAGGTTCTGCTAGGGATGAAAGTCTTTGGTGTGAATGTGTTTTAAGATTTTAAAGCCCAAAATGCCAACCATCATCTCTTAACTGTATTCTGTATCATCCAATTTATGTAAACATAAAAACAAGCCCTAAATGTGAATGCACTCAATTCAAATACAAGTTTCTCTTATAGGGAAAAATCAATTATCTTAATGATAACACCTCACAATGAATACTTCCATAACTGTGGGGAAATGTTAAGCATTTAATTTTCAAAGTCATAACAGTGCACGGTTTTAGAACATGGCTCTTATTTTTCTCCCCAAATATGACTCCCAGTCTCTTGTTTTTCGAAACTGCTCTATTGCTAGGCGTCATCGGAGAAATCATGATATCTAGTACCCAAAGTTGCTTGGTTTTGCTATGGTTGGTTGACTCCTGTAAGTTTTCTCTACTCTGATCACAGTGGATGGGGATCGTCCTTCCCTGTCTGTTTTCCTCCAGGCTCCCGATCACCAACCAAAACAACAGTTCGCTGCGGTGAACTTATGCACGAATATTTTGAAATGCTCGGCATACAATGTGTAGAGTCCCAGATGGTTAAACTCATGCTTTGTGTGTGCGTAATAAACCCACTCAGATGCATTTTAACAGTATGTTAAATTATCATGACATCCCACTCAAGTATGATAAGAATGTAATTAGACCTAAAGTTTGGATTTTTCATTTAGTTATAAAAATAAGTCTGAGACTTCTGCTGCGTACAGGGTCTCTGATGCAATAGATTCAAATGTCAGTCATTATTCTGAACAAATTTATTTCTATTGGTCTCATATTTTAAGACAAATCGGTCTGTTGCATCATCTTGTGTGGCCGAGACCAAAGCCAAGACATCCAACAGCCAAGCCAAAACATCTGGCACAAGGTCGTTTTCACTTTTAATATTACGCCCACTTGTAACAATGGGAACTGTTCTACATCATTAGACTCAGAGCATCTTTTTTCCTCCACACATGTACATAGTTCATCCATATATGGGCCTATTTAAAAATATGTTACCACATATTGCAATTCAACTTTTAAAACATTTTCTTATTAAAGTCATCATAACAGAATGTAATGCAAAATACATGACATGTAAAAAATATTCAGACAACATAAGGACAAAATCTGCATTGACTATACATAAACACCACACTAAACACTTCATATTTCCATACACAGCTGTCTGCTGATTTAAAATAGCTCTTAACAACATACACAGTTTCTTGTCGCTGTTGTATATAGGAGTCCTGTTTCTCATGAAATGAAACATTTGCTATCTGTTTGAGTCTAAAACTACAGCAGTATCAATTTAGATGTTCTTGTGAAAGATGAATGTGTGTTTTTGTCTCATGTGACTTATTATTTGATTGCATTTCTCATTAAATCCAGCAGCTGCGTGTTTGTATACATGCTGAGCTTGCACACATTCAGAGTTTGCTGTAGGAATGCCTTGCTAATATTAACAGCGCCAAAACTTGTATTTTATGATTCTTCTCTGGTAAACATTCATGTACAGAAAATTAATTTTCATACTCCCAGTAGGGAAAATAAATGTAACCAAAGGCAGCGCTGAACTCAATCTTAAAGCAAATATAAAGGTTGACATTACTTGACCGGACATCTATGTAAAGAATGGTTAAACAGAAGCATTTACAGAGAACATTACATATATAATCTAATGTAAACTCACTTGTGACATTGACCATGTTAAATCTAATGGCATGCAGCGAGATTTTCTTGCTTTTCCAATATTTAAAGCACACCAGATAGTGATTTGTAACCTTTGCTTACCGTAGGATGTTGAGATGGACGTGGGTTGCTCATGCCGACTTATCTTCATACTGCCATTAAAGGGATAGTTCACCCAAAATATAAATTATGTCATCATAGCATCACCCTCATGTCGATCTGTATACATCTCTTTTCTTTGGGAACACAAAAGAAGATTTTTTGAGAAAAACATTGAAAGTCAACAGGGTCTGACGTTTTTTGTCTATCAACTTTCTCCAACATGCAGCTGTGAAAAAATACCAATTTTTTTTAATTATTCTCAGTTTTTCTGAATTTACTACTTATAGATCTGTGTTTATGTAAAATGATGTGAACTACTAGGAAATATTTTCACCAAATTTCAAATATGTTTCCTCTTAATTTGCAGAAACTAAAGCTGGAGAAACAGTTCAAATTACAGAAACTAAGTTCTGTCAGACCTCAAATACTGCAAAGAAAACAAGTTCTTATTCACTTTAAGCAATACCACAGTGATATTTGTACATGTATTTTATTTTGTATGTGATAACCTTGATTTTTATCACAGTTTGTTGTGTCCTGACATGCTGTCAGTCTTTCACATTGCTGTTTGATGTCTTTATATCACTACTGAGGTTTGATTTTGCTAAAATTCAACAGACACTCGACTGGAATGGCCACAATACATCTAGAAATGCCGATTAAATAAACATTTGGATTTGAATTAACATAAAAGTGAGTAATCTCTTTTAAACAAAATAGGGAAAATAAATAATTATATTCTTTGACATTTAGATTAAAATTTGTAAACGTTATGCTAGACATTGTGATTTGTAATGAAAAAATGTAAATTAAATTAAATAATTATGCAAAATTCAAAAGTATTTTCGGAAGCGGCCCCGGTCAGACATCTACTCTTATTAATATATTATAAAATGAACTAGTAATTATAAATAAATTAGTGAAAGGCCACGTTGTGTCCAGTGAGAGTAAAGTCACTTTTGGAATAAATGTGGCCATTAAGTCCCATCTGAGACCCATCTAATGTTTGAAAGCATATCAGACCCACTGTGGCTAATTAGAGATTATATTTGGAACAAACCACACACAAACAATTAGAAAAGCTGTGGACGATATGGTGCTGTGTTTGTCTCGGTCTGTCTACTGGGGCCCGGGAGAATGTTTAACTTTGCTCAGTTTAAGTTTGCATCTGAGTCCCTGCCTTGCGTGTATTGATGTGCGTGTGTTGATGTGCGTGTGTACGAACGATTCTCTCCTGGGTCACGCGTGTTTACAGACCGGCCGTTTTCCTAATTACCAGCATGTCTGAAGTAGTCTCTGATAGTCTCACCGCTCCCCTGAGATAAATCACATTAGTCACCTATCTCCCTCTCCACTAATTTATCTTAATCTCACCACTAATTTCATCCTTTGGGGGTTACCCGCTTTTTCTTTGTTCACTTTATCTCGCCGTCTTCAAGACCAACTGAAAACAGGAGAGAAACAATGTATTGGTTAAAGAATGCAGGTTATGATTTGGTTTCTCTCAGGAGTGACACTCTGCGCTCTCTTGTTTCTCGCACGAGAAAGCAAAGGGCTTCTGGGAAGAGCCTTTGTAGTGGTTGAGAGAATAGGGGTATTTAAGTAAGATAAGGCGATCGTTCAACGGCTGTGTCTACGGATGTCATGCAACTTTGCTTTGCCCATCTTTGCTGTTTTAATGCATCCAGATTTCCAAGGCATTCCATTAGCACTGCCTATAAAGAGCAAACCAAATGATCGTTGTCTGCCTTTTGATACAAGATTTCCAAAGCTCTCTGGAATTTTAGCGGTATTTTGTTTTGCAGCCGACCGCCATTTATATATTCATAACTCCTGTGTTGTCCGTGTGTTTGTCGCGTTCACAATGATGCTACGGCAGTAGAGACTGCCCAACAATGACAATAAGTTTACAATCCTCATCCACTTTAAAGCGCTACTAAACTGCTGAAGAAAAGCAAAGTGAGCCGAAGTGAAATGAGCTGTACCGAGCCGAGTCGTCAAGCGCCAATAGAGACTAAGTGATGAGCTCCTATAACACCTTAGCAGCAGCACACCAGTGCCTTAGCAACCAAACAGAAAAGTACCAAATACCATAGCAACCACATAGCAGCTTGGCAACATCCCTATTATTGTTCTGGTGTGTTTTGCATGGCACTACTTACAATATCTTCTTCAAAAAAAGTTGTCAAAAAAAAAGCATGTTTTTTATAATTCTATCATATCTTTATTGTGTTAGTTAGTTGTTGTTGTTTTTTTGTTACTATTATTACTTAAACAAAACAACCCAACTGCAGTCAGATTGAAATTATGAATGCTCATCAGAAAACATGAAAATATTTAATTTAATTATTTTTGCGAATGATCTCTTCAAAACAAACAAACCCTTTTGTCTCCGCAACTATTTGTACCAATATGTTTAGTCTGTCTGTGACATTAAGATGTAGAGGATGTTAGTGCTCTTAGATATGATGATTATTTTATGAAGATTATCATGTAAACATCTGGAAAGTGTCATCCTGGTTAGTGTGTATTCCAGCCCACCTGCTTCAGATAAAAAGGACTGAAGAATCCTCCCATGATTTTCACCAAGTCTAGAAACTTATCTGAACAAAAGCAGAAAACACACACACATTATCTTTAAATATCATGTCACTGTAATCTCTGTAAAACTTATCTTGACGTACATGATTGCAGTAGATTGCAAAAAATCCAACCGCATGTCATTTATTTTAATGCACGAAAACGCAAATACACTTTTCAAGAATAAAAAAACTTTGTTAGCTTTAAAATCTAAATGATATACTGCAGGTCTTCCTGGAGGGCCACGTTCTCCCGAGCTTGGTTCCAGTCCTGTTTTTACACACCTGCTTGTCATTTCATACGTATATAAATATATATACACATCTGTGTTTATATGTCTACATTTTCATCAGCATATTGGACTGAAACAATTTCCTTGACAAGCTAGAATGACGTGCCATTCGCCTGGACCGAAACAAATCCTACAGATGCCACACATGCCTAACTAATGCAAAGGTTCAGTTTTGAACATAAACAGGATTGCCCTCTCTGCTCACAGCCCAACGTTACAAAACACATGAGGTCATCTGTGTTTACATTCAATGCATGTATGAGTCTGTCCCACTGAACCGACACAAAGACGCATGGCATATCACACATATGGCAGTCGAACCTCACACTATCTAATCACTTAAAACAACAACGCTCACAGGACGAGAGAACGCTAGCTCTCACGGCCTACACTATTTCTCTTCTTCCAACGCAGACAGGGAAGATAATTCTGACTTGATAAATCCAGCTATGATTGAAGCCAGAAGGAAGCCCAAGTCTGATTCGGTAAAGCCGAACAGTGCCCCTCCTTTCCCAGTATTATTGAAGCTGTCCAGAAAACAGCCCCATTATTCTTCTGTCTGCTTTTAATTTACTCCTTAAACCCTGTACTGATAATCTGTTATCAGCGTACACCCAATCTTACCCGAAGACAGAAATCTAGCTCGCCACAGAATGGAAACATCAATGGAAATATCCGGCAGTTTAATGAGGTAATGCTCTCGCAATAGTGAAATCCCTTTCATACCCTTTCGAACTGTCATGTTGGTAAATGTAACCATTTTCTCACCCTCCTCCATGTCAGAGCGGCCGACTCGGACCGCTATGATGAATGAAGTCGGCAAAGTCCACGAACCCTGCATTTCGTTCCCAGTTTAAATTACATTATAAAAGGAAAGGACACGACATGCCAGAAAGAGATCGGTGATCAGCCCTGGAAAAATGGGACGGATCCGATTCTGATTTTAACAATTTAGTGATGCAATGACATCAAGCTCCAAAACCAGAATCTTTCAGACGTAACAGAGGATCAGAAAGATCAAGGGTCACCCCTCCAATGTCTCAATCTCTGTGCCCATCCAAACAAGAGGAAAGAAAGCAGATTACTATTAGTCTCATCTTTCATAATGAGTTCAGTCTGTTTAGTGTAACTTTTGTGTGCGTTTATTTAGGTTTTTAAAAAAATTCCTCGGAAGAATACACCTGACAAACCGAAGTGATCTCAAGGGAACTCAGGTGGATTTTTCTAGGTGGGTAATTTGTTTAAATGCGTACGGTGTGAATACTATAAAAACATACAGTGTAAAAAAAACTGTAAAAAAGACACTTTTTGTTGCTTAAAATTACCAGATTTTCTTGTAAATTTGCAGTGTTTTGACCGTTTAAAAAAAAAATTGGACGAAAAAATGATTTCAAACATTTTATCACAAATAATTTAACCATAATAGCAAAATGTGATTTAAAATAAAATTATATTGGTTTTAACTACAACAACTAATAAAAATCCGTTGTCTTCATTTAGTTGCTAGTGTGTGTAAGTCTAACCGTAATTCTGAATGGGTCTTTGGTATAAAGTTCTACAGGGGATGGGATGCACACGAAGGCATGGATAAGGGTGGATCCTCGTCGGCTCGCCTTTCTTCTACGGAATGGCACGCTGGGAATGCATAGGATCTCCTTACCGATTCACCCCGAGCCCAAGCATCTGCCCCCAGCCCGTCATCCCCCAGGAACCACGAGCCACAGCGCTCAGACTCTATACGTGACAGAAAAGAGGGAGACACCCAGAAAGAAAGACAGAATGCACAGAAGAAGAGAAAGACAGAAATAGAGCGAGAGGTTTATTGGATATAAACTCCGCTAATGTCACTAGGCTGGAGTGTTTGTGTGCATGTGTGGCACTATGTTTATAACAAGATTGAGTTGCTCTACAACTTATTGCGTGATGCTAAATAAATGCTGGCATGTGTGGCCAGAAACATGACGCTTTGGCTGAAAAGGGTCACTCACCTCATGTTCATAGTGCCTGCTGCTGCCCGCCCAAAGAGTCTCTATGCATTAATGAAAACAAGTGCTGCAGTTTTGTTCCTCTGCTGGTTCTTTAACATTACAGTACGTGGCAGGGTCGAACTCCACATCACTCTTCTGCTGACAAGAATATAAATTAGTGTTTGCTTTAGATAAGGTTACTAATTTTATGAGACTGGACTATTCTATCCATACTTTGTGTACAATGATCCTTAACAATACTGGCTTTTTTATATAGGGAACTGGCTATATTTAAACAATGTCAGGTTTATCAAAATATGCCCTTAGAAACTAAAATGCATTGCTTTATTCAGACATACAGCAAATTAAAAGAATATCATCTATCACTTTTTTTTCCCAATATGTGTAAATATACAGATTTTACCATACTGATTTCAAGTTACTTTCTAGACCTCCATTGTCATTACAAATGGATATATTGACCCATACTCGGCCCATTAGCCGACTAACACAAGGTCACACAGTCACTCGTTTGTTGTTTTCCCTGGAACAGATCTCTGCCAAGTTCATTTGCTCTTATGTTGTCTGTGATCAATACGGCCTCTGTAGCAAATCCCCGCTGCATTCCGCAGGCTCTGTTATCGACTAGAACAAAGTGAATGTATTATACAAACATAACCATGATCAATGGCTCACAATGCCTATTAGGTTAAGCTAATGGAAACAGAGCAGGATTAAACCCTTCACTGGAGATACTTAAAGAGAAATCCCAATAAGATATCTGAATGGTATCAAGTGCTCAAGGCTGGACTAATGAGAAATACTGTCAATGAATTAATAATGAAGGACATATTCATTATCAATTCATCACATATGTGTAGTACCGATTTGTCAGTCAATATCAAAGAGTTCATGGTTTGTCTCAATTTGTCTGTGGTTGATTATACATTCATTCTGTGTAAGCCATGAATAAAGAAAGAAAGAAAGAAAGAAAGAAAGAATGAAAGAAAGAAAGAAAGAAAGAAAAGAATGAAAGAAAGATTTAATGTCAATGAACACGTAATTTAACTGTGCTGTAAATGCTAAAACACAACACAATGCAGTGCAAAATTGAAAAATAAAATATAAAGAAGTTACTACAAAGAAAATCAATACAGGAAATACCTACATATTAATACAGTTAATATTCAAATTAGGCTAATATTTCATAATAATTCCTTAATGTTATGCCCTATTTTACAGATTTTTACTGCAGGTTTCAAAAGCTTATATCTTATAACAACGACAATTTACTGATGAAAACAACAATTGTTTGTAGCAATCCAAAATCTTACAACCTTTCTATTCAGTCAATAACTAATGTTTTGTAATGTCTGCGTGTCTGTATTTGTATTTTCTTCCATTTTATAATTGCTATACACTAACATGCTATATAAACGGCTGTATGAACAGACACTGACCAAAAACATAGAATCCTATAAGAAATCAATATTGCAGTTTTAAGTTACATTAACCAAGATTATGCTCATTTCAGGATAACTATCTAATGTAATTCTGAAATTCACATTGAAAACAGCATCCACACCAACAATCCCATTATTATAGTCCCACCAGGAGTAATGATGAGAAATATGTAAATTGGCCTGAACAACCCCAAAAAACACCTGCTACAGCAGTGTGAAGGTTGGCCTTGCTCTAAAATCTCATGCATTACAGCACAGGAAGGAGCAGGTCTCACGACTCTCTATTTGGCTTGAAAGCAGGTGTGTATACTGTATATGTGTTCGCACGGTTTTCTGGCCGGACCACACATCAAACACAGCTGTGCATTACAGCTGAAGATCCTGAGACGGCAGCTCTCTGCACCTCTTCTACGCCATTCTCATCCACACGGAAACAGCTAACATGCATTTATCACTCACAGACACCAGGAGACATGTAAAACCAGAACCTAATGCTCATAACTTACTGATGCCTGTGTGTTATTCCTCCTTTAATCCTGAGTTAACAAGAAAGCAGGCACACTACTGATAATATACACAAAGTGAGCATAATCTCATCACAAAATCAGATCCCAATGAAATTAAAATGGGACATATAGCATTTAATCAGTAAGTTTGTAGCAATAAAATATAGTTGATATGCTTTTTAAGATGTTCGTGTATCTAAATTTTTCACTTTTATATATTTTAGATAACAGTTCTTGTAGTTTTTAAATAATATATATTAAAAAATATTCTACTAACATAGAAGTCACTCATTATTTTGGCAGGATTTTATTAATGTTTCGTTAAAAAAAAGTACCGCATTGAAGCCCATTTTTGACTCTCTACAAAAAACCAGAGCAACCGCCAAACCAAACTATCATACAGTAAAAACTGTACAGTAAAAATATCCTTTAAATTAACAGTTTCAGAAGCATTCCCCTATAAATATGTATCTCATCAAAGAAAACATATTTTCCCTACCACTGAAAAATCACAAAAAGTATACAATTGCTAACATAATATTTGTCTAACTCTGAAGAGATGTAGGCCAACTTTGATTTAATGGAGAGATGAGCCCTTTCTTCCAATCTGCCTTTCATTCAGACATCCTTGGTTTCTCCCTGTACACCTTATTGATGGTTTCCATTATAATGAAGTTACAGGACAATCTGAGGAAACATTAATCATGTTAAGGCTATCATGCAAACCGTTCGCTTGTGTGTGAGCTTAAGGGCAGTTGACGTGAACAGCGCAGAATAATGAACGACTACGGTTCAGTTTAAGAGCCAAAGTATGCAACCTGAGTACGCACCTGCTAGGTTCTGTTCTTCTGGAGACTAACCAGATCCAGCTACAATTAGACCTCATCCAGGACTTATTTCATCAATGCTAACACTGGACTTGTATTCTTTTAGTCTTCAAATGCAAAAGTCTGTGATAAGAACATCAACCACAACAAACCATGGTAATATGTTTGGGCACATGCATCATCCCTTACAGAAAATAAAAATCAGCTTGATCTAACGTTCAAAATCTATGAAAAAACTACATTATTTATTACCTTGAATTGAATTGGGAAGATATGGCCATGGGGTTGCTCTTTGGATATGTACTATGGAAATAGTTAACACGAATAATTCAATCATATATTTATTTTTAAAAAGTACCATCTGATCATTATACAATTTTATTAACTGGTAAAATAATGGCATATGCTTAAAGGTATAGTTCATCGACAAATATAAATTCTCCCATCATTTACTAGAGCTGTTGCAAACCTGTATAAATGTATTTTTCTGTTAAACACAAAATAATATAATTTTAAAGAATGTGGGAAACCAAACTGTTCCCAAGCACCATTAACTTCCATATAATCATTTTTTACTATGGTACTTAATAGTGCCCCAGAACCGTTTGGTTGCAAAGACCCTCAAAATTATGTTTCTTTTTGTTAAACAGAACAACCAAATTAATCTGAAACAACTTGGGTGAGTGGCTATCTTTTCAAGAGCCAAACACAAAGTATCGCAATAAGAAAGGGGGACAAGGGTTAAGCTGTCATTAGCCTAACAATTGCCACAAAGTTCATCCCAGTTGGTGCCCTTACTACAACTACACATACCTGTGTAATACTTGAGAGGTTTGAATGACCCCAATAATGATCAAATCAACTCGGGTTACAAATGAGAAAGGGCCTCTCTGGGTCCTTGTGTCACCGCATGTTCTCCAGAACAATGCACTGTAAAATACCCTGACCTGCCGACTACTCCTCTTTCCCACAGTGAAGAGCACTTTGCCCCGTGCCTCCCTCCCTCCCCAGCATATAAAACAGCAGAATTTAAGGGAGTCCTGCTTAGGAGAAAGATGAGGCGCCATACGGTAACATACATCATAAATTACGGTCTCCACACATTATACACTTTAAGGAGTGCGCTGTCCTGTAATGCACGGACTGCCTTGGTTTTACGGGCTGAGACTGTGACATTGTGCTTAAGTTTGACTTGGGCCTCCGGTTATAATTAATGGTTCAGGTAAGGGTGGGAACATTTTGTCATAATTAGGAGTGTTAAGTTGCAGGTTTAAGCTGAAACTTATTAATGGTGATGTATAGCCGAGTCTAGGTTGCTATGGATTTTAGGGCGCCTACACAATATGCTGCAAATCTATTGTGCAACAGAAGGCTGTAAAGGAAAAATGAGTTTACAAAACCAGTGTGAAAAAAACCTTTGCTGACGTATGCCTTTTTCTGACCAATCAGAAGTTCAGAGAGGCGGGACTAGCTATGCCTTCTGTGACACAATTTTCTTTGTTTTAATGCGTCTTATGCACCTAACAGAACAGAAAAGGTTTTAATAGAAACAGAAAAAAATAAATTATATTGTGCATGGTATTAAATGGAAACATCCAAGTTCATTTACACATATTTACAGTCAAGCAATATTACACATTCAATACTACACATCACACTATGAAACATGACGTGACTCTGGCAGCTTATAATCATTTTATTGCTGTGCGACATATAAAAGCCATTGTTAGCGTGCACTGGTATGTATCGCGTGCACATTTTGCGAGAGGACTGAGACAATAAAGGCACTTAATTGTCAGCCAATACAAACTTTAGCTTTACAGCTAGGTGCCACTTACACTGTCCCCTGCTTCTATAAAACCACAGAACCATGACAAACGCTCTCGAAAGACTGAATCGGATTACAAAGTTGTCCAACTACGCTTTAACCAATTACACGTGTTGAAAGTCCCCAGGTTCAAGAACAAAACCTGTAGTTATATCCATTTTTAACTTCAGCTACAACTGAGGACCAACAGCGGTGCAACGACAACAAATGAGCTAATGCAGCAAATGCCGCTGATGCTTGCCAAATGCGTTCAACCACAAATGCTTTTCAATTGACTGCTAATTACTCAACTCACCATTTCAGCAGAATTCACATTTGTCTCCACATTTAACTCACTACTTCTTGACTAGGGGATTGTTTACCTATGAGAATGCTCGTTTTGTCGATTTTGTGTGTATATTTCTCATTCCTCCAGTCTCTGCCATCTTGATTCTGTCAATGTTGACTCTATGAATGTGGGAAATTTGTCACCGCTGTGGTTTAACTGGGAACTTTCAGTGTCAGGAAAAGTTCCCCGTGACGGACGCCAGCGCACCACATCACTAGACATCAATGCGAATGATTGTTACCTCATCAGCGGGGCAGTTTCTGGCAGGTAAAGTGATCTTTAATCTTAACCTGCTTGGAAAGTGGTAGAGGGGTGGAGGTCTTAGAAAGGGCGGTGCCTCTTTCCTACGCTTATTTCCTGTCTGCTGATCTCTCGCGGACCCTTCTGCTTCCCCCGCTAACCCCTGATGCCGGCTGACAGGAAGCAGGGCTCGACTGATAGGGCCTGGGTACATGTGAACTGCTGACATAGATCACAACTGATCCATCACCAACCTATCAACTGTCTTCTCTCCTCACTTTTCACCCTAAGCTTCTCTCGCTCTCTTTAGATGTTTCGCTCTTCCATTCTCCTTGTGTTAGAGTTTGTTGTTTTAGCCATGAGAGGCCAAAACAATATCAGCAAAGCGCCAATGCTGCCTGCAGAAAATAAGGCAATAGATAAGAGAAGAGATTAAATAGACACGGAATATAAAGCAACAAATCTTAAAACAAAAGTGAAAAGAATAGGAAAGAATGCTTAGTAGCCTACTTTACTCAACACTTCACATTAAACTGGGATGCATGAAAGTCTTAAAGGGATAGTTCACCCAAACAATACAAATATGTCATCATTTATTCACCCTCATGTCATTCCAAACCTGTATGCCTTTCTTCTGCAGAACACAAAAGAAGATATTTGGAAAAACGTTGGTAACCAAACCACATTGAACTCCAATGACTTTCAATGCACAGTCACAAATTCACAGAATTTCGCAAAATATCATTGTTTGTGTTCCAGAAGAAAGAGGGACATTTTGAAATGACACGTGGTTGAATACACAATGTTTTGGGGTGAACTAACCCTTTAGACCAAAAAAAGCTCTTTACCCTAAAAGTCCTCAGTGTCTCATCCTTATCAAGACTCTCAGGTATACGTCAAGAGACTCTATGCGATCTAGTTCCTGTAATGAGAGCATGATTCAGTTGATTTTTATCATGGAAGACGATGGATATACTGTCAACTTGCGTACAAAGAGACTCTCTCTTCCCAGTAACCTCTCACGCTCTGCTCTCATTCTGATTGGACACACAGAGTATGGAGCTAAATGTGAAAGCAGGCGTTTGTTAAGAATTCAAGGGGATGGGGTGGACAGGTCTGATGAACTGAATCATTTGACCCATGGGAAAACCTATTGTGACTGGCAATCTTCAATTCCCTTTCTCCCTATGGTACAGAATTACCTCATTAGCATTACGAATTACTTCTCGTAGAAACGCCAGTGGAACATTCATGAACCACGCATAATGCACAAAGTAATATCAAGCCTGTCTCAACAAGCTCCAATCTCATTGGCTGGCTTTACACAAGGGGAACAAAGTTATGTATAACAACTTTTTTTAAATTCATTTGGTATTGTCTATATGAAAACAGAGACAATTTGATCAAACTGACATGTCCATAGATTCCCTTTTTTAGGTAAAAAGGAGCAATGCGGGTATTTAGAGGCATCTAGTGGTGAGGTTGTGAATTGCTACCAACGGCTCACTCCACCCCTCCTTTTTCAAGCACTATGGTGGCTGACACAGGACAAAGATGTGGTCACGTTTTCGCTTCTTTGCTGAAGGAGATAACGTCTTCACAAAACGCATTGGCTGGCCTTGATAAATGTGTATCATATTGCATTTCTGTCAATAGACACGCTTAAATATTTCACACAGCACCTTTAACACAACGACAATGGAAAGAACAGACTGTCTGTCTAAATTCTGCACGGAGAAATTAGGTGTGAGAGACAAAAACTGTGACATTGAGTCAAACTGCACATCTGTGCTTCTTCCCACAGGACATCAGACTCTCAGTCAAGCAAAACAAGCCATCAGCTGATGAAGAGTGAGAATGTGACTCAACGTGGCTCACCTATTCCCATCCGATTGATAATCCTCCAACTATTCTCATGTAGAATAGATGGAGTCCTCTGTCTCCATGATCACAAATATAGCCAAGTCCTGCAGATCGGCCAATTTGATTGTTTGAAATAAAAAAAATGATTCTGGAGGCCAAGCTGATCCAAAGTCTCTACATAAGCTGTGCATTTTCTACACCAACTGCGAGAATCCCACCGGCATCACAGTCTAGTACACTTCCCGCTGTCTCCTCAGCATTCAGCATTCGAACCCTGGAACAAGCTCCCTGCAAGACAGAAAACAACAACCTTTGCTTTCATCACAACCATGACAGATACTTCCATGGGTCTTTGATGAAAGAGTGTAGCATCTATAGATCTCCTCTCTCTGTACTTCAGTGTCTGTAACTTTTATTTTGTTGTATTTCTAAGGGAAAGCTGCAAGGGCCGAATCTCTGAAGGCTGCAGAAGAGATCAGACGTGTGGTCCTCAAGAGTCAAAAAATCATCAAGTGCGTTCATCATGCAAGGGACTTTTCCAGAGAATGAACATCATACGACAAGATCAAAACATTTGGCCCACTATGATGTGGAGATTTGGAGAGGTCAGTCAACTGGCAGCAGAAAATGAAACTGACAGACTTTGTAAGGGAGACAACTTCATTTTATTTTACTTCACACAAATCAGTCTCCTATCATCAGCATTTTTAAGCCAACATTGTTTCAGCCTTTTTACACATACTTTGAAATAGACAGCTTTACTAAAGGAAATTACAGCTTATATTTGGGTGAAACAGACAAATTATGTTTTTTAACTTTTAATTAAACCAACAACATATTCAGTTATACAATGCTAAAACCTTAATTCTTTTGGTTGGTGATCTATTTTTATGATGTTTGATTGCACAAAATTTATGATCAATTTCTTAATTTCATAAAATGGCAACAACATCTGTGGCCCCATGGAACCATCTTGGGGCCTCAGTATATAAAACATGCATTTTAATAGTAAAATATTTGAAAACATTTTATTCAGTAAAAATATTGGAAATGCATAATGGTTAATACTTATCCTTGAATAATGCATTTAAATGTAGCCAAAACAGGTTAAAATAGAAAAAGATAATTTAAACAGAAACATTTAAGTATCAACCGTTATAAAATATTGTCTAGTGGGCAGCTTATTAGAAATTTGGAACAGAGTCTGCGTATTTGACCCTTAATTTAAAAGATTTAAGTCAAGACAACCAGCTTGCTTGTACAAGGCATCACTTGGCACCAAAGAAAATAAGTGTATGGGGAAACAGTGATGTAGGGTATCTGGCACAATGCACAAGAATAATTCAGAAGATAAGTTGCTTCAATTGGCAGCAAAGGAAGAAAGAGAGAGAATTAGAAATAAATTATTGCTTAAGATTAAAGGCAGGTGAACATTTTCTAATACTTGGAAAGAAAGCGTGTACACAAAACTGCGTTCATCACAGCCCTGGCTGCATCCCTGGACCGTGGTCAGCGCATTGGAATGTTGAGAGGATTTAACACAGGGTCATTGTTGTTGATCTTCTCTCAGAGGTCTCCCTGCCGGACCTCAGTTATTCACCACTGTTTTTGTCCTTTGGGGCCCTCAGACATCCACCGAGCAGAACTCTTGAGTACACACACGCGCCGGGCCACGCCAGCCCTCCGTGGCCGCATCTGGAACCCACATGTGAAATAGGGCGTGTCAGACATTACCAAAGTACCCATTTAGACCACATTGGGAAAGTTTGGGTAAAAGAGTGTCTGTGGCGGTTGACACATAACACACGCTTTTTGGAATTATGATCATGGGAGAAGCCCTATTTAAGACTGAATGTAGTTTGGGACATATAGAAGACCTTTCTTAAATAAAAGGCTAAACCTCTTAACAAAATGTTTCTTGAGGATGTGGACTGGGCTATGCTTATCTAAAATCCCAAGCCTCTGTTATATAAGAGCGAATCGTATTCACGCGAACATCATGCAAGTGTCCGAACTGAAAACACCCTTGTTTCTGAGATTACATCTGTTATTGACACCAGGCCCGGCAAACGGCAGGTTCTGGAATGCACCTTTCTATGACAACATTGATAGGTTGAACACCGCCTCCACAGAAAAATATCAACGACTACTTCTCTAGCCCCACCCACTGGTTCGCGCATGACAGAACCAGTGGCGCAGAACCAGATAGAGCGAGCAATCAATAATGGACATGCCGTTAAAGATAGCTAAATATTGTGACACCCCTGGTTATGGAAGAATATTGTCGATGCATAACCATCCTTCGTATTCCGATATTAGGAATGCAGGGTTAAATTTTATTTTAAAAGACGTTCCAGCTCATGTGGGAAAAACATGAAGCGTTTGTCAGTTTCATTTCTCCAAGGATTCCTTTGTGAACAAGGCACAGGTCGACACTAATACTGGTGCCCTGCGAAAACTGTGAATGAATGGTGCTTATGTGTAACCTAAGGTTACGTGTCAAACCAAATTCACAGAAGCCTCCAACTATGCAAACTGCCATCCAATCAAAGCGATGGGCGTTTACTTCCAAGTGTCTTCGAAGTGGCACGTCCATTAAAACTGAGTGTGTGCAGAGCTGGTCTCAAAACCAGTGTAGAAAATAGCCTATTAGCCTACTTATAGATTTGTATGTTTTGGGATTTAAAAACCACGCAACCGTCATAAGTAGACCTCATACAACAGTATAAAGCAATAAACAAGGGCAGTTCATGAGACCTTTAAAGGAACCATACACTTAAAATAAAAACGTCATTATTTCTTCACTCTCATGTCTGTGGAACACAAAACAAGATGTTTTGAGAAATGTCTCTGTGGTTTTGTGTCTATACAATGGAAGTCAATTGTGGACAATTTTGTTAGGTTATCAACATTCTTCAAAAAATCTTCTTTTGTGTTCTGCATAAGAAAAAGGTCCAAACATGTTTGGAATGACAGGAAGTTGAGTAAATGATGAATTTGTGATCAATTAAACATTAATTAAATAGATTTTTTCTCTAAATATAACTGTAACCCTTTTCTTCATAAAAATATATTTAGATTTATTTCTACCTTCTCAACTCTTATTAGAGCTGGTTGGATTTGGAATGCCGCAGTGTTCCAGGATGTAGTTATCTTACGATGTCCCACAGCAGCAAGCGTTTCTCAAACAGAGAGAAGAGAGAAAGAGAGAAAATCGTTACGGTTTCCCCTTCTTTCCCATTTATAATTTGTCCAGCCATTGCTAAGTTTGTCACTCTTTGACTAGATTTAGTGACTTTTCCGACCCCTTTAGCGGATTTGTTTAGAAGATGTGCAGTGTGTAAGCGGCAGGGAGAAGCCATAGACACTAGATGGAAAGCTTACAACCTTTAGCCAAAAAAGCATAATGGCTAATACTAATGCTCGCTTCAACTAAACATCGGAAAGGTTATTTTTTAATGGATAACAATGTGTTTTTTTTTTGCCGTTACGGTTTCTCCAATTGAAAGACCCTTTCATTTCACTATAATGAGAGTATCTCTGGAGAAGCAGCACGCTCAGTTCACCGTACGGCGGCCTGCTTGTGTGTACAAAACAGCGTTTCCAAAACCTGTCACTGTTATCGACTTATTGGACATATAAGCACGAACACAGTTCGTCTGTGAATAAGCACTTTACTGAGACAGAGGCTGCACATGCGCTGTGTGACAAAATATAGCCAAAATCTCCGCTCTTAAGGGTATGTGGTGATTTTATCAGACAATGTGTCTTGGTTATAAAACAGAACTGACAACAGAAACGAAAATATTTAAAAGATAGCGGCTTTATTGGGCAATAAGCTGTATGAAATGTTCAGAGAGCAGAATCAAAATGTCTCTGAAGTTGCAACTTTTGATGCCTTACTGCTCTCTCTGGGAAATTTCCCACTTCAACCTGGAAATAATTTATGGGAACGGTACTCTTTTATTGTTAAAAATTACTTGTAGTGTTTTAATGCTACAAATTCATTAGAAACATTAATGTTACTAAATACTTTTAATGTTAGTAAATCCAGATGTTTCTTCCATGTGGTGGGAAATATCCCACTTCCGAGGTGTATTTAAAGCAGGATTAAAACTGATGACATCTCAAATATCTGACAATAAGCAAGTGCCACAATTTCACAAAATCCTAGCAGAAAAGAACTGACCTTCTTATGCAAAACACACCAGGTATTTTGAGAAATCTCTTTGCGTCCATACAGTGGAAGTCAATGGGAGTCAGTGTTGTTTAGTGACAAACACTCTTAAAAATATTTTCTTTGGAGTTCTGTAAATCTAAGAAAGCCATAAACCCTTAAAAGTAAAGGTGCTTCAAAAGGTTCTTCGGTGCATAAGGGAACTTCTTTTGTCTTAATGGTTCCTTATAGAACCTTAAACATCTTACCTTTCTCCTTCACAAAAGGTTCTTTGTGGCGAAAAAAGGTTCATCAGATTATACAAAGGAATGAAAGAAATGGTTCTTTAAAGAATCTTTGACTGAAGAGTTCTTTGTGGAAACAAAAATGGTTCTAAAGTGCACAGGTTTGGAATTAAAATAAGGCCGAGTAATGGCTAAAATATACTTATTTTAACTGATTTGTCTTACCACAGAGGGCAAGGTTGTTCTTGGTTAAAGAAAAGTGAATACTCCATTTAGTCTCCTGAAGTATAAAGGTTAAGCCATCTTGTGAAATTCTTTAAATTAAATAGAACTGTTGAGACACACACAAAGGCATATGGAGATATTACAGCTCTTGGGGCACACACGTGGAAGACTGAGATCTGTAGTAGTTTGTGGAGTTTTGTATTATTTCTAGAGACTGTAAGACAGGAAAGCAATTTTACTATAGATTACTGTCCGAGGAACACATGAAAGAACTTACACAAACCCATTTGACCGTGAAGTTTGCAGATACATATTCTCTCACAAACAAGCTGAACCGTCACAGGACATATCCACAGAAGCAGAGAAGAAATGCAACAAACTGTTAAATGTACAGTACCTACTTTTCTCACACGTGTGTGTGTGTGTGTATGTATGAGTGTGTGAACTGTGAGATCTCTTTACAAGATCAACTGACTCATGCCAGGCAAAAATTTCTCATAATAGGTGAAATCCAATCCTTGAATTTGTCTCAAGGAAAATTACAGTACTCTTAAAGGAAAAGGCCTTTTAAAGCATTTACTTTAAAAGTGCCCATTTAAAGAATGTCAGGTCATCTCAAATACTACACAACTGCAGTCTTATAAGACAGGAAGTTGAATCCTTGTTAAAACGGGTCAAGGCAGTTGTACACAAGTCATGAAACTTAAACTCCCGGGTTGTGAGTGGTCAAAGTTCTGCTGCACTTGACCTTTCCTAAGACTGTAACACACACTGAGTAAACAGATGAAGGAGACAGAGGTGTATTATTTGCACTTTCTCACTCAAAAACTGGGCACAAGTCAAAAACGGCAACCCGTATGATATCATATAGTAGCATTATACTGGGAATGACCAATTATACATTTCAAAGTGCATGTGGGTGGGCTCTCAAAACCCCTGGAGGTTCTTACATATGTGTGAACGTCTATACAATGTGGTGAGAACGTGACTTTGTGCCCAACACACACTTAGAGAAAAAGAAAGATAGAAAGGGTTGACAGAAAGAGAGAGAGAGTCACTGACCTGGTCAGGATATGAACATCAATGAGTAAAAGCCGATCGTGTTACTCGGTTTGATTTATGAACAAGCAGCTGCAGTAAAGTCTGAGACCACAAACAAAGAGTAACTCACACACATTACTACTAAACTGTAACACTACTCACTGCAAACCAATTACCTGATATGGTATCTGTATCTCTACACTGTAAATCAATGCAATGTGGTATGCGACCCAAAACACCGGGATGTCTGAGGTTAGAAATATATTCTTCTTTGGTTTTAAAGGGCTCCGTCTCACTCATTCAGTACACACACGTGATATGAAATCAATACGGTAATGCCCCATGTTTGAACTTCAAAGAGCTTCATTACTTATAGGGACTCTTCTCAGAGATCTCTTCATCTGTTTGTAAAGAGAAGATGGGAAAATCACCTGATGTGAGCAAAATTACATCACTTCCTGTTCACAAAAACTTGTGGGATTAGAATACGGTCATTAAATGAAAGCACTCTCATTTTAATTCAATGGTTAGAAAATGACAAAAGAGAAACTTTAACTTAAGTTTATCTACATCACCATTGCAGAAATTCACTAGAATTATAATGGCAAAAGCTTGAAGGATAGAAAAACGGCCCATCTTATCCATTGTGTCCAAAAAACATTTTGTATTTTTTTTTCAAATTAAAATATCTAAAGATATACATCTAAATACATTAACTTGACATGTGGCCTAAGATATTTTGTCTTGTTTTATGACTTTTTTAAATAAAGCAGGTTTATGTTTAAAACAAGCACAAAAAAATGCCAATGCGGTAAGTCAAATTTTCTTGAATTAGCCAGAGAAGGTGAAACTAAATTCATGACTATTTTTCTTATTTTTCTTAGATGGTTGGGTTTGTCCATATTTGTGGCAACCATTTGTCGAAACCACCCAGCGTGCTCCTTAAATCTAAATGGGAGATGGTGGTCTAGTGGGTTAAACCACTGAACTGGTAATCAGAAGGTTGCTGGTTCGATCCAAGCAGCCACCACCAGTGTGTCCTTGAGCAAGACACTTTACTCCATGTTGCTCCAGGGGGGATTGTCCCTGTAATAAGTAAGCTTTGGATAAAAGCGTCTGCCAAATGACTAAATGTAAATGTAAATGGTTGATGGAAAGGACGCTAATGTGCATTCCTCGAAATCCAATGATTCATCATTATTCACAGCATTTTTAAGTGTGCACAATAACAATATTGTACATGTTCATTAACGCAATATATGGTACGATTAAATACAGGCATACCATTTACAGCGAAAATATGATAACTAATACAGTTCACCTTGAAGGCGTATTGCATTAAATACAAATGTATAAGTTGAGGGGGCCAAAACCACATATTTTCTATTCTATATCTATTAAAAGGTGAAGTCAGTTTTGAAGTTGCAATTCTTCTATCCCAGCTAAATACGTACAGACAACTACAAGCAAGTTGTATTTGCAATTATATTTGGCGACACTTGACACAGAAATGTCACACTTCACTTTTTACAAACCAACGCTTTATAAAAAATGAGAATAAACTCAACAAGTGCCATTCATGTCATGTGCTATGCATGTTCTGTGCGTCTCATGAGGTTTAAAAGCAGATCAAAGCATCTGAAGCCTTTACAGCGACAGGCACAGCGCCGCATAAATCTTGCCATCATGCATCTCTATCAGTCCTGGCTCTGATCCAGCTGGGTTAAACTTGACTGCATATTTCAACTCAAATGCCTTTTCTAAGAACAGCAAGTGCCTGGCACAATTTCTTTTGTCTGAAACTACTTAAGAAAATTTATGAACCTGCCTGTTGCAAACTCTTTACACAAGCTATATAAAGTCAAAGAAGCGTGAGGAGAGATTGGCAGACATGTAATGCGTTACAGCGAGCGATCGTGTCACAACAAAAGCCGGTGCAAAAAGGTTAACATGTGCTAAAGACTTATTAATCTGCTTCTGAGCTCCAGGCCCGGATGTAGTCCATTGCAAAACATCTTTCGATAACCCACACATGATATGTCCCATTCAAATGGCAAAGGCTTCTGCACTGCATAGCATTAAAAATACACCCCTTTTTCCCCCAGGGGGGCACTTACTTGTACTTTTGTCCGGGTTTGGTTTCACACAACCCCGCTGCGGGCTCTACAGCTCTGGGGCTATTGTTGCCTGAGATTCACCGATGCCTGGCTCCAAAAACAGTCGTCAATGGACTTCCTGATCCTGCTCATCTATAATGGTATTAATCAAAAAACAGGCCGGTGATGGGGGCGTACGCAGCACTGGGACCCCGGGTGTTGACCTCTAAATAATTTATTGCTAACTGTGATAGAACGCGTGTCGGTCAGAGGATCAGCGGTAACCGCAGAAAAGGCCAGAAGGTTTTAGAGGGGGAATGAAATACGTTGGAAATCATGCTGCCAGAATTTTTTGAAATACAACCAAGTTGTGCGAAAAGTATCAGCGGGCAACCACGAGGTGTATTGTTAGCGTTACTCATAAAATATAGATTGTGCAAGAAAGGAATAGACCTCAGAGAGAAATTTTACAAACAGTGCTGAATGATGGCAAGCGTCTCTCTTGCACAGAAGAGTTGAGTAAGACCTGATGTGTCAAAGGGAGTTTATCATTGTTTTGAAACCGCTTTGACGATGACTAGATGTAAATCAGAAGAGATGTTTATAAAAGAGGTGGAAAGACAGTCTTTTACATGACTCAAATTGGCTCAACATGGACGGAAAACAACAAAGATTAAGGTTAAATTACACCAAAGGTTGACACAACACAGCATCTTTTTGGAGTGTGCCGAATCTTTTTCTATTCCTCACGCTACAGATAGAGGACAAACTCAGCACACTTATTATTGAATGTGAATAAAAGAGGATCTTAACAAGCTCATAGCAACATCTTCTACACAAATGCTTCATTTTGCCCCGTGACTCCTCACACTCTCAGTCGAAACCTATGGTGATATTTTCATAACCCTGCATCTATGAGGTAAGAAGCTATAAGCGACAGACATTACAGAGATACACGCTCTCGACAGCTGCCTCCGATGTGACATCTTTCCTGGACCTTGATCTTGTAACACCACGACGGTTCCTAAAATAGAGGTGTCACACCCATATAACACGAGCGATCGAAACGGTTAAGAGCGCCAACTTGTGAATGATCAGGCCATTCATGTTGAGCAACTATTGAGCTGGAAAGTACAAGGTTCTGCGTAATTTGTTGTAGTGCCAAGCTGTCACTCAGGCATACATATGCGGGCTATTTCATCTATCAACACGATTGACTATGTTTATCGGGAAGTAAACTAGCTGTTGGGTGCATTTAAAAAAGAAATCATATGCATAATGGGATTGTAATTCACAAAACTGCACAATACAACATAAAGACATTTACAGCATTGTGTTTCAGAATGTTTGAGTCTGGTTAAGCAGAGAAACATTAGTTCTATGAGGATTAAATATTTATATTTGCCAGTAGACAACAATTGCTCATTTGACACAAATTAGTCAATGTAAAAAGTCAATGTAATAAAACCATTCATGGTTAAAAATATTACCTGCATTATGCTCCATATGTCAAAGAACTGCAATTTAATTATGTATAAATTGCATGAAGTCTTAAAGTTCACATGACGTTTTAATACAATAAAATAGCAAAGCTAAAGAAAAAGAAAAAGGTCACATGGCTGGAAAATATTGTAATGTTCTTGTCATGTTTTATAGTGTGTGTTAACTGTAACTATTGTTTGTATTCTTAGGCATGAATCAAACCACAAAATTCATAGCTTGTTGTGGCTTCTCTTCAACTAAAAAATAATCAGGAAAAACATGCAGCTAATGCCATAGATTTAGACTTAAGGAGCACGCTGGGTGGTTTCGACACAGGGTTGCCACAAATATAGCCAAACCCAACCACTGGCTTAAGTTAACATCTAGAATTAACTATAAACCACTTTGCAAGATGAAAACACTGGTCTAGAACCACTTCCAGTTTAAGTATTTATTAGTAGTGTTTGTAAATCTTGCATATCATCGCTGTCCTTCCAAAACCATGTATGTCCAAATTCACAGTTTTTTAATGAGAAAAACACAGTTCTAATCAGATTATTCATTACTTATTACACTTTTTAATATTTTTTATTGGTTACATATTTACAAAACCCAGTGACAAACATAAAAGGGTGACTAATAATAAAGCCAAAAAAATTGCGAAAGACAGAGATACAAGGTTCAAAAGGACAACAGTGATATGTAATCAAATCTTAAAGATATTAGTTTAACATTTTTAATCGGTTATAAATATTCTGTTGGTTGAATTTTGTTCAAACGTTTGTGTAACTGAAACAGAAAGTTCTTCTAGACCAGCGTTCAACAAGCATTGTTTATGTCATCTAAAGAAGTCCCTGTTCTTTTAAACAGATATTTGGGATTGTTGGTGATTTCCCTTTATTGACAAATGTTTGTATCTCGATAGCTGGTGGAAAATTTACCACAGTATACTGTATTATCATGATACTAAATTTTGTCACACAAACACAATGAAAAACACCTATTAAAAAATTTTAAGTATATAGTACACTGCAAAAAATTACTTTCTTACTTAGTCTTCTTTTCTTGTTTTCCAGTAAAAATGTCTAAACATTCTGGAATCAAGATGCATTTTTTTCATGAGCAAAATGACCTAAGAAAATCTGTCTTGTTTTTAGTAGAAAAAAAATGAAATTTCAGTGAATTTGTGCTTAAAACAAGCAAAAAGAAATCTGCCAATGGGGTGAGAAAAATAATCTTCACTTGAGTGACTAAGAAAAAGGTCGACCTTAATTTAAAATGATTTTTCTTGCCACACTGGCAGATTTTTTTCTTGTTTTAAGTAAACAAATATGAAATTTCAGTGAATTTCTGCTTAAAACAAGACTTATTATATTAGGTCATTTTGCTCATCAATAAAAATGCTTCTGGATTCTAGAATTTATAGACATTTGTACTGGTAAACAATAAAAAAAAGACTAAGATAAAAAGTAATTTTGCATTATTCTATTGAAACCACCTACAAAATTGATGCATTTAATATGCTTTAGACACTCTCGTAATGTCTGTTTTATTTTTTTCCTCAAAGCCAGAAGCATTTTCATTTGGTCTCACACAAAGTGTGAAAAAAATTTTTGTACTGGTACTGGTACATATCACTGTTGTCCTTTTGAACCTTGTATCGTCTTTCGCAATTTTTGGGGCTTTATTATTAGTCACCCTTTTATGTTTGTCACTGGGTTTTGAAAATATGTAACCAATAAAAAATATTAAAAAGTGTAATAAGTAATTAATAATCTGATTAGAACTGTGTTTTTCTCATTAAAAAACTGTGAATTTGGACATACATGGTTTTGGAAGGACAGCGATGATATGCAAGATTTACAAACACTACTAATAAATACTTAAACTGGAAGTGGTTCTGGACCAGTGTTTTCATCTTGCAAAGTGGTTTATAGTTAATTCTAGATGTTAACTTAAGCCAGTGGTTGGGTTTGTCCATATTTGTGGCAACCATTTGTCGAAACCACCCAGCGTGCTCCTTAAATCTAAATGGGAGATGGTGGTCTAGTGGGTTAAACCACTGAACTGGTAATCAGAAGGTTGCTGGTTCGATCCCAGCAGCCACCACCAGTGTGTCCTTGAGCAAGACACTTTACTCCATGTTGCTCCAAGGGGATTACAAGTGCACCGTAAGTCGCTTTGTATAAAAGCGTCTGCTAAATGTAAATGTAAATGGTTGATGGAAAGGACGCTAATGTGCATTCCTCGAAATCCAATGATTCCTCATTATTCACAGCATTTTTAAGTGTGCACAATAACAATATTGTACATGTTCATTAACGCAATATATGGTACGATTAAATACAGGCATACCTCTTGTCTCAAACATGGGTTTAAAAATGAAGTGTCGCTACTATAGTGTTTGTGCCCAACCAAACCCTTACAAAACTGCAGCATCATGCTGGCAACCTTTTCACAGACAGGCAACACTAAAAAGGTCAAAGAATTTGCTGTTTAATCCTACAAATGTAAAACAAAGCAGTTTGATACAAAGACAAGTACCATAAAACAACCAATAAAAGTGACACATATTCATTTGTTTCTGTTTAATGCAGGAAATAATCAGATGCAGAAATAATGGGCATCCATAGCAGGAACAGGTGCTCATGCCAATTTTTGCTAGGGCAACACAACTCTGCAAGTCTGCCCAGCGGGCAAGGTGCAAACACATTTACCACTCCCCTGGGCAACATTAGTCCTGCAAGAGGGAGACATGTCAAAGCTTGTGGTGACAGTTAACCTTGGCAGAGACAGGGCATCCTGCCAAGCGGAGCACAGCAGAGCCGCAGACAGACACAGGAGAACTTAATGAGCTCTGTCCTCAAGCCAGCGGGCCATAGCGTCAGGTGGCTGCTGTATGTGAAATGCACCAAACCAACAGAGTAAATCCATGCCCAAAACTCTATAATACCAACCAGATGAGAATATAAATGAAAACAAAAGCTGGTAAATACATAATAGCTGTAAATACAAACCACACTATCTAAGAGTGACCACCCACTCTTTGGAAGCATTTTCCCTTTATTTTCTTCATATCACATAATTGTGAATGACGTAATGCAATGGTACAATATAAAACATTTGAAAGCCTAAAGTATAATCCGTTTATTAAAAAATAATACATACATCCAAATAGAAAAAACTTGAATGAGAGTGTACAGAGACTGATTCAATTACATCATTCACGACGCATGAAGACAAAGCTTGATTCATGAGTAATCAGATAAAAGGGAATCACTTCTGCACTGAATGAATCATTTGATATTTGAGGCTTTGTGACTGTCATTATGATGATGTGTGATCTAATGTGTCTGACACACAGTGACGCCGTAAGCATAAGTTCAGGACAACAGAGCTCATCGGATTTCTGCTTCTCATGTCAGTGTACATTACATGCACATTCTGATCCTGAAACAGTGTTCTACTCCTGAACTGGGAATATGACTCCGGCAGTCTTTAAAGAAGGCCATTGTACTTTCAGCTTTCACTCTCTCTATCAGTTTAAGATATCAAAACCATTTTTTGGTGGTTATTAAGAGGTGTCTGTAATTTAATAATCACAATCTCCATGCGTGACAGCTCGCCATCATTGTATTTCAAAACTCCAAGATATTCCAAAATGTTCTAGCTTTATAAAGAAATGGATATGAAAGAATCATTTAATTGATCTACAAAGAAAATTCAGGGATTCAAAATGAGCCTTAATACAATTTTGTTAATGTCAAATAATTACTGTAAATGCATCCACTCTATTTTTGAGAAACAAAGTATAAGAATTTAACTTAAGCCAAACAATTAGGACTTGGGTATTTTTTTGACGAATGTTCACAATGAATCAAAACATTTCTGAAGAGGTGGCTCTTTCATAGATCAGAAGACTTGATGGAATTCTTCATTGTGACCCTGGATCACCAAACCAGTCTTACCGGAACATTTTTAGAAAAAAATAAAATACATTGTCCAGGTCAAAATGATGAATTTTCTTATATGCTAAACATCATTAGGATATTGATTGAAGATCATGTTCCAAGAAAATATTTAGTAAATTTCCTACCTTAAATACTTTTTGTGAGTGTATGGCCTGTCACAGTGCCCCTGATTAACCACGTTTTTAATGTGAAGTAAATGTAAGTTAAAATTTTGTCATGTATACATATAAGAAAAATCAAATGCGAGATCTGTTAAATATTTCAATTCGTAATTATAATGTAAACTTTTGCTTTGAAAAAGACCCAGAAATGTTCCAAATGTCTCAGATTCAGAAATTTCAGAAGTGAAACATATTCAACCAAATCGAGATATTTGACTGTACAATCTATAATAATTTGATAGCACCGTAGTCAGTGTAGTTTAACAACTGTGTAAATTTAAGTGAAACATCTAAGTTGATAGTGAAACACAATTGTGACCCTGGACGGCAAAACCAGTCTAATGGGTCGAAATTGAGATTTTAACATAAACTGAGAGCTGAATATTTCTATTGATGTGGGAGTTGTTAAAATAGAATAATATCTGGCTGAGATACAACCGTTTAAAACTCAGGAATCTGAGAATGCAAAAAAATCGAAATATTGAGAAAACTGCCTTTGAGGTTGTTAATCAGGGGCACTGTGGCAGGCCATCGACTCAAAAAAATTAAGTTCTTAAATATTTTAGGTAGGAAACTAAATTAAATATTTTCATGGCGCATGATCTACGTATAAAGTAGGTATAAAAGAAAAATCGATCATTTTGACCCATACAATGCATTTAGTTTTTTACAAATAATGTTCCATTACATTTACATTTAGGCATTTGGCAGACGCTTTTATCCAAAGCGACTTACATTGCTTTATCCTATACATTTTACATAGGCTTACTGAGCCACATGTTCCAGTGCTACTTCAGACTGGTTTTGTGATCCAGGGTCACAATTAATAATTCCATCAAATCTTCTGAGCTATGAAAGAGCAACCTCTTCAGAAATGTTTTGATTCATTGTGAACTTTCATCCAGCAAAACAAAATCTGATACCCAAATCCTGATTGTTTAGCCTGAAGTTAAATTCTTGTATTTTGTTTCTTAAAAATAGAGTGGATGCATTTAGCAGACAGTCAAACCTCTGTAAGTTACAAAAAACAAATGTGTTAAAATATCACTTTCCAAGCACTGATAAAAGATAAAAAAGGTGATGCAGCAACTTTTCTTGCAGTCTTTTGAGGAAAGGTGGTGACATTTGTGAGCCCTCACCACAAATCCGTTATTACCATGCTGCTAGTGATAGTTAAAGGAGGAAAAAGAGGATTTTCCCTCAAAGAAAGGAGAAGTATAGAAACTTCAGATTGTCATACAATGAGCTTACACACGTCAATCCAACTGACATCAGTAAACAAATCATGTGGTAGGCCCTATTTTCTTTAATGAAACACCATTTGGTTTGATATTTTTTGCTGACGCAATGACATATTTAACGTGTGCAGCAAGTTAAAATGTATTCAACATCTTGATTTTCTGTATAAATATTAACATGTGTAACACAGCAAATGTGTTCAACCAATGGCATAAGTTAGGGGCGGTTTTCCGACCAATGGTGGACCAGGGTAATGTTTGAAAACCAGTTTTACTATTCCATTGGAGCACAACCTTTTGCCAATTAAAGATCAAAAGAATGTAAAGATCTAAAGATCTTGATAAATGAATATCATTATCAAATGAATCACATAAATCCACACACATCTGTGTTCTCTTAGCACGAAATTACTTTGTACTGAGTGAAACCTGGATTCCAAAACATATATCAGAAAATTTCTAGTAGAAATCCTGATGATAGACATTATATATCAGCAATGTATATTAGCTATTAATAAGGCTCACTACTGGTGCGCTTGCCAGTTTTCATTTAACGCAGTATTCCGTTCCACTTGATCTCTCGTATTCACATCAGCACAATACCCCTATTGAGTGTGTCCAAACAGGCGCTGTCTCAGTGCCAAGCTGTCCACATCTGGTCTCTGTTTTCACCTGTGGATGCATATCAAAAACCCAGAGCCGGGCCCCATACACCATAAGTGACCCAGGGGACGAGTGCTGATTTTGGACCGGCTTCCCCGTCTTCATATTGTCTTAATCAACAAGGACACGGGGGGGTATATTGGCCTGCAGTGTCATGTGACCTCTGATGGAGGGGAAGGTGGGCTTGGGTTATTGCAACACTCACGGACATGGCGGAGAACAGGATTGTAGGACAGTCTTTCTGCTCAGCTAAGGAGTTGAGTGTTGAAGAGGAAGAGAGACAGTACATTGAGACATAAATATAAGGAAGGGTTAGAAATAATAAAATGAAAAAAACGAATTTATCATAAATGTGGACTGAATATATTCATCTTATAATTATCAAAGATGAATTAATTATATAAATGATCAAACACAAATTAATTAGTAATATCAATGACTTAAAATGTAAAAAAAATATATTATATGATCTATATGAAAATGAATACATTTTAAATATTTTTTTAATGTTTTGCTTCCTGTACAAAGAGATCTTCATTCTGTTTTACACAGGCCTCTTAATAATGTACCTCCAAATCTGTGAAGAATCTTCTGTTTGTCGACCAGTTTTATAACAATAACATTCTTGCCTTACCCTACCTAGAGCCAACGACCCACAAAACAAATATTTTTCATATACTCCCTGTCAGGCATTGTACTCATTTTCCCTGCAAAATAACAAAATTTATAGGGGTTGCATTCAAACTGTGGAGCATCTGGGTCCCCTGGGACGAGTACGAACCAAGCAGAGGAAAACAAAACAACCAGTGATGAACACACTCTCCATGACAGAAAAGCATGAAAATATAAGAAGAAGCATAGAATCACATACACGTATATGGAGGGTGAGAGATTAAGAGAGAGAACGCAGTGTAAAAGAGAAGCAAGAGATTGTGGGAAACCTCAAGGGACGTCCCGTGTGCGTATCTCAAACTAAACCCTCAATAAAACCAGCCTCAGTCACCACAAATTAATTCAGGACTTGGAATAAACCACTTCAGGTTTACAAAAGACCAACAAACAACCAAGTTTATCTTTATTCAAATAATATTTGTTTTTTCGTAATATAGAGCCCTGTTGAAAAAGAGTATATTAAAAATTCCTCTCTGGTAATAAGAGCATATTTTGGCAATAATGTGAATTCAGCAGAGCCAATACAGAAAGCCGTTCAAAATCACCATCCCGAAGAGAACACAGAAGTCAACACCGGCCAAGGTACGAAGCCATAAACATTTACTGCTGGATTTGATCCTGTATCAGTTCAAAGCTCTTGAACTCGAACCTTTTCACAGTGATCTACTGTCTACATGCCAGATCATGAGCGTTTATGCCATTATGGGATTAAGGCATTCAGTAAATAAAGCTTACTTTTCATTACAGAGTTCTGCTCGCCATGAAACAAAAGCGTTTCAGTGATGACAGGACACCCGAGGAACTTTCACAGTGCAGTCAGAACGCTGGATTAAAAATCAAAATACATCTGTGTGTCTGACGCTCATCCAAAGAGAGTGCAAAAAAGAAAAGATTTCTTTGTCTGAGCTTTGCTATAATGAAGTATTAGTGTACTATATCACATTCTCTATTTGTGGCTGTGCCTGTAAAAAATATTACAGTATATAATTTAAATAACCTGCAGCCAGCATGAATAGCGCATTGATGACCCGCCTTAGAGTAAACGGCACAGAACAAGCAGATGTAATTAGTACTTAAAGACAATTAAGTGTTACCCATAATTTAAATGTTGGTCAGACTTTTAAAAGGAATAACAGAAGTTGAGTCCTATTGTAAATGTGAGGTGGAGCTGGGGATGAAGGAGGGTAAACTGCTATACGCTGAATGAATTTTAAAACAAAAGCTGTGATTGACACATTTCTATAGGTAGAGGAAGATCAGCCGATGCAAGCAGAACTTACGCTTTACACTTCATATGTTTGCATGTTTCCTGTGTATTGAATTCAGCTTTCATTTTGTTTCAGAAATATTAAATAGTCTTCTAGGTTCTATTGTGGTGATGATATACCGTTATTAATTTTGTTATATTTGACATTTGAACTATTTGTTCCTTCACTTTCCCTCAAGGTAAATGAAATGCATGTTCTCAAAGAAGTTTAATTGCACAAGCACGTTCACCTATTAAAACTGTGAGGCAGAGATATTATAACAGGTTGAAAATTTTAACGCCAGAAAACAGGGTGTTCCCAAGTGCTTGACAATCACTAAAGGAAAATACATTCCTCTTTCAACGTTCATTCATATAAAGACAAAAAACTAAGCACATTTCTTTAGACCAGAAAATAACTGATGTCATCAATTCTGGATCCGGATGCAATGCTGGAACAAAGTGCGTTTTGGAAAACAAAACCTTCCTTGTGATTTTTCTGCACACCTTAAAATGCCACTCAAGGTGTGTCTCAAATGGCTTATATGAATTACATCTGGGGAAAAAACATTACCAATATGCCCTGTTTGTTCTTTTACTTCCTCTCTCTTTCTCTTAGAAATAAAAGGAATGTACATGGAATAACAGACACATTTTCCTTTATGCAAATCTGTTTCAAAAGCAAAGCTAAAGGACCATTCATTACTGCTTCCTGTTATGCATCAAATATGTAATCCAAACACGCATTTTGTCCACAGTACAGGTGCGGTTTCCTGTGGTGTCGGCCAAATATTGTTCTAAGAAATCAACGTTGTTTGATTTGTCCTGTTTGATTAGACTGATTACGCTGTGAAGTTTTGATGGAGTTTTAAATTAATATTTCTTTGACAGATGAAGACGGATTGTAATTCTGGATACGAAGTGAATGTAAACTCCAGTCAAATGACTTGTTATGCTCAATTAGTCAAACACCTTTCATAGTGAGAGCCGTGTCAAAATAAAGATGATTTGTTTGTCTTTCCAGCCTTTTGGCATACAATCCTGCACTTGTAATCAGAGAATTTCTCCTAGAAATAATAATTACATATACAAACTGAGAAAGTATTGATTTTTAGCATTTTTCACAAATGTTAGCGCTAATTGACTGGCAAATACAGTATAATCCTATGCTATCTTTTGTCCTGAAACTAATTTATAAAAGAGAAAGGGAGGTTTGTGTACATCTTTGCAAGAGTAAATTTACAAATGACGAACGAATGATGGAGATCTCAACAATACCTCAAAACTGTCAAAAGTCGAAGACTTAACATCTCAAATCTATAATATGAATAATAGCATTTTTTCTTATTTCATACTTTTACTCCATTTCTAATTGGTACCGTCCTTTATTCCTCTAAGGAATCTCAGGACATCCAAGATAAATTTGATCCATAAATAAAACATAACAGTGAACTCACTTAAGTCTGCTGAGTTTTAAACTGGACATCTTTTTGGAAATAACATATTCCTTTGTGGCTTACGTTGCCCACTGCCGTCTGAAGACGAGTCCCAAGAGGCCAAGGTCTATGCGCTGGTCACAATAATGAGCTAAGACTTAGACAAATCACAGCTCAATAAGTCAGACTGCGATAAAGCCAGACTAGGGGATGTCTAAAACCAGAATAGACTCTCATCCTGACCAGAGTACTAAGACAAGCCCATCCATCAGACCCAAGAGGTAACCTGGGACAGTCTCAATGGTCGGCCACAGCCAAGAATGCCGTCCATTTAGCAGAGAGAAAGAGGGTCCAGGTGAGAGGTCGACAGGGGGCCTGAGAGGGTGTTGGGAGGGCAGGACGCAGACAATGAGAGGAAGAAGTAGTTCTTAAGAATGAAGGACAAGGATGAGGAGAGACAATGAAGGAGGGGAGGAATAATCGGACCACCAAGGACACGGCTATCACGGTGACATTCCACAGAGACACCCACCAGGGTGAGCCGAGGTCTAGGGTCTGACCTAACGCTGCACATTTTCTTCAGTTCGCATAACCTGACACAGGAATTTCCATATGCATCCATGTCAACGGACTACTTCAGCATTCCTAGAATGTTTTCAACAAAGATGGCATGTCATTACGGATGCTCAGCATAAATCAGACCACTAACTCATTCCCTCAAACAATTTAAACCAGCCAAGTCACAATGGTGTCAATCATTGTTAGGTCAAGCATTACTTTCACTTTAGTTCATAATAAAAAAATTACTTTCCAACCCAGCTCATAGATCTTTGGGGAAAGAGCGTGAAACCCAAAAGAAGATATTTTGAGAAATGTTTTGACTCGATAATGGAAGTCAATGGGGTTGTCTGTTTGGTTACCGACATTATTCAAAATATCTTCTTTTGTGTTCTGCTCAAGAAACTAAGTCATACAATTGTGCAATGAATTGTAAATAGCAAAATCTGGGGTTGAAACCCCCATTTCAATCTATACCCCCATCAGGGTCTCTTCTGGTTATGGTCCTGGAAACAGCCTCCATCGTAGCCTGTTTCTCCTGGGAATGAATGCATTCCATTCAGTCAGATTGTTAACACAGGTACGAGCGCACATCCCATCCTATCCGTTCTGCCCTCACTTGCCTATCATAATAGAAGTGCACCCTCAATTCCCTGGATGTGCCAATCCTCACATTCTCCTATTAATAAATCAATGCTGTTTCCTATGAAAAGCATCAGGCGCATCTTCAAAACAACTCAAACAATTCTTAACAAGACACAAACTTGACCGGTTTAGCATCCGTTCTTGCCTCCCATTTCTTTAAAAAGCCCCAAAATAGGAAAATGAAATTCATCACTAACTACACAGCCAAGGAGGCGATCTTTCATCTGACACGACGGTGTGTTTTGGAAAAGTCTCAAAGTCTGTCAGAGAGAATTGGCTGAGTGGAAAACTGCGTTATTAATCCGGGGAAACTAATAAACGCCCCATTAAGCACTCTTGAATTCTGACATGAGAACCGAGATGGCTGACAGGGAAAAATAAGAGCATCATGCATTATTAACTCTGATAACGATATATATGGCCACATTTCGTAGGCTTCCCTCCCCGCCCTTTTCTCCAGCATGTCAAAACACTGTGTCAGGTTGAGCGGTTTATGCTGAACAGCAGTCAGGTCGCTGTAGTGGAGGGCAAATGTATATTTTCTTTTTTCACTTGTGGTCGAGAATACCAAGAACGTCTCGGTGAATGCCGCATCTGCTACCAATCCAGATAATTAACCATTATTTCAATTTGCAATGAGCAGTTCTTTACCACGAGGCTACGGAAAGCCAACGACGCAGAGGTATTTGCTGAAAAAGCAGAGCGCTGTCCTGACTAATGTTTGATCAACATTGGAGGGAAAGTGAGCCAACTGTAACAACAGCCGAGCAAGCGCACTATTTAGATTTAATTGTTTAACAGGCACTAAGCAAACATCTTGTGTTTCGGTGTTGATAATTATGGCAGAATGTCTTGATAACGTAATACAGTGGAAACCTTAGTAAAGATAATGAGATCATTTATAAGTATTTATACATCACTGTGGGTTTTGATGTACTGCTGTTGCTTATGATCTTAATGCAACATTCTTAATGGTCTTCATTTTATTCAAGGAAATATAATTTAACATAACAAACCATGAGGTCAAATACAATTCAAAAGGGCAATTTGGTGGAATCAACAGTTACCAAAAATACAATATGTTGTGCAATACAGGTCGGATTTAATGTTACATGAATCCTAAAATGCAACTTGATCCTTATAGCCAGCTTTAATAGTATGTTTGCCAGTAAAAGTTTGCTAAAGGAAGAAGTAATTCGTAAACAATGTGTGGTACACCAGGGGAAACCAATAACTGATCTGAAAAGAACATCTGCCTTTCTATTATCAAAAGAACTCATTAAAAAACGACATTAGCATAAGCAATATCTGTATGTCTCCACATACTTGAAACACACAAATTAAGAAGAGAGATTTAAAAAATCAAGTTACTGTGTTTCCTGTTCCACCAGTCAAAAGCTACAGAAAAATCCAGCTATTGTCACTGTGTCAACATCTACGTGAATATAAAGTCTATGTCAAAAGACTATTAAAGGGATACTCCACTCGAAAAATAATTCTTTAGAAAGAAGATGATATTTTGAGGAATTTAGGAGTTCTGGGGCACCTCTGACTACCATTTAAATGTTTTGACTATGGTGATTAAAGGTGCCACCAGAACTATCAGTTGCTAACATTCTTACAAATATCTTTCTTTGTGTTTAACTGAACAACGAAATGTATAAGGGAACTACTTGAGGGTGAGTAACTTATGACAAAAAAATTATTTTGGGGGAAGGTATCCCTTTAAGTGAACTGTTTGAAGAGAAATGAGCTTTGGTTGGGAAATGTAGGCAAGACTTCACTGTAAAAGTGCTTCATGATGCCATCGAAGAGCCATTTTCGGCTGAATTATTCCTTCAAGAACCTTTAATATCCGAAGAACATTTATATGTCACAAAAATATTCTGAAATTTTTTAAAGGTTCTTTGGGACGCCCAAAATGGTTCTTTAATGGCATTGCATTCTAGAACCTTTGCAACACCTTGATTTTTAAGAATGAGTCAGAAATGAAGATATTAATGGCTTTGCTACCAACTCATGATTATAGCATTGACAAACTCAAAACAGTGACCAAAAACGTTAACACTTTCAGCTATTGTTGCAAATACAAACTAAACAAATTCTGACAGTCTATAGTCTATTATCTGGCAGTCTATTATAGATTTTGCTCACTAAACTGGCAAACATTTGCTAGTCACACATTCCAATCAACCATGTTTACAATGTACAGCAGTACATTGAGAACTTCCTACAGCTTTGTTAAACTTTCAAATCTAATATTTTATTAAGTCCTAGGACCCCAAAATCCAGACTGATGTAAATGCTCTGTTATAGTTCAACTCCTGAAGAAGTGACACAAAACTTACGGCTGCCCTCCCGTTACTTTATGCACAGTTAGCATTTCAAATAATGTAGACGTCGTCTTCAAATAATTACATTCGAACACTCTACATCTTCAACCCATAACAAATACATAATTTCAACATGGCTTCAGAAAATGAACCAAAAGAGAATCCTCCCCATCCTCTGCTTTCCTGATAAATACTCAATCTATATGTAAATATAAGGTACTCCTAAAATATCTGGAGAAATGAAAATGCATTTCCCTTCCCTATTTGATCAGCAGCCCCAGAGCTAAACCTATGACTTTTAATGAAAAGTGTTGGGCGGATTGAACGGACAGAAAGGCTTCAACGCATAAATACAAAAGAACAAACAGAAAAGGTGACGGGTCGATAAACGACCTTAAATAAAACGACAAACTCTAAATCCAAATGGGTTCACTGGATTTGAAAAGCTCAGCAGCTTCTCTTTTAAACTTGCAACAGAGGCAGAGGCACTTCCATATTATAGGAATAAAAAATCAAATAAACATTAAAGGCTAAACATATCCACAAAGAAATGTTAATTTTTTTTATGTTATCTTTTTATATTGGAGCTTGTAGACTAATGTCTGTAACAGCAGATATTTCATAACCAGAGGAAGTCAATCTATATTAAAGCTATGCAAATTGGTATCCGATTCACCTGAAGATGCATTCTTTCTGTAAATAAACAGCTAGACAACGCACAACAAAAAATAATGCAGATCAATAGTTTAATATATTATATAAATATTAATAGTTCAACATATTATTATTTTATAAACATTCATAAATCCTTGTTTAATAGTTAAAAAATAATTAATTAAATTAGATTTGATGTGCTTAATAAAAACAAATGTGCAAGTTGTTCTTCGAAACTTAAAATTCTAAATAAATATATATATACATATATATTCACCTTTGAAACTATATTTACTTTTCTGAGAAATCTAGCCATTGTAACCCGTCCCAAGAGCAAGGGTGTGTTCACATGTGCCATGTTTGATTCGATTCAAACGAACTCTGGTGAGATTCTTTTGTTAGTGCGGTTTATAAGTGTGAACACTGCCACCCGAACCCTGGTGGGCATCAAACAAGCAGACCAAGACCGCTATGAAAAGATGGGTTTCGATCGGCTTTCAAATGAGCTCTGGGGCGGTTCGATTGAAATATGAACGCACATCGGACCAAAAACAAGAAGTGATAACAAGATACGACCTGAGAACCAAGTGAGTGTTTATTAGATCTGCGCTTGCGCATGTAACAGAGGAATTCCTGGTGCCATTTTGATTACTTTAAACACTTCATGAGGTCTTGGTGAAGTACCGGATTGCTAAAAATACCCTCATATGCACAGGCATACACTGAGCATGTATAACCCAGCACATAGCATGGTTTTGGATGTCTGGTAAGTTATGTTTTAAAAGATAAATCATAAAAGCTGTCCAATCAGGTTGCGACTTTACATGTAAGCTGTTACGTTCCGCATCTTAAGTTTCGCTGTAAAATGCCAGTCTCAATGCTAAGTGAGCCTGCACAAAAACATTTTTTATTACAACTATGAACGCACCCTTAGATTTCATGCATTTATTTTTCATCGCTTATATATAACAGTCCTGTCATGTTGTTGGAAGTCAAACTTTTCCCATTGCTTTTTCTCCAGAGCAGATGTTTCTTAATGACTTTCACAGTGGTTAGATGAACAGTAACGTGCTATTGAGTCTCAAATCATCTTCACATTCCAGACCTAACAAGCTGTTTGTCGATGCCTTTTGAGGATGAAAATCAAAGCCAGAACTACTGTCACAACAACACAACCTACATTGCATTTATGAAGCAGCAAATCTGTCATTCTTGCACAAATGAGTATAAAGTTATGATCTCGAATGTGATCTGCTATAGGAAAGTGTGGCTGTGTGGTTAAAGACCTAGAAACTCTATCATTTTTGAAAACTAATGACACAAAAGACTTTGTTTGGGCCTACAGTACTAATTATAATGCACAAACTCTGTTAAATCACTGAACGCCTCATGTAAAGTAGACCATGCCTATGAACCTCTATTCTCATTTTTTCTGTAAATTTCCAATAAAAGAAACTTCTATATTTATAATGTACACCGTGTTCCTGGCTTCTTGAAACAAAGTTTAAAGTTCTTTGCCAAACAGTTGTGCTAAATCCATCTTTGTGCTCTCATGTCTTCTCATTCAGCAAATTTCACTTGGTTAAACATTTACTCCTAAGAAAGAATCGGAGTAATAAAACAAAGCTGCTGAAGCACATTCTCATTACAAACAAACTAAAAACACACAAACAGCACAGCCATTTTCACACAGGCTTTTGCACGCCACTGATGCAAGACATGAAGGACTTGAATCAAAGAAAGCCATTCAAAAACTGGTGAAAGAATGCTAGATAGATATTCTCATAAAATCCCCACACACAGACTCTTTACGACACCACACACATCAAACCTAAAGATGGAATCTGATCACTTTACTCTACTATACAAGCATACCTATTTTTCCAGTTTGGCTACACATTGACAAAGCTAACATGTTAGCAGGAGATTGTCATATTGGTGCAGTTTCTCATCATGCAGCTTTGCTATTGAATGTAAAGATCTTGTGAGGGTAATGACTCACCGCAACCTGCTCTGTCAGGAGGAAGTGTTGATGGAAGTCAAACTGTACAACAGGAAGTGAGAGAGCAAAATTATCCTTAAATGACTGAAGCATGAAGCGCCACATTCTCTTTTGTAGAACTGTGATCCTGATAATCAATAAAAGATCCTGCTTTAGATAAGTCCTCTGGTTTTCTATGCAAGATTCACTGCATTTTTGGTTATAGCAAGTCAACCTTTGTGGCCGCCATCTTTGCAATACGCTCAAACTGCTATTTTGTAGTCATGCAAATACAGATTAACAGTTTTTCGAAAATACTTTTATTTTACTTTGATTCAAAATAGAATATTGTAACGAGGTTAATTAAAAGGAAAGAAGGAGGCGGGAACCGGCAGACATTTACATAAAGCTTTAATAAAATAAACAAACAAAAACACGGAAGTAAAATGCCGGCAGCAACCTCATGGTCGACCGCCGGCCACAAGAACATAAATACAAACGTAAAACGTGTCCGGGCCCGGGCCCGGTCCCGGTCCTCTCTCATCAACAGTCCCGTCGCTCGTCCTCTTATGCTCCCGATCTCCTCCGTGATATGCGGGACCGGTGAGCCCACAGCTGATTCAAACTATCAATCACGCCACCGGCCCCGCCTCATGGCTCTCGTCACGTCTTCCTGACCACAAATATAAATAGTATTTTTCAAATTTTTATTTTTATTAAAACAATGTAAGGTTGGGCGAGCCAATACACATGCTCCACTATTTTGTTATTTTCTTGAAAACTTGGGTAACAGCATTTGGGTTACCAGCCCAGATATTTAACCTGATTGCCATACATCCATCAATGCCAATTTACCAGTTTTGTTGATTTAACAGATTTTCAAGGTGGCATGGCAACTAAGAAATAAAAATTTACTATTTTTTGAAACTTTTGACAAGTGAATTGATGAATGAACACAAGAACAGATAACGCATGAAAGTACCCAGATGTATTCTCAATATCAAGGATGCAGCCTTGCATGCGTATGGAACCCGCTTGAAGTCCCAGAAGTCACTGGAAGTGACGCGTCCATCCAAGTTCGTTCTTCCAAAGTTTCCTCGTAAGACCTGTCTCCTCAAGAACAGAAGTCCGTTCTTGGAATTGAGAAACGGGCTTCTTTTCAAACATGAAAAACAATTACGTAACAACTTTTCTTAGTCCCTTATTGGACAATTCTCCTGGGAAAAGCACACCCCGGCAAGGCGGAAGAAATAGCCCGTCCACGAGTCGAACGTCGAGCGATAGGACAACCCACTTTACGTCTGATTTCGGAAATAATTGTACATATATATATCTATATTTTATAAATGTGATCAAACCAAATAATCTTCTAGGAAACGAAGTATCCAATACTACTCCTTAGGTAGTCAAGATTAATATGAGATTTCCAGAAAACTGCTCGTTCAACCGCACCTTTAATTTATGATGGTTGCTTTTTTGAATTATCAAATGAATTTCTGGTGTATTTAAAAATAAAAATGTGCAATCGTTAAAATTTCTACTTTTCCAAAATTCTTCACAATTTCACAGTTCTACAATGTGATGCATACGTCAAGATGTAATGACAACACAATGTCGTTTACCAACTTTTAAAGTGTCAGTTTATTAGCACAAAGTTTCAGAACACTTCGCCAGGTTGACTGCTTCGCTCCAACAAATATCAACAACAGTTGAGACGTCCACAGGTTACAGCAACTTACCTTAATCGAGTAATCACTGGAAGAACAAGACATACCTTGCAGCAGTGGTGACCGGATCTATTTCGTCGAATAAAATATAGGGCTCAAGATTACTGGTCCTTAGAAACAGTGAGCGAAACTTCAATGACTAACATCACAAACAAACAGTTTGTTTTCTGTCAGTGAGGACATAGATTCCCTTGGCCAAAGATTTTCTTTAAACACTTTGTGCCTTTTGGCGTGAGAACGTCAGAGACTTATCAAAGCGAGTCATTGCTGGAGTATGTGGTTCGCGAACTTCCATTAAGAGTGATATAGATACTTCATCCCTGCAAATGTGTTTGTTGCCTGGGGAGCAAAACAAATGCAGCTTCAACAATATAAGTTAACCACTTTTTAAGATCATTGTCCCATTAAATACCTTTAATGTCATTATATTATTTTTCATTATTATGCAGCATATTTAACTTCTTTAAACCGAGTAGCTTGCGGTTTCAAAGTAGCTCCCCAATCCCTGCAAGGAATATACAGCTAAAGTTGCATAAGAGGTCAAAACAAACCGCAGGTCCAAATGTTACCACAAGCCCTCAGAGAACACCAGCGGGTGTCTCTGCTACTGTCAGAGGAGCAAGAGCACATCACAGCTCCGTTTGGAGTGCACTGAAGAGGAACATTGCGTTCGTGTGAACAGCAGACGAGAGATATGGGGGCTTTTCTCCCCGAGCAGATAAACGAATGGATGAGAGACAATTTGCAAAGACTCGGAGCACTTCAAGTTCTGGCAGCGGAGGTGAGAGCTTTTCAGCTCGGGCAAAGAGTGAGAAATCACAGCACAGAATAAAAAGGTGTTATCCGATCACTTTCTACGTTGTCTGGAGGTTAAAGTGAAATGATTTGCTCGGAGTGATGGCGAGAGAAATGAGCATCCATGAGTTGCGATAACAAAGTAACACTCGCTAAATAAAAAACAAGTTAACTGGTAACCTGCAGTATTTCTGATTTTGAGACAGTAAAACTACATATTTAAAATAATGCATTTAACTATTTAATAAATACATACTATAAAGATATCATATTATTTAGCATGTTGGATCATATAAATATTTGATAAATTGTAATAGTGATGTTTGGCAAGTTTAAAATGGGGCCTCCAAACATTGCCTCAACACTTTCAACATGCATAGTATTTGAACTTTCTTAAACTCGATTAGACCTGAAATATCTCTCCAGGGTCGCCAGGGGAAGTGCTCCATAAACTGTCACTCTCACGCTGTCTTATTATGACAAGCCACAGGCCCTGTGAGAAACCTCGGAGGGGTGAGAGCTCCTCTCCCATTTAGTCTCATCACCATCAGCCGCCTGTCAGAGACCCGCCAGTCCTCCTTGCGCTGATAAACTGTAATTAAAGTCTAGGTATGTGTGTGTGTGTGTGTGTGTGTGTGGTGCATGAGGCTAAAATATTCTTTCATTTAAATCTGTATTTGTAACGTTGACCTAGTGCTAATGTTGAAAACTAATTGTTAGTTGATAGCTCACCAAAATATATCAATTTTTTACTCATTTATTCACCCTCATGTCATTCTATACCTGTATATGATTCTTTCTTCTGTGAAGATATTTTGAGAAATCTCTTTGTGGCTTTGTGTTCTTACAATGGAAGTCAATGGGGGGCAGTGTTGCTTGGTTGCAACATTCTTCAAAATATCTTATTTTGTGTTCTGCAGAAGAAAGAAAAGGTTTGGTCATAGGTTTGGAAAGTCATGTTAATGAGTAAATGATCAAATAATAAAAAAATTTAGTGAACTTTCAACTGTCACCATTACAATATTGGAAAACCTAGGTTTACTTTAGTATTTCACAACTAAAATCTAATCCAATCATATATCTATATAAATCATTGGAAAGTTCTAAGACTGTAGAATACATATTTGACCAGTGTTTTAAAAAATAATAATTATATAGGGTTAGTAATTTAATCATTTATGACAAGAGTGAGCAAAAAACGAATTAAATGCGTCTAAAAGTCACCGTTCCAGTGGAACACTGAAGTTGTGCAATATAAATTCATTTTAATGAATTATATAGTACATATTTATAATCATATTTTATTGAAAATCTAAAAATAAATCTTAAAAAGAACTTCCTTCATATATATGATGACAAAATAGATAAATTTTTAGTTTGTATGCAGTAGACTTGCAGCCTATATGACACCAAGTGGCCTTTGTTGGTGGAGCGATTAAAAGTATCACAGAAACCACATTTTATGTGATATCAGCTTTAAAATAAAACAAAACTTGTTTAGAAGTATGTCTTTAATTTTCCGATGTCATTTTGATGAGATTTTTTTAATGTTTTGGTGACATAAAATTATGTTTATTTATTATTTTTAAAGTACAATTAAACTGCCATAACAATTTTTTAATTTCATTTTTCAACTCCAGACACTTTTACAATAAAGTATAGAATCTCTTCTTTACTACGAGACCAAGATTAGGTCTCTAGACCAAAGAATTTTAAATTACATTAATTTAGATCATCACTTTTAAGCTCCACCCTCAAAAAAGGGGATGACAACTAAGGGAAATATACATATGAATATGAATAAATGTTGTGCACCTGCTTTTGATATTTCAGTGCTGGCAGTATATCTCACCTTAAGGCCAAATTCACAACCCTACAGTCATAAAAAACTAAAAGTAAGAATTTCACTTACAGCAACACCTAGAGTTCATACACACATATTTCAACAAACACCTGGACCCGTCCACATGTTAACTACCTAATCACCACAACAAAAAGCCAAGCAGCTGTTCATTAGTACTCAACTAAATGGGATTAATTACAGTGCTTTTTATTGTAATGTTGCTCATGGCCGTCGAGGGGTTGGTAAAAGTCCAGCTGTATGTGAAAAACATGTTGGACTGTTTTAGTACCACGTCGGTGTCTTTTCAGCTGTTTAAGTCAGCATACATTAAAATTGATTGTATTTACTTTTTTCCACACATTTCTGGTCTAATTGTGTTCGATACATTGTCCAAAAAAGTCAGCAGTCTTGATTTTTCATCCGTAATATTTCAGAATCATTTTATTTTAATACTTAACAGCAACAAACATTCTTATATCTTAACCACATGCTTTACAATCAAAACAATTCTCCAATGATATAGTTACTTTTACTGTAAGTAAAATGGGTCGCAAACCCTATTTCATGTTGACTTCAGTCATAGAGGTCAAAATCATGAAACTGTCATTAGACCATCATAAAGGAAAGCTTACAGACCAGCCATTATTTGCTGCCAAAATGACACATTTTGCTTTTAGTTACAAACATATGACCTAACATACACAAGTCTCTAAAGATGTCCCTCCACTGAAACACGCTATTGTGTAAATCATGTCTTGTAGACTATTTTTAAACGCCCTCTGGGTTTTTGGGTTGGAGAATATGTTTCAGAGCAGGTGTCTATATTTCACATTAATACATTTTGACAGAATGAATGGATAACATGTTGTGGTTCAGTGCCAGGAGACTGCAGATCTGCAGCCAGGTATTTAAGCAACACGGTTTATGCTTCTGACAATTGGAAATCGTTTCTTGGGACTCTCCTCACAAAATCCCCTTCCAGATTTATTAAACTTGTCTTGGACAGCTGGACGTGTGAAATTCGAATGATGCTTTAAGTATTTTAATGTGTTGGGTGAAACACAGAAATTGATTTGGTGAGAGGGCCAAAAGGTTTTTATATTGCTGCATGATGTCTTGTATTACTTGAACCCATCGCCAATACAAGTATGTGACTTGGCAATTTGGAAACAAGCTTTTATCACATTTGTGGTTTTAAGACCTTGATTAAACAAATTTCAGACCCTTTAAGGGGTAAAGGGTAAAAGAAAACAATTATAAATTAGATAAACAAATACATACATTATGCATTGCAAACCAGATTATTTGGATAGAAAAAGGAGATGTATTTTATACTGGTAAATAGCACTGACCGTAACATCATTCTTCTTGAGGGTTACGACTTGTCACAGCATCTTTGGTCACAGATAATGCACAGCCAAATTGTCAATCCATCACAAGGCATGAGTATATGACATTATAGACAGAATATGTCTAAATGTCCAAGACAAATAAACTGTGTAGAGATCCTGTTAGAAGTTCTTTTTGGAAATGCTATTGCATGCAAAGTCAATGAGTTTAGCTGTCATGGGTTAAGTTGGTCCACCACAAGTTTTCTAATATCTGCTCAGATTCGTTAACAATAGTTTGTCGAATGTGTTCACATACTTCGCCATATTTGGACGCTTCGAGTCTTGCACTGAATCTGATAGACAAGTTTCAAAAGCTAGATTTTTTCTATAGCACGGTGCTGCCACCACGTGGCTTTTGATGCTTTGCAAGAACAATCAAGGATCAACTCTTTCCTTCTATTTCCATGAGAATTAACAGAAAATGTTTAGTTCAATGCAATAATAAAATAAAAAAAAGTTTGTGTGTTTTTCAGGGTTAAAAATCTTACTGACTGTATATTTTATCTACCGATAGTCCTGTCAAACAATGAAACACCTGGACGACGGGATATCAAACCAAGTGACATTATTGTTTTGAAGAAAAGATACTTATTCAATTACTATAAAATTTCATTCTTAGGATTAACATAATATAATCCAAAGTACTTTTAAGGAGAACTACATGAAGTTTACTGTCTCTATAGGTATTCATGTGTGTTTGTTTGTGGGTTACCTGCCAATGAAATAAGTATTTAGCCTGTATCACTTTAAAATGTCAAACACCTTACAATTAATTCTAAAAAACGTTTATTGAGCAACCACAACAAACCAAATGCAATACACACATAAGAGTCCTCAGCTAAACAAAAAAGCTTTTTTTTTTACAAAATCATCAAACAGATCAATTTAATCTTCATTTGTTGATAGTCACATCATGGGGGAAAAACTCTGTATAATGTGTCAATTAAATTCAACTCAGTTTTATTTATATAGCCTTTTTCACAATGTTTGATTGTATCAAAGCAGCTTTACAGGAATAAAGACAAAAATAAACAAAAGTTAGTATTAGCATTAAAATAACAGGGGTCAAGGCTGCACAAAAATAATAACATGACAGAAAAAGACCCACCCACAGCAGCTATCAATGAAGAAACACAAAACATTATGGGATGTGAAGTGAAGTGTCAGGTACAAATCACAAAACAGTGTCTGCATTAATTTAATAATTTGCACATCAGGAGTCTGGGATTTTAGGAAACATGTCATTTGAAGTATAAATTTTCAAATAAAAGTGAAGAAAACAAAAGTTAACATTCAATCATGATAAAATTAAAGGTATAAAAACATTGTAACCATAAAACACTTACTAAAAATTGCAATAAATTATAAAAAAAGAAAAACGATTGTCAGCGTTAGCAAACATACATCTTAAAACAATAATACAATTAAAGAAACATGTTTTTTAAAAGCTTCAAACCAATACTAGATGATCAATACAGTATTGTTGTTCTTATTAATCCGGTCCAGGTTTTGTTATCAGGTTTGGCGTCAGGGGTTTACATTTGTCAGAAAATGCTCCTTGTATCACAGCAAAATTCTCATATCGCTGCGGTCCTTCTGAAACCTCATATCTGGATATTTTGTGATTTCATTTTTTTTATTTTACATGTGAGATTTCTGAATGAAGCGACGATAAATATATATATATATATTTATGTTGTACTGTTAATTTTGGGATACTATTCAATCTCATGATCTTTCTCCTCAGATGACCTTCATGATGTCTGAGCTCAATGTAGCTCATGACAGAGATGTGGTCGCCCTTCTGAGAACTCTCATTTAGAAAGTATAAATAGACGGCCTATCTGTCTTCAAACAATAGAGTCTTGTGACCATCAAACACAAATAACCAAGAAGTGTGTTTTGAAAGTGACGGAGCAAGCTGTGATAAGGCGGATGGCACCTAACTAAACTAGTAACTACTGTGACTAAATCCTCAAAAGAACAAGCAAGCCATTTACAGTCAAAGCATTTAATAATCACAACAATAAAACATAAAAAACACGAGCTGATTCCAAAAGAGAATTATGGTTGGTAATAGGTCTAACCAGATAGATTGTTACTAACAATCTAAACCATTTTTAGTAAGGCATTGAGAAATAAATCACATGTTAAACACAAAGCTTAAAGAATGAGCATGATAGAAATTTAAGATGACATCTGATCCGATAGATCAACACACAGGATAAACTTCATCCACTCAGCATTTTATTTCTGTACTAATAATGCTGATCAACATGCAGAAACAAAACGAGCCCACCATTTTGATCCCACCATCTCAATAAATGATCTCTCCACCCGCTTTTCTAAAATAAAGCTCCACAAGATGCCCATTACTCTTTTACTTAAAACGCTTTGAAGCATACGTACATGTATGAATTTGTTCTAAATCGCTTTGCAAGAGCTCACCTGCTGTTACTATGGCCGACATATTGATAAATACGTAAATGTAATTTGCAGAGATGAATTATAAAGTAGAGAGAAATGCTGTATCTAGGGGAGCTAACCACTGAATAGTACAGATTCATTTCTGTAGATCCACTTAGGGACTAAGTGTTATACATTTACATTTAGGCATTTGGCAGACGCTTTTATCCAAAGCGACTTACATTGCTTTATCCAATACATTTTAACATAGGTATTTGCAATCCCCTGGTTTCTAACCCACAACATTGCGTTGTTGACGCAATGCTCTTACCACTGAGCTACAGGAAGTGTTATAATCGGATATAGTCAAAATGTAATTACATGGTTAACAAATCTGTTTTTATGAGTCGTCATCAATTATACATTTATGCTAGCAGTGTTTACTGTTTGTGCTGTTGCTGTAATAATGGCATCTACAGTAAGTTCATCTTTTTACAGCAAGGCCAATTATTTGTGCTTATAATGTCTATAACTCTGGGCAGTTGTGGGGAAACCATTGATTAATGTAAATCCACAAGGCACTTCACTTTCGTATATATCAGTAAATGCCAAATTTCTTCATGACAAGTTCACGTGCTGAACATAGAATTTTTTCTTGAATTCAAAGGTGTTAAGCGCTATAAATGTTTACATGTATGCTTGGAAACTGTACAGGCAAAGTTATAAGATAAACAAACAAGTGCATATTTAAGTGTTTTGATTTTCTTGGTAATCTTTCATAATACTAATATTTAAATCCTTCACACAATTCTATTTGCTTAAAATAAGTAATACATACTAAAAATATGGCGGCGCAAAACATCTTGTAGAGATTAAAACCCCCAAACTATCTAAAGCATTGATCAAAAGATGGTCTTAAGAAGACAGAGGTGAACAAGGAGATTTTATCTGTGGCTTGTTCTACCTACTTTCTCAACTTCCGGTCAGAAATGGGTGTGAAAAAAAGTCCAAAGTCCATCTAGCCAAAACAAAACCAGGCTGATCTATAAAAAAGAAACGTACTAGTGGGATGCCTGAAGCCCACTGATGTGACACTGATGCTTTACAGACTCTGTGTGTAACAGAGGGCAGGTGTGAGACAGACGTAGAGCGCTTTTCCACAATCGCGCAGAACCGTTCTAAGCACGGTCTGAAACGGCTACATTTATGTTTACACGTGAGCCTGGTTCTACATAGCACGATCAAAACTGCTGATGAATGCGTGCAGAGGCATTATAGCTCAGTTTCTTGTGTTCCCAAGGCAGCGTGTGAGGTGTTTCAGTATACTTTCTAAATTTACGTTATCACCCTTGCGCTGGAAAATTAAATAATTTACGTACCGGCTGCAATGGATCGGCACGGAGTGGAACGATGAAGCAACGAGATCGGTTCGGCTCGATGGTGGAAAAGCGCTCATAAAGACAAAAAGACACAGGTCCACTGGGACAGTCAGGGAGGGGCTGCTGGGCTGAGTCGAGAGCTAAAACAGAGGCAGAGCTGGACTGACGGGAAGAGACGGGGTCTGTTCTCAACTTCTCCGAGACTTTGAATGTTGGATGAGCCACTGTAATGTGATATCTACAGGAAAGAAGTGGAGAAAGAAAGAGCGAGAGCGAGAGCGAGAGAGAGAGAGAGAGATTAACAATCATGATCCCATTTCTACTGTAGCACATTTTCTTCCAAACCAAATATGTCAGCCGGTTCATAAAACGTCTCTAATAAAATTAAACTATGGCATGTAAAACATAATCTCTTTTCTGGTGTTTCCACTTATTTCTGAACCTTTATAGACAATGATATGTGCCAAATTTCAAGCACCCATCTCACTAAACATCATCACAGCAGGAGAATATGACTATTACAAAAAAATATCTTTGGCTTGAAAATGTTCACAATGACACATGCACAGGAATTAAAACTTGCAGTGATCCACAGAAAGTAAATAAATAAAAACAAATAAAACTTCATTAAGTAGAGAAATTAGAAATAGGTTTAAGATTATTAAAAGATACAAAGATATATTATGAACCCCACTCCACAGTGTGCTGCTTTCCAGGAAACCACTTTAACATCAACGCAGTAGTGATCTGTACAGCCTATGAAATCTATCGAAATAAAAGAAACGGTTCATAGCCGCTGACTGAATGATTCAGAGCGATAATGAGTCATTTATTAACATTGACTCTCTCCAGAACCTCACCAAGGCCTCTCAGCTCACAACAAATGTCTTAACTCAAATAACTTTTAAAGTTATTAGCAACTTCTACTATTCAACATTCCTTAAAACTTCAAATGTCCATTCCAACACAAAGTTATTGGGACTTTTTTGGAATTTATCTTAAAGGTGCCGTGTCTTCATATTTTGGATGATCTAGCGACATAAACGCAATATAATATACATAACTATATCATCAGAGGTGTATAAAGACCTTACATAATGAAGCGTTATGTTCTTATTATCACCGCAGGTCCCCTTACATGGAATTCGTCATGTTGTTTCAACAGTAGCCCTAAACAGACAAGTTTATCTCCTTCATCAAAGGAGTGAAAACGTAACTACATCTTAGTCTCGTGTCAGCCAACGTAGTGCTTCCAAAGCGAGGCATGGAGTGAGCAGTTGGTTGCAGTTCGCAACCTCACCACTAGATGCCACTTAATGTCACACACTGGACATTCAAGCAATATACGGTCGTGTTTTTGTTTGACATTCAAAATAATCAACGTTAAAGGAGCAAAGCGATGTCCAACCATTCACAGATCTCCGTCACTCACCAATGTTGTCCTTCTCTTTGCATGAAATTGAGTAGCAGCAAATCTCTCTGTCTTGAATGGCTGAAAGATTCCTGTAGAAAATAGGAAAATATTGTTGGCAGTGAAAATGTTAAGAATGTTTCCTGTCTATGAACTATTTCCGTTATTCTGCCAAAAACATGCTCAAATCTTCACAGATGTTCTAACAAGTGTGTTTGAAAGTGGAGAAAACTACGGAGGTCAGGTGAATTTTGATTTGCAAAAGCAGAAACACCTAAAAAGAAAGTCTGAAACAGGAAGGAGACGTGGTGTGGTTTGGCACAACGATGCAATTTCATTCAGCACAAAAGCATCCAGAGATCACAGTGATGTTATACGAGTCAGTTACAGTACTTACATCTTTTCGATGAGTTGTTTCTCGTCCAGCGCGTTGGGAAGGTCTCTTTTGTTGCCAAGGACAAGTATCTGTGAAAAGTACAGTACCATGAATCACCCATTATGCACCTTTTAAATCTACATATCTCACAGGGCCAACTAAACGTTTATCCTACTGAACATAAGCCGTCTTAATATGGTTAAGAATGTATGTCTGTGCATCAGATTGTATTAAAGCTGTCTCATAAATAAGTTTCATCAGCGAATAGTGAGCAGTTCGTCTCAAAGCCCCATCACTCCCTCCAGACATATAATCTATGAGCGATCTGTTCGCTCTGTGCTGTCAGAGCCATTTCCTCTGCTGAAGATAACACGCATAATGCCACCCGCGAGGGCATTTCAGTCCACAGGAGCTCACAGCAGATGTAATCCTTGCTTAGTCATGCTCCATAAAAACCACACAGCGGCTCTAGAAAGATCTGGAAAAGCAGGGGTGTGGCACTGGGATTCACTACAAAGCGCTGTGATAAAAAAGTACCACTTTAGACAAAAAAAATATTTTCTCTTGTCCTCGTCTCATTTCTGTATGAATTCCTTTACATTTTTTATGTATCGGTGAATGATTTCTTAACCTGCGTGTTTCTAGTCTTTTAACACTTTTGAATCCCCATTGCCATCAACTGAATGGACGACAAACAAAATCAAACTTGATTCTTCCACAAAAAAAAGTAAGTAATATGTTACTAAATAACCAAATTTACATTTTATTAGTAAACTACTCATTAAAGTAGTTTCAGCTATAATACATCAAACAGAATGTAACTGTTCTCCTCCCCGTACAGGAATGCCTTGCAGCTGTGGTTTGTCTAACAGGTTGTGTAGCTCGTTTCTTGAGGCTTCCACTTTTTCACGGTCTGCAGCGTCCACCATATATCTGAAAGCAAATCACAGAATTCTTATTACCGCAATGCAGAAATATAACCACCGGCACTTTAAATCACACATCATACTCACACTATAGCGTTGACACCCCGACAATATCTCTCCCACATGCTTCTGAAGCGCGGCTGCCCACCTATATCCCAGATCTACGTAAAGACAACAATCATTTTCCATTGATATCCCAAATGAAGTCAATGGGTTAAAATGTAAAAATAAAGGTAACCATGTTAAAATACTTTAAAGCACCCCCCCTCTAAAAAGCAACTAGTTATGTAACAATCATACTACATCATTTATAAAACAATTAAAGTCAAAGAAAAGTGTCCTTGAGACCGGAGAAAACCTAGAGACTCACTTTAATTGTTACATTGCCCTTGGTCACCTTCCTCATGTTGAAGCCGACCGTAGGGATCATGTCTTCATTAAACTGGCCAGACTGGAGACAGACATTTTAATTAAAAAACACTTAGTTCTTATATAAAGGTTTTATATAGAAGTCTGAATTAAACATGCAAATCATAAGGCAGAGTGTGTCTCGTAGATAAATCCCTTTGGTTTGGTTTTTCATCAAGGCGTTACATCCTTTATTACGAAACGTTCACACTGAGAGTACAAACCCAACAGAGCTTAGTTAATTTTTTGGTAATATTAGCAAATCCTTATTGGGTTGCAATAGTGCATGTGCTTCAATTTCCTGTTCGCAAATAAAAAAAGATCTATCTATTGGTTTTAGCAGACCTCATTATTCTTTGATCCTATATTGACCAATGAGATGTTGAAACTACAGTAAAAGAGGTATTTCTATTCGCTGGAACATCAGGAATCTCCTTGACTTGAACATGAGCAGGTACAATTGTGAAAATCTTCTTTAAAACCTTTTACACTCTTTTACTGCACTTTAGAAGCAGCGAGAGGTCAAGCATTGATTTGCATCTGTCACAATATTGGTATGGTGATTGTTTTTTGTCCTTGTATGTTTGCCGATTGTCTCCAAAGCACCAAAGTTGTGTGAAATCCCAAAAATGAATACAATAATTAAAATTTTGGGCAGCTTGCCCAAGAGCGAGTGTGAGTATGCACTTAACCGCCCCTCTGGGAGTTCTTTTTGTCTAGGATCAGGTGAACCTGACCTTAACCACATCAGCACCGTGACATGTCAAAATTACTCATTCAGAGCTTAGTAGAGACAAAAATTGCATTGCCTCTAATTCACAATTAAAGCGAAGACGCTTTTCAACAATTACCTAAATCATTTCTTATTTAAAAAACAATGCAGGCAACAGGCACTGATGTACATGCAAAAGCCAAAATGAATAATAAACATAATTTTGCAGATAACATATTGATTTTAAAATATACGGTGTTCATAATAGGCTTAATGATGCTGTAAAGGCATATACTGTATGACGTAACAAAACATAAAATCAAGTTGCATCCCATCCTCCCTAAAGGTCATACTGTAGGTACAACAGGCTTGGGAATCCTATATACAAACTATATCATCACTCCAATAATTATAAAAGCACATTATTCGTATAAAGACGTAGTAAAGAAAATGATCCACCCTTGACACACCTCAACTCGTGTGTATGACAGCACACACATCAGCTATAGTGAGTCATACAGATGCAGATACATTTAAACGTGAAAAGGGTGATGGGTTGTGATATATCGCGTTATTCTTAAAGCTTTATAGTCCAGACTGTAGGGAAATAGATCACACTCACAGCAATTACGTTGACGAAAGTAGTTTTCCCAGAGTACTGCAGTCCCACAAGAGTCAGCTCCATCTCCTCCTTCCAGAAGAGCGTTCGGAACCAGTCCAGAAGCCGGTTAAAGAGGGCCAACATCTCTCAACGCGACGTGTAATGCTGCTGTATAAATTATGATCAGATGATCAGATTCTCCCTGATGCATGAGACAGTCGAGAATAAAGAGGAAGCGCTGATGTCTTGTGATTATCAGTGACGCATAATAACAGCGCCACGATAGGTGCACATTCATCTTTCAAAATAAAAGTTGCAACGCAAAAGCTTTCTAAATGGGGAAAATATGATAATAATAATCGACATATTTTGTGCATTTAAGAATAAAATATTACAATTAAATAAGTAATATAGGAAACGTTGAGAAAGAAAATAGGAAATCAAATAACAATACGTTTATATTTTAGAAAAAAACTCTCAGTGACGTTTTCTGTATTTGAAACCAAGAAACATACGTACAAAAGATTACCGGTTACAGTCAAATTATTAATATAGAAGATTTTAAAGACAGAAATAAATCAACTGTGTATTCGTCTTCAGGATAAAGGTCTCCATGTTGTTATTTTAGAAAACAAGAAACTCACTAACATCAGACATCTTTAGTACATAGTTTTTCTAACAGTTTAATAAATAATAATGAATAGTTTTCCTTTTAAAGTAAATTCAATCCGAATCTTGTTAGAGGGGATTTAAATATCATCACGTACGATTTGCGTGCGCATGAGGTTTAACGGGGTCTTGCAGTTAATTTTCCTAGCCACTAGATGGCGATAAAGCTTAAGAAGAGACCGTAAGCAGGAATTTGTTGTTTCAGTTCATTCTTTTTATTTTGTAACTGCTTGTTTTATACGCAACTGTAATCTATTAGTTTCAATATTTTGTAATAGCTTAAATATTCAAATACGTGTTTTTTTATCAAATAATGTAAAATCTCAACATAATGAGTATTGTCACTGCATTTCTTATTGCAGTTCATCCACAGATACATTATTTTTAAGTACTAGCACAGTTTACATGTAATGATCTGCAAGGGCGTAGATTTGGTTTGAACTTTGGGGGGGTTGAACGTCCCAGATAGCACACGAACATCACGGAGACGTCTATTTGATGTGTGTGTTTACATCTGGAAGACGTATTTTTTAGAGTGTTTGCTCATCTGCAATACGTCTATAGGACGTTTCCTGTTAGAAAATGTCTTTAAGATGTAATGATTTAGAATGTATGTTAAGCTGACATCTTATAGATGTCTATCAGATGTTAGTAAACAGCAGATGCTTTCCAGAAGAAGTGATCTTTAACAGACATGACATTTATGCAGACGTACGTGTGCTATCTGGGGTTGTATGCTGCCTGATATTTTATTTTTATTTTTTAATGTGCATTGTTATTGGATAATTTATTTCTATATCTATCTATCTATCTATCTATCTATCTATCTATCTATCTATATGCTTTAACTGATTACAAATTCAACATAAACAAATATGAAAGAGACAACATTTAGACATTTATTTTAAGATTTTTACATTCCACCTTAATGCATTTTAATATTTTTTTAAAGGGAAACACATTTAGTCTTGAACAACTGTAAACATGAAATTTTGAAATACATTTGACTATTTTTAATTGACCAAGTAATCCTCATTAAATAAAACTCATAAAAATCACAGCATACTTTTAAAGATGTATAATAATCTGATGATCAAACATTTTTGAACATTTCTGTACCCCTCCCTGTTTTCTTACCCTTTTGTCTGAAAGAGCTGCCTGTCTGTTGTCTTCTCCCTGTTCCTCACAGTGATAGAGAAAAGCCGGAATGTAAAACTTGACTCAGTATAAAGCTGTTTAGTGGAGTATTAAAAACATTAAAGACATTAATGTATAGTCTAACTTTACAAAGCTGCTGTTTTTCTATACCGTTTCCTATTTTATTTTATTGATTGAATGGCATCTTCTTTACCTGATCACCTGCTCCTCCTCTCCCTCTGCTGACTTTTCTACCCTGCTGCTATATTTACCTCGAATCTGTTAAAAAAATTTGTTAAAAGATTATACACCACATAACGTTATGAAATTCGTGTATAATCCTCATTCATAAAATTCTAACATAGAAGAGATTATAAAAAGAAAGAAATTAAGTATTGAAAGCGCCAGTAGGTGGCAGCGATTCACTGTTTTAATGAGTGAGCTACTTAAATTATTCATTCATCCAATTCGTTCAAAAGTCAGATTATTTTAGGAAGAAAACAAACATCAATGTGAATTCTTTTGTCATTGATAATTACAGATACTATTGAAAAATGAACTAGCAAAAGAGATGGCTGCTTTGGTAACTTGTTTTACTGATAGCTAAATACATTGCAATGGATTAGCTAGCGAACATATATGGTGTATACTTAGCTATTATTACACAATATTCTCATACCTCATTCGCAGTACATGCTTTATTTTTTTTGCATCCCTCTCTGACCAGCAGTTAAATATAGTCCGCTGTGCAGCGCTTCTCTTCATTTTTGGCCGTGTGCTCTCCCATTCAAACACCACTCGCGTTGTTTTGGCGAAAGTGCGACTCATTGGTTGGGCGTTACCAATCGGTTCGATTGAGGGGGAGTATTTTTTGTCTAATATATTATGACAAACTCATATTTCATTAGGAACAAAATTATTGTCACAAAATAAAGTAATTCTACATATTTTTCATTTGATCTACTGTGATTTTCATGTTGAAATATTGGAGGGGTTGTAACTGATGGATTTGAATATTGGGGGGGTTACCTCCCCCCCATCCCCCCCATAAACTACGCCCCTGATGATCTGTGTTTACTTTGATTAATGATAAGTGCGCTTTATATTATTTATAGCTATAAAAATAAAATATCAATCATAAGTGAATGATTTTACAGATCAAATTTATAAATTGTTCTTGAATACATCCATGAATTCTTGTGTCATCATTCTTGAGATGACCGGCTGCAGTGTAGTGATGGCATGTGGCTGATCATGCGTGTGCTCACTGTGTGGCTCTACATGTGATCAGTAAGGCAGCGATTACGCCTGTTTACGTCCCAGCGGGGTGGAGGGGTGAAACTACTCTGAACAGAGCACACAGCCGGACACGGGTGCACATCTTAAACTAATTCAACAGGTTACAGCTCCTGGAAATATACAATGTGCATTATGACCATCTGTGGTATGATAGCCTTAATTAAATGAATAATGATACTAATGACAGTATTAAAATAACTTCTGTAATTGTTAATATTTCTTTCTTAAAATCTTTTTTTTTTTGCAGTTGTTTACATTTACTGTACATGAGGGAAACCTTAATGACTAGTGCATGTAAGAATATTACAGTTTAATAAATAATATAGGAAACGTTACAGAAATGAAATAGGAAATCAAATGGGAATCCGTTTATTTTTCAGAATAAACGTCTCACTGTAGCTTTTTGTATTTGAAAGCCAGAAACATACGTCAAAATAATACAGGTTACAGTTAAATTATAAATATATAGAACACTTCAAAGAAAGAAAGAAAGAAAGAAAGAAGAAAGAAGAAAGAAGAAGAAAGAAAGAAAGAAAGAAATCAAATAACTGTACATTTTCTTCAGAATGAAAGCTTCCGTGATGTTATATTAGAAAACAAGAAACTTACTAACATCAGACATCTTTAGTACATACAAAAAAAAAGGAACAGTTGAATAAATAACAACTAATGATGAATAGTCTTTAAAAAAAATAAGTAAATGCACTAAGCATCTTATTAGTGGAGACTAAAATAAAGTGATTTGCGTGCGCATGAGGTTTGATAGGTCCTGCAGTTCATTTCCTTTGCCACAAGATGACGACAAAGCTTTAGAATAGACAGTAAGAAGGTAAATGTTGAAGCGGTTCATGCTTTTTTTTTGTGACTGTTTGCAGTCTGTTTTATACGTAAATGTAGACATTTAAACAGAATGATTATCCTTTAAAAATATTGTATTTTCACTGTGATCTATTAGTTTAAATAGTTTGTAATATCTAAAATGTTCAAATCAATCATTTTTAAAAAAAAACTATAAAATCACAACATGATACTGTAGGTGCTGTTGTGTTTAAAACAATGAGTACTGTCACTGCATTTCTTATTGCAGTTCATCCAGAGATACATTATTTTTAAGTACTAGCACAGTTTACATGTAATGATATGTGTTTACTTTAATTAATGATAAGTACGCTTTTATATATTTTTTAAAGCTGTAAAAATAGAACATTAATCAAAAGTGAATGATTTTACGAATCAAATTTATAAATTGTTCTTGAATACATCCATGAATTCTTGTGTCATTATTCTTGAGATGACCGGCTGCAGTGTAGTGATGGCATGTGGCTGATCATGCGTGTGCTCACTGTGTGGCTCTACATGTGATCAGTAAGGCCAGCGATTACGCCTGTTTACGTCCCAGCGGGGTGGAGGGGTGAAACTACTCTGAACAGAGCACACAGCCGGACACGGGTGCACATCTTAAACTAATTCAACAGGTTACAGGTCCTAGAAATACAATGTGCATTATGACCATCTGTGGTATGATAGCCTTAATTAAATGAATAATGATACTAATGACAGTATTAAAGTAACTTCTGTAATTTTTGCTGTATTTTGTTTTCTTCAAATCTTTTTCTTTTGCAGCTGTTGACATTTACTGTATATGAGGGGAAACGCTTTCTGACTACTGATTTCTAATACCATGCATTTTTGTCTTGCCTCTGTTGAGTAGTCAAATGATTGGCCTTTAAAGGTGTGAGGCTGGGATGTTTGAAACCTGACTCTTACATTGTTTGTCTACAGGATTTGCATAGAGAGAGCAAGTTTATGGGTTATGTAAGTGTTAGATAATGACGGGCATTGATGGGAAAAACAGTGAAGTTGTTGTCACAGCCAAACACGTTCAAGCTCTCAAATCAGACTCGGACAAGACATTTCCACAGGAAAAGGATCTTTATTAATACTTTTTTCTTTATGTATGTCAACAATACTTTAGACAAAAATATATACATCAAGCAACCTTCAGTTAGGTCCCAAAATAAAAATCCCAAGTACCTCTTCCTATACAAAACTAATATATTGTTTAAAACATTACATTCACTTTCATTTGCTTCTATGTTGAAACCAGGATTACAAATGCAGATGTCTGGCGATGCAGATATCACGTGTACTGCTTTAAACAGGTAAAGGCAACAGTATGAACAAAGACCTGCCTTCATTCGACCAGAAATAAACACACGTGATGCAGATCGAGTCTAGGTCCAAAGCTATACGTACACAATCTCATGGCACACAGCGCGTCGGCTGTCTAAAACACACCTCTCAAACGAAAATTGGTGGGTCACGTATCAAAAATACAGATGTACAAGTAGTATAAACAAAATAATTACACGATGCAGTCACCTCACAAGAACTTCTCCTACTTTCACGATGACAAACTCAAAAGCTACAATGTAATCGTGATTATATTACTCCTGTATATACACGAGCGTCACGTCTGATGGAGTTCACGTTTTCGTAAAAAAACCTCGAGTGTGTCCGTTTGGGTTACGACAGGTCACGGGTGAGTTTTACATCTGAGCTCCGGTCGACAAAAACAAAGAGATGTTTGGTAGCATTGCAGTCGAGAAGGATGATACTTATGCTTAAAGCAGAAACAGAAGCGTCTTGTTCTAGCTTCCACGGCAAAGCAATGTCCAAAGCAGCATCTACAGGGTTGATGTTAAAATGACTTATTTTACATTCAACAAATGAAAAGGTGCTTGTGCAAAGGGCAAAGTCCTTAACGTTGGGGGGATCGTCTGCACGTCACATTCCAGGGGTTTTGTATTTTGAATTGGAACATTCGAAGTAAGTGCAGAGATAAGCCGCTCGCCCAGAGCTCATCGTTTGACCTTCTTCACAGTGTATCACAGTGCTTAACACGGGGCCTCGTAAACTGTCCACGTGGACTTTGGTTGTCCTTTCCGTCTCAGGGTCTGTGTACGATGGTCGAGGAGGGAGCTAGCCAGTTGACTGATAATGGTGTGTGCGCGTGTTTATGAGGCCGTCATACTTCTGAAAGGATCTGAACAGCTGCTGGCTGAGGTTGAGGGTGTTTTTTTTTAACTTTGCCCATTTTCAACCCAACCTTCTCGCAGAGCTTATTCAGCAGGAAAGTCCACTTTGCAAGACCAAAACATTCAGAGAGCGGGTCCTCAGTCTTTGGTTTCTAGGTTTAAGGGTGGGACCTGTTTAAGAGCCTGCAGGAGTGCAGGAGAGTCCATAGGGGTCGGGGTGGAGACTGGAGAACCCACTCTCGAGGACATAACCAGGGATGAAGGGAGTTTCTCTGGAGACAACCCGCTCGAGGACCCACCCATGCCCGGGTACAATACGGGCATGGCACCCGGGTACCAACACTTCTCCAGCATCGGCAGGTACGCCGCCGTGCCGTTAGGAAAGAGGTAGAACGGCATGCAAAGAGGCGGCTGGTGTGGAGAAAAGCTGACGTAGGGACTGTGACCTCCCACCACCTCGTGCCCTGAAAGAGACTCGTCTTCAGAAGAGTCTGACCTCTGCCGCTTTGCCTGCGGCTCGTCTAATTCCTCTTTAATGCTGCCGCCCATTCTCTCTGCCAGGCTGTAGTTGACGTCACCGTCTTTGCCGTAGTAGACCGGCCGCTGGGCTTTCGGGTCACGTTTCTCCAGCTCTCCCCCATAACCGCTATCAGTATCAGTATCGCTACCGCTCTGCTCGCTGCTGTGGGGATAAGTCCTTTGAATAACAGGAACGCAGTTTTTAGCATGACCCTCCATGGGTTTTGGCTGCGCACCTGCTGGTTTCTCCCGGTTTTCCTGGAGTTTGGGAGCGGGCTCCTCGGGGCAGGGGCTCGGCGGGCTTTGAATGAGCTCGGACGCCACTCTCTGCAGATGGTTGATTATGTGAGTGGGCGTCAGATCGCGCACGGTCTCCTGGTTGGCCAGGAACTGCAGGACCTCCTTGGCACACAGATGAAACCCGGAACGAAACATTTCCTCGCTGTTTTCCAAGGGCCCGTTGCCTTGCTCGCCTGCATAAAATATCAAAAAAACATCAGACATCTTGCTTCACAATAATCGTGGCAAAAATGCAATCCTTCGCTTTTATCCAAGCACGTCTCAGTTTCGTTACTCTTTGAAGCATTGAAAAAACAAAAGGGGGTGGGGAGGAAGTAAAAAGTTCAGCAGGGCTGTACCCTGTGGCAAGGTCACACTTTTCTGAGCAACACTCACCGATTTGCATTCCACTTTGCAGGGAAATGATTTTCTGTTGCTGCTGCTCCAGCAGGTTGTTAAGAGCTTTCACATGCTTGAGTGTCAGCTCCAACACAACGGCCTTCTCCAAGTGTCCCAGAGTCTAAAACAGGAAGAACAAAGATAAGCATGTTGATCTTTCTTATGTAACGCGTTCTGCAGAAGCTCAGAGGACAGGCTATACAAACTCCGCTGAGCGGGAATGCACACACTCCTCCATGCTGGCATGTATGCGTGCATGTCTCTAATACTGAAATACTTGGAATGACAACGTTACTTCAACTAGTTGATATGTTGACTGGTTATGTAATGCTGTGTGAGAATGATTCAATTTATTCTACACCTGTGTAAGTATTATGCATAAAGGTTGAGAAATGTGTATTTTACGCACTCCATCTGCTTTCTAAGGGCGCGCCCTTTCACGAAGTTATTGAAAAGCAGGACAAACATGATTTATTCATTATTAACAAGCAGGTGGCGCTTTGATACAACAGGGTGAGGTGAGCTCATCCACTCCCATATTACTTACAGTGAGTTTGAGGTGCTCGGGCAGCAAATCCTTTAACTGCGCGATGCACTCGTTTATTCTGTCCCTCCTTTTCTTTTCGATCAGTCGATGAGGCAATTTGTATGTATCCTATAGGATCGAGCAATATATTTAATAACAAATTCCGTGCGCAATACAACAACATTAAGAACAAACTTGTGCAGTTTAATTATATTGTTTAAACTGGTTTTTAATGTACATGCAATACAATTTACAAGTAGAAGATGTGCGCAAAAGTGCGCGTAATAATGCTTCGGTGCGTAATTGCGCGTTCCGTACCTTACTGTCCTCGCTGCGCTTCATTCCCCGCCGCTGTTTATACACGTACATGGGGAAATCCATTCTAAAGAAGAAAATAATATAAATCCAATGAGAAAACGAGCGAGCTGAAAATCTTTCAGTAACAAATAAAGCATCTCGAGATTGACTTACCCTTGCATTTCAGAGATATGATCCATCGGAGCGTGTTTGGTTATACACGGAGGAGGTTGCGCACTGGTAATCCTATCCATTTCAGACTTTATGTCTAACAGACGTGTAAAAACGGCTGATTTAAAAGAATATATAAAAGTAAAAAAACAAATCCTTCACTTTCTCATTAAAGTCCACACGTATTTCCCATGAATAAAGAACTGTATAGTAGCTGAACTGGTTGGAGTTCCACTGTCTGGTGTTGTGAGCTGGAGATGTATGCAGGCTCCGCTGCTGGTTAAATGAGTGTATGTGGGTGGATGTGAAGTACGTGTTAAATAAACCCTGTGACTGCAGACACGTCTCGAGCTTCAGTCACATGAGCCTCACGTGTGTGACGGCGCTTTCAGAGCTCAACCCATTTACAGCAGTCGGCCCGCCCGTGTCCCGTGTACCGCCATGCTGCTCCCCCCCCCCCCCTCTCTCTTTCTCTGAGCTCGGTACGCACAATAACAGCTTAACTCTGGAAAACGAGTCTCCTGTGTTTGAAGTGCTTGATCCTGGATTGACTTGTGAAAAATGTGTATATCTTTTTTTAAACTGTGAATTTCGAGCATTATAGTTTTGGACGTAAAATAATATGAATGATGTGCATTATAGATGTGCAAAAAAGATAATACACACCCTATTTGAAAAATAGCTATTTTATCTTGTTGCACAATATACTTGCCATTTAAAAGGCTTCCTCTTTATAAATAAAAGTACGCATGTACAGTAATAAATAACAAATGCTATTTTTATAATTTTGTTCTATTGTGATTTTTTCTTTTAAATTAGAATAAAACAAACATTAATAATATTCCATGATTTATAAAAGCCTTATTTCATCGAATAACCTACATATACCTATACATCTTAGTTATTAACTAATGTTTCTCTAGCAACCCGGTGTAAGTAGATCTGTCAGCATCATAAAAACACATTAAGCGCGCATGCCATGTAACACAAACACGGGCCGTAATGTTTGTGTCAAAGCTTCTAGAAGGAATCGTGTCAAATTAAAATGATATCAAGAACACTTGTGGCCCCATCAAAATAACGCAAGTGTTTATTAACGAGACTCCCTTGACATGATGTTGGCACACGAGCGTGCACGACCCATGTTTACACAGTAGTAACAGATGCGCGCTCCGTTATTTCACACCGGGACCGTTTGCGCTCCACGTGAAGGTGCAGTCTCTCATGGATCTCTCGTGCTGCGGCTAGGTTTGTTGTTGCCGGTTGTACTCGGCGGCAGTCACGTTGAACTCCTCATGGCTGGCGGTGCGGGGAGAGGGAGGAGGCGGAGGACCGCCAAATCCCCGGTGCTGACGTCATTCTATTTATTTTAGCACCTAGAAGCGCGAGCTCAGCGCAGGCGCTTTGATAAAAGAACGATGCAAATGGCACCAACGGAGAACATACGCGTGCTTGCTTTAACTGTACACCATAAATATGTCACAAATGTATCAAAATATGATGTCTTGTTCCTTGTAACCGTTTAAATGGTCCGATATTTCAGTAAATAACCCAAATATAGCCTTTTCTTAATGTTACGCATATCAACGCAATGCAATACCATTATAAGGGGAGTTTTGTACCATTTAATTTTGGGGGATTTGCAGCATCGCTGTGCACAGAGACTTTATTAGGCTGAGACACTTCCTTCAGTAGACTAATTGAAATAATGAAAAGTGGACAGACTGTGTTACACTTAAAACTAAATAGCAACAATATGTGGGCGGGATATAGGTCACACTTTACCATGTTAGACTGAAATTACATAATACTGAGACACAAATGTTCCTGCATATAATTATGAATCGGAACTGCTTATAATTGTACAGATCGTTGGTGCTGCTCCTATGTTGTAATTCGTGGCATTGCCATGTATGGACAATGTAATACAAGGTGCTGCCAATGTTACAAATCATCACAAGAAGCTTTCGTGACAAGAAACAATACAGCCACCCAATCCACTATAATTGATGGTGAATACCAATAAAGTTATTTTACTGTGGTAATGGATTTACTTGACAACTATGTGGGTTCCAGGAGAAATACCTAATAATGCACTGAGCCAGACACGTAATGCGGTTTAATTTTTGAATAGTAAATTTCACAGTTGAATTTTACTTTTATTGGATAGCAACTGAATCAAGGACTTTATTAGATCATGTGATAAGTGATCTGAACTCTGTTCGCTGGGTGACTTTAAACAGCCTCGATCCTGTCCAGATGCCAAAGATGTTTCACGGTGCATTATGTGTTCTGTCACGGCTTCATTGCATTGCGTTTTTTTTTTCTTTCTATAGGAAAGTCCCACATCTGATCACAAACAAAATCTTTACACTTAAGGTTATTACTGGTTTAAAAAAATGGATTTTAAAGTCACCAGCGGATGCATTTTAGAAACGCATAATAGTGCCCATTGTTTACTGGGTATTTAGAAGTCATTAAAATATCTGCTTGAAAACTATGCAAGAAATTAATTACACGTTTAATTAGTACAACTAGGTTATCGGTGATGTGACGACATTGCCTTTTTAACAATAAAAATGTACATGCACTCCCACCAGAAATATGACTAACAGATCGTTCATCCTGCTATACCGTAAGACTCACTGTCGTAGTATGTCTAAGAACATTATTACTGTTCCCGGTGAACAATGCTGACCTAAATAAAGACTGAGAAAAAAATTAAGGTCAGAAGCCTAATCAAGATATATCGCCTTTCACATGCCCACTCAAGATAACACTTGAAGAGTTTCCTATTTCTAACGAAGCTGATGAAGGTCCTGTCACATTTTCCTCCCTGTGCACTGGTTTATTTTATTTCACAAATGTCACTTTACTCGCGGAAGGTTTCGGTGTGATGCTGCAAAGCACATTGGGGAATTTCAGAGAGAGCTTTTGTGCAACGCCAAGCGTCAATTAATTCAGTGTTTTAGGATGTTTGATACCCATCTCACTTTTGAACACAACAGCAAGGTTATACACCAGGGTTTTAGGGAAAAAAGCTGTTGCTGATCATCATGAGAGGTCATACAAGGTGCATTTCTTGCGAGAAAGGATGGACCGTCGGCTTAATAAAGATTATTTTCTTTATAAACAACTTCCCTTGCATGAGGTTTGAAGGCATTGTCATCAGCATCAGTGCATGTCTGGCTGATATGCAGAATAACAAACCTTATGAATAAAATGTTCAGTATATAAAAAAGATTAAATTTTTAGAAGTAGTGAATTGAAATGGTAATTTAACATCTATTAAAGTTTGCTGTAGCGGAAACCATCGAGGGAGATGTTGGAGTTTTGTGATCTTGACTAAAGACAGAAAACATTTCTGATCCTTTCAACAAGAAATACAGATTTTATTAATATCACTAAATTAATTTACAATCTCATTGAATATATATTTGATCTATTCAATCAGTTATTTCCCAGTGACAGTGGTGTTTTTTATTAGGATGATATGAAAACGTATCTCTCTATAAAAGCAAAGACCCGGCAGACATAAATACATAAAAGACTGATATCAAGAAAGTTACCTTAATTTTCAGCTAAAAGGTGAAATCTTCTAGAAAAGTTATAGAGAAGTCTAGAAAACTCGATTGCTTCTGCCGGTGAGAATTCATACTGTGCGCTACACCTTTTGATGCAAAACGTATGGAAAAGCACACTTAAGATGACTATGATGATAAAAATGCTATGGGTCAGTTATTCAATAGTGCAGAAATTACGTTCGATTTGAACACAAACCTCACCTTCCTAAACAGTTTTTGACCTACGTTTATTCATTATACACAATATATGACTTCTAAGGTCATGAATCCAGCGAAAGCAAAAAAAAAATATATCAATGCTCAATAACAAACAAAACCTGATTTCATCCATGAGAATCGAACTCTTAGAGTAACAACCTGTCCGTTTTTCATTTTGATATAAATACATTTAAATAAATAAGAAAGGCTTTTTTCATAAATTATTTAAATATGATGTATTTCACATGTCAGACTTTGCAAACAGAACCCCTACATGTACTTGGCCTCTATGAGTATTCATTAGAATCAAAGCAAAAGAACAAAACAACAAGAAATCAAATTTTCCACTCCGCCCCTTCAAGACATAATTTACAGATCAGTGTATTTGCATATTGTTAATATTGCACAAAATACAAAAATAAACATCAAATACTGACTGCTATACTGTTATGGGTCAATAAAAAAACAATGTCCAAGCAGCATCTACAGACCCCACCACACATTCTCAGTCGTGCAGTTTACCTTTTGTAAGACTGCCCTGTGGAAGCCAAGTTAAATTGACTTCCATTTAACATTTGGCACTCAAATGGTTCGTGTGGGTAGGAGTTTGTATTTGTAATGCGACAATATGTCTTTTTCACACGCACATTCATACACACACACACAAAGTCTGATGCGATTTCTGCAGAAGACAGGTGTAGGACACTTGGCCTGGGTAACGGCTTCAGGCGGGCTGCTGAGGGTTGACGTTCATGTGTTGGGGGTGTCCCATAAACCCGATCCGCTGTTTCTGTTTTCTTTGCTCTATCATCTGTCAGAAAACACACAAGTGTTATTGGGTCACGTCTGATTATAAATCTCCTGTTTTAACTCACCTTCTACCGTAGATGTGTAAATCCAACATATAGATACAAATACACATACATCTGGATATAGTTATAAAAGATCATGCAGTTAACTCAAAATAAATAAAATTGATTCTAGTAGTTTCAAATGAGGATACATGATGTGTATCATTGCCAGAAAACACATGAGCTTCGTGAATCTCTCACACACACAAAATGTTTCACGCATTAATGTGGTGTGTTTATCATAAAATATGGTGCAGGTGCATATGTAAATATGTAGTTAACAGATACATACTGTCTAGTATTTGTGAATCCATAACTATGCTTTCTATAAACATGGATAATTAATACCAAAACATTATACTATTATTTGAAATACGTAGTAATATATTAAATTAGTTGAATTAAAAACGTCTATATTTTTAAACTTCATCTTCTCCTATGGTTTGCCTTGCCTACATTTCAGACTTAGTGATGCAATAACACGTATCTTGTATCACGTATCCGTTGATGTTGCCTTGGTAATAACCTCATTACTCAAGAGTGTCCCGTGTGTTTTAGATGCTATATGAAAAAGCTTCTTGGAATACAAAAATGGAGCAACTGGAGCCGTGTCATGCACTGTTGTGCAACCGAGCCACAAAACACTTGATACACACTCACATAGACACTTCCAACGAAATTCAGTCCGTCTGTACAGAAATCCCCTACTCTGACTCAACAACTGCAAAAGTGAGCCAGAATCGCAACAACTCGCTCGCTGGCATACATATTAAACTCTGTGTCCACAGGAAGTCTCTCATTTGACTCGACAAAACCATTTTAAAGATATGCGGCATTGCCTGTATATTTCCTGCTATATGCGGCTCCATATAAGGAGGTGTTAAATTGTGTGCTACCTATGGATTTGTAATACATGTGATTAATTCAATCATCTCGAAATGAAAAACATGAGATCTATCATGGGACCTTCCCCAGATTTTGGATCGGATCCTTTTTAGCATAAAAACACTGATGAATCCCTTCATCATAAGGATCCTCAGACAGGTCGCATGATGGAATACTGGACAGTAGGTCACATGGATACGCAAGATAAATAACAACCAAAAATGTATTTTAGTTGGTATACACACATGTATACTTCAATGGTGTTACATAGAAATGGGTTGTTAGTTTGAGTCTGCTGTGAAAATATCGCATTTGGCATCATTATGTTTAATCGTACATATCAACTCCAAACATACAGAATTATATCGTAAAAAGTGACCGAGTGACAATTTAGTTGCCTAGTAGATTTATGCACTAAATAGAAAAAAGTTAACAATTGGCAATATTTAAAAAAGAAACTCTATCAAATGTTTTCTTCACACTTTTCTATACATCAGGAGAGATAAAAGCTGTACCGACACGAGTAAACGCTACATCGCTCAGATCATCCAGTGAAAGTTAGTTGGCTGTCACTAGGCTCTATATGCTGTTTTAGCCCAAACTGTGACCTCTTCCACTGTCTCGTGGACCAAAAAAGTATCAACTTCCTCCTAGACACTTCCCGTTCTATACAAACCTCCAAGCGGGTCTTAATCAACACTATTTACAAGAAATCGACATTTGCACTACGCATCTTTCCACCGAATAAAAGAAGAATCGAGACCCGCTTTATCACACACATCTGCTTGTTTATCTATGGAAACAAACAAGCCCGAGTTCACAGAACTTTGTCTGGACGACAATGCATGCTGAATAAAACTGAAACAACACTTGGGCTCATGACGCAGGTGAAAGATCATTTTAAATACCACGAACTGAGGGTAGATACACAAAGAGAAAATGAAATGAGTCATTGCCCTTTGGTCTAATTGAACCTTCTAGAAGTTGTGGACTCGTGCAGGCCGGCCTTCGAACCCAAGTTTCACTGACACCCTGTTGTGATGAGCGTTCCATGTCCGCCATCCGGCTTAATGGGTCAAGACTACGCTTCATGAAGAACTGAAGCGGGCGTGAAGAACTGGTCTAGCGCAGCCACGTCACTTTGGATGGCACAGAGACTTTGACATTTACCTGCTCTTTTAGATCGATGAGTTGGCCTGACAGGTTACAGACGAGCTTCATGGTGGATTCAAGCTTCTCTTGAAGGCTTCTGATCTCGTTTTGCTCGCCCTCAGCATCGCTGCTCACCAGAGACATGGCTCGCATCCGTGGGAACCAATCTAAGTTGTGATCCTGTCGAAAAATGAGACTTGAGTGACTTTGGTCAATCATTACAAATCACTTTTCAATCACGGATTTTAACCCTTAACCTATACATTCAATTACATTTAAATTTCATGCAGTAACATATTTATGTTATCATAAATGTCATTTGTTCAAATTAGAAATCACAAAATCATGATTGATTCTGATAACAAAAAAATAATAAATAATAACAACGGCTGAAAACTAATAACATCCTGTAACCCAGATGCTGCAAATCATTTTGAGAGGGCGAGTTTAATATTACACAAAAATGTATTATAAATATGTGTTTTAAGAAGATATATGATATTATATTTGCAAATGATTTAACCAATCTGCCTGTTCGTGATGTTTGAACGTTGTTTCTTAACTTTCAAAGCGAAACTAAACGGCTTTTCCATCTGTAATAATGAGCTAATAAAATATGTCCAGTTGTTTTCTCATGTGACAAGTAGCCGTGTAATTAGCGGGATAATGTACAAGCAGCTGGCTTTTAACGCAAAATAAGCCCCTTCAGCGTGATTTCTGCAATAGCAACCAGCTGCCTGTACATTATCCCTTACATATTGCACAGATTAAACACTGGACCTTTTAATGTGCACTTGTAAACCATAACACATTGTTTGTTATGGTTTAATAAAAGCAATTACTTTTTGTAATAGAAAATGTCCTCACAAACATCCTTTAAAAATGAATGATTTTTCTACCACTGATGTCACACAATCTGTTGACACAAAGTGTTCTTTAAACTGCACATTTTAATCATAGTGTGTTTAACTTCAAATGGTAAGTCATGTCCTCTTTTGTGCTCGTTCCCTTCTTGTCATGTTCTAAACAAGTGTGTGTATAATTACATCCGACAAAATTCCCTACGTGTAACCTGCTTACTGCAATATCAAAGTCGGAAATTGGACAGTCTCACCCTCTGATACAGAGCTTGAAAACATTGAACACATCTAACAGGCCTGTGATTATTAACTGAGGGAATCTACCACGTCTCCTGACAGGACACTTCAGATTACAGGAACTAATTTAATAAAGCACATTAACAACACTGTCTGATCACATCTTTAAGCCTTTCATGAATCATATTTTATGGCCTCTGTTGGAGATAACAGATCAGTGAAATATCAGTGAGTTCAATATAATAACTTCACAGAAGGAATGACGTCATGCTTATTTTCGGTAACTGTGGCGTTATATTTCATCCACACGAGGACAAAATGACATATAATTTAACTGAACTAATAAAATTGGTCTGCGTTCATCTTGTTTGATTGTTTTTGTGCTGCCTGCGAAAATAATATAGTTTTTGTAAGAACTACGTGGATATACTTAGAATAATATCAAGAGATGAGAAAACCAAAATTCTGGTGAATGATAAAACAAGCACAAGGTGCCTGAACCATATCCAGGGACCAAACTATGTCATTGTTCATTCCCGTTTTTCGGCAGTAACACCCTAGCAACCATAAAGAAAGATCCTAACAACCATTCGTAACACCTTAGCAACCACGTATCAATGCCCTAGCAATCACCCAGCATCATCAGCAATATACTTTCCAGATAAAATCTACTTTATATGAAATTTTTCAGTTTCTATAAATAGATTGAAGCAAAAAAATCTATTTCCTACTTGTCCTAATATCTCTGGATGGTTTATAAAGCAGGCGGCGATCAGAGACAGAAGTGGAAGTCTACGAGCGCCAAACAGGATTGTGGAATGTCAGACTTCTGGCTGATGGGAGAGACGCAGCTCCTAATAAGGACAGAGATTTTAACAGCAGGAAGGAAAAAGTGATAGTCGCTGTAAAGAACGCCGTTGGGAAAAGAGCTTGGCTGTGCGAGTGGCCATAAGACACCCCGAAACATTCTTTTCTCCAATAATCTTCCTCAAAGCTGGCCTACTTACACAAACACACAAATGATTTGGCCTAAAGACAGACAAGCCCAAACTAGAGCATTTGTGAACACTTATGCACAAACGTCTTATATCTTTATCACCTGATACGAGGAAGTTAAAAGATTTATGTATAATTATTTGAGGTTTTAACCTTTAACTTTTTTTCAGTCTATCGCCACCTCTGTTTAAAACATAGAACTGTAAGTTACTTCATATACTTTTCTTTAAGTGGGTTGAAGTGAAATGATGTCAAACAGATTTTTCCCGTGAATTGTACCCAACAGCTCAACTTATAAATCATTATGACAATCTTAGCGTTGTAAATCAAAGTAAGGTCAAGAAACACTTTTAAACACTCAATTTATTTTTAAAAACGTTACTTATTTTCGTATTATTGCAAAGTTTATATGAAATCAAATTACTTAATTCTGGACTATAATAAGCCAAAAAGAAATGTGAAAACATCTTTAAATTGTATTAAAGCTGTCAGTGTGTTTAAAAAACGTTTGTCTATTAAACTTTTCCTAAAAAGGAATTGTTGATCAGTCACCTCATCTAATATTACACACTTTCCCATTTACATTTAAACTTTAACCTAAAAAGGAGCTCATGTACCTTTTAAATGTGCAAGATCTTTTTTCAGCAACCCACATGCATGTGTGTGTGTGTGTGTGTGCGCGGTCATGACAGAAAGCAAGTGAGAGAGGTCGATCACACCTCAGCTGCAGAGAAGTTCCCTGTTTCTGTCAAATCTCAGATGGAGGGGCAACATACGCACACACTCGAGTCGGGCAGACGCAGGGGAAAATCACAGGTAATGCTCTCAGTCATTCTGAGAATGAGAGAGGAGTGTGTGTGTGTGTTCACTTCCTGCTGCCACAGATGTTGAGGTTTGTGTTTACCTCCGCCCACAAAGAGCGGCGTCTGCGCGAGCAGCCCAGCTGTCGGGCGGTTTCGTCATCGTCATCATGCAGACACGCTTCGCTATCTCTTATCGGGTCTGACATGAATCTCACACTATGCCACACAGAGTGGACTACTTTTGAAATTTATCGATTCAACCACATTATCCAAGAGTATCAAAGCTCCTCCCACACTCCAGCGGCATAAACCCCATACCCTGTAAAACCAGTCAAAACAAGCGTGTATTTACCCAACACTCCTGAATATTGTTTATTAACCTATAAGAAATAAAAGTAGGTATGGCATCTAAACTAAACTGAAAATAAAGCAATAAAACTACACTGATAAAAAACAACCTTAATTTTTTAAACAAGTCATTTAAACAAGTAAATTAACTTATAATTATTTTTTTAATTTTCAAGTAACTGTAAAAGAAAAAAACAAAGTAAAAAAAGTCAATTAACACAAAAATAAAGTAAATTCAACTAGTCTGTTTGTGTGTTCTTAAATGAATAATACATGTTACATTGTTACAGATAAAAAATAAATATTATAAGGTATATATATGAAATGCTATATATGTAATAAACAAAACAACACAAAGCACATCTCTGATGTAGGACATAAATTGAGCCAATCAGTGACTCGTCTCCATTACAGCCTACAGTGAAATACTCACTTCCTCTGGTCCAACTTCTACAGAAACGAGAACTACAACTATTTCTATGAATAAAAAATTCCCTTTAAAAACACTCATTCGCTTTGTTAGGGGCTGCAATGGAAAAAAGCATCTTTAGCTTTTTTCCTCTAGAGTTGTTATGGTTCGTGCTTTAATTGTGGCTTGCGTATTTATGCACGTTCGCGTGTCCGAAGCGGTCCACCTTAAACCTCTATTTCCTACGCTTTGTTTACACTTGACAACACTGCCAGTAAATGTGTGAGTTCCTAAGCCACATCAAATTCAACTGTATCTGCTGCTTAAATGGAAACGAAGGAAGTGCGAATTTCATTACTAATACCACAAGAGCCCACGCGTGCGCACACAAGCACACATATTTAAGACAGGATGCTCTGTGGTCTGAAGAGCTAAAGCGTCGGTACTGAACAGCACTTTGAGCGCTTCATCGCTGGAAGATGCAGGTTACGGCTGTCGTCATCACGAAGCAATGAATGATATGCATGGGGAAAAAAGCTGAAGGGAATCTTTAGCGGTTCCATTTAGGGGCTCTACCTACAGTAGCATCACTGTATCTGGTAGCTTTAGTGGTACCGCTTGCAACATCAAGGTCAAGGGTTTGTTCCTGGAGAACCGACCCAAACATGAGGAAATGTATGTTTTAAATCACTTTGTATAATAGCATCGTCCAAATGCATGACTGTAAATGGACCTGACTGTCTCCGTCTTCATTTCAAATGCTATTACCATAGCATACTATGGTCCATTGTCATATCCATTGTCTTACTCAAAATCAAAAGCTGAACTAATTTTAACTTGACAAGGCATGTTAAACATGCAGCGATCACTGCAGACGTGGCGCAACTCACAATGTTAGTCTAGTGTATGTGCAAACAAACCAACAATGAAAAACCAGCTCAGATGGTTGTGACAGTTACGCTCGACTGGTTTTCTTCATCACTTTCACACAGGCCATTGACAAGCTCGAAAAACCTACAGATGCATCGCAAACTGCACGACCCTACGTTGTCAGGTCAAAGACTTTTCATTTTTTGGGAAACCTCATGAGCAGCTAATCCCAAGTCAGGTGATTTATCAAAAGACCACGTGGCACCTCTTGAAACGCTCCACTTGAGGTCAGGAACAGGGCCAAAAAGACACCCGGATCAGAAACCGTGTCAAAAACCCACCGTGGCACCATCTGCGTTAGGACGGCAACCGCTGGTGGAGAAGGGGCTTTCCTGAGCACTTCTCTTTCCTTAAAAATATTCAACGGTCACATTGCAAATGTTGCAATAAACTTCTAAAGAGTTCACAACCTATAAAAACAACATAGGAACACAACTGCCATCGTTTTTTCAAAGGCATCTGTGTTTCGAAATCAACTCAGTTGAACTTTCTGGTAGAGGCTAGTGTTCGTCAAAGGATTTGTTGTAGTGGTTAAAATAATGTTGTTTTCGGGGTTAGTGAGCGCATGGACAAAAGGGATGACATTATTTTTCAAAGAAAATCATCCATGCATAGGCGCACGCACACACGCACACACACACACAAGGGAAACTCCTGTTTCTTGGGTCATCCGACTAAAGCAGAATGCGTGTGTGTTGTTACTGCTTTTCTGAGGAATTAACACATTCCAAGCCATTTTCAGACACATCTGAGTCTTAAGACTATAGAATTTGAAGGCAAACAGAAGCTTTGCCGACCCCGCAGGAAGCCGAGGTCACAAAGTTGTCATTACATAAGTCAAAGCTAAAGGTTTGGGGTAATTCAAGAGATTTACTGTTAGGAATTTGGTTTAATAGCATAAGTACTCTATTTTCCCAAAGGTAAAGCCTAAAGTGAACCAAAATCTTCAAAGCAGTCTGAATCGCTGGGGTTCAGTCGGTTCATTTTGATCCGCTCCTAAAGTTACTCTTAAAGGAACAGTTCACCCAAAAATGAAAATTTTTCATCATTTACTCGCCCTCGAGTTGTTCCAAATCTATATAAATATTTTGGTTCGGATGAACACAGAGAAAGATATTTGGACAAATGCTTGTCACCAAACAGTTCTTGGCCACCGTTGACTACCGTAGTAGGAAAAAAGGCCAATGGTAGGCAAACGTGCCCCGGGACTGTTTTCTTTTCTACATTCTTCCAAATATCTTCTTTGGTTTAATCAGAACAAAAAAAATACAGATTTGAAACAACTCGAAGATGGGTAAATGAAGACAGATCTTTCATGTTTGTGTGTACTGTCCCTTTAAATGTGCTGTATTATTTCCAAAGTATGCTTTCCTTCCTTTTTACGTACAGTATAAGGATGTGGCACAGTTGCGTATTCCTCGAAAAAGCCTAATTCTGTGGAAATCTAATATGAACGTATTTATCTCACCAGAGGGAAGAAACCTTCTGGTTCCCCTTCTGTGTGTAGAAGTAGATGCTCAGTGGCATTCTTTACACCTCATCTGATCTGAAATTAAAAACGATTCCTCCGCAGTACACACAACGGGTGATCCAAAACAGCACGCCATTGGCTAACCTCCTCTCATCATGTGACTTTGGCCCCAGGGCTCAAGTTACCTTATGATGACCTCAGTTCCTCACGAGAAAATTGCAGTCACCTGACCATAGCTGTACACCGTACACGGGTTTATACAGGTTTGTGCATACTGCTTATTCAAGGCTGTTCCTTTTCATAGTCGTTTTAAGCTTTCCTAAAAAGTCCTAGTGTGGGAAACATCAGTTGAATTGTCTGAGATCAGACACGGACTAACAAACACAAAGTTCAACTGAAGGTCTTCCAGATATCAGTACAGATAACCGTATCCATCTTGAGACTTATAATTCACTTAAAAACAAACAAAGCCGGCTGTCTCTCTTAGTCCGAGATCATTGCATCCATTCTTCTCTGTGAAAATAGGAACCCTTACCCGGATCATTTCGGCCACGTAGCTCTCGGGCCCCGTGAACTCAGTGGAGTCCTTGACTTTCACCAGCACTATGAAGAAAAGGTAATGCCACATGTTGTGCTCCACCTTTATATGCTCCTCAAACGTCACCGTTTTGTTGTCAAACTTGTCCCTCTCCAAACCTGTTGAGAAAATAAACACTTAGTATCAACCACCATCATTTTTGGCGGCTGTTTGTTGTTGAGGTCAGTTAAGAAGATCAAGATTACGAGTAATCTCCATGTGACAAGCCGTGCATCTGTCAATTCTTTAAAAACAGGATTTGTTTAGGGTGAGATCTAAATAAGCTCCGTGTAGTTTATAGCTCGAGTGAATACAATCTCTCAAAACTGTTTAGCAGATCTAAGTGGTCAACATTTCTTTATTTGTGTGGTTGTGTCATGAAAACTGTACAATCTGGAAGAGGAAGTTAAAGCACAGGGAAACGGTTTGTATACAAACGTGATCGTTATGAGCGAATGGAGGTAATCTTGTGACGGTCGTGAAATCACTTTGTGATGCGTGACTGGGTAGTAAACAATAGGAGAAAGCGTCACTTGACCGACAGCACGTCAATTACACATATATTCACACACACATGAGATCATATCGGAGAGAGAGCACGCGTGACGGTTCATCTTGGATTTGACTTCCTGGATTTGTGTGATGTTTACATGTTGTTGTGCATTGAGCTTTGAAATGAAAATAGTATTCATAAAAAAACTAAATTCTGAGGCAAAATGTTCATTTACTCACCATCGGGTCATTCCAAACCCGTTTGACTTTCTTCTGCAGAACACAAAAGATGTTTTGAAGAATGTTGGTAACCAAACAACACTGACTGGACCCCGTTGATTTCGGTAAATACACAACATCACTGAAACATTTTTCAAAATATCTTCTTTTGTGTTCCACAGAAAAAAAAGAGTGATATACAGGTTTTGAATGACATGAGGGTGAATAAATGATACACAACTGTTATTTTTGGGTGAACAATCCATTTAACTTTATAATTCCAGAAGAACAGTTTCCAGTGGAAATGACACACAACCTTGTCAAAAACACCAAAGGCAAAGACTCCGCCACCTTTGAAGTAAGTTATGTGTGATATGCCGCCCTTATGTTTACGCTAGATCAAAACTGTTTTATGAGCCCATGAGCTTTATGGGTCTACAGTCCATGACATGAAATAGTGTGTGAAGCTAACCGCTTGATTTAAACTGCCATCTTCTAAACAAAGCCTGTTGAACATTTACACCCAAACTGGCCACTCACCACAAATAAAGCAGGTCGTTTTTAACACTTCCTCTTTCTTCTGTTTTTCACTTCTCAGGTCAGCAAAGGTGTCAATGATGACTCCAAAAATGAGGTTGAGGACTATAATGATGACCATGAAGAAGAACAAAAGGTCGTAGATCACACGGGCTGCAAACAGAGGCTCCTATAGAGGAGAGAGTGAAAGATGATGTGAAGATCAAACATTAACTCAAGCGATCAATGCTGAATATTTGTGCAGTGTAGCGTCAACCCTTTGAGCTCCATGTGTAACTTTCTACTATTTAGTTGTGTGGTATTTGTCTGCAAGCGACCTTTGATCACCGAACGGATAAAAAAAAAAAATTCAACCCCATGTTTTTATGAAATCTTCTTTAGTAATGAAGAAAGAAAGTCTCCGATTGGCTGATTGAGGAAACCCTGCTGTTCGATGTGCACAAATCATAACAATCTCCAATGTTATATCAAAGGGGAAGTGTGAAGTAGAATTCAAACCACATCATCACTAAATATGACTGTAAAAATAATACAATTTTTGCACATTATGAAGCTCTTTTATTGATGCTTGTGTGTCTCAGTGTTGTTGGTATAAACAGTGTGGAACCTCTTTAGATGGTTTTCGCAGAACATCTCCGACTCCGCCACCGCTCCGCAGGCCGTGGCTCAAAACGGTGACGATGCACATAAGAAGCGAGTCACACGCTCTCTCTTTATCCTCGATCACAACTGCAGTCGGCTGCACACCCACAGCTGCAGGAAACAACAACGTCAATAAGGGCTCAAGCAAATGAACAAAAACACAAACTCTTCTCTGACAAAGTCCTCTTTATGCCGGGCACATATTCTACGCAAAGTCTTCAGACTACATCGCCACAACCATGCAAATCTGTCCCTAGTGTCATGATTTATCAGATGGCATCAAATTGTGATCCAACTTTTCGTTGTTAACTGGCATCGAACCAAAGATTTTATAAAAAATAAATGACATCCAGTTGCTAAGGTGTTCCTACAGTAGTTGTTTGAAGCGTGTTGTCATGGGGATGCTAGGATGTAACTAGGTGTTGCCTTATAGGCCCAAGTTAAAGGAGCCCTTTTATTGGATTATTTTGTGTATTTGACCTGTTTTCATGTGTAACTGTGTAAAATGTTATTTCTATGTGTAACACACCTTCTGTTAAAAACAACTGCTGCTCAGGCATCATTCATAATTTCAGACTCTGTTAGTTGACACAAGCGTGGTAAAGACTATACACACTAGTTATACAAATTAACAGTCACATGGTTCAGACTGGCTGATCAAATTAAACCAGATTTACATCTTAAATAAGCACTTCTCACAGACCCATTAGCGAATCCGACTGATGCGGTTCTGACCTCTTACCCGGGGGGCCAGAATGACCCTTCTGAACTGTAAGTGCCTGACTGTCATTAACCTATGACCCCCAACCATCAACCCCCCATAACCTAGCAGGGTTCCTTGAGGACGACAAGTATCTGCGTTCTTCGTCTCATGACCAGCCATTCTACTTCTATTGACCAAACATTGTGTTTGTGTGTGAGAGAGAGACTCGCAGGCGATGGGGTTCATACCATCCATCACGGTCTCTGTAGAGCAATTCTCTTCTTTCCGACACACAGCGCCTGCCAGGAACTCTCCCATCTTACTGGCAGAATGCTCTGAATGGAAAAACGACAAATTAGAAGCTACAAATTGTAACTCTTAAGCAAGCTGTGTGTGTGTGTGTCCTCATTTGCCTTGTCTGTGGACCTTATTTGAACCTCATGTACCAGTCCAAGTCACATGACATTTGGATTTATGTATTTGGCGGTTATATTTTAAACACACATGCATTCTCTGGGATTCAAACCCTTGACCTTGGTGCTACTGCCACACTAAAAATTAAGCCACATCTGACACCTAATTTAGATAATAAAACATGAAAGGATATTTTGCATTGTGCCATTATCTTTATAATAATGAAGCTTATCTAATAGGAAACATTCTCACACGCTGTCGTAACATGGAAATGTTTATTACATATCTCTATGTTTCGTGAAATGCCTGAAGCAAGTCTTCAACAGAAGCTCTGTGTAAATCATAATGAATATCTGGATGCAATGACAGTGTGTATGACTTATATCCCCCCTATTTTAGTAAAGACTTAAATTTATTACTATTTTTTGGTTTGGGGTGAAATGTAACCCAGACTTTAGGGAAATAACCGGCTAAATGTATTTACAGTAACCCAAACAGTGGCATAACAGCAACATGTTTTCCATCAGCTATCTGAAGTACAAAACATTGTTTGACATCTAAAGGCAATCCATTTGCTTTTCTCACCCAAAGTTTTATTAGGTATTCTGTCCACGTTCAGGATGAAGTCATCTTTAAAGATGATGTATCCCACAATGGAGAAGAGGTAGACCAGGATGAGAGCCAGCACAGCAGTCAGAACGATGGAGCGGCCGTTCCTGGTGACGCTCTTGATGACGTTCAGAAGCGTCTCTTCTCTGTAGATCAGGTCAAAGAGCTACGGAGAGTAACGTGAGACTGTGTGTGTATATACACAATACATGTGGGTGAAAGTGTGAGAGGTGAAAGGGCAGTTAAAAGTGACACCCATGTGTGAAAGATGGTATGTGTTGTGGGTGTGTGCTTTTCTCACAAGCAAGCTGTAGAAGAAGACGTGAACAAAAACTCCAAGGCTGCATATGATGAGATAGAGCAGATGATACAGGAACTCCACATCCAATATCATCGCCGTATAGCCTCTCGTGAATGTACCGCGATTTCCTACGAAACTCATCAGGAAAATCACTTTATTGCACACCTAAAAATAGAAGAAACACGGCACATGTAAATGATACCAAGCGCTGAAGACTGGATTTGAATTAGAAGTTTTGGTCAAATTTTGTCCTAAAAACATTTATCTGCAATCAAAATAATTACAACTAAATCAGAATAACTATCACAAAATTAAGATAACTTCAAACTAAATCAGACTCGAGGTAATAAACCAAACCGCTACAAACCGAATCAAAATAAGTAGAAAACTGAATCAAAATAACTACAAACTGAATCAAAATAACTACAAACCGAATCCAAAGAACTACAAACCGAATCCAAAGAACTACAAACCGAATCCAAAGAACAACAAACCGAATCAAAATAACTACAAACCAAATCAAAATAACTACACACAGAATCAAAAGAACTATAAACCGAATCAAAAGATCTACAAACCGAATCAAAATAACTACAAACCGAATCAAAATAACTACAAACCGAATCAAAATAACTACAAACGGCATCAAAATAACTACAAACCGAATCAAAATAACTACAAACGGCATCAAAATAACTACAAACCGAATCAAAATAACTACAAAACAAAATCAAAATAACTACAAACCAAATCAAAATAACTACAAACCAAATCAATATAATTACAAACCGAAACAAAATAACACCAAACCGAATCAAAACAACTACAAACTCAATTTAAATAGCTTCAAATCAAATCGAATTAAAACAAATACAAACTGAACCTCAATAGCTATAAACCGAAATAAAATAACTTCAGACCGAATCCCAATAAAATCTGATTTAAAATCAAAATGGCAATAAATAGCAAATCGATATAACAATAAATTGAATCAAAATAAAAAACTACAATTTAATCAAAACAAGAGTATCCAAATAAACATAACCAAATCCAAATAACTATATACTAAATCAAAACTAAATCAAAACTACATTCAAATCAAAGTGACTGTAAGCAATTCAAAACAACTACAAACTTAATACTACTAACTACAAACTGAATATAAATAACTACAACTAAAACAAACTAGTGTTCATCTTGTCAGGTGCTTGTAGATTGCTCTTAAAGGGAGTAAACAAAGTTTAAGTGCCAAAAAAACATTACTAGGTACATTCAAGTGTTATGTGTACTAAATATTAGTTTGTTTTCAGGGTTTGATTTAGTTTGTCAGCAGAATGTAACCTGAGAGTTCAAATGATGAGAAACAGGAATTATACTGTGGGCCAAGTACATTTTAACACAGAACTGTGAAGGCCGTGTGGATCCTCCAGTGACGCACGCCACACCTCAGTGCAACACACACCAAGCTGCCCTTCAGCGACACTTCTGGCCCGCAGAGATTTGGCAGAGGACTGAGGTAAGACACGCACTCCCTCATAAACCCGCACACTCACATTAAAAGCCCCAAGCAGGAATAGCGTGGGCTCCAGGCCCACCGAAAAGATGAGGCGCAGTATGGTGGAGGCGATGAGCGCCCTGATCCCGTGAGGCTGGGGAAGAACTATAACGATGGCCAGCGAAACCAACATGGCCGCCCACAGCAGCGCGGAGAGGTGTGGCTCCAGAGTGCCTGAAGGGAAAGAGGTAAATACATTCTGACATGTGCGCAAGCCATCAATCAAGCACGGGAATAAAAATACCTTCTAACTGACAAGTCACAACACCATCTGTCATGGTTAGACTATCTGTTAAACTACCTCAGGCGTTTGATTTAGATTTGATCAGCGATCCACAAGGATAGTGTGTTGGCAAATTATTACATGATTACCATTTTTACAGTATTTAGAAGATGCTTTAATCCAAACATTCTGATATAAATCATGCAAAATCATAAAGGACGTACAGATTTATGATCATTGCATTTAAGATATTCATGTGTTTAATAGCACCATCCTATAACAACTGAGCTATAGGAACCCAAGAAATAAACGTGTCATAAAACTCTATGTGAAACAACAGATGATTCAAAACTGAAAAGCGCTTCTGCACGGCTGCATATGCACGGTACATGCAGGTTCACCTGTTGAACACGTTTAGGCACATTCTAGAGGAAAGCGGCTTAAAGAAAACAGACGAATGTTATATAATCTAGAAGGTGTGACACATTTGAATCAGTAATGGTTCACTTGACTCGTGAGTCATGTTGGTATGTATTTAATCCTCCCTTATGTTCTGTTTTAGGATAACAACTATGAAACTCGCATCAAGGACGTATGCAGGAATATTTTACTCTGAGGGTGTGTGTGCATGCAGACTAAAAAGACTCGTTCTCTCTCTCCCGCCTGCAAAGAGACCACATGACAGGTGCTGGTTACATAATGCGGCGTGCTAAAAATACCGCGGCTGAAAGATGCATGAGCGTCGGGTTCCGAGCGAGGACGGGCTCACAGGAGTTTGGATCGACAGGCCTGGCGGGCGACAAGGAAATCAGCAGATCTGAGCAAAGAGTGTATGTGTGTCTATATAAATACACTGGAAAGGCTGTATTCCATTCATTTAAAAAAACACAAACTCTTAGAAAAGAATGTCAGGGGAGGCCTAAACTGACCTATACTATCGGTTTCTTAGTTCAAAACACAACATGTTCGATTTGCTGGCCGTGTTCGGTAACGAAGAGGCTATATCTGTCTCTTTGACAGATTCTCTCCACGGCTGCTGTAGTCATGCGTTTCTGTGAATTGGGGCTCTGGTCGTGTTTGAATGCTTACATTTTGCCGACGGGTGGGAGGAAGTTGTTGAATGGGCGGCCGCTTCCCTGCGCTGCGGTTACATTTGGGAATTCAGCCGGGGCCCTTGTTTGACCTTTACACATACTGTATAGAGACCTACTGATCCGTGAAGTCTGATTAAGAGGTGGTGACTGTTATTAAAAGGGCTTTAAGGCAATTGTTTTCATTGAAACTTACAGTATTCACTAGGAGGTCACACAAGACGCAGACTCGATAACAAATATAAAACTAGAGATTTATGATAGTTGGGGAACAAGGAATAGATTTAGTTTTTACGTCTGGACTTGACATAAATAGGTATACTTTGATCATCTTTTGCAGAACAAAAAAGATGATATTTAAAAATGTTGGTATCCGAACAACATTGGCTCCCATTGTGTGAACACAAAACGACGCACACATTTCTCCAAATAACGTTTTTTATGTTCTACGGAAAGAGTAAGAGAGAGAGTCGTATATAAGGGTGAAGAAATTATGACTTTTTTTAAACAAACGGAAACACAGAGAGAAAGGACTTTAATAAAACTACATCTATAATTCTTTGTTAATGATCAAACTAGAGGTCTATTGTAAATATGTATTGTCAGACATGACCCGGTCAGACAGATCATCATGTCTCACTGCACGTGCGATACTTCACATTAAGCATTTATTCTTTTGAGTTTCAAATTGTGACCTGCATGAAATCAAGAAGAGATCTGTGATTCTGTCAAATGTGTGAGAGGGGACAATACTGTGGAACTAAACCCAAAAACGCTCGTGCACTTGAGAAAAATACTGAAACAAAAGAGAGTGCAGAGCCTGACCCCAGCCTGAACAAAGCGGAGTTGATGCCCGTCACAATGTGCGGCTTATGCCAGTCACAATGACTGGACAAACAATGCACAACACGACACGAAAGAAACTAAGAAGAAAGGCAACCTAAGAAAGATCAAGGAACTAATAAATACATTTCATTCAATGCTTTAATAATGTAAAACCATTTACAAGAGTTCTACATTAAATATTAAAATGCAAATGAAACTTTAACAAACAACTCTTGTTTGAGAATGCAGCAGCGGCCTTATCTGGGTCTCTGTTTCCAGGGTCAAATCTCAGTACACAGGTGTCACATTTCTCCAACATGTAGCCGTATACACAAACACAGGTCACACCTTTGATCAGCAAGAGCGGTGAGGGGACAAACACAGTCTTAACTGAAGCTTATGAGATTAGGAAATATAGAGAAAGTGTGTGCGAGCCCTGGAGTCAGGTGACATGTTGCGCGAGTGATCTCGGGCAAGCTGACTATATCAATAACCAGGTTACGCCCTGACGTAGGTCGGGTTATGTCCGTCATTACACCAGGGCTTCCTGTAAAGAACACGCTGCTTTGTACCAGAAATGCTGAAGCAGGCTTTACAGTATTAGTGTGTGTTGATGTTTCAGCGTTTCTGCATTTCTGTTTATCCATAGCAACTTATAAGTGATAAGTATGTGTGTTTCATGGGTATCAAACCCATTAAGTGTTGTGACATTGCTTTATATTCTGTCTGTCTGTTCGTTTAAAACGCTCAACACACAGACAAGTGAAGGATGCCTAAAAATATCAGTATACATCAATAGACAATCGTTGTTCTATCAGATCAGAGAAATTGTATCAATTACAATAATATAATCACTGTGTGAATATTTACAGACAAAGGAAATCTTGAAAAGCATTTTTTCTCTTCTTTTCTAGTACAAATATCATTTCTTAAATCAAGATACTGTACATTTACTTAACAATAAAATTGACCTGACACAATGTCTCCTCCAGACACGGCACGGTGTGATGCGTCAAAAGACCATCAAACGCATTAGAACCCATTATATTTTACATTTTGTCCACACTTGATGGGGCGCGGTTGCGTCTGGTGTAGACATTGTGTTTAATCTTGTTTATGAGAAAAAACATAGGAATTATGAGTGCTTAAAACATATTTTTTTTTAAGAAAAATCAACTTGAGTGTAGTTTAGCTTTTTCTTTAGTACCTAATTGAAGTTTATTCTAAACATAAGATGTTCCAAACCTGTATACATTTCTTTGTTCTGAACACAAAGATATTTGGAAAAATGATAGCAACTGAAATTTCTGGGACATCATTAGCTACCATATAAAATTATTGTATTTTTTGTTTGTTTTGTTGAACCGAAAACAAGATATTTTAAAGAATTAAGGAAAGAAAACTGTTCTAGGGCACCTCTGAATACCTTTTTTTTTTTAACTATGGCAGTCGATGTCCCGGAAATGTCAGTGGCTTAGATTTTCAAAATATCTTTCTCTGATATTAAAGTGAATCAAGAAAACAAGAATAAAATGCTAAGAAGATAATGTTTTTGTGTGATTGTGTCAAACTGAGTCAGTTCTCAACCTCAAAATAAAAGGAATTATATAAAAAACACATAAACCTGCGAGAGGTACGAGTGTGTATGGGTCCAATAATATCCTGCATCTGTTGTTAGCTGCACCCAATAAATCCAGTGATCTGTTTAAAGTTTGATCTAAGATCATGTGATACATTTCGCCATCCAAACACCATAAAAGATAACCAATCTGTTTTGACTTTAAAATGAATTACTCATAAAGCCCCAGCTTTCTCCTCCTTTAACAGATCAGCAGTCACAGCGCGAGGGATCATGTGCCCTTTCACATTAGCCAATAAATGTGTTTGTGTCTCACCTTCACGCACTCCCTCCAGAGGATAAAAGAACGCCACCAACAGATTCATGAGGACGGCCAGGTTGAAGGAGATGCTGCTCCAGAAAGACATGTTGCGAGAACACCAGTAGAGAAGAGGCTGAGCTGGGGACAGCAAGTCAAGAAATCATCAAAAACCAATCATCTGTAACCCATTACACTTTACACCAAATATAAACGCGTATAAGAAGCCATCCCGAAACTAAAAGGTTCTAATACAATACATATTCAAACAAGGACCCAAAAGGCATTTGGTCAAATTACAATATGAAGTGTGACATAAAAGGTTTAGTGTGTGTTTTCTGAGACACTATTGACATTGAATTCAATCCGTTGGTTGGAGGCACGACTGCAGCAAAAAGCATTCTTCAATCAATGGTGTGACATTGGACCACAAATTTTCATGTGAATACTAAAAAAATTGCAGTTACTTTTGCAATTCAGATTTGGTGCATTTTATTGGCACAGAACTGACACGCTTCACCATTTAAAGGGGTCATATGACAAGGCTAAAATGAATATTATCGTTTCTTTTAGATGTAATGCAAAGTGTATCCACGATTTAAGGTTCAAAAACGCTGCATTTTCCACATAGCAAGCATTCTTGCAAATACCTTTCATCAGATTAAAAAAAACAATACAGATCTGGAACAACTCGAGGGTAAATGAATGATGACAGAATTAACATTTTTGGGCGAACTAGGCCTTTAATTCTGATCAATCGCATGCTTAAATATAAACAAGCTAATCCCATGGACAGCACTCCTCATTTCAATTTAAATCCAGGACAATTTGCAGATTAGTCCAGTCTAGATTCATTTTTAAAAAAAAAATTGTAATAGTATATATTTATCAGCAATTCAATTATTCAATTAAGCACAACATTTATTGAGGCAGATGCTCTGATCAATTGAAGTCAAGCTCCATGGAAAGAAGACTGAAGCAAATGAAAGCGTCGCTCAGTTCGTTCAGACCATGAGCTCGCTGACCTCAGCTGCCACCTCTGTTCTGACCCACGGCTCTCTGAGGAGTCTGGTTAGAGGATTCAGTTTCTGAAAGGCTATTTTGACAGGGGTTTTTGTCTGAAAAGAGGAACCGGGGGAGGGGATTTTCACAAACGGATGCCATACTTATGACTTTTGTTTAGCTGTAATGGAACATTGCTTCCACTTTGATTGACCCTGATGAAAATCGTCGCAATCTAAACAACTCAATGCAACGTATATCTTAAATTAAAATCCAAATGTGGAATTCCCCCCGGCTGTTTTTGAAAAGCCTCGACCCGTGCAGACCCGCCCATGCAGTCTGTCGCATCTGGAGACTTAAATCTCAGGCCTGTCTGTATCTCTGCTTTTCAACACGACTGGAATCCATGCGGAGATCGTTTTAATCGCATCCTTGTGGTTCCCCTCACGCTCTTCCTTTCAGAGAACGCTTGCACTTGTCCCGTCAAACCTGCCTCACCCTCTTGTACCTCGATTTTACCGAAATGGATTTTCTGTTTCAACATAATGGGCAATATCGTACACACGGCGCAAGCTATAGCGCAAGTGTTTTTGCTAGTTTCAGCCCGTCGAAGTTCTCATTTTCCCCTCCTGAGCTGCGATGTTTAAATAGCAAATGCACTTGCGCTCATTTGTAAGCCAATGGGCGTGCTTGTCTAAAAAAGAGGTGTTTTCCGGCGCAGAGTTGGCGCGTTGCTATTTTGAGGATTTGAAAATAGTCTGCGTCAAACCTGGTCTGAAGTCAATGGTGCAATATTTTTTTTGTTTAAAAAACAAACAACACGCTTTCACTTTACACTTATTATAAAGAGGGAAGCGCAGCAGCACAAAAGCATGCCCAATTATAAAAAATTGTATGCATTGCAATGTAAAAGATTATTACTGTGTACAAAATTTTAAAACTCCGGCATTACATGTAGATGACCTGCTCTCTGGAAGAGCGTTAAAAAGCAAATGCACTTGGGCAAATGGGTGATGCCAAAAAATCATCATTACTCATAAAGAGAATCGTGGCAACCGGTATAGACCATGCGCCCGAGTGCGCCGACCGTTTTCCCGTCGTTAAGCTAGCAAAAGTGGATTCGGACACACCCTGAGTGCACTTCCACCCTGGCATAAAGACCTTTTCCTTCGATCGTGAAAATAGGGCTCTGTCTTTCACAACCAAATACAAATAGTAGCTCAGGGAAGAGGTTATATCCGTAAAATTAATTTGTTAAAAGTTACAGCAACAATTGCAGCTTGTGAGACGCTTAAAGAAAAAGAAAATGTGGTTATGTAGTACCACAGTCTGTCATCGTTCAGCTCTTGATTCAGTGAAAAGGCAGACCTATTCCCCAGGGCTATTGATGGGAAACATGCCTTTGTGTATCTTATGAGGTATTAAACACCTTTCATAATCTGTTTTATTCATCCGGTCTCTCTCTCTCACGCTCTCAGTGGGAGATGTAACTCATTTCCATAATCAGCTTTCGAGATGCAAGCGCCACGTGTGTCCTTTTGAGATTCATTCAGGCTTTTCCTCTACACATAATGCTCCGTGCATGACCATACAAAACATCTTAAACGCAAACATTTCTTGACTTTCTACATCACTATAACATACATATCTTAATAAAGCTGTTTACACCCCCTCCCCACTGCCCTGGCTTCAGGGTCAGGCACGCGTCTGACTCCAGACAGTGCCCTGATGGGTCATGGCAGATCCGGGGAGTGGAGAGGGCTTGTAAAGCAGCTCACTAAGGAAATAGAGGAAGGAAATGGGCACGCACAAGGCACAGAGTTTGCGTTACCAGTTGCCTCTTGAGTACCTCGCAGCTTCTTCTGCCAATTCATCTCGTTGAAGAGGTCTTCGGAGCGCAAGAAAAAGTCGTTGATCTTGCTGCCCTGCTCGTCGCGCTCCGTGGTGTAATACACCCGGAGCTTCGACTCCTGGGTTAGAAACTCGCAGATATTTGGGACGGGAAACACGATCTGCTCCATTGTGCGATCTAGACGGACGATCTGAGGAAAAATAGAACAAATAACACGTAACGTCACCTGTCTGGATCTGGGCTATGGTGGTTTCAACGTTACAAAGAGGTTTTAGTGATTAGGAGGACACGGTTATGACAAGCAAAGAGGCTTTGATGTTGGTCGGATGTTTTCTTTTTCTTTAGGTAATACAGAACAAAATGCTAAGCTAGAGTTTTACATTTCTTGAAGAAAATATCCCTCATGTACTGTTTTTGTGAAAATGGATGACAGAGCCACAATGGCCGCCACAGATGGACGCCACTGACCTCGATTTGAGCCGTGTGCTTGGCAAAATACTCCAAAGCTTCATCCCCCTCCCCATACGTTCCTCCTGGCTTCAGCATGGCCTGGAGTTCCTTGTTATGTCTGGCTAGCTGATAGCATATGTGGAAAGAGAGGAGAGACAACAGTTAACGTAAGAGTACAGTTTTTAATCCAACAATAAACATCATGACAACAATGTCATCTACAACCCAGACTATGAAACAGCACGCCTATGCATCACAACTGATAACGCTTGCGACAACATCACAGACATCTGACAATCGTGACCCTGGACCACAAAACCAGAAGGGTCAACTTTCTTGAAATTGAGATTTAAACATCATCTGAAACCTGAATAAATAACCTAAGGTTTGATAGGACAGCACAGTTTTTGACCGAGATACAACTAATTGAAATCTGGAATCTGAGGGTGCGAAAAAAACAAAATATTTGGAATCAGAAACTAGTTTGTTTTAACGCTCTTTATGGGCTTGCCGCTGTGATGTTGTTGTGGAGTAGATGAACCCGAAAGCGTAAAATCGAACCAAACCAAAACCAAACTTGAGTGGTTAATTCCCACAGAGCGGACAGCAGTTTTTAGTCGTGTTTCTGACCACTTTTGTTCCTGTTTGTTTTGTTCCACTCACAAAAATAAAGTTTAGATACATGTACGGTTGGAAATTTATGAAATATTTTCATGGAACACGATCTTTACTTAATATCAATTTGGGCAGAAAAGAAAAATCGGCAATGTTTTGTTGGCTATTTCAACTAAAATAGCTGTGCTACTTAAGACTTGTGGTCCACGGTCAATTTTTTTTACTGTAACAGTTTAACCTCAAACAGAAAACTGACCAATGAAGGCTTGTTACCACAGGTTAGTTACGATATGCGGTCTGACACATAATGCACCAACACAAGAAATGTATTTGCATATATATTATTTTAAGCTGTATTTGCACATTAGGATGTTTTAATTCTTGTATTGATCAACTGAAAATACAACGTATTTCAAGTGAAAAAGAAACTTGAAGCTTGAATTTGCTTGGAAAATGGCTTACTTTTATAAAATAATGTATACCCGACATCCTTTCCTGTACTGTACCATCTAGACATACGAATAAGTTCTCACAAGGGTGGAACTGTAACAACTACTCAGGGTCCAGGGCTAACAGTGAACAAATAAACTTTGTTTAAAAAGTTAGAGAATCTGTTCCTGCCGTACTAAATGAATTACTTGTTGCTGTAATTATGGAATTGGCCTTTTGAGCTTCAACCGGCAAAATCGTTTTTCTTTATTTTCTGTGTAAAACAGCATGAAACAGTTCTAATGTGCCATTTTTTCTCTGGCCTTTTAATTTGCCAACCTTTGATTCCAAACAGAGTCATCTTACGGGTGCAGAGTGTCAATGAAACCTTGCACCATTCCTCCCGTTGCATAACTGAACCTCAAGTCGATGGCCCACATAATTACGTGAAGGGGAAGAAAATCCATACGGCTCAAGCGTTCTTTCTGAGGGGAGGTGATATAACCCGACAACTGACACAGAGAACACAAAGCATGTGTAAATGTAGATTTGTGTGTCACCTGATGGGCCAGGATGTAGATGTTGTGACCCACATTAAGGGGAGAGGCGGCATGCTCTTCCTCACCGTCTTCTTCATCATCGTTGTGTTCCACCCCAATTTCTCCCTGCATGTAGGCCTTCTTTATCACCTCGACCTGTTTACCATCAAACATTTCCAAAATGTCAATGGAGTTTCAGTTCAAACAATGTGCGAAAGAAAAACAAGCATGCAGGGACATGTAATGCAATGTAACGTGCTAAATATTATGATGCCAAATACTGGAGTGCTCAATGTGGAACTCCAATTCACATTTACCAGTTCTTTAGGCCTCATGTTATACAAGATCCTCTCTGCGTTCTCGCTGTCGTGGCGGCTTTCCATGATGGCCAGCAGCAGTTTAGACGCATTATTCTGAAACACAAACAATCCAAACATCACTTCTGACTGAAGTGAACACGTTGTTTCCTAGAACGCTCTGGACGGATTCTTGCACCTTGAGCTCCAGCACCAAGTCCATCCTCTTCTTTCCGAGAGGATTGATGTCATTCAAGATTAGGGCGATGATGATGTCGATGCCATTACATTCGTGTGTGGCTATACAATTCTAAGCGAGGGAAGACATTAAACATACATTAGGCATGTCATTTAAAGGCCCGGTGCACATTTTTCTTAAAGGGTTAGTCCACCCAAAAATGAAAATCCTGTAACGAATTACTCATCCTTAAGTTGTTTCACACCTGTATAAATGTATTTGTTTGGTTGTATGTTAGCAACTGAGATTTCTGGAGCACCATTGACTACCATAGTAGAAAAAGATATTGTATATCTTTTTGTTTTGTTAAACACAAAAGACATTTTGAAGAATCTAGTAAAAAAAAGTTCTTTTATCTACCATTTTTTAATCTCAGTTGCTAACAAAATTAAGTTGTGTACAACCAAACAAAGAAATGTATACAGGTTTGGGACAACTTGAGGTTGAGTAAATCATGACAGAGTTTTCATTTTTGGGTGAAGTATCCCTTTAAAATTCAACTTTTGTCCTCATAATTCTTCATATAACACCACTTAAACAAACTTCTTATGACCATTACGATTCGTTTTTTATTCTGCTTTAGCACTTTTACAGTTAACAACACAATCACTTTCTAACTTGGACTGCGAATGAAGTTTTTTGTTGACTCTGTATTGACTTAGTTAGTTCAGGGGTAACCAAAACATGTTATCAAAATAATCTAGAAAAATGTGAGTGTAAGTATAAAAGAAATGTCAAAACTCCAAAGAAAAACGGAATAAAACATTGAAACAAAGACACACATTAGAGACCGCTGGGCTACAATGTGGATGTTCTTAAAAGTCCACGATGAAAATCAACCTGTTATTAAGCGATTAGGAGAGGGAACCGTGTGCCACAAAAAGACACTAATTATCTAATCATTATATGACAAAAGTGCATTGTAATCAAACAAGAACATCACATTTCTCCTTTGAAAACTAGGACAAAGAAGATAATAGGACTCATTATGGCTGAATGAAGTCAGAAAAATCACATAATGGCACAGCTCACAGAAGAGATTTCATTTTAATATGAGCAGGAAATGGTGACTCTCCGAAATGTGTATTATGTCCTTAAGGGTATAAAACTATGTTTAAGGTCATCGCACCTGGTTCTCATGGCAAGGGCCCTGGCAGTACTCGGTCAAGCTCTCCACAGTCTGGTTAATGAGAGCGACGTTCTTCTCATTTATATAGAGACCCAGCAGGCCCAAGCCCCCCGTGGTGCTGCCGCATATACAATCCAGGAACTGCAGCGTCTCGCACACCAGGTTATAGTTGTTTTTGTGGTTCTGACAGCGAAGGAAGTTCTGAGGAAAAGTGAGGAAAACAGCTCAAAAGGACACAAAGGACATGATTCTGTATTTATAAGTCATATTACAGCCAGAGGACTTCTGCTGTGTTTGGGACATAAAGCTTACTATGTTTGGGATTTTCTTTAAATATACAGTTCTTGTTCGATTTTCTTATGAGAATGTTAGATAGTTAAAATGGCAATATGACGCAATAGAAATAATGTAGAACAAGCAAACAATTGGTAAGGAAATCAATTATTCTTTATAATCTAATTACTGTGAAACTCTTGTGACGCTCTATGACACCCATGGGGATTAAAACCGTAGCAAGAAGTGATTTATTGCATTCCAACGGTACCCATCACACGTCTAATGATCATAAATTCATCATTAACTCTGTCTGAACATCACTGCAAAAGAATGTAATAAATGGCTCCGCCTTTAAAAGCGATATCACATGGTTTCAATCCCTTCTCCAACAGTGTGACTCTATTACGGTACGCATTGGTCACTTTAAAGCTTAAATCCATATGTTTGGGTCAAACAAATAAAAACTAGTTTTTAAACAAGTTAATAATAAAATTGATTTCCAAATTTTCAATGGTAAGCTTTAAGGAACAGTTCACCTTCAAAATGAAAATCATTTCATTATTTCTTCACCCTGTCATAATTTTAAACCTTTGTGATTTTCTTTCTTCTGTAGAACACAAAAGAAGATATTTAAAAAAATGTTGGTAACCAAAAAACGTTGGTCCCCCTTGACTTCTATCGTATGGACACAAAACCAAGGGAAGTCAATGAGGATCCAACAGTTTTCTTTTATCAACATTTTTCAAAATATCTTCTTTCGTGGTCTTGCAGAAGGAGGAAGGTCATGAGGTTTAAAATAAAAATGGAGAGTAAATAATGACAGAATTTTCCTTTTTAATTTTCATCTGTAATTTCAGCTGTCGGGTATGAATTTGGGTACCTGAATTAAACATATTTAAAGAAAACAACTCTGAAAGTAACATACAATCTTTTGTTTCAAATAAGAGGTGGCAAACAGGAGGAACAAAACAAAATTAGTTAGCACTGCCGATGCGAATTTTAAAGCTTTAATGTCCGACCTGCAGCTCACGGTTGTGATTCTCACAGAGCAGCTGCATCAGGCGCAGGATTGGCTGCATGATGGTGATGATGACGCTCATCTCGTTGTCATCCTGGTTTTTATCACCCGTGCTGGTTTGTCCCTCCACCACATTTGCGTGTTCGTCCGCTTCCGCCTCCCTCCTGTACGTGACGAAGGCCTTCTTGGTAGCGGTAGCAGCTTCCAAAAGCTGCTCGTGAGCCTCCTCGGTTACTACGACTACATCTTTTACTGAGGGGGAGAGAAATTTAGTTTGACAATGACAGCAAACGGGACATTAATAAAATAGCCACAGTCCAGAATGAACATTGAAAATTGTTCCTACACTAACTGATCAATTATTGTCATACACATTCCCTACAGTGTACGAATGTATTAGTCTAACCAGAGTCAATTAGCAAGTGCTTCGTGGTACAACATAGGAATATTGCTTCTGGTCATGGATTTTTGTCATAGTGTAAGTTGTGATTTCTTATTATGATCACTGCCGTTGTTGTGAGTTTATTCACGGGTGATAGCCCCGACCTTTCTTGCGGGTTTGGGCATCCTTGTCGTTGTTGTCCTCATCTTTACGTTTGCTGCCCAGATCGCTCGTGTTCACTGTCACAGTCGCCTTGATCTCCTGCTGCGCCAACTTCATCCGCTCATAAAACACTTTAAAGAATTTCTCAGACTTTTTGTCGCCCGTCAGACGGCAGAAAAACGACCGCTGGAGGTGAAGCAGAGAGAGAGAGAGAGAGAGAGAGAGAGAGAGGGGGGGGGGGGGTAGTAGAGTTAGCATACAGAATAGTGTAATTTCTTTCTTGTGAGGTTTCTTAAAATATTTATCGCCCGAGGATTATATACATTATATTATTTATTTGCTTTTTTCAACCAGTCATTGGAGTGCAACGTCCATTGTTTGACCCTTACAATAAAGCAAGCCTTTTTCATTATTTATAGTTTATAGATTAAACAATGAAGAGTTAATTAGCAATTAGCCATTAGCAATGCTTTTGTTCATTTTGTGTTTCTTTTTTTATTTTCAACATTGTACGACTTTACTAAGTGATATGTTTTCTGGCAACCTGTGATTCTGTTATAAGGAAATAAAGTGGATTTAATTAGCTTAGTTCCAGCATTTGTTTTTTGTATTATTTAGCTATATTATTTGAGTTATTATTACTAAATCAAAACAACCCACCTGCATTTGATCGATATTATTGAAAATTATATCTTTTTGCACATTAACTCTTCAAATATTCTATGGCTTTGAATAGATTATTCAATAGACCAAAACAGATTAATGCATTGTTCCATTAAATGTTAATTTTTATTTTATTATGCTATAATATAATAATCTGTTCTTATATATTTTCTTGCATTTTCTGTAAAGCCCTTTGAGTATGTTGTTATTAAATGTGCTTTATACTGTAAATAGTTTGACTTGACTAATGTTGCATCATCTGCCATCTTGGATTTGTTTTCCTCCACAAAGTACAAATGTTGTCTTTTAAAACAGCAAAAGTAAAACCAGTCGTCGCTCCATGATGCTTTTTCTCCACAGGGAGCTAACAGAGCAATTTTTTCATTGCGCAATTTCCATGTACGCTTCTTTTTCTCAGAACCTGAATTCGATTCAGAATGTAATTCCACATGAAATGACATGTTTACCGAGCAGAGACCGTCCTCTGCGCCTGTACATAAAGAGTTAAACGTTAACACAGCGCTGCAGCCATGCTCCAAAGCGGAGTTCTCACGTCCCTCCCTCTCTCCCGCCTTCTCTCTTCCACCCTGTTTACTGCCAGCCAGACTCACACTACTGCGGTTACATAACTCTCTCAAAGCAGCCCGACGCACACGCACACACAACAATTACCACGGAAATAACCTGGAGTGCCTCCCTCAGATCACCTGATTTAACACCATCTGCCTTGACAATGTCCCATGCGCTACAACGTTGTCACCCTCCACAGTTTTGTACAAACAAGCACACGGCATGTCACGCACGCCAACTAAAACCCCAATCAATATTAGATTTTATAAGTAGAACCGTCAGACAGCTAGATCTTATCAAATGTAATTGCTGCAGAAAAGCAGCCTGCACATGCAAAAAAAGGTCATTGTAAGAATAAAAGCAGCCTGGTGTGGCTCTTATGTCGTGTTTTTCTCTGGTATATCCTGTCCTACTTTCGCTCTTTCTTCCTTACGTAAGTCGGCAATCAGCTGAGCGACAGAGGGAGAGAAGACGCTCGCACACAAGGCGAAGCGAGAGATGGCGGAGGAAAATCCTGCCCTACTTTTCTCCAGCCAAACAGGCACGGAGCGGCATGAGGAGGGAGGGCGAGGGTGCGAGTTATCCGCGCAATTTTGGGGCCGTTTTGAAAGCTTGTTACATAACCGGTCTTCATTCCAGGATAACTGTGAGCTCAGAACTCGCCGAAGTAAAAAGCGACACACCCACAGGATAAAACAAGATCCTTAAAGATGATTCATTTAATCCGCTGCATTTAATAAACATTCACTTTGTGCATATTGTTAACAGACAAAAGAAACACTTTAATCTCGTCCTGTGCTCGAGCGGGTGAATGACCTCTTTGTTAAATGCCTCTCACTCAAGTTAATTGAAGGCTGCGCTGAAACGGGGCCGATTGCTCTCGAGATTAAAATGTGAGGCAGATCAACAGGTTACGTAAGGCTTGAGAGGGGAGTTTACGGCATTCGAACGGGTCTCAAGACTACACTTATAAACAACATGGCAACATCAGACGCATCGCTGCAGTAAACATGTCAACACCAGACCTTTATATGACACACATTCAGAAAAACAGCAAAGCGCTATTTTCCAGTTGTCACTATAATGTATAGATTTTGTTGGTTAAGCTGGGTTTGATATAAGGGTTTAAAGGTGACATGCAGGCACATGCGTGACCTCTTCTTGGCCTTTATGTGCTGCATGACCCAACATGCATGAGGCTGCATAATTCATGTGTGAAGTGAACAGGCGGCTGAATTACGAGGGAATTTAAGAACAAAGAGAGCAGACCAAAATAAAGCCTGTCAATCATGTTAGAATATATCAAGCCTTTAATATCCAATGTAAGAAATTGCGCAAAATTATGACTGGCATTTTGAGGCTACCATAAAAATGTTGGTGAAAAATTCAGAGTGGATAATATTTACTGTACACATCTAACAGACGAACGCAAACTCTGCTTTCGAGTTTAAATATAGAAGCAGGTGAGAATATACTATACGAATTGCATAACGTACAAACAGGAAAAATCTCATCGCATTTTGTGACCATCTCACGAAGTGGCTAATATTCATAGGCTTAGAGGTAGAGCTTCTTTCATATAATTGTATAATTGTGTTCGATCCACAACATACCCTATAGTTTTCTTTCTTTGCTGCCTTAAAAGTATAACCAAACTCGCTTTACAAGTCATTTTTACTTGATATTTTTAATTACTTTAACTCATTGGATTGGATTGGATTCAATTTATTGTCATTACACATATAACAAGTACAGTGTAACGAAATGGATTTAAGAAGAAAACAGCAAACATGAGGGAAGTGGAGAGAAAAACAGATACACATAATACATCATAGACAAGACTTGCAACAGGGTAAGATAATCCAGTTCCGACAAGCAGCCATCTGGCCCAGAGCCATTACGGCGCCGCATCACAGACCCGCTCGTCAGGCTCATCAAGCGAATTCAATTTAGAAGTGACAACTTGCAACTTGTCAAAATGTTTTGTAAGTTAAAATGGTTTACAAAGCCAAATTGATAATACTCAAATTTAAAGGGTTAGTTCACCCAAAAATGACAATTCTGTCATCATTTACTCAGAAAAGGATATTCGGTTTAACACTATTCTTCAAAATAATTTTGTTTTTGTCCCGCTGAAGAAATAATGACATGAGGATGTGTAATTGATGACAGAATAATTTTTAGGTATACTATCACTTTAAGGCCCTGTCCACACGAAGGCGGGTATTTTCAAAACTGCTCTTTTCTCGATGCAGTTTGGCCGATCATCCACACACTTACGCAGTACTCGGTCACTGAAACCCAATTTTTAGGAGAACTCCTGCAGGGTATAGCTTTTTAGAAACTCCGGTTCCTTGTGTAACGTTGGAATGTGTGGCGTTATCTCCTTTGATAGTTGTCATATTCCAGGCTTCAGGTTGTCCAACACAGCTTAATGGTTAGGATTACGTCGCCACCTGTTGGTTTGGCATGCTTTTGAGAGCGTTTTATAGCGTGTTTTCGTGTGGACTCCCTTTATAAAAACACGAGAGGTTTAGGCCAAAGGAAGCAAGTGTTAAAAAACTATGCATGTATTTGATTGACCAATAATTATGAATTCTTATGAATCAGGCTGGAATACAGAATGAATGTCATTCAAAAAAACTCAAGATACACAAGACTTCGACTTATAAATAATACCAAGGTGAAAACTTGACTCATGAATATGAATGAGCAAACTTGTCTTGCAATGTCAGCGTGACCCGATTAATATTCACAGGCTCAATGATTCCCATATAAAAACAGATTAAAAGCTAATTTCTCCTGAACGCACGTCAACGCTGCCTTTTCTTTCCGTCCAAACACAGTCCAATGCCTGTCTATTACCCGTCACAGGTGGGATACCCTTATGTCAGCTGTCCTGCAAGGTGACTACCTATTAAAACGCAGCAGGAAGTCGACTCCGGCTGGGCAGTGAATGTGGGCAGTCCCCTAACAGCTGCCTGGACGCACAAAGAAAAGGTCAACTAGCAACTGCCCCCCATCCCCTCATCCTCTATCTGAGCTCCTGGCATCAACAACAGGATGTTATGTAAGTTCTATTTATAAGCGCGAGCTTCGCCTCATCTGTTCCATCAGAGAGGTCGTCGCCGTGCCCACCTGTAACCACGGGAACGGCTCACGCCGCTGTGCCTGGTGATGCGAGGAGACGGAGTGTGGGCGGTTACGTGGCACGTCCTTCACACTTCAACAGCAGCTTTTCGACAGCAGCCGGGAGGCGAGTTTAAAATTCAACACACACGCAGATATAAGGTGCACACTTTCTCAAGCGCTCTCAGAAATCAATTTAAGAGGTCTGAGACAAGATAGCCAATAATAATAAGGGATGAAGACAGAGGGGGAACGCGAACCAACTAGGACGCAAATACTCCATGCTCGTGTTGAGTAATGGCCTTCACACCTGCTCAGATTTATTACGTGCCTGTGCCCGCGTGCATGTTTTTAGTCTGTTTATAGTTAACGGTAACCAGGAGAACTGCCGACAAGGACACAAATATGCACACGGCTAAACGCACAAACGTTTCTAAGGATGATCCCGAACGTGACAAAGTCTAATAAAGTGTGTGTCAATATTTACGGCGAGGGTGTTTGTTAATTCCACTAGAGCCTGCCCCTGTACACACTTATGCCGGACGTTTCCGTCGAAGTTATTTAGGTCACGAGCTAATGTTTAACGGAGGTGCGTGCACTTGCGATGCGGGCGACAGGTGCAGGACGTGACCTGAAACCTCTATGAAGAGTAGCAGCGGGAGGAACAGAGTTTGCATCCACTCCACCCGACGCCATTCTGAAAAATGACATTAGACCTCACCAAGTGCAAAGTTTTAGGAAGCTGCCATTGAGTGAAAAAGAGGTGCATATTTTTGTCGACATTCTTGCCTGTCCTAATGGGTGTTGACATGGAGGCAGTTTTATTATTGCAGAGGTTCAAATCGAGCCGCAATTCAAAACCAAACCAGATGATGACAACCGGAACAAATTGACCGATAATAAGGACCAAAAAAGCCCTGACCTTCGGGTCACAACCTGAGGTCCAATCGATGGTCGTGGAATGAGTTTGTGGTTACTAAGACATACGCACTCAAGACAGAGAGGATGGGGTCTCTCCCAGGTGGTCTGACACGAATTTCTATTTTTACTTTTCTTAGGATATCGCTTACTGCTTTACGTGCGGTCGTGCACGCGAGTGTGTGTATTAGCTGGAAATAACACTGTGGATGGGTACACTTCTCAAATTCAAATTAGTCCATCGCTCTCTCTTTTAAAAGAGAACTAGACCATCTGTTATAAAGCCAACTATGACGACTTATTCTGTGTGAAGTACTTGATACTGATTGGTCAATTGCTACATTCTGGTCAAATAAAACGTCTAAGGGGATAGAATTTAGAATTCATTCTCGTTTTAGTAACCTAGTGGCCGTTCAGTGAACTGCAACCAACAATACACTGTTACAAATTTCACATCCTTCAGCTTTTCCTGTGTAACCAACCCAGAGTCTATTTATAGACACTCCAGGATGTCGGGAAAGGTTACCACTTTTTGAATAAAAATAAAAAAGTAATGAATACATTTAAAAAAACTTTCGTAACTCGTATATGACCCCTTCTTCTGTGGAAAGCAAAAGAAGATATTTTGAGAAATACAATGGACGTCACCGGGGTTCAATGTTTTTTAGTTACCCACATCATTGCAAATATCTCCTTTTGTGTTCTGCAGAAGAAGGAAACTCATACTGGTTTGGAATGACACAAAAGTGAGTAATTTTTGTTATTTAATGACAGTTTGACTACACAAAACCTCTTATTAATCCGATTCAATCTTTCACAATCATTGCCATGTTAAATAATCTATTTAATCTGTTGAGCAACCACACGTTCAAACTGCATCAAAACACAAGCTGACTATTAATGAGAGTCTATTTTTACAGGCGACTTGGCTCCTCGTGCATCCAAATGATCTTCCAGAAGGTACGATACGAGTATTTTATACCCTTCTGTCACAGAGGAATGCGTACGCTGACGTCAGAGCGGGAGATTGTGTATATGTGTGTGCGGCTCGAGAAGCGGCTCGGGCTCGCTGCCCACTTACAGCACTGAGTGGGCGACGGCTTCCGTCACAGGTCGTCCAGACCTTCGGTTTTACTCTGTATTCTCCATCCCAGCCTTATTTTCCTCCCTCCCTCTTGAGCGTTACAGCACTGAGTGGGCGACGGCTTCCGTCACAGGTCGTCCAGACCTTCGGTTTTACTCTGTATTCTCCATCCCAGCCTTATTTTCCTCCCTCCCTCTTGAGCGTTACTCACCACGGATGAGATCCCGTCGGTCTCTTTCTGTCTGGCCTGCAGGTTTGGCCATAAATAGATAGAAAAACAACATCTCATTTATTTGAGCCGAATGCCAACCGTGGATTCACACTTCCGGATGTTAATTGCCCACTATTCCTTATCATCTCTGTTCACTTCCAGTTTGAGGAACTGGAACTAGTGTATAATGGGAGCTCATTTTTTGGGAGACTTATAAAATAACGGCAAATCTGCGACTTCCAGTTGACTACTGTGTGGTTTTAAAAAAGTCATTATCAATCAGAGCTTAGACCTGATCTTAACAAATAAACATATTTTATTATAAACATCAAGGCCTAGCGGAAGTCAGATGAACTAGCCATATCTAGTAGTGTACTAGTAGTGGGCATTTACATCCACGATATGTGGGCATGTCAGCATCCACTATATTCTTTTTTGGAAAAAGTCCCTTTTTTGCCATATTGTTCATATTTAAAGGCATACTTCACCCAAAAATTACATTTATTTCATCGTTTACACCCTGTCATGTCATTAAAAATATGTATGACGTTCTTTTTTCTGCAGAATACAAATGTAACCACACAACACTTAACGCCATTGACTTCCATAACCAAAACCACAGAGACATTACTCAAAATATAATCTTTTGTCTTTCACAATAAAAATTTTGAAGAAAAGGAGGGTTGAAAAAAATGATGACCGAATCACTTTAAGCATGCAGGAAAGCCAAATTGTAGTACAGCTATACACAAAGTTGCTGAGGGCTAGTCATGTGCCCACTTCTCTTCCTACTTACAAGTTCACTTCTCCGTCATAAAGTCCACACTCTTTAAAGCTGCCTACTGCCCACTTCACCCTTCTTATTATTCGGTCGATTACCTCTCCCTCTCCTCATCTTCCAAACGCTTTCTCTTTCTGAAGCGACTACCTGTTTTCCTGACAACCACCCCAGAATACCTCTGTAAACAAACGAAATTGAGGAGGGAAAGTGGCTTGTGTATTGTTGTGCACTGCAGGCTCTCAAACAAATGCCTCTCTGTGCATAAACCAGGCCAGCTAGCCACATATTATGCAAGTATAAGAAATGCGATTCATCCTCTGATACGTTTCAGATTCGCTCGGCACCATACACCCTCCTGCTACAAAGGCCGTTTGTGTCCTTGTAATGAGGAGGAGAAAAACAAACATCTTTAGAGTGGGTATCTCTCTTATGCCATGCATGGAAGGAGTTCTGGTATCGGAAAACTAAAGCAAATAAGAATCTCCCTGAAACAACAAGCGTCTGAACATCTTTCCATCAAGCTTCACGTCTACTGCACCAAAACATCTCACTTAAGAAGCCAGAAACAGGCATGTACCAAAGCCTACTTGATGAGTATTACTGCAAGTTTCTCTTCCTGAATTTGTTTTCTACCCTACCTGGATAACAGATCATGCAGTCAACTAGAAGGTTCACCATGTCACCCTGCATCCCACCACGTCTGGATCTTCTTCTCCAGGAGTGCGTTTCCCAAAAGCATAGTTGGCCAACTATGGTCCAAAATCTGTCGTTTCAGCTTAGTACAACAATTCAAGTGTTTCCTGAAACCCTTGTTCAAACGATCAATCGCCTGCAGCATCGCAAAGTTACATGGTTGGAACTTGAGGTGTAGAGCTGTGGTTAGAAGCATAGTTCCTTTTTATTGTGACATAGACTTGCATAGTGTCAATCATGCTTTTGACCAAGGTAAGCAAGCAACTGCAGTGCATTCTATATCCTTTCTTCTAAATATACAAATTTAATTTGACATCTTTTAGTTTGTCATGAAAATAGAAGCCTTGTTTTTAAAAGTGCATATTACTCTGGGCCTACGTGCTCTAGGACCCTGGGGAATGCCTGGGCGGAGTTAGGTAGGAGGAAACTTATGAATGAGTTAAATAACGTGAAATAAAACAATAGAGAACATTAATATATGATATGACATTAAATCGATCTAAATTGATTAATTAGATGACGGTTTAACTCCACCACCTATGTGATATCAACTATATCGTTGAACCAACATGGTTTAAACGACAGATGTGCGACATTGTTACTATGTTTTCGGGAAACAGCCGTGAGAAGCTAGTTAGGTTCTCAAACGATGCATCTCACTATGGTGGTTAACCAGCGAGTTATCGTTGTTCGGGAAACGCACCCCAGATTGTTTCTTACCCTCATCCAATCACACTGCTTCTATCCTTTTAAAAGTCCAAAATACTGTACTGTAGTTTCAGACTCTACACAACTTTAGAAACCCTCTTGTTCAGAGCTAACACACTTCAAAGCATTTGCAAAGGTTGCGGTGTTTTTAGGTTTGTTTGTTGGTGTTTCCCATAACGTTTGGGGCTTTGTTTGTGTCTTGCATGCTCAGCTAACTGAATTGATCATCTTATATCCACATACTGTAATAGCCTTCAAACTTTATGCATATTTCAAACATAAATATAGTAAAAAACAAAAGCATGCACATCAACCTAAAGTGGGTGCACGGCCCAAAAAAAAAAAATAGAAATACATTAGTGCTGTCAAACGATTAATCGCATCCAGAATAAAAGTTTGTGTCTCCATAATACAGTATATGTCTGTGTACTGTGCATATTTGTATTTATAAAACATACACAAAGATGCATATATTTAAGAAAAATATAAAAATGTATTTAATATGTCTTTATACATACAAAGTAAATATGCATTGTACAAAGACTAATATCCATCATTTAAAATGGATAATCATTAAAGGATGCAAGCGCATTTTCAAGTATATGAGGGAACACGATTTTTAAAAAGAGAAAGACCCAAATTGATAAACTATTCAAACTAAACGCTGCAATATTTCATGAAAAAATAGGCTTTGTAATTTTAAATTTCACTGGGACTTTAAAATGTCACACTATATGTGGAAGTCTCTCATCACTTTTTTTGATATTGTTGGAGTTTTGGTGTGTTGACTTTTAATGGTTTACAAACATATTATTTCACACTTTGTTGGCATGCTTCTTTCCGATTGGCCAGTCGCAACATTTGCAGGTTTGTTATTCCCTGATAACAACCTCTCAAAACTAATAACACTTGGTTACCTAGATGCAGCAAATCACTTTGACCGTTTTTTTTGACAAATTAAATATAAATATGTCTTTTAATAACAAAATCCCTGTTTATGACATTTCAACGTCATTCCCTACCTTTAAGCCGAAAGTGAAAGCTTTTCCTCGCGGAAGGTCTCCATTAGGTAAAAATGAGCTAAAAAAATAATTCAAATTCCCATTTCATGTGGCAAGTGGCCGTGTAATAAGTGGGACGATGTACAAGCAACCGGCTGTTTTGGCAAAATAATTTCTGCGATAACAACCGGCTGCCTGTACATTATCCCTTACTTAAACGTGCTCAATTTGAGTCCCCCTCCAGTCAATATCGGCCATTTTCATCATTGTCAAAAATGACTTTTGAAATAATATATCACAACAATGTGAAAAGCTGCTTTCCAGGGTGAAATATGAACTAGACATTTTTCTAACAGGTTGGAGAGGTTCACTTACATGAAATAGCTGGGTGAGAAAAGGTCAAATATATTAAATCTAGAGTGTCGAGCAGAAGTGTTTAGCAGTCGACAGACAAAAATTCTCATCAAAGAAGTTGATTTACAATGAGTAAACTCAGTAATTCCCCTGTTAACAGTAGAGAACGTCACCCAGCGCACAAGCTCTTTAAAAAAGCAGAATACCCCTCTTTATCTCTTTCTTTCATGTGGTTTCATCACATCCTTCAAAAGACACCCGAATGACTCTGCAAACCGGCTGCAAATGTGTCATGCAGGTTATCCACAAACCCCTGCAGTGCTGCTGAATGTTTAACCAATCTTACCCAGCGCACCCATGCAGACGAGCGAAGAAAAAATCGTAGATAGTGTTAAAGTTCTGTGATTATGGGCTATTTACGAGCACTTTATTACTCTCTTAGCAACTCAAAGTGACCCAGTTAAGCCCAGCGGAGGAGCTGAGAAGAGTGTTTCCTGCATTATTCACAATGCAGGGCTTGGCTTATGTAATCCAGTCATGTGAGCCTTTGCGTGTGCCTGTTGGGAAGCCTAAGTATCATCAAGCGAAAGGCCATGCAAATAAAAGAGCTGATTATGCAACCGGCCTGTTTGCAAAAGCACTTTGAGAAAACCTGCCTGCCAGGCTGCCAGATGTAACTGTCGGAGAAATGAAACAGCCACCGCTGACTCCAGCACCGAGCATCACCCTTTGTCCTCGCGCTGGAGGTGACTGTTGGGATTTCCATGGCAACCTCATTATACCCGCAAACCCTTGCTGGCCGAGGGCATGTACAACCCTCTTTCATTACATTGGAATATCACACGCATGCATACTTTGTGGAGTACACAAATGTTCTGGAATTCATTTATACATATTCATACACTACATTCACTTCTAATTTACCCCCTGACTTCTTAGTGACCTGAACTACCAGTGCCATCTGTCGAGCCTTATTAGTCTTTTATCTCAAATCCATACGAGATGTCCTTCCCTCTTCCTGTTTTGCACTGGGTTATGACAGCCTGTGTCTCAAATAAAAGATTCAGCTGTCCAACATAGACATGATATGCCAAAACACTTTAACTAACATCAAACAAAGCAATCCAGATAAAGCCTGGGACATCATCATTCACATGGTAATGAAACCAAAACTGGATCAGCTGACCACAGTTCCCACACCACCTGAAATGGACTGTGCATCGGCAACAGTACGCGTGTTTACATGAATCACGATACGCCGATAACCATGAGGAATGAGCTCAAGCTTGAAAATCATTTCAAATTAATGAGAAGAATTATCACCTGTATCACTGGATTTCCCCCCTCCAGGAGTGCGATGGCCAAGAGGATGCTTTCCTGGAAGATCCGGTCACTGGTGGCGTTCATAATAAGGTCGATGACAAGGTCAGATGCACCCTCTCTATCCAGGTGACACTGCACCTCAGCCAAGCTTATCTCACCTCGAGTCCCCCCTGAACCTCCACCAGCCCCTGGGAGAAGAAATGGGACTTTTAAAGGCTTAAAAGGGATTTGATGTATAAAAAGAACACAAGAATATCACAAGCAGGTGTTTAAAAATAAACAAATGACAGTGACCGGGTGTAAACGCACACAATATTTATCAATATTTAGACAACTAATATTATTTTGTTATTTCCTTCCTTTGTGTCCTGTCTTATTTCCTGTGAGTTTTTGGCTTTTCTGTGCCTTTTTTTATATTTTATTAGAACTATTTAGACTTTTTTTTATTTTGGACTTTTAAAATAATTGTATTAAACTCATATTCTCCGATATGTCATTTTAAAGAATAATTGTATCCAATAAATACACTTAATACCAATAATTACTTGTATCTACAATAGCTGTAAATGTGAAAAACTACAATATTTAGATTTTTTTAATGCTTGCATCTCATAGCATATTCTTCTGAAACCTTGTATCTCCATATTTTTTCAGTCATAAATCATTATTAATAGTCACATTTTATGTTTGTCGCAGGGCATAACTACCTAATAAAAAGTATAAAATAAATGCTTGTCAACTTTGACAAACACGTTTCATTTAAAAAGTACAGTGTTTTTTAATTTCCTGACAATTTGTTCATCTAAGGTTTTGGAAAGACAGTGACGACAATTTAAAAAAAGTTGCCAACATAAATTAACAGCACATTCTCAAAATAAGTTGTTTACGTAATACAGAATCATAACAATTGCACATATGCTAGTTAGTTATGTGCACAAACATGTGGCCAAACGCATCCAAACAATCTGAATTAATTCCGTAAATGTCTGATTTCATAATGCACGGCATGAGCCAAACAGGACAAACAAAACGCATTTTGAGAGATCCACTCGTGTGGTGTCATTCTCGCCAGTGACATTAACACACACACTAGACTTTCCCTCTCGGGCAGGTGCGTCTGGAGCCTATTCACACAGGAAGTGTGGGTGCCCTGTTCTTGTCGCCTGGCAACAGGCTCAGACTCGTAGGGGACACGTAACACGCAAGCAAAAGGAAAGTGGACGAGGAAGGAAATCGCTGTTGCAACAGACGCACACAAACCTGTAGGAGTCTTTGTCTGTCCCACGGGTGTGAGCGGCCCATTGCTGAAATTGGTCGCACTCTCTCGTCTGCCTCCTTGCTTGACGTTGCCATAGTAACGGTTTACCAGAACTTGCCTCAAAGCTTCGCCCTGACAACAGATGATGGGGCTGGGTCATGGGAGGAGCATTATGACACACAATAAAACCGAACATCTCAATGTGCCACCTTGACAGACAACATAAAATGAGTGCTTTCACCAAAAGAAAATAAAAAAAACATTTAAAGCCTAAAATATAGATTTGGATAAGGCATAATATCTTATAATGTGTGTGTTTTTTAATTTCATAATGGTATATTATTAAAATGATACTATCTATTCACACACCTTTAAAGAGCATGCATTCAAATAAATGTTAAAGTGTTATATAACTAGAATGCACCAATTAATACATCCAATAATCTAGTGTTATATGACATTGGTTACGTATAACTGATTAAAAGGTGCAATTTAGGGCATCATCATTTTACAATACTGTATTCAGAATATCTTTATAATGTTTTGTATATGCAGCCTGTAAGGACCAATCTCTCCTCCTTATAGTGTTGTGTTGTCAAAAAGAAATCACAGAAGAAGATTGTATCTGAGAAAAAAACAAATCCTTTCCCTTCGTCCACATAATACCCGAGGCCTTGGACACAAGACAACAGATCAATACAATCCTGATCCTCATTCAGCGCTTACACAGACAACCACATCCCAACTCACCCAAAACACCCTCAAACCCGGTGGACACAAATAAAACGTGACATCAAGACATCTCTGAAACGTATTCATGAATCCATCACCACCAATAGACTTAAAGACCAAACACACAATCTTCAGAGATACTGTCGCTCATTCCGAGCAGATAGTCGGGGTGCGACGGCCGAGCGCTCTGATGGGCGAATGCTCACCGCATGGCCCGTCTTTACAGTACCTACCCTCCTCTGATCCTCCAGTAGCTTCTGGGGCTGGTTTGGATCGAGCTCCTGAGTGACGTGAGTTAGAAAAGCACAAACAGAAAGGGAGGAAAAAGAAAGGAGAGGCATAAAAAGGAAAGGGGTCAAGACTGAACATTAGTCACTTTTCTGACATGCACGAGAAAAGTAGGGCAGATTACATCATGCAGTTAAAGGAGAGTCATGGCGTGTGTGCATGTGTGTGTGAAGGAGGACGGAAGGAAGGAACCGGGGAATGTCAGGCAGAGCAAAGGAACATGTTAAGCGTTGGTTTAGGTGTTACACAATAATCCCTGAAAAAATGTGGGGAAAGGAGTTACAGGAAGCAAACAAATAATTTACTTACTGTACTTTACTTAGTTCCCCCAAAAAGATATTCTTCATCACTTTAGTCCGCGTTCACACTTGTTTTTTTTCGTCGGTTTTACATTATAAACTTATGTAGTAAACCGTGTTTTCAAAGAAAGCTTTTTTTAAACGCCAGCGTCTTTTCTGAGACTCAGAGCGTCTTTTGAGGTTGAAAAAAGTTTCACCTTTCTGAAAAAAACGGCCTACGTCAAGCACATTTTCACAGCTAACCAATGACAGGGACCTGTTGCTTTCATTCCAACATGCAAGGAACGTGATTGATCGAATTTTTTTTATTGGCGGCTGAAACGCCCGTTGGAGCATAGTTCTGTAAAAATGTAGTTTAATTTTCAGTTTAAATCATTTTTGATTGCATTTCTAGCGAGAAATAAGTATTGTTGTTTTTGTGATTGGTTATTGCAAAGACGCTCCATGTTTATAATTAACAGTTCAAAATTCAAATTCTTAGACTTTCGTTACGTTCCCTATAAAGCCTGTCCTTCTAAGCTGCCTTCATGCACAAATGCTATCTTTGAATCTTGCCGGCTGCTATTTTTAACCACAACGCTGCGAGAATGTTTTATTTTTTACAAAAAAAGCGCCAAGAAGTCAAGTGTGAACACACCCTAACTCACCCTCACATCATTTCACGCCTGTCAGACTTTTATTTCGTAGAACCAAAAATAAAATATTTTAAAGACTGTTGGCAACCAAACAACATTGGCCCCCGTTCACTTTCATTGTATGGATAGACATTTCTCAAAATATCTTCTTTTGTGTTCCACAGCAAAATAAGTCATATACTGTACAGGTTTTAAACAACATATTTTTTGGTGGACTATCCCTTTAAGAACTCCCTTACCTTTCAAAGAAACAGCTCACCCAAACATGAACTGTGTTCTTCATGCCTGAGTGAATTTTTTTTTTAATATAAATTCAATAAAAATGTAACAGGAAGATCATTTGGCAGCATAAATATGCATCATGCTCCCCTGACCTATTCGAACAACCATCTGTTTGACTGTAGCCTTGCTTTAACTGCTGCAACAGCAGGAATCAAACCATGTTCATTACATAAGCGCCACACAAGGCGCCAAAGCCAGAAATGCAGCGAGAGGACAGAAGAGGGGAAAAAAATCTACTTTTATACAGATTACATAATGGAGCTTGTGTACTACTGACACACACTGGCGCTCATGCCCTCATTAGCCATGGAAAAACACTTGGACTGCTTCTCTTCCCTCTTTCTCTTTCTCTGTTACAAATACAGCACATGCACGCACACCTCACCCTTTAAAGGAGCCAAAAGGTCCAATTTGATCAGAATGAAAAGACGGAAAGGTCAATTTTCCCAGAAACATCCGACAAATTTCCCATAGGGAAAATCTGCATGCGTGTGTTTGTGCTAGCACGGGCTTGGTTTTCCCATTTGCATGGGCAGGACTAACTCAGACGGAGAGAGAGAAAGAGGCTACTGCAATTGGAAGAGGCAAGAACACAAAAACGATCAACTAAAGTCTGAAACAACCCATATTCCCACACCGTCGCGTACGAAACGTGCAAGGTGGGCGAATATGCGTTGGACACACCTCTGCTGGGACCTCTGGCTCTGGAGGGGGGGCAAGCTAATGGAAATAAAAAGTCATGTGTTAGTTAATGCAGATTATTCTCGGCACTTGTTATCACCCTCATTAAACTCAAAACGGAGTTCACGTCTGAAGCTCCGACCGTCATGTGATTATAAAGTGACATCATCTTGTCTGACGGGTAGGGGCTTTGGTGGGTAACTTCAACCAAAAACGACTTAATGTGCAGAAATGTTCAAGCGAGTTTTCCATACTCCAGCAAGCTGTGACTTGGGAGTAAACATTACTCAGCTAAGTGCTTCCAATACAAACTTGGGTGTGGAAAGAGATTAGCGTCTTTCATATCTTGCAAATGTTCAAATAGGTATGTGCAACTAGTTCGGTCTTGCCATGAGACTCTGTGTGGGAATACGCGTGTTTCTTGGCACACGGTATTTCAATTTGTGGTAAAACCTAAACATTCTCTTTTCATCGTGTATAAGTAAGTGAAGGAAAATAAAAGTAAAACATCATTGCACTCATGCAGGAGCGTTAGGATTGGACAAAGCAGGCATCACAAGCAACATCCAAAGTTCAGTGCTTTACACTTCAACAAAAGGCATGACTGGGGTAAACACTGCGCTGACAAAAGACAAAACATATACCAAACAAATAATCTCTACACAGCAGTGGCTCACGGTGGGGTTCGAACAGTTTGCACGTAATATGGACACTCAGCTGGAGACAAAAAGAGGAAATGTTGAGTGTGTTGTCTGGAACCATTCAAGTAAAGCTGACACTAAGGGAGGGGGGTTCTAAATTAGCAACAACCGTGACGCACGACATGTTTGTGTGAGTAATACTGCAACCAAAATAGGAATCTCCCTTTCTGCAGCTATCATTTTTAAACTGGAAAATAATACTGTTGCCACGATAAGGTGTGAATGTGAAATGTCCCTCTCTAGCCACCATAAATGCACACTTTCATCACATGCTATAAAAATGTTTTCTTGAGAATTTCCCCACGGCACAGCACATCCGTCCATCGGGTGATAAAAGCGATTAACCCGAACAGCATGTTTGACCCTTCATCTGGACATTTCTCCTTTCGGTGCAAGTTTGGGTTGCACAAGTCTGTTGAGTGACAACCTGGCTCGTGCATTCACTCACGACCGATTCGAGGGCTTGTTTCAATTACCGTAACTAGGAAACAACACGAGTTTCGTGATTCAGTCGGTCCGCATCGCAGGCAATAGTACAAAAGCATGCCTGGGTTTGCAAACACTCGTATCATCTATTGTTTACATTCACACCCGGACGGATTCAGATACGACCCCGATATCTCAAATGTCCGTCCATTAAAGATTAAAGCGTTTGATTAAGACATCTGGCACGCTGACCTCATTTATGCATTTCTCAGAAAATCGGGGGAAGCAAAACAGAGGCTTTCTCAAAGAGAGAAGAGTTTAGGACGAGGTCTTTGACGTTGCACACCCACCCCACCCGGCGTGTGTGTCTGTGCCACCGACAGCGTCTCTTGGTAAACAGCCCCGTCTCACTTTTATTGGCAATTACTGCAGAAGGTCACACATCAGTAAAGAGGCTGGATTCCAGGAAAAAAAGACCGGGAGAAAAGAAGGGTAGGTCTTATGTAACCTCGGGTTGAGAGTTGGCGGGAGTCCAGGAATCGTGCTGCACGCAGCAATGAAACTGGGACACAGGAGCGTGCAGCGACGGATGCGTCCACAGCTCCCCCCGATGGGCGGCCGGGGAAGTGCAGAGGAGGGGCCAGCATGACTATTAATATATGCCCAGATGCAGGACACATGAGGACAACAGACCTGAACTAAACCACAGCCTTAAGGAACTGACTGAATCTATGGACTTTCACATAGAAGGGAGAGAGAGGGAAAGAGAGAGAATGTTAGCTGAACTTTTTTACCTTTCTTCATACAACCTATCAATTTATATAGACATCTCTGGACAAAAATTAAGAGTCCACTCTGAAAACGATTCACTATTATTTACCATTTATAGTTTTTATGTATTAATGCTTTAGCTAATGCTAAAACATAATATTAATATTGTTCATGTTTTTAAGAATAATAACACCTGATGATTGACCTCTGATTATTGATCACAGCTTCCATGCCGAGAAAGAATCAATCTTAAAACACGGACATAAAAAAGCAACTACTGCCTTTGTGAGGTGTGTTACAGACTAAATTATGCAAAAACATACATACTCCAAGTACAAAAAGACTTTGTGTTTTCAATGTATTGGAAAAGCATTTGTCTTACTGAATTTTAAGACCCCCCTAATCCAGAAAATGCACATTAAATGTTGTTGTAACTTAACTGTGTGTGAGGAGTGTGTCTACAGGACCACCCTAGAATGATAAAAACTAAATCCCCAATAAACCTCAACTATCCTCTTGAACTATCTGTTTGCATTCTCTCTGTAACCTGATGTCACATTGATTGAGCACTCCCTACGACTGCTGATGGACTCTGATGTCTCCGCCCTCATCTGTGCCGTTGTTTTCAGGCTGGACTACAAACAGTGAGCTACAAGAACTTTTTGTAAACCTTGTAAGCTTTCATGTAGCTCAGTGGTAAGAGCATTGCATTAACAACGCAAGGTTGTGGGTTCAATCGCAGGGGATTGCACATACTCAAAAATAAGTGTATAGGATAATGCAATATAAGTCTCTTTTGATAAAAGTTCTGCCAAATGCATACATTTTTATATAATGTACATAGACAAGGTGTTGGATGCAAGAACATAAGTCTTTATTTACTACCGACTTGGACCCTCTGAAGACGCTGTGGATTAGTTTTATTTCTCAACAGAATGTGCAGAAGACATCAGGTGAAGTCATTTTACACCGGGATGCTTCACAAACAAATGGATGGATTCATAACCGGTCCTGTTTTCTGTATTGTCACTTATAAAAACAATGTGCACGTTGTAAAGACATCACGCGAAGTGCATTCACTCGAAGAGAGCATGTTCTCACTAGTACAAAACAATGTTTTTTTTTTTTTTAAGAGGAGACAGCGTTTCTCATTCACTTAATGACCGTTCTCCTTCAGTTTTGTTGATGGAAGCACCGGCTCCGAGAGCCCTGCGCTTTCTGCTGGAATGGGGCGGAGACCAGCCGATCATCTACATTTAAAGAGACACCAAAACAGCCTGTACTTCCATACAGGCAAATATGGACATGTGGGGCACCGTATGATACAATATCTGTGGTGTATCTTGAGCTGAAACTTCATAGACACATTCTTTGCATTCCTCATTTAAGGAACTTCCAGACATCAAAGACAGCTATAATATGACCCTGTACTCAATCTCAGCAGACTTTGAAATACTAAACATCGACTGGCCATATCATATCAAATATTTTCTGTGATTTTATTATGCGTGAAAATACCAACAAACAACAGCACTATGGACTACATTAAATCCATCTATCGCTATTGAAAATCTCAATCTCATTTCAATGAAAATGCTAAATAAAATCAGCAGGTTCACTATGGACCTATAAAGCATTAGGCATACGTAAGGGAGTGAAGGAGCGAGCGAGAGAGAGAGAGACGTGTACAAACGTGACTGGCTGGCAAAGGCCACTGAAGGACACGCGCATAACCGCATGCGCCCCCACCGTGCGCACACACACATACACGTTCCTTTTCTCTCTTGTAGTGAATATATGGCCATTATATAACCTTCATTCAGTATTGCACAGACACATCAACCTAAAGCCATAATACTCCCCATCCCGCTTACATCACACATGCAGGATCAGACTGCGGCCCAGCCACTTACACAGACAGAGAAAGAAAAAAAGAGAGAGAGAGAGAGAGAGAGGTGTTACAGGTTATCCGAGTACAGGCCCAGGGATGGTGTCTAAACATGTGCAGGACACGAAACTCTAAGGGCAACTTGACAAAACTCAGACAAACCTGATGTAAAAATGCAGAAAGAGAGAGACCAAAAGATACTCTAAGTGAAGTTTGGGCCACATAAACAATAGTAGTTCTCACACGTTACATAACCCAACATGAAAGAGCAGGATAAAAAAATACATTTTTTTCTAGGGGTGGGGCGATGTTCCGTTTGGTCTCGCGAGAACACAATATTCTATTTTTGTGAGTGCACGTTTTGATGTGGTGCGAGCTGTTTTCATTACTGTACAGAACACTTTACTACCTGCAAAAAGTGTGTGCGTGCTGTGAAGTACAGTGAGGGGCCCGGCCATTCATAAAGAAAACGTGATTTACCATCCTGCAGCCCTACTTTCAAAGTGGTTTTCTTTGTAAATACCTGCTAGACGGACGCTTTCAACATTTGCACGTGTCTATCACGTCCGCAGCGCCTCGCACATTAAGCAGTAGTGTTTATGCCGGTTCGCACTGCCGACAGCGTGCTCAGCGGACTGTAGAACAATTCACAGGTGAACCTCTTCAAAAACGGATCAATCCCTTACATATGTGCAATGTTAGCATAAAACATGAGGTTTTGCTCGAAACGTCAAAAGATAATGTAATAAGTCATCTCATGCAAGAAGCATATACTAGTTGGATGTAATTTAATAAATAAATTCAAGCTAGGTGCATGAATGTCGAATGCACTTCATGTCATAGATCACTGAAATCACTTTGACTCATCACTCTAAGAACAGAAACGTGAAGCTTGTACTTCTGTTGAAGCACCTGCATGTCTCTTTCCGGCAAAATGTTTGTGTTAACTAAGTTCCGGTTACAGTTTCTACAGTATACAGGCCTTAAACTTCAATCTCATTATACCTTATTAACACTGTTTTTGTGCTTGAATTACATCTAAATTCTAGTGAACCCAGATATTATCTTTCATGAGTGGCCACGGTAGCATATTTATTAAAAAACCTTGCTTATTGATCCTGATCTGATATTTGCTGGTAAAAATGTACGTCGAATTTTGTAATCAACTCAAGTTGACCATCGTTCCCCAAGAGGAGGGTGTGAGTTCATCTTGTGAGTGACATGTTCCTGATGACCTTAATTTAACACCAAAACACCCACAATCATATACCCTTTAAACAAAAATAATCATTAATACGTCCTGTGGTTAAACTGCCATACTGTCATCGACAGACATTTTACAGAGTTCACACTCCTCTTCTTGTAATGTGTGAATTTCATACTTAAAACTGACGGCAGAATAGTGGCTATAGATACAGAATGAATATAACATCAACTAAACAACTTGGAGATTTGCAACTACTTCTCATAAGGGGGGTCAATGTAAAGAAATCTTACAGGAAAATAATTTCAAGTTGTTCTTGATTCAAAGATCTCCGTCAATTCAGAGATTTTTTACCCTTGCTAGCCTCAATACAAAAGCCTGAGACTCATATTTTCACAAGCATTGATATAGTCACCATTCCTGATGGTGTTGAGGTATGTTTTGTGATAAGCAACAGTTGCATCCTTCACTTTGCGAGGTGACCTCTTTATCGGGGGCTAAGATCGCATCGATAACTTGAAAGAGCAGTTCACCCAACAATGAAAATTCTTGACCACCATTGACAATCATAGTAGGAAATGTTTTTGTTCTGTTGAACACCAAAGAAGATATTTGGAAGAATGAAGCAAAGCAAACAGTTCTGGGTCACCTTTAACCTCCATTTAAAACTTTCCTACTATGGTAGTCAATGGTGGCCGAGAACTGTTTGGTCATAAGCGTTCTACCAAATATCTTTCTCTGTGTTCATCAGGACAGTGAAATGTAGACAAATTTGGAACAACACGAGAGTGAGTAAATGAAGACATAATTTTCATATTTAGGTGAACTGTTCCTTTTATGTATCAGATATTCAACAAAACATGTCAAATCAAATTGCTGGTATTGTTAAATGCTTAATAGCATAATGGGAAATGTTTTGCCCTATTGGCTAAACAAGACACTTTTAATTCAGGTACCTAAAAAATTCTAACTGTTTCATACATATTTTAAGTTACATTGTCCCTTACAATGTATTGTATGAAGCTTTTGTAGAATGACACCAACAAATACGTCAACACCAAAAACTGTTGGACAGAGCGCTTGCTCTGTTCTCACCAGCTGATGGGAAAGTGTGGCTTGAACAACTAACACACAATTTTAAAGAGCACACACATACTCTCTAAAACAAGGCCAGTGGTAAAACATGTACGCACTCACATACTATCACACATTGAAACTGTCAGATGAGGTCAACACATCCTCAACACACGGACAGAGAAACATGACGGTCGGTTTGTGGTTGACAGACACAAGCTAAAAAGCTTGGAAACAAACAAGCAAGGTTGTAAGTAGGCCGACTACAGCAGCGCGAGCGGGAAGCCAAACTAAACAACGCCAAAACTCAAACCAAAAATAAATCAAACAACCTCAGCAACATCCAGCTCATCATCAAAGGCAATTAACTGGAAAAGAAGAGCATACAGCAGAGTTAGTGTTGTGAGCGAATTAACCATTTAACGCAGAAACAAACGCCAAACAGTTAGTCACAGAACGCAGGTTTACTATTAGCATTGGTTTAGATTAGAAGCACTGATCGCCATCTATGAAACCATAACAATGTCGGGTTGTTTCTTCAACAATGCACACTTTCGACCTTCTGGCTTTTTTACAAAAACTAATACTTATAAATAAAAACACCTTTTTATGTTATTTGTCAACTAGCAATGCCAAACAGTATTCGTAGATACATCACCGGAAATATGTACGTCTCGAAAATACTGTTCGTCGCTGTCTTTCCGAAACCTTTTATAACCAAATTAGAAAATTGAAAAAACTGTATTATTTTAAATCATAACATACTGTATTTGACAAGCACTTTATAATAACTCTAAGTGGTGACAAACATAAATGGTGACTAACGATAATGATTTAGGACGAAATAATAAAATAAAAAAATATGGAGATTCAAGGCTTTGGAAGGACAGCGACATATTGCTACTAAAGGCCATTGAACTTGAGTCCGAAATTTGCGTCACGTTAAAAAATAATTACGTCCTCACGTTGCATCAATCAAATTAACACACTGTCTCCTATATTTTCGTCCGTCATAAAAAAATTCGGACTGGGTTCGACTTTATGCCTTTTTTTCGCATCTGTAGCAAACATTTTGAGATGCAGTTTGATAATTCAGAGACACCATACAAACGAGCGCCAAATACGAAAAAACACAAATTACTGACTGTACGTGCAAAGACCCTAAAACGTTGGGTCTGGGACTTGGTAAAATAATAAAATCTTGACATCAAATGTATTCAATTTTTTTTTAAAGATTATAATAAACATGGTAAAAAGTCTCTATGGAAAGTTTTCGATAAAATGCATAAAAAATTGAAACCAGTTATTTTTTGTTAAAAAATCAACCCCTATAACATAAAAATGCCCAAAGTTGAAGAAATACCCATAGATGCAATCAAGACCAGTTATTTATATTTGAAGCAGAGGTTTGGTTAAGGGTAAAAAAATCTTGCGTGTCAAATATGGTCATGACATTAATCAAATGTTAATATATTTAGTTCATGCTGGTTAAGCCTAAATGAAGTGAGGCTTTAATTTCTGACCGAAATAATAATCTACAAACCCACGGGGGAAATGTGCATGTTTTCAGGTGTCAGGAGGATATGACTCATGAACAGATGTGTGTGGACGTGTGTGTGATTAAGTGACATATATACAACCCTACGGTACATTCTAATAAACCAACGTGTCATCTGTGTCACATGTTCTATTGAAACAGACCCTGGGTGGTACTTCTGGTGGGCCGGTTTTGACATTTGTAAGTGTCTTATAGTTAAAAATAACGCACACAAAAGGATTCCTGAAATTTTATCAAAATGTATAAGCTTATTTTAATAGCTGGTAGGAGGTGTGTGTTACCTTGTCTCCATAGCCGCGGTCTTTGGTCATCATTTCTCGAAGCGTCTGCAGAACCTTTATGCACAAACGCTCCTCATTCTCTTCTAAAAGCTGTTTAGTGTGTTTTATTAATCTGAAAGTGAAAAACAATAATAATAACTTGGTAGGTATGGCCTGACGACTAAAGTTGAAAACACCTCAAAAACACCTGCTTATGGGAATGCATTCATAAAAATTTAAAGAAACATGGCATCCAAAAAAAATAATTACGTAGAGAAAAATGACCTTGCACACAAGAAGTACTCTACGTCAATGTTGGTTATTTCATTAAATTAACACACATCAAAAATAACACTGATATGACTTCCTATCCGACAGTGTCCTAACCAGACGCAATGCTACAAAACATGATAAAAAGTATATATTTTTCACGTTCATTTTAGTTTTTGTCCTAACAAACACAGCAACAGTGGATATCTTGTATAGTTATGACAAAGTGTGAGACAGTTCAGTCCTTTTAAATTCAAAGGGAAAGTTCACCCAAAAATGAAATTCTGTGATCATTTACACAACCTCAGGTTGTTCAAAACCTGTTTACATTTGTTTGTTTCCGCTAAATGCAAAGGAAGATATTTGAAAGAATGTCAGTAACCAAACACATCTCATGCCCCATTTACTGCCGTAGTTGGGAAAATAAATACAATGGGAGTCAATGAGGGATGAGATCGGTTTGGCGTCTGACATTCTTCCAAATATTGCGTTTAAAAAAACAAAAAAAGTGTATACAGGTTTGGAACAATCTGAGGGTGACTAAATGATGAACATTTTTGGATGAACTATCCCGATAAGATAACATTGCAATATAACTCCTTTTGTGAATCAGTTTATCCGCCACAGGATTACTGGCACAAGAACCTGCTTTGCATGAAAACAAACACAGACGGCCACACAAATAATCCGTTTCGCAGCCCTTCCTGGAGTCCCTCATGGCATAGGGAAACACACCTGTTGACAAAGACCTCTCATCTTGATTGCATTATATGAACTGTGTTTGCTGGAAATGTGATATTATCGCTCTTACACGGTAGCTTATAAGGATAGTTCACCCTTATTTATTCGCTGTAATGCACTTTCAAACCTGCATGACGTTTTTCGTTTAAAAAAAGATAACTGGCGGAGATATGTTCAAAGAGCTCTTTGGGGAACATATAACAAATCTTGTGGAGGCATAGAATAGAGTTGTAAGAGAAACATTTTGAAGTCTATATTTTTTTTGTCATTGCATGTGCCCAGCAGGCCCAGACTGGACATTCTGGACTTTTGTGTTTAATAGTAAAAGATTAAGTCCTGTGGGTTTGGAAAAAAACGAGTTCTCATGTTTAGGTGCTTTAAGATTAAATTATCAGAGAGCATCCTAATAAACCATGAATGACAGTCAATCCGACAACACATTGATTTACGTTCTCTAATATTAGTTGGTCAAAACCACTTAAAAGAGACCAGACTTCTTAAAGCAGAACTTCGGGTAGTGATGTTGGAAAGTTCAAGATCTGGACAGGAAACCATAAGGTTGTCAGGTCAAATCCCACATGGTGAGATCTTTAGATAAAAGCGTCTGCTAAATGACTTAAGAACACTAACCCTGTATTAAACACTAGTGAAATGTTTTTCTTCTGCATGTGCACTTGGTAACACCAATAAACGCAACTCTGTGATGTCACCCAATCTGGTCTCATGGGAATCTGTAACTATTTTACGAGGTGGATCATTTGTATTAATTCATACTGTCTGAATCTTACAAACGCCTGAAGCCTCTCCCCTAAACCTAACGTCATTGACGTGAAAGCAAATCATAATAAAACGTACAAATAGTGTTTTATTTTTATGCTGTTTTATGGCATTAGTTTCTGTGTAGTCCGGGGATAAAGGTTTATGTAAGAATTAAGAGAAAACGCACTTGGATATGAATCCCCCACTTTCACATTTCAGTCTGGCATCTGTGTTTTCCGGGAAAAGCAGTTCCGGCCGATGCAGAACGTCCACCAATACAGAGAGCTCAGCTTGGACCAGCGGTCGCAGGCGATCCTCCAGAGCAGACACAATGTCCTATGAAACAAACAAACAAAGAGAACAAACTTTGCTTAACTGCAAACAAATGACTAAATCTGTTTATCTTGAAAACGTTAAGCTATATCAGCTTGCATAAAGAAAGCAAGATACAAGGCACAGATTAGATTGTTAAGGTTTATTTTCCCCTCTATGTATTCCTTGCATTTAATTTACTAAATTAAAATACGATAAAGTTGGAGAAGTGCGGTTTTAGAGGGATGTATGCAAGACTATATCAATGCCGTGATGACCCGACAAATGATTTTCATGACCACATTCATTCTTATTAAATATGAAGAAATATGGTAAATAATATTCCCTGGCAAATCTGGGACCCTACGCACACATCCTACATTTCCACGTCATTAAACGCAGCCCTTAATGAAGATAAAATGAATGTAAAAGGCATGTATAGACACATGAGCCGTACAAACAGTCGACGAGTCACGCCACTTCTTCTCGGGGGCGGAGACAGTTGTAATGAATCCGTGGTTTACCGCAACTTGCCAACTCATCCCCCCCTCCCCAGACAAGCTAACACCCCCACACACTGACCTCTGTCCACACCCCCATCCGCCATCTGACTGCCATGTGAAACCAGTAAAAGAGGAAATGGACGTTTTGCCGAACAACATCTTTTTTTTAACAAGCTGTCACCTTTTCTTAATATTTGTATAACAAAACTTTCAACACTTTGTAAAACAAAATCAAACCCAGTTCTGCTGTATCTGTTATTACTGTATCTTGTAATTCAGCTGTTCTTAGATGACTATCAAAAACTGATCGACTTGATTTTCCGGCAGACTAAATTTCCCAAGAACTACAACCCACCCTGACTCACTTTTCCATACAATTGCACGTGAATTCCTATAACAAGCCTCACGTTACCCCTCCCTCCTCTTAAGATTACATTGCGCAATGCGTCTGGAATCATTTGGGTGAGCTTGTTACACACCTATCGCTAAACAATGATTTGTGTGTCTGTCTCAGCGTTGTTTTGTGTCATTTAATCCTAATGATCCATTAACTTCACATTTTGCATTAACATTACACCGGATTTATCATCGGATGCAAGACCACTCACCTGCAGCCTTTCAATGATGTTCCTGTAATCCTTCGAGGTCGTAAGCACCGAGTCTCTTCTAGAGGCGTTGCGGGCCGACATTCTCCAATTGAGAAGGGTCTTCTGTACTACATTGTTGGATTTCACGAACAGGTTGTTCACCTGGCTGTCCAGATCCACTGGGATGGCGATCGCTCTGCACTTGGCTTAATAAAATGGAAATGCATTCATTACATTTCTATTGAATGCTCAATAAACACTAAGCAAACATAAATGGTGATGTTGTTATTATTTGGACTTGATATCATAACAGTCTGAACAACGTTGATGGTTCAGTTGTTATTCACACACTAAATAACTTGAGGTTACTTTTACAACCTGTGAGACAGTCTATAAATGTTAAGAATGGTGCTGTTACATTACTGTCGGCACACACAAAAGCTTTTACGATCGCTTTCGAGGACAATGAAACAATGGATTGTGACATACTCAGAATTATTGACACACGCCGTGTGAACTGTATTATTAACATGAATTTATCTGATGTGTGATTAAACTGATGATTTATAATTGTTGATCAACGAATGGAAAGTTGACATGGCAACGATGAGATACTCACCCACATCAGACAGAACTTTAATACAGCTCTCCACTGACGCTTTCTGGAGGGGGACGAGCCAGTTACAGTGATATACTCTGAAAACCCCCTGAAGTAGCTGAACAAACACAGGCTGACGGGTCTGGAGTGACGACACAAAAGTTGGAATAAGGAGAAAGGGAGATGAAAAAATACAAAACGAAATATCAGATTATCAATAATAAACTAATGAGAAAAGTATAAAAAAATTCTTCATTGTTTCTTAATGTTAACCACAATAAACAAAAAAGTGTTTCTACACAACTGTTTAAACACAAAACAGAGTTAATCAACAGCATCCGTTTCCTCAAGGACCACAGATAATACGTTTTTGTATCAATATTTCTTTAAAACACAATTAGTGATGCAATGAAATGAAAATTCTGGTATTAATTCTACACTTGTAGCACACTAAGATCACAAAATGGTTGAAAACTTTTTTTAAACAATACAAAATATATTATTCTTCCTATATGCAACAAATTTAAGATAACATTTTTGGCCTTTTCGAAATTGTTTAATTTGGCTAAAAATGAATTATGGCATTTTTTGATTCAAATTTTCAGCAGTCAAATTTTGCCTCATCCCTATTTACAGTTGAAGTACATAGGGCAAGAACGATCAGACGGTTTAAGTTGAAATGTTTCGTTTATATTTCTTAAAAGTAATATATAGATAGCCGGAAGAGACCATTTCAAAATAATTTGTAGTTTTTCTTAATTTACTATGTATAGGTGTGTTTTTAGGTAAAATTACCATTTTTGTTTCATTCAGTGAACTACTAACAATATTTCTCCCAACTTTCAAATAGAAATAACAAGTTCATATTCCCTTTTAAGAAATACAAAAGTATCATTATATTTATATTTGTATTTATTTATCACACCTTTAATGCGTCTTGTCATTCTATCAGAATTTCACACTGCTTTTGGATGACTTTATGTCACTCCTGAGTTTTGATTTTGTTGAAATTCAACAGACACGGGACTGAAATGGTCACAATACATCTAGAAATGCTGATTTAATAAACATTTGGATTGGTCTTAATTTATTCTGCCGCTGAACATATATTTGATTATAGCCTATAAAATGAATATATCTTCCGAATATTTTACTGGGTAGAATCTGTAAGCGGTCTATGCACTTACGCAAAAGTTGTTTTTTACATGGTCACAGGAAATTGTATAGGGTCGGCACGGATGTTGATAAACATTATACATCTTATCATGAATCTAGTTGATACTGTTAAAGTCTTGTGGTCATGCTTGAGGCAGTGGGGTTTTTAAGTTGCATGTTGGTGCAATGCCTTTTTCCACAGTCTTTCATTTTAAAAACTGAGAGATGAGACTTTCAAGAGTTCAAAAACAATTAGCAAATTAATAAATTGAATTTAATTAACCTTAAAAAGTATAAAACCCAAACAATTCCCTTAAAAGTAATTAAATCAAATAGACACACAACTTTTTACAACTTTGTACATTTTTCCTGTTTTTGTGAAAACTTTCCATTACAAACCTTTAGAAGAGACTGTGTCATTAACACTTTCCGAAACTTTGTCTACACATAAACCCATTACACGGAGGGTGAAAACCAAACACAAAATACACGGTGACATCTTTACCACACTACATTTGTGATGGGCTCGAAACAGTCTAGACAAAATCTATGAGGGGTTTAATCATCAATTTCAAAAACAAAGTGTGATGTTTCCCACACGAACAGGCTTACTAAGGAAGTGTCTAACCAACAATACGTCACCACATTCCATGTGCAACCACAGTGAAGTCATTAAACAGAGGTACCTCAGTTATTTTGCCCAAAAGCGAGGCCTGTCACAACAAAGAGAGACGTGATGGATGAGAAGAGGAAGCTGTCATTAGCCAACATTTCCAGGAAAGATTGTATTGTTGAGGCTTTACATACAACACAGCGTCAAAGGTAAAACGTCTCGGATTATAACAGGGTGCACTGTAAACTGTGATAAAATTGGTTTTGTTTATCATTTTCTACTATAATGTTACACTATAATACTATTAAATGGGTCATTATCAGGACATTGCAACGATGGCTCAAACAGTTTGTATTTGGGGCAGTAATATTTAAAACATTCATTTTTTTTTGCAATTCTATTTGGTGCTGCAACATGGCAGTGGCACCCTTCACTTTTATGTTTAAATGTAAAAAAGTTCATGTATTACCATCTTTATGAATTAATAAACAATAAATCAAATAAAAAACCCTACCACACATCAAATTCTAACTATATCAAGATTTTTATTAGAATTAAATTATAGAAAATGTAGAAATTATGTCTAACCCTGGTCAAATGGCATCACCAACCCCATTAACAACAGCTCGCTGATTCCGGAAAATTACCCAAAAATTTGATAAACAAAGTTTAAATATCAACATCTAACGTCCGATCAGCTGTTCAACACATTCTTTCGCTGTTGTAGCGCGTCACTACCGCTTTCTTTTATGACATGAATATTATACGGCACGTCAAGATCGTGTCACGTGTCTTTACGGGATCTTTACTGGATGTGTGTGAACGGATGCACAAATTTCAGAAAATCACGGGCAGTGTGAATGAACAAAATCTAACGATTCCGTGACAAACTACAGAACTCATTTCCGTGTATTTTTCAGGATCTCTGTGTGATTAGGGCTACTCTGACATTACAATCAAAATCGTACCCGACAGCTCAAATCAATAAATATTAAACAATAAAAAAATGATATATATAATAAATCAGCATTATAAGTTTACTTAAAGGAGAAATTCACTTCAAAATTAGCACCATTGACTTTCCATAGTAAATCCCCTTTAAAAGAATTTCAACTGATAACGTATTTTGTTTTTTTAAGGAACGGATTGTAGCTTTAAGAGACTGATGTTATATTTTTAACCACACTATTTCATCGTTTACACAAACAACTAACTACATCGTTCAGTTACAGAAAAGAATTGCAGCAATCACTATTTCACAGAACAAAAACATACTTGCACAAAGCAAGTTTTTTCCAATTTTGTTTGCATTGAAATGAACATTTCTAACTTTAAGACTGACCCAGATATTATTATCTGTGTCATTCTGGTTCAAATCCGAAAACATCTGGTTTTCCCTTATAAACACTTAAACAGTGTTGTGTGCAGGGATATATGACAAAATAAAACCAACGAGCGGAGATTCATTATCAATGCAAAGGTTTACCGCTGTAAAGGTTCAGGTCGATTATCAATGCAAAGTGAAATGGGCTGTATACCGAGACATGCCATGGTGAGCTATTGCAACCACAACCTCAATGGAAATAATGAGGTTTCTAAGAAAAACTACACAATCTACATTACCACCAACCCAAACATACATTCACACACACATATTCACACACTTATGAACTATCAGCAGACTAGATCAACCCCGGACCTGTTCCTCAAGTTGTGAAAAGGAGCAGTGGGAAGTCTGTGCATGTTTATGTGCTAGCTAGACAGTACGATAAGAGTTCTTGGAAAGCTCCGACACATGCATCAGTCTCCATGGTTAAACCGATTCTCAGAACCCAGTGACTATGACTAAACCATCTGAATGTCTACAGGTCTGACCACGGGCACCAGTGGGGTTGGGAAAGTGGGGTATTTACTGTACTGATACTTACGTACATATGACGTGACACCTGTGCATGAGAAAGGGTTGAGATATTAATCTGCTGCTTTTTTTCTCATGCAAGAAAAATTATTCAACGTGATTGCTGCAGAGATTTTCAAAGAAATACAGAAACAAAAAATTGTTTCAAAGAAATAAAACCGCAAAGGAAACCGAAAATTAAATCGGTTAATGTTGGCAAAAGTTGGGAGACTGAAACTGAAAGCTGGTGCGTACCAAAGCACCATACGCATATCTGTTCTCACCAGATTAATCATTTTTAATGCAATGTTATATATAATGTATATATATATATATATATCAATTCCCTAAAGTCTGTTATAGAATTCCTATTAACATCCCATTCATATTTTAATAAAAAAAATTGTAAGTTTTTCACACAATATTTACTAAATGAACATGAGGAATGTTTTATCTAATTTTCTTTAACTTAATGTGCATATACATCGTTACAACACTTGTCGCCTAAATCATCAATGTGTTACCCCGCCCCGATTGAGGGTGTAGTATGTACGAATTTGTTTATTGAGGTCATTACCTGTAAACTAGTGCTCTGGTCGGAGAAGGGGGAGCTGAAAAACGTCGTCACAATACTCATCACGGTTTCCGTCACATAGCCCTCTAACGTCGTGTCAGCGTGTTTGCGGTCGCTTGTATTGTTGCAAACCTGAGTTGCAATACGATAAAAAAAAAAGAGAAAGAGGGCTTGGTGTGTGATTGACTCATTTTCTTCAGTACAGTCACCAATTTCCTGCGCCAAAACAAAAAACTCATACCAGCAGTAGATATGTAGTCAAGAAACCAACAAAATACCACCAAAATAAAATGAGTGCCACATAAAAGCTGATGATTAATGTTTGTTATAGATACATCCAATTGATTAATTTCAATAAAAAAATCCCTCATATTTCATTACCCTGCAGATATCAACCAGAAAGTTTTCAAAGAGCTTCCACATGTGATTGCTCGTGTAGATCTCCTTCATCTCCACCTCGGTGTCCACATAGCAGTGGTTCAGGAAGTTGATATAAGCGATTTTCACCTAAGAAAAGGATAGTGTTCAAGAACACAGTTTTAGATAAAAATCATTTAGTTTGGATGACACTGACCTCAGGGATGCAGTCTTGGTGTGTTACCACCCGGACGATATCATCAAGCGGCAGCAATGAGTTACATTTGATCTCAGTGTAGACGTTTTTGCCCTCTGTGCAGACGGCCAGCAGCTCCACCAGGTGGATGTGGTACATAAGGGGGCTGTTCTCATCCATACGGTCACGCTCGGAACGCATCATCTGGACGAGAGTCTGAAAGGACGCCCGGTCATTATAAAACACCAACACGTCTTCCCCAGAGTTCACCAACTGCAGAAAGAAAAAACAGATAAAAATCTTGGTCATGGGCAAGAGAATCAAAATGTCAACACCAACACGATATCTACCTCGGCCATCACGATATCCTGGCACTTCTTGATAAATTTGCTCTCGGCTTTGACGATGGTCTGCAGGAACTTCAGGTACTGCACGTGCCGGCCGTGGGTCTCAATGCAGTGAACGAAGTGCTGCACCACACGCTCGTTCATCTCACTGCACAGCGGAAAGTTATTCATGAATATGTGCTGCATGGTGACGGCCTCCAAAATCTACAAAAAGACCAAAAATAAGAAGGAGTTAACTAAAAGCAAACACGCACACAAGAATTCAGTAGAATTTAAGCACTGTTCCACACATCCCAGGTTGTTGATTTTTTTCAAGGTAATATTAGTTTACTAAAATTAAAACTTTGAAAACGTTCCTGTTCATTGGAATCAAATCAAATATATTTTTCCTGCAGCTCAGTGGTAAGAGCATTGCGTCAACAACGCAAGGTTGTGGGTTCGATCCCAGGGGATTGCAAATACCTATGTTAAAATGTATAGGATAAAGCAATGTGAGTCGCTTTGGATAAAAGCGTCTGCCAAATGCCTAAATGTAAATCTCTAAATGTAAATATTGACCTAAACATTATTGGAAAAACGTAACTCAAGGAAATTGTTATATGTTGCCTCGGTTGCTAAAAGGAAATAACTTTAAACCAGTAAATTTATAATGATAAACAAAAACGAAAATAAAAATGTATTAATTTTATATTCAAACATTAAAAATAAACCAATAAATTATAAAATGACAAAAGCAAAATTGCAAAAACTTTAACTAAAAAAAAGCAAAAAAAAAGAGCTAATTTAATATATTAATAAGCTAAATAAAACAAAAATTTAAACTATAATAACTCAAATTCAATCAGCTACTAAAAGAATAGTCACGCCCACGGACCATTGACTTCAGCACGTTCAAAGTCGTCATCTGATTGGTTGAATTTCACAGGATTTCCGGGAGATGTCATCAAGATCGACTTAACGCTTAATTCTTAAAAGTATGTGAGGTTCATGGAATTAACTTATAATCATTGTTGTTTCTGTTAACTTTAGACACGTTTGTGAATGTACACCTGTCTGTTACTGACATTTCCACGCCTCTAAACATGACAAAACGCACTGTGATTGGTTGCTTTACCAGTCAGTCATATGGCCTCTTGGGCGGCCCTTGACCAAAGAATGTGGCAAAAGCTTCTACGCTTGACAACCAAAAAGACTCTTCACACGTGAAAGGAATAATGTCATTATTACAGAACCTATTGTGCTCCATTATGAATCGTTGTGACGATGGTCTAGAATGTGTTTATCATGAAGTAATATGGAAACTGAAAAATGAAAATCCCTCTGATGAAGCAGAACAGATGTCCTGGTGCCGTATGACTGTGAGATGCTCACCCCGGGGTTCAGGAACAGATTAATGTGCTTGTGAAGCAGGGTTTGGTTCTGCTGGTTGCCCGCGCAAAAGTTCTGTAGAAACTCGTGCGCCAATTTCATGATCTCCTCCATGCGGACGTCCTCACCCTGGCGTGGTGAAAACATGATTTCTCACTAACCACACACGCTGAACTAAAACACTAAAAAGTGCAAAGGATGTTATTACTTCAAATAATGTTTTATACTTAATCTGACCCCGTAAAGTCACTTTTTTAACTTGTTATTTGTGTCATTTAAGTAAATCCGTTTTCCTGTCGGTTTCATTTAAATTACTTGCTTTAAATCAAAGCTCACTTTCATGTTCCTGTTTAAGGTTGAAACTTGGCAGGGGATTTCCAGTACCCAGCATGCTTTGCATAGGACTTAATGGGGAAAAATAATGTCTAAATTAAGCATTATTTAATGTGTTTTTGACCAAAACAAGCAAAGCTGGAGATTTGTTAGCGTGTAATGTTCTGTTATGTAGGAACTTTGTAGTTTCTATTATGAAGGTGTCACCACTGACTGGTAGTGAAAGAGTTTGTCTAGATAAAGGCGAATTTAAAAACTCTATTGAATACATCGCTATTATTTTCAATATTGCTGATAGTAATTATAAATGTTGCAGTTCCATTTAGTAACACAGAAATTACACACTATGCTTTGTTCAAACATAACCAATTACTTCAAACAAGTCAAATAAATTTGCACTAAAATGCAATACTTTTTCCCATGTATGCAAGTCTAGAAGTGCACCTTCTCATATGGGATCTGAAGAAGCTCTAGGACCACAGAATGAGCTCCCATGTTCCTCAGGAGCCTCTGCTGCTGTTTCTTACTCTTCTTCCCCGATGGTCCTTCCTGAACACACAGTCTACTGAGACGCAGGAGGATCTAAAGAGAGAAGATCAAAGAGATGTTGAGTGAAAAGTCATCTGAACGTAGAACCTCTACATGTCCATGTGAATGTGGTACAACATCTCCAATACCTCTTTGACATCTCTGTAATTGTCGCTTCCATTTCCATCTGACTTTTTTTTGTCCAAACTGGAGTCTCTCTACATGAGGAGCAGGCAGAAAAAAGGATCATCGTGACGGCAATGAAAGAGCAATAAGTCATCCTTGTGAAGTCAATATATTTTGTAATATATTTTTGCATATTTCATTATATTTCATTTCTTTTTCTCTCACTCCTAACATTTACATAAATATATATACTTCTGTTTTTGATATAAAAAAATTCTACTTCATATTTTAGTTTTATCTTATATTTTCCTATTCAGTCTACAGGGAGCTGGCCAGATTTTCAAACTAAAATCTATAATTTAAATGATCCCGTAGATTAATTGTTTGAAACCTTTGTATTCAGGAGATTATCTTAAGATGCTTCCAGCTAATATATGAATTAACATCTAAAGTGTGTGGCTTGTTATTGAGATTTCACATTTCCTGGTATTAGTTATGAGCAATGCCTGCCTTGTGGTCCTAAACGATAAATATCTCCACCTTCTTTTTATGGTCTGATTCTGAAGAAGTCGCGTCTCCTCCATCCATGTCGTCCCCTTGTCGCTTGTACACCCAGAGCTCTGACTTTTCCACATTAGATCTCAGCTGGTCCAGATCCGATTTGATCTGTTTGTAGTTGTCGACATCCTGACTGGTGACTAGAAGCTGAACCTTATGTGACAAGAAAAAAAATGACAATGACATTAGTAAAGATGAGAAAAAAAGAATAAAAATAATGCATGTCTGTTAGATACCTGTTTGAAGGCCATGAGTACTTCCTGCCTCTGACTGAAGTGTCTGAAGAGGAGATGCAATGCTCCAGACACAAGTGGAGGATAGTCGTGCATGGTGAGGTGCAGTAGAACCCTCAAAAACGTTCTTCCTCCGTGATCATCAAGATCCAGAGGCGAGTTCTCATCGCTGAGTTCAGACAAATCGTTACACAATTGCATAACCTCGTAAAATATCTGACATTTTTTTATCTGACAATCCTCACCTTCCACCAAAGATTCCTTCTGCCTGTTGCTCAATTTTCTCAAAGTCCAGAGCTTCGAAAAACACAAAAACACTTGAATAAGCAAATGCAACAGCAATAGGAGCAGTTGGGACTGTGTGGAGACCCACCAGGCATACTGTTAGGCCCGTCTGTATTTGCTGTTGGCATGGTGTCTGTTTGCAAGTTGCTCTCGTCAAACTCTCGCTTGAAGATACACAGCAAGCAGGATATCCTGTAGTCCAGTCGCACATTCAGAATAAACTGCAGAACACAAACCGCAGTATTCTTCAAAATAGGTCAAGAGTTGTTTTAAATGTTCATTATGACAATAGCAATGGGATCACATCCCTTATTTACTTCTACAGAAATTTAAACCTCAAAATGGGTATGAAGGGTTTTTAATAACCTGAAGGATCTCTATGATCTTTAGCTTGGTGTCCATCACCAGAATGTCTTCCTTTTCTGGTTCGGTCTGAGTCTTCACCACATCACCGTCTGGTGGGGGTGTAGGGGTTGTGGGTAAAAATCCTCCCCCTCTTAGCACCACCTGGGTCATCAACTCCCCAACACCATGGATGGATTTCATGACATTGCTACCTGAGAGAAACATCACAAAGTTGTTGATACCTCAAACGATCTACCAGATGTCTTCGTGCGACTTTTACATACATCGATTGTCCCCCAACATTCCTGCTAACCAATCGTATTTTGCGGTTGGTTCATAGGTTTGGTTACTGCAAACGGACTTGATAAGAGGCTTTAACATTCGTATCAATCTATCTAATATCTCCCACCAATTCTCTGGTTATGATTAGGGATTGGGATTGTTTTCTAGGAATGTCAATTGGTGTAGAAGAGTCAGACTTCAGTGTAAGAAATAAAGTAGTCAGTTACTTTTGGGTTCATCCCCTTTTTCCGATTTGTTGATAGGATAGATGATGCTGACGTGAACACAGTCCAAAATGGCGAGTAGGATCTTCGTCAAACGCAACAAATCGCTAAAGTTGTAGAAGCCGAAGTAAATTAGGTTTCTCGCTAAATTCACAACCTTTAAAAGATGAACAAAGAATTAGTTGCGTCCAAAACAGCCCACATTTCTTACGCTTTGGCTAGCTGGACAGATGGCCTACCTCAAAAGTGAGCTTGTTTTTCTCTTTGTCTGAAAAAGGAATGTTTTGACAGACAACATCTCTGAGGTAGCTTTCCACAAAATCCATAGTGAGTGCGAAGCGTTCCTTTATCTCATCTCTGGTGGTTCCATCATTATCATAACTAAAACAACAAACACCATGAAATAACCCAATTGGGTTTGTTTGACAAAAAAGAAACAATGAAGAGAACATTTAAAGGGACGGTTTACCCAAAAATGAACATCTGTCATCATTTACCCACCCTCAAGCTTTTCCAAGAAAATATTTTGAAGACTGTAGGAAAGCAAACAGTTCTGGGCACTTTTGACTGAGGTCTAATTTGGACTATGGTAGTCAAATGTGGCCCAGAACTGTTTGTTTGCAAAAGCATTCTTCCAAATATCTCTCATCAGAACAATGAAATGTATACATATTTGGAACAACTCACAGGATTTTCCTTTTTGGGGAAACTGTCCCTTTAAGGACACAGACCTTAGGCGAAAATGTCAACATACTCATCAATGGCGATTTTAGATGGGATCTCAGACCACAGCCTAGCGTATTTCACAGGCATGACCTGCTCCTGCGGATCCCGGTCCACGTGCATGTGAAGCATGAGCCGGCAGAACGAGGCACGGAGGTCATAGGGCAGGTCTTCATCTGACATACAGCGCAGGATCAGATCCACATCCAGCTGGCCTGATATCTTCTCAATGGCCAGGTACTGCCGGTCCAAACACATCCGTGCAAACAGGTTCAACTGACACCTGGAAAGGAAGTGGAGCAGTGAACTGTGTTATGGAAAGAACTGATGTCTTTGTTGACTTGGTTTCAAGCCAATGATGGATATTTCATATATGAAACATATTAATGTTATGTGAATACATGGTAGGCTCCAAATTCATTCTGTGATTTAGTTTTGTTATTCCTTGGTTTTGCACTGATAACCTTTGACCCCCAGCTGTTGGCTGACCTGTAGTAGCTAATGACTTCCTGGTCATCTTTCTGCCCTTCTTTGGCATCCTGTGCCAGCTCCCTGACGCTCTTACTCTTGATCTCCTTACTGTTGTCCTTCCAAAACAACCACACCTCCTCTTCATCCTCCTCTGACTCCACAGGACCTTCTCCTGACTCCACCTCGAACCGAGACAACACCAACCTGGAATGAGAGTCAGAGAGGGGGTGAGAGAGCATGAAAGGCAAAGGAAAATAAAGACAGAGAGAGACAAAATCGAACCTGAGTTCATTAAAAAATAAAGTCATTATTCCCCCTTGAGTTCACTTAATCCACACAACTTCAATGATGAAACGACTGAAAGGTTCACAAGATATTTTTATCACCCATATATAAACAGTAGAAGGACAAATAACAGATAACTTGCAAACTGATCGTTACTAGATTCAGAATGTAAATCTAAACTTTTTGCATCTTCTCATATGCAGCCGATCTTTGTAGTTAATCCAATCTTTAGCTTTCCTCAAATTATATTTAAAAACAATTTTTGTTGGGTGAAGTTAAAACATGTTCTCACTTTGTCTCTATAAGGATGTCAGAGTTGGCGAGGTTCAACACCGCGTTGCAGATGAGCTCCTGAGTCACAGGAATGGACTTATTCATGGACACACACAGATCCGACAGGTAATCCAGAAACCTGAACACATACCGCACATTAAATCACATCAGTTTTCTGTCTGTCCATCACTCAATCCATCTATCTATACGTCTATCTATGCAATCCATATAATCTACTCCTATAAGCTTGAGATACCTAAACACTTACAACAAATGTCACTTCCCCAATCACAACTAATATGCTCTCCCAATTTTTCATAAACATTAACTTTTAATCAAAGTCATTGAGTGCAGATGTGACACGTCAGAGGGGACCAGGCCCTCCCGGCTGAGACTGGTTTCTCCAAAGGTTTTTTTCTCTGTTTATTTATCATTGGAGTTTGGGTTCCTCGCCACAGGGACTTGTTGGCTCGCTCACCGGGAGACTGCTTTTATTAGATATTATTTATTATTTAATAGAATTATCTTGCTTGTTCTATAAACACCATGCACTGTGCAGTGTTTGACCTTTTCTGTGTTTTTTGTTTTTTCTTAATTTTTCCTGTAAAGCTGCTTTGGAACAATGCACATTGTGAAAAGCGCTATTTGAATCAAATTGAAAGATACGGCACAAACAGTCTTTGTGTCTGCAGTGAATTCCCTCCCACCTTGGTTCACGGTTTTTCCTCACGAGGCTGACAAACGTGTCAATTTCTGCCGCCGTAATGTGTTTCTCCAAGAGTTTGCGGTTGTTGTGGAGGAGGGCCGTTATCGTGTCCTCGGCCAGCACGTCGTAGCCGATCTGTTTTTGCATGAAGCGGAACTGCTTGGCGATGTATTCCTGGACAGAGCCCACAGAGTCAATTCTTTTTTTAATATCAAACCTGTCACCCATTCTTTTATGCAACCAGTTTGTGCTTACAGATATGTACAACATTAAAACAATTATTTTTTTCTAGATTTATATTCAGTATGATTGAATTAAAGTACACTCAGCAGGTTGACTGTTTAGTTCGTAAGTAGATACGTATTAAAGATATAATATGTGTCTTTTTGTGATGTCAAACTTTCATGTAAACATTTTACCTGCCTTTGTTTATTTTTGCTACTTTGCAGATGACTTATGTTACTCGTGATGAGTGTTTTCCTTTTTTTTTAGATTACCAATCTTTTCATGTTTAGGTAAAAATTGGTACTGTTCAAATCTTGCATTGTTTAACATGCCAAAATAAAGTAAAATAAAACTGTTTTGATATTTGTAAAACGTTAACGGTCCAAAAATGAAAGAAAATGTTTGTAGAAGAAGAAAAATGACACGTAATGCATCAAATGTTGCAAAAATAAAAAAAAGTGTTCATTAGAGATGTGTAAAGCTGGAAACCACAGGAAGTCACACTAAGGTCTGCAGACTAAGATAACATCTAGATGTTCATGATTGTATATGAAAACAACCAAATGAAGGCGAGGCCAAATAATATAGTAAAGAAATGAATGGAAAATGATTGGTTTAAATCAAGGGTCATCCATTCAACATGGATGGGTGACAAGTTATAACCAAACCGTTGGTTCGGTCCATGCTTTATCCAACCATGAGTTGAAAACAACTCAGTGTAGTGTTTAACATTTTGTCACTGTAAATGCTGAAACCCTAGACATCAGCAAAGTGATGAAAGAAACATTTTGTAAAATCTAAAGCTAAACCAGCTAATTCCGGTAGGCCCACCTGGTTCTTCCTGTAGTCCTGCTGTGAATGTCGCAGCACGCGGTAACACAACCTGCAGATGTGTCTGAACGGGGCATGTCTCTGATCACCCAGCTCTTCCAGGCGTAACATTGGGCCATCACCACTGTCTGTGAACGGAGCCTGAAGCAACTTGAAGATCTGGCGGTGGAGAGAGAATACAGATCGATAAATATATCAAAAGCTCGATCTTTCATTCTTCCTTGTGAATAAATCACAGCAGAAGGGCATTGTTAAGCACAACACGAAGCGGGTGCAACACAATACAAAGATTAAAGCCGAAAAAAAAAGGCATCAATGCAACTTTAATTAAGTAAAATCACGTCAAGCCTTCCTTCCGCTGGAAAAAAGAATCCCTGGTCAACATCCAAAGCCAAAGAAAGGTTTCGTTTAAGTTGCTGGGGTGGTTGCTAAGAATGCGTTATGCGAAGTGGTCATAGTTTTTTTATTGCGAATAAAGCACAGCTATTGACCAATCACAATCAAAGACTGAAACTAACCATTTTATAAAAATCTTTTGGGCAATTCTGTGAAAGTGTCAACCTTACCATGAAAAAATTAACTTTGGTAACAACACAGATATTACCATTTGATGCTACAAATACCCATGTTAGGTCTCTCTTCAAATTTGTAAAGCATTTGATTGTCAGGTAAGTGCCATTTTCAGGATCGTCACATCCATAACGCTACAAATTCCTCAATAATGGACACATGAAAATTGAAATAAAATAACTATTTTATGCATTTTAAGCCATCCCTTCTCCATTTATTGGGTATTATTGCTTCAGGATTGTGCATTTTATTTCACAGACATAAAACATAAAAACGCGTCCTTTTTTTGTCACATCCATAATGCATGTTTATTTCCCTTTTTTACAACAGAAAATTTGTTCATAGACTGATTTTTTTATGATAAGACTATATCAACAAGGGTTTAGTAAAATATAAACAGATTGTTCAATATATTTGTAACAAATTCATTCACTGAGCATTTTTATGTCACGTCCATAACGTTGGAATTGCCCATTTGGCTTCTGTCGTTCGCGGTTGGGTTTGTTGACCATGATCTCTAGCACTGTATAAAACATTACTTATGATAACTTGAGATTATAATTTGTTGCATTGTGCCTGGCTGGGGCACCGAGTAGTGCTGGAACTTTTTATAACCAAGAAATCCTACAGACTCAGATCTAAGGTTCAGATCAAGACAGCTACACATCATGACATCAGGTTTCTGGAGCCTTGGGCCTGTTTCACACATTAAGAGGCTGCAAAATGTGAACTTCAGTTGTGAAACCACAACATCGCATACAAATTCAGCATTCACACTGACAGCCTTTCTGTTATAAACATCAGCATCAAAACTTAGAAACTTCAGAAGTGAGATGTGGGACACAGATCAACTCTCATAACGCTGCCAGTTAAACGTGTGGCGCTGATGAAAGCCGTACTTGTTTCAGGATGTTCTGTTCCCGCATGAGCTTCTGTCGTTCGCGGTTGGGTTTGTTGACCATGATCTCTAGCACGTCCTGTCCGCTGTTGGGAATGTCGACCACGAAAAACACGAGATCCTCCAGGAGCTTAGTTACAAACCTGCAAAATGCAAACAGACCCGGTCATGCTGATTATAAAGTCAGCTTGAATGCTTAAAGGTACTTAAAGGGGAAAAAAAATATTTTCCGCTGAAGTGGGGGACATTTTTGACATTCTTCACAGCAATGGATCAAAATAGCAGGTTAGAATGAATGAACTAAATCGGGCTGAATCCTTACACGGAGTAATGCAGCAAAGTGTTAACTGAGGTCAGAGTAAAAACATTTAGTGTGGTGTGATAAAACCGCTGAATCTAGATACCAGAGCAGAGAAGGATCAACAGAACACCCACCAATCTAATCAAACATTGATCACATTTCACAGGAAAATACAAAACCTTCCTGCATCATTTTTACTTAAACAATTTAACTTGAAAAATGTGCTTACTGTGCTTTTTGTGTGAAACATCCCTTGAATAAACATTCATGTTTTAAATTCTAAACAATTTTCTGATCTACATGTCAGAGCATGTGCATGCATTCAAGTGCATGCATTCAAGCACACACATTCGCCTGTCAGTTTCTCTTTCTGTATTGACTTAAACCTTGGACTTTACACTACTTTCTAAAGGTCTAGTGTATAAAATTTTGAGGCATCTAGTGGTGAAGTTGTGAATTGCAACCAATGGCTCACCCCTCACTTCTGAAACCCTGCGGTGGCTGACACAGTATGACAGCCATCATTTTTACATCCGTATTCTGACACATTTCCGAGTGGAAAGGCATTTCAAAGGAGAAAATTAGTGGCCGTGGCTCGCATTTTTCACTGCAAACTGTTTGGATGTGTAAAAACAGCTGTTGCATTGATTTTGAAATGAAAATGGCAGCAGACTGACTGTTGAAGGAAAGAAGTTAATGGATGCTTAAACCCGTCTAATTTACATGAGATGGAAAGTTTTCAGATTTAAACTGAAGATTATGAGGGCACATGAATTCTAAAAAGAAAATGACCCACATCGATACGCTATTTACTATAACTATTTATTTTTCTTTGAATTTTACTGGGACTTTAACTGAATTTAAAAAATCTTAAAATATATTACTGCCATTGTTTTGTCTCAAGATGCAGACCAGTAATGTATTCTTCAAAAGCATTTTTTATAAAATTGTATTTTGGGAAGCTCTAGAAAAAAAGAGACCTCTAAAATTAAAATATTAATGTATGTTGGAAACAAATTATAAAAGCATTTAAGTGCGCCTATTTCCTAATGAGGACTTGAGTCACACTCTTTAGGACATTTAAAGCAAGACTTTCAGCTCACCTCCTCTCATTCTGAGTGATGGTGCCCTTCTCCAGTTTCCCAGCGATAGACGCCAGCACTTTACTAGCATCATTGGCAAGGTCGAGGTCCCTGACCTCAGCAGGAGGGACCGGCACGATGGCAAAGGCCTCTTTATCTTCTTTAACAGTCGACGTGCCAATCTGTGGGGATATCAAATTTTGAGCTGAATTTTAATACTTATGTGGATGAGAAACAACATCAATTTCAATTGATTTCCTATATGCTTATTTTCTGATGCACCCACCCGTAACATAACTGGCTTCTCTTCCTCTTTGTCGATAGGGTTGTTGGTGCTGTGGACCCATGTATTGGTGCAAAGATGCCTCAGTCTCACATATGAGTTCCTGACATGACCGGGTGAATCGACAAAAACAGACAAGGAGACAAACAACAGCAGGATTTAGGAGAATAGGTAAAGACCTGCCTCTAAAAAACACATTTTATCGCACGTGCATTTTTTCAACCTATAACCTTAAATTTAAGGTCACTGAGTTTACGGTCACCATTGCAAATCCTTCTGTAAGAGCCGAGGGCAGTCTGGGGTCACATTCAGGGGGCAAATAAGTTATTTTCACCCTGCAGCCTTCCAAATCCAGACTAAAGAAAAGCCCCTTTTTGTAGGAAGGCAGTCATGTGAGCACCTTTGAGTCATTAAGTTCGGAAAATACACACTAGGAGGGGGTAAGGGGCGACCTTATGATACTCTGACCTCCATAAACTCGAACCTCATGTGGTGCTGAATTCTGCATTTAAGAGGATGATTTGTCTGAGTACAGACACTGCATCTATTGACATTTCAAAGAAACATCTATGGGACAAACTTACTGAACCAAGTACATATCAAGAGAATCCAATTGAATTTAGAGTTCAGCGCATCAAACCGGTAACGCAGAACAGCGGCTGAGGGTTCAACAGAACAGTGAGCACCGGTCACATAAACACACACACAGCTTCCATTGTTCTGCTCTTTCACCTTATTTTAAAAACAAGTTTGAATGTGCGAGATGTGTGAACATTGTTTCGAATGAGCACATTTCCTAATCCTCTTCCTTTTTTCCATTCGTCTGAAGTTCAAACCACGTTTTTTTGGTGAAATCCAATTTTATGAAACTCTTCACGTGACCTTATAAATATGCCGCAACAATCATAACCAGTACGGGCTTGGCACCACAACCTAGAATGTTCATCCGAAACAAACAAAAAAATGGCGGTCTGCGTCATTTCGCACGTCAATTAATTATGAGGGCCAGGAGGCAAAAGTGTAAACAGATCAACGTGAAAAAAAAAAATTATAAGGACCTACCCCACCCAAAACGTGACTCTGTATTGTGCATTTACAATAGTATCATAAAAATATATATAAAAGTCTCTATATCGCGTCATCAAAAGTTCACGGTTGGGAAATGGGCTAGGTCACGACTTAAAGTGGAAATTTAGGAAAATCCTCTCTTACTGGGATCTAACTTTAAGACGACCACACAAACACACGATGATAATACTACGATTCAGCTATAAACAAAGAACGGGTTGGCATGAAATCCTCTCAAAGTGTGTTACTGAGAGTATAATCAATGGATGATTTAAAGCCAAAGACACACAAACACACACACACCCATCATGACATCATAAGATCATGCAGACATGAATCAGTAAGACTTCATTCAAACATGAACAACATACGGATGAATCTAATATAAGCTTTCGAGAATGATTCTGGATTATGTATTTCAAAACAAATTCAAAATGAAAAACTAAAACGTATTTTGTATCAAGAACTTGTATTGCCAATGAGACATTTCAGTTCTGAAAGTAACAATACTGCAATAACTATAAGCTCCTTAATTAGTTAAGAAAAAAATTGGGAATTTGAGCTGATGGAACCCCAACGCGAGTTCTTGACAACATCAACCATACAGTCAAACGCTGAACAATACTGTCTCATGGAACGATCTTGTTTCAACCAAAGCTAAAATCCCCTCTTTGTGTCCTGTTTCCGAGGAATGAAGATTACCTCATTAAACAAACACTTTCCAAACGATTGCTTATATAAATAAGGGAATACGGGGGTGGATGGTTATGCAACATCTGGCTTCTGTTTTATGATGGCATGTTTCGACAAAATGGTAAAAAAGGGCGCTGGCACAGGCGCACGTTCGCCCTGGTTTCCTGTCTCTGCTCCCCGTCGGGACTTTCCTCGCTATTTTCAGAAAGAAAAGTCAGATATTACAGGTATTTGTATGAGGCAAGAACAACGTGTCACGTGCAAACTCCACCCTGGATGTGTTTAGCAGTTGTAGTACGAGAACAGAACGTGAAGGGTGTGTGCGTTTTCCAAGATTTGCGCTTCGGATACAAATGATTCATTAAGACGGGAAGAACTCGTGAACCCAAAGAGCTCAGGAGATGTTTGGCAAGACATCAGAAGAATAAAACACTTAAATGTAGCTTTCACTAGAGTTGTTTACTACATGATCCAAACATCCTAAGGGCCCGAAAGCACAACATTACCATTGTGTTTCTTCCGGTTTGAGTTCACCTCCACACTTAAAGGCTAAACGCCCGCAGAATGACGACTGGTCATAAAATGAATGTACTGTGTGAAGTCTAAACACATTATTTAGAGGAATCTCATATATTACTCAGAACAGGCATGTGACCAGCAGACCTGTCACTCCAACTCAAATACAGAATAAACTCTATCAGCCAGTATGATTCAACCAAACTCTTTCTTGCAATTTTTTGTCTAATGGTGTAATAGGTTTAAAAAAATCATTTTATTTCTGTCATATTGTCTCTCCATATTTTGTGATTTTTATTTTTGTTATTAATCATCATTATTGGTCACCCTTTCGGTCTGTTACTGGGCTTTGTAAATATCAAACCAATATAAAGTATGCTTGTCAACTTTGATCCCGCATCATTTAATCATTTAAAAAAATTGTAATTTTACGTTTTCTGATTAGCAGTGAATTTGGACATTTGAGGTTTCGAAAGGACTCTCGCGATACGTATAAATAAAAATATATACATTTTTGGGGTAAAAAACGTCTTTTATTGCCTCATTTTGCCTTGAGATTTTAATGACATTTATCATTATATTAAAATTATTGCAACTAGTAAAGTAAAGTAGTGTTATACTTTGATATTTTACATTAAAATTAGAAAGAAACAACAATACTACCAAAGAAAAACTACCAGAATAAAAATATATTATTTACAATGCAGTTATTAAAAAAAGAAACAGTAATGATTTTGGGGTGTGGAGAATCCCACAATGCAAATGCAAAATCTAACCCCAAAATATGTCAATAATATAATTTTTTTTCACAATATTTCTTTCTAATATTCCTATTACTGACCTGGATATGTGACCGTTATGCTCAACCGAAATTTTTTTGACACTGAAAGTGTCAGCTGATGCATGAATTATCTATGGATTTCATTGGAGCTGTGTACGGTACAAACACATTCAGCTCTCCTAACAAAATCTCTGAGTGATGAATATGGCAAAACAAACAATAAATGTGTTTTTTAGATGTTTATATCTTGAGTTTTTATTAGTGATGCAAATATGCTTCATTATGTACCTGGGTACGAGGGAGTCTCCACCTTTAAGGGTTGTCGGGTCCAGCTCAAATATGGAGGAGATATCATGGCCATCAGGAACAGAGGCGAGGGAGTACATGACCTTCTCGTTGGGTGCGCGCAGACGTGCTTGGAGGGCCTCATGTTCCAAGTCCAGCTAATGGAGAGAAAGGAGATCACGTAACCATGGAGACGGACGCACGTCACCTCGGCCGGTTAGTGGATGACGTGACTGAGATAAAACCGGCCAATATTCATTAACTGATAAGACATTCTCTGATGTTTAACATATTTATTGCTCTGCGTGTAGTTCTTACATCTTCAAAGTGGTCAGGTGCAAAGCGGTAAATATTTTGGCACTTTCAAGTACAGGAAAGGGATGTGTGACAGCAGATTATAAATATATTTTAACAGACACAAGACTCTGCATGTACAGGTTCCTGCAAAACAAGTTTTGCACTTTCTCTGTTCTTCCTTGTTCGCTTTCTTTTGAATGAAAGTTTAAGAAAACATTAAGTCCAAGTTATTCATTATAAGACTGCCAAGTATGTCCAAAGTAGCAACAAGACAGAACAATAAACAAGCCATGGTGTTATACTGCCATCTACAGGCAATGAGTTATGATGTTAACACTTGGTTACCGGCAGCTATAATGTCACCTTGTGGTTGGTTCAAGAATTCATTCTAGAAATTAACTGGAGAAACTCATATTTATGTATTGAAAATGTTTACAAGAATTGTTGACCCTTACCCTATTACACATTATTAATGATGTTGTGCTTTTATTTTTCATTTCATTATTTTTAAAGGTTTTTAATCAAAATTAAAAAAAATTGTGTTATGATATAAAACAAATAAATGGTCTATGCAATGCTATTTGACCATTAATTTGGTATAGCTGCTCTTTTTATCGGTTTCATATTATTATGTCTTAAGGTTCTCGTTCTTCTTGGGACTACTAAGAAAGTGACCTTTAACAGGAAGATCGTTCCTATGGTTTTCATGGTGACCTCTGTTTTTTCTTTGATTTACCAACATTTTTAAAAAAGTTTAACAATTTATAAAAATCAACATCTTTTACAACAACAGGTTTTACTATAAATATTGGTTATTGTTGCAAAACCATGGTTAATATTTATATTACAACAATCTAACAAACATAGGCTCATAAATACAGAAAACACATACACAAACAAAAGCCTGGGCACATACATGTAAACATTCCCTTTACTCGCTCAAAGTGAAGTCTGGAAAAATATGAACGTGTTGCAGACAAATATATTGTGACTAAATATTAATTTCTTTATAAAACATAATTATTTTTGACTGTCATTTATAAGTTCACTGTGCACGACCACCTTGAATGCTTAAAGTATAAAACTTCAACTCATTTTCTTGCATTTATGTTTCCTAGTATTGAGACTCTTACTATTGTTGCAAGTTGTAAAGCACGAACAGGTGTGTTTGCAAACTTTTGACTAGTGTCGTGTATATAGCACATGCACAAACAGAATACATACAGAACTAACAGATGTTGCATTAGGCGAAGAGCATTATGGCATAAAAGTGATATGCATACACTGATTTCACTCCGCTGCCATGTTGAAATCAAAAAACGAGGCAGAGGTGGGAAGAAAACTGGATGGACAGATAGACTATAATGGTTTGGACTACCATCGTGTGTCTGTGATATTAATAAACAAATGATGCGTTTAAAAACAACGTTAGATTGGGTGCGTGTGGGCGAATGAAACCGTTTATGGCAGCTTAAGCATTCACCAATATGTGATGGTACGGCTTAAGCGGTTTAAGTAAAACAGCTTGTGTGCTTATATAGTCACGTTTAAGATCATCAATTGTTTTAATAACTCCAGGTTGGTTGTCCAAACCATTGCAGGCTATCCGTCTCTCCGGTTTTCTTTCCACCTCTACCTCGCTTTCGATTTCAACACTGCGGTGGCGTGAAATCCGTCTATGAGCTCAAGGTCGAAGTATGAAAAGGAAATTTTTACACGAAAACCAAAGCATGACCGACAGTACCTGGAAGTTAAAGGGTGAAAAATCCGCCACCTACAGCAGGAAGACAATTCACCAAGCAGTTTAGCAACAGTGCACGCCATGAGCACGAACACAGAAATATCAAATATTCAACAGAGATAACCATCTGATAAATCACTCACGGATGAACGAGAATCCCGCGACTCCTGCGCATAATCAGGATTGACCTGTCAACAGGTGAGTGTGAACAAACTGAGAAAAACACCCTCAAAAGGAACAGCTTGCACTAGTAAATCAGTTTAACTCTTTCGGCAAATAACCTAAAGACGGGAAATTCGGCACTCGTTCTTCAGACATGGCTTACTTGGTTAGCTGGAAAAAAATGCTTGGAATGCTAATATCCATATACGTTCTAGTCTTAATACAAAAAATCATCAGAAACTGAAGGTACTTTATGTGCCTCCGAAATAAAAGCAAAATTTGTTGAACGACTCTCAGATCTTCAGTAGATGTTCCAACTTTACGTTCCTAAAACTAACCAAATAAGCCATGTGCAAAAAACAACACAGCCCGTTGGGTCTGGTTAAAGCTGCACAATGTAAGATTTAACCATTCTGGCATTTGACTGAGCAACATTCAGCTCAAATGAGGATTGAGGCCTGGATGGAAGCGTTGAGGGATGACGAAAATCTTACAGACTGCAGTTTTAGGGACAAGAAGGACTAAAGGAAGTTAGTAAGGTTCCCTACCCAGTGGGAATGGTTAGTGCTGATCTGGGACAAGCTGGGGGAGGATCCAGGGATAGCAGAACACGCCTCACTCACCTCTGCTGCCAGGTAGTGTCCTGTGGCCAAATGTTTAAACCTAAAAAGACTACTCCAGTAGCCAGCGCCACCACGGCACGGGTCAGGATGAACCACCTGAAACGGGATTGAATCTGACGTTAGAAATTGACTTAGGTCAAAAAGTATTTAAAGAAACCAGAGACTTTGCAATTGGGCCGGTACCTCTACTTCCCACAATGCTTTGCTGCTGGTGGCAGAGGTGGCGGACTGGCGACCGGTAGTCCGCAAGAACACGTACTGGTTCTTCCTGTGTTCATCGCAAGTGAGAAACTTCTCCTGCTCAGCGTGGAAAAGTCGCACGACATCACCCTTGTAAACCAGAAAGGACAGAGACTTCTTAACAGTCGCAGGAGGAAAAAACACAGCGTATTTCCCATATGTCTGATGCATCTACCCCTTTAAGAATGTCTTCCTTGTTGTCCCTCCATTTCATAAATAAAACAATCTTCCAACTAGTATTGCAGTTCACCGAGTTCACCTGAGGAGACAAAGAGAATTAGACTGAGAGTCTATGTAAAAGAGAAATTAAGTCAACCGCAGTTTTTTTTTTGCTTAAGCACCTAATAAAAACGATTATTTCCCACAGAGATAATCTTGCAAAGAAAGCATCTCAAGATAATTCACCATCAGCATAAAATTTCTAAATCTCTCACTGTATATAAAGTTATTTTAGCTTTAGGCACAAAATATTCCCGTTTTCAGCAATTACAAAACCATTAAAAGCAGAACTGCGCTTATAGTCTCATTTGCACTTGCAGAAAAACAAAATAAACTGACATGCTGATCATCTGAAATAAAAATCAAATGAACCTCATTGCAGCCGGGATTGTCCACCAGCTGATGGGTGCTGGCGTGAAGAGGCTGTCCGGCGTTCACGGGATTCAAAACTACTTTATCACCAATCACAACCTAAAAGAAAACGATACAAAATAAGCAACAAAAGTTTTGTACAAAACCTATTGCAAGGTCATTGATACATTTCTATAGTTTGTAGGATGTTAGTGGTTGCCATATAATTTGTAGGGGGTTCGGGGTGGTTTCTTGAAGATTCCTTAGGAAATTTCACGTGTTTTTTTTGTAGTAAAAGTGTTATTCCAGATAGAGAGAATTTGTGGTTGCTATGGTTCAAATATGATACATTTTATCCAGAATTTATCGTTTGGCATTGTTTATTACAATTTAATGAGGAATCTGCTAAGAAAAGTTAAACGTAAAGCTCTAAACAACTCTCTAAATTCTCCAAAGTGTATGATGAATAATAATAGTGATGATTGCCTTGAAGAGCACCATACATGAAAAGATACTTAGAAACTGGCAGGAGTCCAAAAACATTTTTATCGCAACATAAAACGTGGTTTAAATCACTTTGAAAAACAATGGTGATTGGCATTTGTCCGTGTGTGACTAAGAGGAAAGTCGTACATTTGAGCCATGGGCTTGTGAGTATCAAAAATCTGTCAGGGGTTAAAAGGCAAATCCATATAAGACCGGTACATAAATTCAGTTCATAACTTCAGGTAGCCGTTCTATGGACAGAGATGTTTTCAGTGTGAACCAAAAATATTGAAATTCATTGTACTTCCAAGTAAATCGGATAAAACCAGAAAGTATTTTTTACCATGATTCAAGTTTAATTGTATCCATAACAGCATGATGCCTGCAATAATGCCTGATAATAAAACCACATAGATATGTAGCGATAACAAAGCTCAAAACGGAGAAACAAATATTTTTAAAAAATGATATACGCAAGTCTCAAGGAAATCTGAACCACTCTTCTGAAACGCCTCGGTTTTGCCGTTATTTATGTTACCGGGTCAGATGGGATTCAAAGCATCGCTGGCCCTTCACAACAAAAGCTTTCTGTCAGAGAAGCTCTCCCACAAAGCCATTTTCAAGAGCCTCACCACAGGAATTCACTGATGTGAAATTGGACATCATGTATATCGGTCAGAAAGACCCCAGAGATCCACAGCGGATGACACTCCACGACCCCACAGAGAACCAAAAGCATGTTTCACCAACAGATGCAGGAACATAAGCAAATGGTGACCTCATCCTGTATCTGCTTTGGATCGCATCTTTTCCAAACACTTACAACTCTTGGGGCCAGATTTACCAAACAGGACAAAAGAGCGAAATTTTTCTGTATATACGGTTAAAATTGCAAAGCCAGCTGTGTTTTCAGCACTAATTCTAACTGCGTGTCTATAGTAAATACAACAGTCTTTTTTTGTTTGAAAGATGCATTTGCACTGCCGCATGCTGTTAGTACATCTTGCCCTTGGTGTGTTCTCTTTAGAGAATTTGGTGGGAACACGAGTCCATTTGACGTAAGTTTGATTCGCTTGGTTGGTCTAAAAGCTATTACAGGTAAGAGAACAAATCGTACCTGTTCTAGAACAAACTGTATGTCTGCTTTGGACTGAATCAGATGGGTTTCAGTACGATTCACAGGTGGCGCGGAAATACCTATTTTGTGTGATATGTTTTAATAGCAAAACCCAATGGGACAAAACACAAGTAAAAAATGTCTAATTTTCTTTAGTTGCTACTACAAGCCACACCAAACAATGCAACGAAAAAATTTGATTCCAAACATGTACACAACTAACAACATTTTGAAATAATCCACACAAATCCATGGAAAAAGTTATTTAGAGAACGATTCCACACAATTTGATCCAAAATGTAAACTTACACTGTCTCCTAAGGAGCGAAGTTTATAAAAGGGCTGTATGTAAAACCACGAGCCTTCATTTCCAGCCGAGTCCAGCGTCACACGCATGGCGTTCTTCTCCAGCAAAGCGGGCAACCGTTTATTCACCGTGAGGTACTTATTGCTTTTTAAATGCAACAGCTGTGAAAAGAACCAACAAACTTTAATGATTGGTTGTGCAGTGTATTTGTGCAAAAACTCATTCATCTTTTGAAATTTTAGCACAGGTCATGTTCGTCATGCTGTAGTGTTCATATGACATACTGTGAAATAAATAATGCAGGACAATCGTTAGCCTGATGATATTGGCACTAAAATAACAATAAACAATAAAAAATGTATTCTGCCAAGTGAAATGGACAGTGAGAGATCCCTGTGCTTTCCATCTGCCAGCTGGCTGCCCTACCTGAATAACATTTCCGTACTGAATCACCGTTCCTAACAGCTTCCGGTTTTCTGATTCGTTCTGTTTCTTCTCTAGATCAGCAGCGTGCTGAAAAACAAACCAGTTTAGAAATATGCATGTATACAGATTTACAAAAATGTACAGATTTAGACACATTAACTCAATTAGCTTGTATGACGGATATAACAAAATTGTTATCGATTATTTTTCAATAACAAATAACTTGCATTAAAATAAAATGAAGAGCAAACAAATGATAGTGTGCAAACTTTTGTGCAATCAAAAAAAATTTGGTGAGAAAGATGAATTGTTGACAGAGGGCCTTGCATGTGGCCTCCATCTCAGAAACAGAGAACATAAATGTGTGAGCCTGTCTCACGTGTAGTTTGTTAAGAAGCACTGTGTCTGTAGTGTTGTTTCCTCCTGGTTTCGCCGCTTTCCAGAACTGTTTTTGGGCCGAGTATCTATTCATGGGACACAGCTTGAACAGGCAGTCTGAAAGGAAAGACAAAATGGCACGTACCTTAAACGTGCAGAAATCTTCAGAATGTTTTTTTACATGCCTGTGTTAACCCTTCATTCCACAAAAAGATAAATTACCCTTCAAACAGAACATTGCCAGTCTTGTAGAACTGATTCACAAAGGTGTATTAAAACATTTTCGGGAACAGATAAAAGCAGGTAATTCCCAGAGACTCTGTGACCCAATCAACTGAACTCATTACAGAACCAAATGGGGATAAAACACACAAATAACTGCAGACACAACTGACAATTCATTTTGATCCATAAGAGATGAACAGACGATTCACGTTAAAATTGACTATCGCTAACTAAATAGCTTGTTTGGCCTGAAAAGGATAGTTTTGTGAACCAAACAGAGTTATCTGATGAAACAACTCCATTTAAGTAACAATACAGGGTTTTAGGAGGATCTATTGACAGAAATGCAATATAATATACAAAACTATTTCTTCAGAGGTGTATAAAGACCTAACATAATGAACCGTTATCTTTCTAATACCTAAGAATAATCTGTTTATATCTACATACAGACGGGGCCTACATACATTGAATTCGCTGCCATGTTTTGTACAAACAACTCTACAACGCCACTCTCTACAGTTTAAGCGACAACGCACTCTCTCTCTCTCTCCAGTATATATTTATATTTATATTTATATTTAGTCATTTGGCAGATGCTTTTATCCAAAGCGACTTACAGAGCACTTATTACAGGGACAATCCCCCTGGAGCAACATGGAGTAAAGTGTCTTGCTCAAGGACACACTGGTGGTGGCTGCTGGGATCGAACCAGCAACCTTTTGATTTACCAGTTCAGTGGTTTAACCCACTAGACCACCATCTCCATATATGGACGAGTACAATTTGTAAACGTTTCCAGGAAAACAACGACGCTCAAAACTGAAAAACAACAACATATCTTGGTTCAAACAAACAGAAAAACAAATTTTCTCACATACTGATCTGAATCAAAGCAACCTCCTCGGGGGTGATTTTAAGACAATCTTTCCCTCCAATGACTCTCTGCTGGTAAGTATCTCAATAGATATCTATGAGTATCTTTGCTAAAAGCCATAATACCGCCGGTCCTAACGCGTCTCTGTTGGAAAGTCTTTGTAATATTAGCGCAGGTACTAGCTCCTGCCTGACTTTTACCCTTCTTTTTTTTCTTAAAATCCACAGACCTTTAATTTTATGTAATAAATAAGACATTGCTCTTTCTACAGTCTTTCTAATGCCCGCATGATCTCTTCCCTACATCAACATGAGAACGACATCTTTGGTACTAGCTCCTGCCTGACTTTTGACCTTCATTTTATACTTAAAATCTACAGACCTTTAATTTTATGTAGTAAATAAGACATTGCTCTTTCTACAGTCTTTCTAATTCCCGCATGACCTCTTCCCTACGTCAACATGAGAACGACAACTTTGTACTGTGGTGGCCACTGTCGTGTTTGGACTGAGTGATTCGTTGCAAATCTATAATACAACACTAGTGGCCGCTGTAAATCAAACGCTGCACCTTTAACCTCTTTAAAACAATAAATCAATAAAATTTAGGAATAATTCTTTTCTTTACAGAGATCCTATATTTCATTTAATATATTTCATCCTATATTGAGATCCTATATTTCATTTAAATTGATACAGGTTTTCAGTTTAAAATGACAAATGGGTAAATAATGAATTTTTTTTTTGCATGAACTGTTTCTTTAAAAGACAGTTACACTCATGAAGATAGAGTGCTGGGCTACCTGAGGGCTTGTAAAAAGACGTTGAGAGTACCAGTGAGGGGAGGGGAACACCACAAGGGGACGTGATTAAGTGTGACGAGTAAAAATAGCTCTTGAACCGCAGAGCGCACTGAGAAACTTGGCCAACGTAGCGCTAGTGCTCTGAGATTAAAGAGGTGGAGGCAAACTGTTGGAGGGGAGGAGGAAAGTTAGGAGAGAAGGATGCGGGGAGAAATTGGGACAGTTAGAAGAACGGACAGAATGAAAAAGAGATATGTAGTTTGAGAAAGCTAAGGGGCAAAGATAGGTGAAGTTCAGAGAGACAGAGTCTGTCAGGCTGAGCTAAACCACAGACAGGTGATCACAGCACAACAATCTTGATACTTAAACTTAAAGCTTGTTAGCCACAATTTAACTTTCACTTAAAAATAAAGCCAACAAAAAATTTTGTGTCATAGAAACCACATCCACTTTTATAAAAAAAAACGTTAATCGTATGTTTATTATTTCTGTTCCGACACAACCACCTGTATATATATATATTTTTTACACACTTAGTTTTCCCTATACGGCGCAAATCTGGTTTAAAAGAAACAATGCCCTGAATACTGTACGAAAACATCTCATGAGAAACACCTGTGTTATATTTTCATCCATTTGTCTGTCGTGAAAAACAGCACTGTTTTATCATTCAATCAGTTTACACATCAACAAGAAGAAGGTCTACTGAAGAATCCCAGTGATACCAAAGAGAAACCTAGTGAACCTGCACCAGGATCAAAACGGACAGGTAGACGTTTGAAAAGCTCTCTGGAAACCTGGTCTTTAAACCAGCTTAAGTGGGCTATTAATACCATCAGGGATCTGAAGATTTAGCGCTAGCACCGGTCTCTGAAACAGCCACTGAGATACTAGAGGAAAAGAGCAGATATGTCCTCCATATCAGCATCTGATTCTCAAACTTACAATATTGCAAGTCCCCATCGTCCACTTTCACTGCCACAACACCCTTGCAAAAGCAAATCGAACCATGAAAGCAGAAGTAGTCTGATTTGTTTCTTACGCGTTTTACATGAACCTTGTGCGTCATATGCAGATTCATATTTGAATGATGTCCGTTGTCATTGAATAAAAAGCCTGACACATCATTCACTGTAACATCTATCATAACTCCAGCAAAATGACATCCTTATGGCTGCACAGACCCACAATGGTGACCAAAAATTGTTGCCATCTTGAAAGCACAGCTGTTATTATTTTAAACAGAAACCCACTGGTATTAAAATGGACTTTGCATGGGGTGTTTAAGAGTAGATAAATCAATTTACACATACTGTTGTCCATATTAAGGTTGGCATGTAAGGGCATACATGAAAACAGAAAAAATATCATCACTTAACTAAAATCCTGATGCTTTATCCATATGCCTATAGTTCACTGCAACATTTCTCAATACTGTATACCAAAATAAGAGGCATTAAGCAATAAATTGTAAAAAGTTAGTATCAAGTATCCCTCAAGACACCCGGTATCTGAGTGTTCATACAAAGGAGTTATTCTCAATAAGTTATGACACACGTTCTGACAGTGCATGAATAAAGTGCTGGTCTGAAACTGTGTTTGGCATGTTCCTGAGGTTATTATCTGTAGTATGAGTTAAAGGACAGTTGCACTTTTGGAATAAATTTGTTCTAACAGGTTACAGTAGGACACAAGAAACGAGAGACCTGCGGTAAACTCCAGACCCGGTGCACGTGTTCACCTCCACAGCTGTGCCTCAACCAAACAGGAAGAGAACAAACAGTGGTGTTCAGTGGTGTGTGCAGATACAAGCCAAATTATTCAACATCCGCATTATTGTAATAATAGTGTCATGGTACAGCTCCAACACCAGCTCATTAACGTTCAGTGTGGAATTTTACTGAGGATGATGCAAGTGTAACCCAGGTGCTTTTCATTGGCTCTTACTAGACCTCTGTCATCACAACACAACAAGACATCCATTGTCCCAGCCTCTGGATCCCTTTCAACACCAGTCTTAAAATACCTCGTTTAAAGAGCCAATGACATTGGGGTTTAGAGAAAAGCATTTATAGTTAACCTGAACAGCCAACATTTTAAAGGTCCAGTGTGTCATTTTTTGAAGGACCTAGAGACAGAAATGCAATATAATATACTTCGTAATGTTTTTGTAACCTAAGAATGAGCTATTTCTATTTACATTTACGCATTTGGCAGACGCTTTTATCCAAAGCGACTTACATTGCTTTATCCTATACATTTTACATAGGTATTTGCAATCCCCTGGGATCGAACTCACATGCTCTTACCACTGAGCTACAGGAAAGATGATTCTATCTACATAAACCGCGGTTGCCTTTACACTGAATTCGACATGTTTCTTCAGTAGCCCTAAACGCACAAACTGCTCTATAGAGCGCGTTTCGAATACATCATCTCCTCCAGCAATGAAGCGAAAATGTGACGACATCGTTGCCCTGTTTCAGTTGCCGAAGCTACTGGTAGTGTTTCAAAAGCATTACTTTGTGCTTCACCTCACCACTAGATGTCGCCAAAATCTCCACATTGTTCCTTTAAATTATTTTATACAGATCGTCCACACATCCATAGCTGAAATTAAAAGATATGCGCATTTCCATGCAGCCTGAAACCTTTTAGCAACCATTAACACTTTCACTTTACCAAAGCTATTTATTCAAATGAGATTCAACTAAAGACATAAACCTGTAAACATAGACGCTTAAAACAGCAACACATCTGCTTTGCTCTTCATACAAATTTGATTCGTTTTTTCAAATCTTATTATAGGACTGCATTTTCAAACTGACTTTTTGGTCTATTTGCAAGAGATTAAATAAGATCAGCTTCTTCGGAGAGCAGTCAATATCCGGCATATCGACATTAGTTGTGGAAATAATGACATAAGTGCCAAGAAAAGGAATCGTTACGGTCTCTGTAAAGAGTACATAGAAACAGATTTGAGTGAGCTTTGTTCATTTTTTTTTCTGTCTACAGTTTACCAACTCAACGTTATTCCAAAGCCTGAAATGAAGCTGGTTGTTTCCCTAATATTTGCATAAGGTTTCAGTTATACTGTGACAGCCATCTGCTATGTTCAAAGCCAACAGTTCAGAAAAAAACTATGACCGCAGCAAACATGACCCTGCGATATGACAAGTTTATAGAAGCGCTTTGTGTTTGGTTAGAAACGTTCAATTAAGTGTCATTTTCATACAAGTGCACTGCAGAATGTTATCTCTGAAGCTGTAAATGCTGTACTTTACACTTTTATCTTAAGTTAAATACAAATGAGAGACGATTAATATTATGTCTTAGAAGCAACATTTTAAGTCCAATATTTCCATTGGGTCATATATGCAACTCCTTAAACACAATAAGCAAGTAATCTGGCCTTTTTATAAGTATTTTGGATATATTATAGTATAAGTGGGGCAGAATAAACCATCGATCCCATTCTGAGCTGTCCATGCCGCTCATCTCCATACATTTAACCAACATCTTCCTTTCAAAAACCGTCAAGCCAAAGCCAAGATGATATATAATACCTGCCATCCATGTAGATTTAATCCAATAGACAAAGACAGAAATACACAAACATGCCAAACAAAAGAGATGCTAAGAAACACTAAATTAACGCCACGGACCCATGCATCAAACAACAAACGGACAAAGAACATGTCAATCTACCACGGTGACCTTCTCCTGAGTGATTGTTTTGCTGCGATCGATTTTTAGAATAGAAAACAGACGCACGCTTCTGCAAAACACAATAACACTAAAGCCTTCAGCAAGCATTCAATACAAGGAAGATACATCTGATTATGTGCTCAGTTAATAAGCACATAATCAAGACAGCAAACAAAAACACATCTACTAGCACAACCAACAACAACAGACTTTCAAAAACTCAACCATGGATGTGCTGTCAATTTCCAGGGGGTAACAAGTGAATAACCCTGAATTGGATAAATAAATCTATGCCAGAAGGGATGGAATAATATCAAGTCAAATTAAATTAAATTACAAATTCCCCAGAAATACCATCATGACTTTAGTAGAAGGGTCCGAAACCTCACTGGTAGAAATGGGATTTCACTTTAAGGATCAGATAGAAAGCCAAGTAATTATGCTTGGAACACGCCAGTGTGAGCAGACATTGACATCTCCTCAAGTGATTTTGGATAAAAGCGTCTACTAGGCAGATGTAAATGTCAAGAACAGCTGATAAAAAGGTGCATTCACAAAGTGGGATCTTAAAGCAAGTATCTCAGCTGGATGTAAAAGTAATATCTGACTCCGCTAAAAAAAGAAACACTCTAAAACATCGAGGGTTTACTAAAGCAGCGCAAAAGCTCTTCCGAAAGAAAATCCTCAGAGATTAACTGAGAGACATTTGCAGGCTGTGTAAGAGGGAAATCTCAAGCACATTCAAAAACCCCAGCCTTCAAAGCTGATGCCTTAAAACCAGCTGCCAATCACAGTTCGCTTGACATGTCTGAAATCCTGTTTACTACTGTATGTGAATACAGCACTTACAATAAGAAAAATGTTGTCTATAAAAGTGACTATCTATGGCAGTGATCTCAAGTGCCAATAAGATTGGAGAATGTTTTCAATGCCACTATAACCCCTGATGCAAACAGATGTACAGACCTTTTTTTACAAGAACAGCCCATTCTTAAGTATCCTGGAGTTTCTTGCTGAACAATGAATGCAACTGTTTAAGATCAACCATTGTGTGCTTCAAACCATGGGATTCATTTTATTTCACTGTAACAATATTTAGCGTAACAATCTTCCATTATAATTCTATATCTTATACCCTATATATCTTATATATAATTTTTCTTAGATTGATTTACTTTTATATTTATCTATATAATTTAAATGCTCACCGTAGTTAAAAAGTAGACAAGAAAATGTACTAAAATATCAGATCAAGTTCTGATGGTCAGATTTATTATTCATTTATATTCATCTTCTGGCTATATCATATGTGTACAGTAGGAAGATAGACAACTTGTATAACAATGAAGTATGAATATATTCACAAACCACGAGAGTACTGTATATGGTGTTATAAACTGGTGTTCATGGGGTCTGTACTATAGGTCTCCATCGCTCTTCATTCTCTATTAGATGATCCTTCTTAGTGTGTTGCGACTCTTTGTCTTCAGGTTTGTTGATTCTCGGGCTTGTCTTTGAATTACGAGTCTCTGGTGACTCCTCACGCGTCTCCCAAAACGGAGCTAAGCGGTGTGTCATGTTAAAGAGGTCACGAGGCGAGCATCATCGCCCGTTTCAACGCAAGTTTCACCTTGGCTAAAGTTAAGCTTTATTAAAACTATTAACAGTTTACAAAGCAATAAAAAAATGAAAATGTGCTATCTACCGACTGAAAGAAGGTCACAAGAATATTTGATACGTTCAATTTTTATGGGTTGATCAAATCACATGTTTTTTTAGAATAACTTGCCGAGTTAACCAAGCCTACATATTTACATTCTGTAGGATACACAGAATAGAAAAATCTCTTACGGTTGACATTTCATGCCAGGGTAACAGAATATTCCGTTTTACCACCCAGCCGTACTTTGTACCTTACAACCTTCACTAGTTATGATTGAATGATCTACTCCTGTTCAATATTATACAGAAAATATTGACCTATCCGGGCAGATAATGCAAACAATGCATCAGCTAACAAAAGAGCCAGAGAATACACAGGGTCTCATTTGAAAGGCTGTTCATGAGCGGCCCCTGAGTTTTAAAAAGGGCGCAAGGGTTTTCCCAGCATGCCTCAGATAGTGCACAGTAGAGGGTTAAGGGAGCACAAGGTTATTTAAGATGTGACAGCGTTTAATATTTAAGAGTTACATTTGCTAAGGAGAAGTCAATTATAACCTACAAGTACAAACAATTCAACAGGCAATTTTCGCTTCACTCTTAACAAAACAATTCTGACAATAATGCATGCAAACACCTTTAAATGCATTCATGTGGTGTATTCAAGGTCCAACACTTTTTAAAAAATCTAGATATTTCAAAATCTTATGTGGACAGTTTTTTGGCCAGGACACACTAACAATATTACTGGTCACAAAAAGATTATAACATAAAACACAGTACAAGGATAGGGATCATATCATAGAAAATATGACATGTTCTTTCTAATGAAACAGATCAAAAGCATCCTGAAATAGGTTTGTCTTTATCTTACAATTACAGTGACAGATATAAATGTAGCTTTACCTCGAAACTTCTTGGGAGGGTTGTGGAGATCTCCAGATTCTGGCTGCACCACACACCGGTCATCCACCAGACTATACAGGTTGGAAACAAAAGTCAGAGTAAGGTTTTCTCTATAAAGACTCTAAACACAGTCTAAACATTGGGCCTCATTCATAGGACATTCGTAAATATATGGGTAAATTTTTCCTGTAAAACGGACCATCCCGAAAACGTTCCTGTGGATTCCCAAATACTCCGCAAACCTCAGATTTGATCGTGAAATGTGTGTATGTTAATGAACACCAATCACTCTTAAACATGGAGCGCATGCACGCTCATTCATAATTGGCACAATCTCCGCCTCTGCACAACACATCTAGGAATGCTGGATACCTCTGGACTTCATTCTCTGGTTTGGCAACAGTTTCGCATAAACGCATAATAGGCTATATGCTTACCAATAAATTCTTAAATGAAACTATGTCTGCCAAAGCCTTTTTAACCAACAGACACAATACATTTTGCTCTTCTGAAAATGACCAGCTGGTGGCACTTAGAGCGCTTTGGAAAAACTGCGCCTTTCTATGATTTGGAATATCCAAGACAGTGACATGTCACTAGTGTCATATTTAAAGGATATTACTGAATAGACCATTATAAAAATGCAGTAACAAGCAATATTAACGTCTCCATATTTGTGTATGATTGTTGTCATACATACATTGTCAATGTAGTGTTTGTCCCGCCTCTCCTCCACTGTGGTTGGACAACTGTGCAGACAGATTTTGCCCCCAATTGACTACCATAGTAGGAAAAAGTGCCCCAGGCCTGTTTGCTGTCCTACATTCCTCAAAATGTCTTATTTTGAGTTCAACAGAACAAAATTAAACTATAATGTAATTTTTCCTACTATGGTAGTCAATGGGGGGCAAAATCTGTTTGTGGTTATAAGCATTCTTCCAAATATCTTTTTATACATTTATACAGATTTGGAACAACTCGAAGGTGAGTAAATGATGACAGAGTTTTCATTTTTGTTTGAAGTGTCCCTTTAATGTGACAAAACATTCCTTTTTAATCACCTGACTAACCTGCCTTTCTGTTCAGCATACGGTAACCCTAAATACAGACTCAAGAATGTTCTGTATGCAAGCATGAAACAGTAGTTTCTTTCCCATCTGAAATGTTAACAGAGGCGAAACAAGAACTTAAAACCACGAAACTAGACTGACCGCTCGGTGTTCCCACAAGCTTATCTGCTTGTGGCCACAGTGTTGACACAGCAAATGTCATATTATAATGATCACTTTCAATGAAAACGTAACGACGGAAATATTTGCCTTCTATCATGATTCCTTTATATCTCGAGTCAGAACACGCGTGTGGTATAATACACAGGGTCGATGAAACCTAACTTTAATTAATTCGTCATAAGCTTTTCTTCTACAAAAGCCTACGGGATATCGCTTTCAGTAAAGCTCATAAGAGCACATGCATTAGCCACCCACTGATACCACACAACTACAGTAGTTGGGTTAAAATCCATTAAACCATCATTAGCAGCAACTCTTGATTCTCGACATTTGCATTCTGAGAGGAAATATCTAATAAACTCTAATTGTCATTAAAATACAGACACTCAAGTGAGACTCTGGTCTTTCCCTTATATATTTTGGCTGTTTCAAAACAAAGTGACCAGCCCATCTAGAATGCATTTTTGAGCATATCAACACTTCCAAAAATAATAGAGACACACCATTTCTGGGCAATAGTACATTTTTTATTTTTGCATTGAAGTCACGGAGCATTTTTGCTTACTAAAGGCACATTCAAAGATACTAATAAAATGTTTAGACACACCTATAACACAGTCAGTTTATTAATATAGCATGTTTTTACGATGAACATTGTTTAATCTTAAAGGTCCAGACTATGAATTTTTGTGGCATCTAGTGGTAAGGCTGCAAATTGCAACCAACGGCTCACACCACCCCTCCCTTTCGAAGCACTAGGCTGCCTGACAGAGAACTAAGATATCGTCACTAGGGTTGCTCACTTCGGTTAATTCCCCCCTTACCGAGAACCAACGCTCGTTATCTGAACATTAACCTTTAAAGGGGTCATAAGGCACGAATACGTGTTTTTCTGTGTCTTTGGTGTGTTATAAGCTTTGCCTATGCATGTATTAGACATGTAAAATTGCTCGTCAGAAACAAAATATGCATTCTATTTAAAAGCGAATGCTAACCCAGACCTGCCTGAAACACCTAATGTAACCAAATTCCCACAAATCAACGTCAGTTTGTGTATGATTTGACTGAGACTGCCCAAATGTATAAGCAAGTAAGGTGAGCGTACCTGTCAGTACAATTCCTTTGGAACCTGAAAGCATTATCTAGATCGACAACAGCACCTGCATTCACATGTGATCACATTTTCACGAAACTGCAGCATTTTGGACGGAGAAAAACTAAAATAATATAAATCTAAAGCATAAAATAAACCGGCAAGAAAATCACTCAAATAAGTAACAAATTATAAAAAAACAAAAGCACAGAAGAGCCGGAAAAAGTTCATTTCTGTAGAGTTCAACAAAGACCAAACCGAGCAGCTGCATATGATTAAATGCTAATCAACAATATTGTTTCGCATTCTCCAGGGACTCGTAACTTTGGTCTCATCTGTTTGTACTTGACTGTCACAGCCAAACAAACCCTGTCAGTAGCCATCAGGCTGGTTGTGTCCTGTCTGGTTGTCTGTGCCCAGCTGCAGAACAGGTGGCTCATTATCTTATCCACGCTGAGGTCGTTGTGTGGCACACAAAAACACTTCACGGCGAGTGTGCCAGAATGGCTAAATATAGCCGTGGCTCTGAGGATGTGCGCACAGGGGAGAATAGTAGAGAAAATGATGACAGGACAAAATATAGATATTTTAACGTTTTGTTCTTTAAAGATGCATTTAATGATGCATTCATTCTTTTGTTGCCATGGACGGGTGACGTGGAGCGGTGATGTACATGTAGACGTTGAAAAATTGCACAGGGTGCCAAAGGGGGACGATTTCCAGGAGGTGGCAAAGTGTGATAAAACGGACATGCCACAATCTCATTTCAAGAGGAATGACATGAGGGCACGGATCCGACTTGGCCCCAGCAAGGAACATGAACACTTTTAGAAATATACAGAAAAGCGAAAGACCGTGCAACGGTCTAAATGTGTCCTGCTTTTTCAGTCACAGTGGCCTTCAAGTGCACACGTGCATCATTCATGCATTTAGCTGTGTTTATTATCATTCACAATATGAACATGTCTGCATCCAAATAATATAATATAAAGTGGAGGTTGAAATATTTAAGCATAACCAAACAACTGTTTCCACTTCTCCTTATTTCATCCTTCATCCCTTTCTTCTTCCTCTTTTATTTTGATCATGTTCTTCTAAATAAAACTTTACTAAGGACAGGTCATCTTACCCCAAAGTGCTGATAAATCCATTAGTGGACCCTTCTGCATACAGGGAGCAGATGTCCCCAATGTGGAGAAAGCTGGACATTTTGTCCGACATCTTGCTCCGCTTTACGGTGTGCCTGTGGAAGAGATATGAAATATATTTGTGTAAAAAAAAACTGCATGAAACACATCTGCTTTATTTATACAGTTTAGAATGTAGGTTATCATCAATGGAACAGCTAGTGGAACTTTAATAGCATGACCATGAGGGCCATAGGGATGGACTCAAGAAAATTAGAAATTGCCATTTTGAGATGCCCTAGTTTTAAGCATGGACGTGAAATTCAAGGTTCTTTCGCTCTATGGGTGGATGATGGGGAAAGTTTTGGAACATTAAGCCGTACTATGATCTGAAATGGAAATTTCTAAATGATGTCTACTTTTTGGATTCCCTGACATATTTCTACAATGATTAGACAGCTAACAGTTTTCTAAAAAATTAACCAAAAATTTACAAATACATATGATTTTCTTACTTAAAAAATCTACTGGTAGCATATTTCTTTGGATTTATCAAGAGAACAAGATCAGTTTGATTCATGGTCAAATACTTCGAGCCAAAAAACAGGTTCACTAGAAGACCAACTCATGCACAAACTTAACCTTGATTAATCTCCCAAAAAGAAAGTATTTAGTTTTGTTGGAAAAATACTATCCGGTTCTTCCCCCAAATAAGAAAAAATATATTTGGTTAACTCAAAGTGCTGGAGGCAATGCGCCATTCAAAAAGCCAATCACTTTACTTCTCCTGGGATTGCCCAATACGTTTTTGGAAAGAGATACATAATGTCCTAGAAGAAACTCTAGAAATGCCAAATGATTTTCGTTTTGAGGTAAATTATTTGGGTCTCGATGATGTCTTGTATAAAGAGTAAGAAATATATGTTTAAAATAATTATTGCATCAGCCAAAAAAGCAATAACTTGATGTTGGTATAAACCTATCCCTCCACAAAGGCAGGACTGGATTGATGTTTTGAAGGGTACATTTATAATAGAAAATTACATTTTGTGTCAATTTCGAAAAGGACTGTTTTGTTGAGTTTTGGACTTAATGGATTGAGTACATAACTCCTATTTAACCTAATATTTTTGTTCTAGAATAATAAAAAACAAAACCCCAGTGATGTGACCAACACACCCCTTCTATAGTAAAGCTAACTTTGACTGTAAAAGTGGTGCTGTCGAAAACAGATGTTGCTGACTGTCTCCCTTTACACTAAAAACTGAAATATAAGATAATAATCTGACAAAAGAGCAAAGAAGAATGTGAGGATCTTCAGCCATTTTCAGATGATGCTGGTTGTGCTCCTCACACAAAACTTTCAAAAAACTATTTGTATTAGTTTCTTTCATCAGAAAAGAAAAGTACGTTTGCAATGACGTGAGGTCATTTTGGGGAAATGTTTCTTTTAGGTACATGATAATGCACAACACATTGTCATTCAGGGATAACTGGACAGGACACACAATTCTGCCTGTTGTAGAAAGGTGAATCTTAAACTGAGTGACAGCAGTATACATCACTTTATGTAGATTATTTAGGACAAGCCAATGACCACTAATGGCTAAATTAACAGATAATGAACAAAGTGCATGAACAAAGAAACTCTTATATGTCTCAGATGTGGCAGGACCATTGAACACTTTCATCTGGAACATTAAGCAGATGCTCGAATCAACCTGCAATGAAGTCTACAGCTAAATCAATGAAAGATGAGACCAGACAACATCAATAAGTAACATTCACAGATGCTCGGCTCAATAATACCACATACATGAGAGACATACAAGTTACAACCGAAAAGTATTGACAGTGTTGTGATTACTGAGTTTACACACCTTTTTAGAAATTGTGCGGTTTAATTTTCCCCACATGAATAAAAAGAAATTCATTTTTACATCATACTTCCCAAAATAGATGTCAGCTAGGTTAATAATGCAGACATGCTAGTAAACACTGAAGAGCAGCAGAATGATTTGTTTGTGTGGCAGCTGATGAACACTAGTTCTGAGGAAGGTCTATATTTTGTCAAGTTGGGGTGTTGGGATTCTTGAAAATCTGTAGCCAAGTTAAACACATTACTGTCATGCTGACTGTTAAATAATAAAGTAAGTAGGTATTTGCATGTGCAATGACAGCTGTATGAGGGCTCTTTCTCAAACCCTCACATTTGGATTCATTATTTTTACTGTGTGGGAACTAAATATGGAGGCCAGACTTGTCTTATTCTTCAGCTTTTCTTTGTGAATTTTTTTACAGACACATATACAGAAGTAAACATTCACCTTTACCTATAGGTACAGTGAGGTGAAACCAATCGCTTAACTCGACATGTGAACCGTTAACACAACAAATGACAGTTCAGGTAAGACGCACCATCCATCAAGGCTAGTTTTCCCAAAACAACCAGAAAACTGCATAACATATCACGCAAATAAGACTATTCATCCATAAAAGCTATCGACCGATAACAAAATATGTATTATAAATGACATTAATCAGTAAATCTCTTATCTGCGGTCCCATTTGCCTCCTGCAACATTTCCCGCCAGCGTTACATTCTAACGTTGTGAAATTGTAACAGTTGCCGCGGATCGAACGGGTACAATGATACACTGTCACAAACTTCCGTTCTAATCACACTGATGGATGCATCAGTCACACATCCCTCTCCACAACACTGTAACGGCAAGAGTTCACCTGAACTTTACCTTCTTCAGAAGGACCGCGTCGGAAATGCAACGGTGACGATGCGGTCAACGGATTAAAGCGTCCGGCCGGGTTCCCTCGTATAATTCCATGATACGCGACAGTCCCCCAATTGAAAATCGCGGCGTCTAGTGCCAGTCGGATTTTGTCCGCACTTGTCCGTCCGCTTTCTTACCACCTCCACATGAGCTCTGAAGCTCCTCCCCCTTGTGGACGCGCATCATGAGGTGATACATGGGTAATGGAGTTCTGAAGATGCTAGACAGACAGACAGACAGACAGACATATAGACAGATAGACAGATAGATAGATAGATAGATAGATAGATAGACAGACAGACAGACAGACAGACAGACAGACAGACAGAAAGACAGATAGACAGATAGACAGATAGACAGATAGACAGATAGATAGATAGATAGATAGATAGATAGATAGATAGATAGATAGATATATAGATAGATAGATGGATAACCACAACATTATTTAACATGTTTGAGACACAACAAATGCAATTAGATTCAAACGTACCCATTAAAATCCAGATAAACTGGTCTGCATATTCTAAACTCACTAAAAAACATGTAGCATGCTAGACAGAGGCATTCAAACTTACTCTACTTTTGTCCTTTGTTTCTTGTGTCTTTTTAAGTCTGACCCATAAATCAAGTTGGTGATCTAATTTTTTCCTTTTTTGCATTTGGCCTACTAAAACATTCGTCAGAACTGGAACACATTTTTGATGTGATTTGGCTCTGGCTTTAAACAGTGTCCCTCAGTAGATGGCTCTATTTGAAATATGCTGTGGGTTGCTTATATATGTGCCAAACTCACGAAAGTCAAATTTTTTACTTTTCAACACCTCACCTTCGCTCCATTCTGTTTTGCAATGCCTGGATTGTAATGAGCTCGTCAATTTTTGACACATAAACTGTTGCAAATCTTCTTTGGTTTCACTCAGAAATATGTCAGATAATCAACGTACATATGTGGCTAACAATATTACACTTTCAGTTTAAATACACCATAGTTTACTAAATACTGTGAACAATGAAGAATAATATTTTTGTGTTCTACATTTATGCATTTATGTATCTATTTACAAGAGAAGATTTAAACGTATCTGATAATTGACTGTGCAAGGTGTACAACCTTTCTTTCTAACGTGTGATGTCAATGTAAAATTAAGATTTAATTTTGCCAGGACATCACCCCAAAATGCACTGTTTTATTACCAATTGCTCACCATGTTACCTAGCAACTAGTGTACATGCACGCCCAAAGATTTATGTTTATGCTCAGTGATACACAACTCGAGTGATGCATGTAGACAATACACACCCAATAGATGCTCTATGTGCTTGTCAGTCATGTGCTGTATTTAGAATGAGTAAGAGAGATCGGCCGTGAGCGTAAGTGTGCTTCCGTCACTATTGTTATAGTTGTCATGCATTCAGCTCTCACCTTATTTTCGACCTGCATGTGTTAATGTGAAGGGGATGAGACCATCGACTGAGCCTTTGACATGTAAATATCTGCAGTTACAGCTGCTTGAAATGAAAAAAGAGCCATACAGCTCATCCCTTATTATGTGTTGATGAATGGAACAGTTAAATAAGAACGATTTGGGTAGAAAAATTGAACACGTGAAAAACACGTGTTATGATTTGTAAGCTCAAATGAAATTGGGGATTGGAGGTTGTTTTTTAAGATTATTAACACTAAGAGAATGCTTTGTGGATGGCTTTAAATGGATTCTCAACAACTAACAAAACAGGAAAAACTTGATTAGATTTCTTAACAAGCACTTCTAGTTCAAATCTATTAAGACATTCCTGGCAGCAAGAAAAAAACAGAATTATCCAGGCCCAAACTGAATTGTTTATAGCTTATAAGGTTTAGCCCAATAAAAAAATCTAAATCCAACAAGTTTAAGTGAGTCTCACATCATTAATAAAAGATAAATGTTTAAAAACTATGCAAATAACAATTCATTTTCATAAACACTTTTTCAGCACACACTTAAAATCCAAAATATAAGTTTCCAATGAAAATGTTTCATTTAAATTTTGAAACAGATAACATAAGACAGCAAAAGTTTCTTTGTTAAAACAAAAAGGACATTCAAGGCTCACTTCAGGATTTAAACATTATATGATGTTTCTTTTAAGTTCTTCCTCACTTAAAATAAAAGACAATTATACAGCGATAATGGATCTGGTTTTCCCGGAGGAAATGGTCTTATAATATGAATGACCGCATTGCTAATTGGGTCTTGCACCCTCCCGACTCTGTAAGACTGAGATGAAATTGATAAACCATAATCTTTTATGTACATTTTCATGAAAAATAAACTTCATCCTACCATATGAAATAAAAGCATTGGTCACAATTGCTCCATGAAGAAACCTCCACGGTATGTCTCCTACCCTCTTTGCTACGGAGGTTTATACAATATAATACTTGATATTATGATCCATTTTAAAATATGAACGCTGGGATGTATCCACTTTGTTACTTAAACATTTCTTATTAAAAACCAAAACACAAACTTTGTATATGACCTTACCAGTAAATTTAAAAGAAATCTAATCACAAGGACTGCCCACTCTCTTAAAACAGTCACACACAATCCTCTTATTTAGGAGACAAGTAGGCCTACTGTATATAGTTGGGAATGGGAGCTCAGTGTTAGGGGTCTTTACTCCTTCGCAATAGTCAGTTAAAAATTGTCTCTCTGCAGCTACAGTCTCTTGTTCCGAGAAGAAGCCTTTGTATGAATTGCAAACGAAAAGCTGCTGTTCTACTTTGTTAGTTTATCAGACCTTGTCCACCTTCCTCTTTAGGCAGGAATAAGATGCTTTTGGTAATCCAGTGTAATTTATCCCAAAAGAAGTCCACTAATAAGGATTGAATTTCATCAGTTTTGCAGGTGGATCCACAGAGCCCAGTTTATGCCAAAGGGAAGATGCAACCAAGAAGTAGACAATCCAAACATGCCCTTTATATGACATATTTGGAGCCAACCATATCCATTTAGCTAATCCTCCTTTAACCTTTCAACAACTCTTCACAGTTCTTTTGTGCAGTGACTTCATCACCTTAAAAAAATACCAAATACTTAAAACCTCCTATAGCCCAGATTATAAAACTGTCAGTTCTGGTTATTTGATTCTGATTGGCTAGGCGGAGTTCTAAGCCGTTATAAAATACCCCGATATACACTCACCTAAAGGATTATTAGGAACACCTGTTCAATTTCTCATTAATGCAATTATGGTGGTGGTGTAATGGTGTGGGAGATGTTTTCTTGGCACACTTTAGGCCCCTTAGTGACAATTGGGCATCGTTTAAATGCCACGGCCTACCTGAGCATTGTTTCTGACCATGTCCATCCCTTTATGACCACCATGTACCCATCCTCTGATGGCTACGTCCAGCAGGATAATGCACCATGTCACAAAGCTCCAATCATCTCAAATTGGTTTCTTGAACATAACAATGAGTTCACTGTACTAAAATGGCCCCCACAGTCACCAGATCTCAACCCAATAGAGCATCTTTGGGATGTGGTGGAACGGGAGCTTCGTACATCCCACAAATCTCCATCAACTGCAAGATACTATCCTATCAATATGGGCCAACATTTCTAAAGAATTCTTTCAGCACCTTGTTGAATCAATGCCACATAGAATTAAGGCAGTTCTGAAGGCGAAAGGGGGTCAAACACAGTATTAGTATGGTGTTCCTAATAATCCTTTAGGTGAGTGTATAACAGCTGACTGGACCACATAGCCTAAATATCATTTAATTTACTTTATTTTATGAAACCTTGCTAAGGATATGGAGTAACAATTTTATAAAAGCAATAAACCCCGCGAACCAGTGGGTTACAGTGCATTTTATAACAGCTACGGGGTTTTATGCACTGCGCTTCTCGTCGTGCCACAGTGTCCTTAGCTTTTATAAAATGTACTGTAACCCACTGATTCTTTGGGGCTTATTGCTTTAATAGTCAATCAAGAAGACTAAGTTTTTCCCCAAGTGTCTTTCCACACAGCATAGCTTCATTTTTGCCCCAGTTTACCTTAGTGGAGGATAACACTTTAAAGTCTTTATGTAGTTTCTTTAAAATGTCCATGTCTCTTTGACTGTTACTCATTACGATCACATCATCAGCGTAAACCGAGAGATGAATGTTACAGTTGAAACTAGCAATATGTAACCCATTCAAATTGGCTTTTAACTGTTGCAAGGGGGCTCTATAGCTATTGTGTAGAACATTCCTAACTATGAACATCCTTGCCTGACACCCCCACCAACTTTGAAAGGAGTCCATAAGCCAACGTTTCCCTTCAGAAAACTTTCAACATCAGTGTACAATACTTTTATAATTTCCACAAAATCTTCACAAATACCAAAAGCTGTTAAAGTTTTCCAGAGATACTTATGTTCAACCCGGTCAAAAGCTTTCTTTTGATCTAGCGAGATCAAGGCACAGTCCAAATGAAACAACTTGGAAACATCAAGGATATCTCGCAGTAACGAAACATTATCCAAAATGGATCTGCCGGGGATGCAATTGCTCTGGTCCGGGTGGATGACTTGCTCCATTACTTTAGTTGATCTGATTACGTTTTGGAGAGCAATTTGCAATCCGTACAGAGGAGGGACACAGGACGCCAATTCTTGATATCAGTCAGGTCTCCTATTTTTGGGTGGAGTGTAAGAACTGCTCTATGGCAGCTCAATGGCAGAAGCTCTTCAGCCAAGCCTACATTGAGCACTGCTCTCTTTCTGATGCCAATAGGGTCAGATAATAATGTGCCAGAAACAGAGCGCAAGGTGTGAATGTATCTTTTCTGTCCATTCCTAACAACTAGTGTAAGCTCACACCCTAAGATTTATGTTTATGCTCAGTGAGGCACAACCCTAGCGATGCATGCACACTACACACACACAATAGAGGCATGCAGACACCATACACAATAGATACTTTTTGTGCTTGTCAGTCATGTGCTGTATTTAGAATGAGTAAGAGAGATCAACCGTGAGACTGAGTGGGTTTCCATCACTATTATTATAGCTGCGTGTCTTGCATTCTTGCACCTGCATGTGTTTATGTGAAGGGGATGAGACCATCGGCTGAGCCTTTGACATGTAAATATCTGCAGTTACAGCTGCTTGAAATGAAAAAAGGGCCATACAGCTCATCCCTTTTCATGTGTTGATGAATACAACAGTTAAACAAGAATGATTTCTTGTTTTATTGAAACAACAATAAAATATGACAGGCGTCTTCCTAAAACACGTGTTATTATTTCTAAACTCAAATGAAATTGGAGATTGAAGGTTGTTTTTAAAGATTATTAACACTAAGAGAATGCTTTGGTTGTTGCTCAATGGTTGGCTTTCAATCCATCCTCAAAAACTAACAAAACAGGAAAAGCTTGGTAAGATGTCCTAAACAAGCGCTTCTTTTTTACATTTTTAAATAAAATCCTGGCAGCAAGTCAAAAACAGAATTTCCCAGCTCCAAACTGAATTGTTAATAGCTTATAAGGTTTAGCCCAATAAAAAAATCTAAATCCAAAAGTTTGCATATGAACCTGACCCGGATGTCATTTATGAATCATGAGATGCTTTGGAGAACACACATTTTGTTTCATAGGAATAATGTATACATGTGAATTGTTTACAACAAGACAAGAACTAAGTAAAAGAAAAGGAAGGCAACTTACCAGTGAACCACAGGTACATTACAGGAAAATAAAGAAGGAAGAAAAAAAGAAAGAAAAAAAGAATCTGAAAACTGTAACTGTATTTTGGTGTAAATAAAAGCAGCTAAATGTTTTTGGCAGTTCATTGCAATGGAAAACTCAGACGGACAAGGATCTTCTTCTTGCTTTAAATCTGAGCTCATTGGGTCTAGTCTTGGGTCTCAGAGTTTCTGGACGGCAAACTTTAAAAAGCTAAAACAGTAGACTGTTATTGTAGTGTGTTTACTATCTTGATAAGAAGCTAGCGAGTCATTGACCCGAAACCAATAAAGTTATTTATTTATTTATCACTCAACTGGTGTGACAAGATCATCTAAACAACACAGCAACGTCAAAGCACCATCTGGAACTTGTTTGGAACATATGAGGCATGAAATGATGTGTCATGGGCACGTTCAGATAGACACTCAAGAATCAGAGTTGTCTCTTGCAGTAAGTACAACAGCTTTTGCTGTTATAAACGACACAAAAGTCCTTCCTCGCTAAAAATAAAAGACAATTACACAGCGATAATGGATCTGATTTTCCCGGAGGAAATGGTCTTATAATATGAATGACAGCATTGCTAATTGGGTCTTGCACCCTCCCAGCTCTATAAGACTGAGATGATATTGATAAACCACGGTATTTTGTGTACATATTCATGAAAAATAGACTTCATCCTACCAAAGCATGTAAATCTAAATCTGTTCATATGCTGATAAACATTGTATAAAGAAACAACATTTATTTCAAATAAAATATAAATTCTGGACCATGGTTACTTTGGAGCTCAGATGTGGCATCTTAAGATACAGTGACAGTCTCTTGAGAGAGCAAGAATGAGATCTAATCCATTCGAGCGTCTCTTCTTTCATTACTATTCATTTATTCGCTCAATTTCCCCTTCCAGAAATAGGCCTGTGATTTTGTACCGTGAGCTCTTCACAACATAAACAGCTGAGCTCAACGTCCCTTTTATTGGTCTAGGGATGACAGGACCTCCAGTCGTCTCTGATGAGTAGCAGGGCCGATTACCCGGTTTGAGCTCTAAAAGTCACGCAGCTTCATTAAGCCGCTATTAAGCACTGTGGAATTTCACTGTCACTAATTGTAGTGCAGAGGACAGGCGTGAATGATGAGCGGAAACCTCTGTGCGCTCCTGCAGACGGAGAATTAGAGAAGGTTAAATAAATGAAGAGGAAACACAGATAGAAAATCAATTTGTTCATTTACTGTTTTTCAGATTTGTTGATAAAACTGGTCATCTCATCTGTCACCAGAGACATGTTCAACTTCAAAGTGACAGTCCGTCTAATTCTATCTCTCTTACTGTTTTTCTTTTCTCCTGTAGTGAAGCAGTGTTTAAGAAACGACACAGACGTACAGTCTCTTTCATTAAGTGTTGCGTCTTAAAGCCATTTTTTTTTTGAACGGCACCTTTATTCATTTGCAAAAACAGATCATTTTCAAAAATCGTGTTTGTATTCCAAGTAGGCCTAATATCAATTAGAGAATTGTTTTGATTATATAATAATAACTAAAAATAATAATATTGATTTTTGATCATTTTAAACTTCTTTTTTTTAGCAACACTGAGAGCAATGTTGTTCTCCGAACTAAAAATGTTTGTTTTAAAGGCCCTCAAATCTTAATGGTACCAATGTGATATGAGAGCTACCTATTTCAAATAAGTGAAATAAAACGAAGCAGAGAATTTCCAAGTTATTTATATACAAATACACACAAACACATGCACATCATAGCAGTGGATAGTACAGTATATCACCATCAATATCTAGGCCAAAACAATATTTCTCTGTCTCCGTCATGTTGCAGTGAATTTCTACATACGACGTTCTAAATAAAAATTGTCACGGTTGAACTGAACATAAGCAGTCTTATGGGACACACTTGTTTAGGAAAACAATGCCCTTCTTTCTCAAGAGGATCTGAGGCCAGAGATGGCCACCAAACAAACAGAAATACGTCTAATATTTCAGTCTAAACCTACTTCGTGGAGAATTTGTAAACTATGCATTATATTCCCATTATAAAAGATTTGTTTCATGTACTTACAAATCTATACTGTATTTCTTCTGAAGAACACAAAAGAAGATTTGTGTGTGCAGAATGTTGGTAACCAACCCACGTGGACTCCATTGACATCCATCGTGTGGAACTCAAAACCACAAAAATCTCTCAAAACATCTTCTTTTGTGTTAAATACACGTTTAAACGACATGAGGGTGAACAAATAATGACAGCATTTTATTTTTGATATTCCTTTATTAATACACTACTTTAAACTGAACATTGCTCAAAATCCTCATTTGATTCATTTTAAATTGTGATTATTAATATGACTTAAAGTCTCTCTAAAAGGCAAACATTTTTCTCAACTTGCTTCAACTTGGGCCTGACAGTCTCAGTGAAGCGACCTTATCAAAACTGACAGTTTCGGAGCCACCAGTGAGACCTCCGTGTCCCTGCCCGTATGTGTTTCCCTTCTCAGAGAAAGCTGACTGACTTCAATCTTCACCAACCGTTCCTAAACACTAAAGCCTACACGCACCGGTCGATATCACACATTCTGTTGCCATAGCGACCTGAGAATGTGCCAATCCCAATGAGACAAACACAGGATCTGAGTTTACCACCGTCCTCAGATTATCACTGATGGGAACTGAAGGAAACATCAATACACTATTACAGTATTACTGAAATTCATGTCCTGCACGGCCAACAGACACTGAGGAGAAGTTCTTCACCTCTTTATATTTTATTTACTCTCATGTGGTTAATAACATGTTTATGCCTGTTTCTTCTGGGGAACACAAAAGGAGATATTTTGAGAAATGCCTCAATGAAAGTCGATTGAGTCCAATGTTGTTCGCTTACCAACATTCTTCAAAATATCTTTCGTGTTATGCAGAAGAAAGTCATGCAGGTTTGAAATGAAATTTTCAACTTTTGGGTGAACTATTAACCATTTTTGCCTTTGGTATACATTCTATACAATTTAAGTTAAACATTTCATAAAATCATGCGTTCCCTCAAAATCAAATTTAAAATTTAGAGCAATGCAGAGCCCATGCAGGAGTTCAAAAGTTAAACCAAAAATAAAAGATAAGGAAATCTTGAATGTCCAGCAGTTTAACTTGATGCATACGGTAAAACTGGCAAAGACAGAACCCATCTGCCTCTTCCCATCATGCCTTGTACTTTGCTCTGGTTTCTAGTCTCTGTGCTAATTAACCCAGATGTAGATATTAATACTGTGGTGAAGATGAAAGCGGGGCTGGAGAGAAAATGGGGCAGATCTAGAAGAGAGGGGGCAGATTTAAGGGTGACGTTCGAATGAAGTGGGTCACTCCCACCCCCTGTGTGTCAAGAGACTAACAGCAGTTACTATATTAAAATACCCATGGGCCTTTTTTAATTGCTCATTACCCAGAGGGCTACGGGTCCAGTGACAAATGCAGACTGTTCTTAAAGGACATGGTTACGGCGTAACACTTAAGATGCAGTGGTGTTTTGTAAAATATATGCATCAACTGAGATCTTGCCAACAAACTTGTCTAACATTGCAGATGCCACTTTTTTGCATTCCACCTCAAATTTGGGCAGATTGGGCACATATATTATTCAAAACAGCAAACATTTGCCCTTAATGGTTTAAAAAGTCAAAGTTAACTTTTCTCATCAAAAAATATTACGTGAGCAAACTTGTAACAAGTCTGCTTGGTTTTTACTTTTAGTTTATCAATATTCATTCTATACCTATAAATAGCATCTACTTTACACAATGCATTAAAAAACTGTTTAGTTCATTCACAAAAAGAAAGAAAAAATCTGCTGGAGTGTCAAACATGAAAATAGTCCACATCAGACACCATACCTTTGCAGACCGCAATATTTAACATCTGAACAAAACTGATATGAAACCAGATTAAATGTCAATGCAGAACTGAGATGTCTAACGGTAAAAATCCTGAGCAGTTTGGTTCTTTACAGTGACATGTTTTTCTCTCTAGCCCTTTGACGTCATCAGACCGCGCCGGAGTGTCACTTGGCACTTTATTTAACTTCTGGGCGTCTGTGTTGCTGTTGCGCCCTCCTCCATAGTCAAAGGTCAGTTCTTGGTATTGCTCTATCTCTCGATTCGTAAACAAAGCCAGTCTGGGTACCAGCGAGTGAACACGCACCGGCACCATGATCAGGTTTGGCTGACAGGAGTGGTTGATAAACCTGCCTACATTTCCCACAGTCACAGGATCCACGAACGTTTGGGTCACCCTGTCTCCACCGCTGTGCTCCTGAACAGCTATGATGTAGTTCATATCATGAGGAGTCTGTGAGAGCTGCCTGCGACGAGCATCGTGGGGGCCGATTATTTCCCCCGCGTACTCGCATACAAAACGTCCACAAGGGAGGCGCTCTAGAGTTTCCACCCCGAAACCTCTGTCTGTGGTGCTGTAGACACCCAGGGGGACTTCGACCCCCTTTTGAACCACCCGGTTCTGACATGAATCGCTGCAGGCACACAGGACGTTGCACTCAAACACAGGCTGGGTGTAGCTGTCGTCTTCCTGCTGCTGAATCAAAAGTGCCCTGCTGTCATACGTCTGACCAAACCTCAAACAGGGGCAAGAGTCGGGCAGGCAAGACTGGGCACAACAAGAGCAACCTGGGAGCGTCACCGCACTTGGATCAAGGTCACAGCCTGGTCCTTGTACATTCTCTGGCACATACTAAGAGATATCGAGGTTAAAAGGTTTTTAAAACGTTTGTAATTAAAGGACAATGCTGACATCTAGTGGTGGTATGGCAAAACATTTATAATATGCAAACATTAAATTGACACATGTCATTATAACTAATGTTTATCTTAATAAATATGTTTAAAGACATAGTTGCGCAGCAATAATGACAATAAATACAATATGCGTATAAGGAGGTTACCTGGAAGTTAGCAGAAGCCTCCTGAGATACGCAGTCTTCAATTAAAACAGGAACATTCTCGAGTCCTTTGCTTAAATCCTGACTGTATGATCGCATCATGTGCGTTGTACATTTCTAGAAATCTATTAAAGACAATATGAATGATTACAAAGGCGTGTTTACCGTGTCAATGCATTTTTGAGCGTAACGCGACGAAAACCGGAAATGCAAAAGTAGCGGTTTACAAGATAAAAGTCTCTGAATGGCGTCAAAATGTGTTTTCAACTTGCTATCAAAGCGTACAATTATAAATATAACAAAGTTCACTTACGAATTTGAATTAATATAAAAAATATATAGAGGGGTTTAAATGAGTTTTTATTTATTGTTAAACCACAAAACATTACCATAATAACACACTAGCGTAACATGAAACTGCACACCAGGGAAAGGAGCAGTGATTATTTTAAGACAGTCCGATTGGCACTTTAGTGCACTCCATTCACTCATACTTCTAACTGGCATTTCTCATGTGCAGATGTTTGTTTCATGATACATGTACAGCAGGCAGCGATGTACTTAAAACACGTTTCTGAATTAACAATATAAACTCTGTTAAAACACGGGAGGACTAATCAAAACACCTACACATAAAATGTTAATAATAAAAAAGATATCAAGGCATAATGTCCGTTTAACAAAGTTATTTTCAGTCTATGTTTGCATTACCAATTATATACTTCTGCATGATGCATCAAAGTAAAGTCATCAGAAAAGATACCACATCAGCTGTTTGCATGAAGCAACACCACAGAGACAAGAACTCCTGCCTGATGGATCGAAAAAAACTGAAGTATCCGACATTGTAAAACTTCAGCCATAAAATGAGGAAGAACCCATTTCGGTTCAGCATAGACATCAAGACAATGGTCCCATACAGAAATGAACTGATCTACAATAGCAAACTAACAGAAACATATCTTGAATGATTTTAGTGAATGAAAAGGAGGTGAGTGTGTAAAGCCGTCATTGCGTCCTGATGTGGATCCAGATGTCTAAGTCAAGGTTTCCCCTTTTGTGACCTTAAGAGAAAACATATGAGAATTATAACCAGGCTGATGGGTTCAAACTGTGGTAACAAATAAAGAAATAAAAAAAAAAAACGTACTCGGGCTTCAATGTATTCGATTCGCCTCTCCAGTGCGGTCAGCTTCTCATTCAAAGTGGCTAGACGCGACCTGCAGGACATATCTAAAGAAGAAGAAAAAACATGTGTGGGCCTGGATCACAAAACCAGTCTTAAGTATCACAGGAACTTTTTAAGTAAAAGCCAAAAATATATTGTTCATACAAAATTATCAATTTTTCTTTTTTGCCCCAAATCTTTAGGATATTAAGGAAAGATCATATTCCGTGAAGATATTTTGTAAATTTCCAACCCTAAATGCTTAAAAACTTTATTTTTGTGAGTCGATGGCCTGCAACAGCACCCCTGATGGACAACTTTAAAGGCGATTTTCTCAATGTTTAGATTTTATAGCACCCTCAGATTCCAGAGTTATAAACGTCTGTATATCTGCCATATATTGTCCTATCCTTAACAACTCCTACATCAATAGAAAGCTTAATTATTCAGCTTTCAGATGATATAAAAATATCAATTTCGGAAATTGACCCATAAGACTGGTTTTGTGGTTCTGTTTCAGCTGTCAATGTTTGGGAACAGAAAATCAATCATTTAATGGACATAAAAATACGAACAAAACACAAACATAATGAGGTCATTAATATAAATGATTACAAGCTGCTCAGTTGCGTATATTGGTGCGTTAATGTATTAAAGTTATATTACACAAAGGCTGGAAGTGAAACTGGGGCTGGGTTTATCAAAACAAACCAGCGTAACGTTAACGTTGTATGGATCAGTGCGGTCGGCTTTTTTTTTTACAACATACTAACTACAAATGTGTATTTAGCAACAAGAAACCTATGATATTTATATAAATAAGCAAAATATTAATGCAAACTTTATATTAACGATAAAAAGTTAGAAAAACGGAAATGTGCGACTGCTCAGTAGGACCAACCCAACGCCCTACATTTATTCCCTAAATCGCTTCACCATCTATGGGTCGTGTTACACATTAACCATAAATATTTTGATGCCACGGTGTGTATAACTATAAAACTTTTAGCCAAAACGATTGCGAATAATCAACATATTAGTCATTTTAAAGCTTCCAAACGATTCCGTACTCCCGATTAGCATGCTAGCATAACGAAATGGCGTAATGAATTGAGGATACTCAGACGAGCCGTAGTTCCCTCATCTTACCGAAGGAATTCAGGAAATCGGCGATTTTCTTAATGCTGCTGGTGATTACTTCGATATATTCACGATTCGCCCAATCCTGGTGAATTTCTCTTTGCACTGGGTCTTCCTGTCCGGCCATTTCGAGCTGGTTAGCATTAGCCACTGACTCTGTGTCAGAGCAGATACGAGCGCCCCCTGCTGAATCGTCACAGTTCTTTACGTGGAGATAATGTAAATATGCTATAACAAAGGAGCTATCAAACGGTATTAAAGGGGCATTTTCTTAACAGACAAATGTAATAAATACATGCGTAGTGTAGATTAGTTGACGCAAATATCGTAAATTTACATCCCATTTCGTGCATAGATTGAGATAGCTGTAAATCGCTTAGGATAAGAGCAGAGGGCAGCACATATCCTGTCCATCCTCCAATGGCCTTAATGGATAAAATGTTAATGAATAAATTTAGTCAAATATATTATATTTTTTTAAAAAAAAATTGAACTAACATGAACACGTAAATTCAACAAGATCCTTGTTCAGTGACCCTGACGGCTGTTTTCAAGATCATCCAAATACATCAAGGAACGATACAAGTGATGGATTGCCCAAACGCATTATATTCTCCATGGTTAGACACACAGACCTTGAAAGATCTTGTTGCAAAACTACGACTGCAGTGGATCAGTGCAGATTAAAATCCTCAATGCTTTTCAGAACCAGTAAACAGTGTCTGACTGTTCCCACTTGTTGGGACACAATCCTGAAGTTCTTTAGTAATAAACTGCATGAAGATATTTTGTAATTAATGCATGCATATCACAGAATTCATAGACAAATGTTTTTCATTTTCAAATATTCATTAAGATTCTTTAGAAGACAATACAAGTGGGTCTATCATATCCAAATAATGTTTTATTAACCTGCAAGGAAAAATAACTATATCACTATTTGACTGATCCGGCATGAGCCATTTTTAATAAATAAAGTAAAAAAAATGTGTGATATCATTCTGATAAGGTCAATAAAACCTAAAATAAGCTGGTTATGACAATACTTTACTATGCGGTTATATTGCGGTTTCGTATGTCACTGTATTTCTTTTTGTCAAATCCAGTTACAATAAGTTACGGAATACATTTTTTAACTATAGAACTAAGCGAGGTAAAATGAATTCAAATCAACAGAGAAGAAAAAATGTGGAAGTAAAAACGTAGAAAGTTGTGATTTTGTCATTTGAATTGCTTCCGTTTATCCGTGTTGAAAAGTAAAATGAGAAACAATCAATACGTTTTGTGAAATGTTTATTTATAATTATAATGTTGGAAGAAAAAAGCTGATCTCTACAGGTCATGGAAACAGTACCACTCTTAAAATAAACATTTACAAATACATCAGAAACATCCCTCAGAAAGATTTTAGGAAGTATCTTCATTAAGTAAACAGTTTAAAAACAGTTGCACTCTAGCCATGTCTGCACAGTCGGCCTAAATCAAACAACAATCTTATCTCAGAGGCTGTGGTTACATGCAATAGGCGTTGGCTTGCCTATTAGGTTCTATCTCACGTATCCACAACACTAGGTGGTTGATGTTTTACTTCATCTTCTTGAGGAGTTGTTTGATGTCTCCTTCGATGTCGATGGTGAGAAATCTTCTGCTGTAGCGCTTGAACGGCTCTCCATCTGGACCAATGAGGAACTTCTCAAAGTTCCAGGAGATGTCGTTCCTGTTCACAGGACTCCAGATGATGAATTTGGGATCGTTCATCAGGGACAAGGAGTCATCGCTGGGTTGAGGCAGCACCTCCTTGAGGAACGTGAACAGAGGATGTGCATTCTGGCCGTTTACTTCCAGCTTCTCCAGAAGTTGGAATTTGGGCTCGAAGCCATTTCCAGGACGGACGTGTTTCAGAGAAAGGAGGATTTCCTCAATCTTGCAATTCTCCTGCAAAACAATACAAATAAAACCATTGCCATCAAAACGAACTAAGCATTTTTAATTGCAATATAGACTTAAGCACCACAACATTTCTCTTTCATAGAAATCTTAAATTGTGATGTTAAAGTGTACTAATAATTGTGAAATATTTGATCAGACAAGTCTAAACTAGTTGTGCAATTAGTTCTGAAATACCATGCCGCACACGAGAGTTTATTAGGTAATGCTATCACAACAATTTGATTTATGTACATGATATATGTACAAGGTGTAGAAAGTGTTCCGGGAATGTCCCACCGAGAGGAGACCCCGGGGAAGACCTAGGACTCCCTGGAGGGACTATGTCTCCCGGCTGGCCTGGGAACGCCTCGGTGTCCCCCCGGAAGAGCTGGAGGAAGTGTCTAGGGAAAGGGAAGTCTGGGCATACCTGCTTAGACTGCTGTCCCCGCGACCCGGCCCCGGATAAGCGGAAGAAAATTGATGGTGGGATGGATGGATATATGAAACTATCCATTCCCCTAGATCAGTGGTTCTCAAACTTTTTTTGCTTAAGGACCCCTTTTGATGATTTTTTCAATCCAACTACCCCTTGACCAGTCCATAACATTTTACATTAAAATACAGTGAAATGAGAGTCAGAAAGTTATTATATCTGATGCCCCCACGCAGGTTTATTGCTTATAAACATTTATGTATGTAGCTTTACGCAACTGTATAAATCTCTTAAGTATTACGCACAGTTAAAGGTAAATCATTGTTTTTCAGAACAGGAAAATACTTTTTTTTAACATTAAACCGCAAACTCTCCTAACTTGCATTATTTCGCACCCAGGCAATGCTCCTGATTCCGGGACGGGTCTCAAAAATTAACTCTTATTAATTGAAATGCCTTTACAAATGTATTAATTAATTTTTATGCATATTTGTGTAGTCCTAATTTCATATAGCAATACTATTATCTTAATTTATTGTTTTATTGATTTTCATAATTTATTCCTAAATTTCAGTTTCTCTCACGTACCCCTTTGCAGTACCCCTGGGGGTACCCGTACACCCCTTTAAGGAACCACTGCCCTAGATTGAACAATAAGATAAATTTTCTATCAAGTTAAAAGTTAAGAAACACAAAGGTCTCACCTGATGTCCGAACTGGTTGCAGGGAGCTCCCAGAATCACGAGCCCTTGCTGCGCGTAGCGGCTGTGCAGCTCGTTCATCTGAGTGTAATCCCTGACTGTTGTGCCTCAAAGCGAAGCTACATTTTCAATAAGCACAACTTTTCCCTTCAGAGCGGCAAAATTCAGCACCTCCCCGGACAAAAGTTTAGCGGACAGATCGTAGAACTTCTTGACGGTACCTGCCATGCTCACTCACGCGCAGCACGCCGTTTGTAAAGTAGCTCGACGGGCCTTATAAGAAACAACGTGACCCTTGATGCGCAGGGGAGGTGCATAATATGAAATTATGAATCAAGGAAGTGCATGTAGTAGTGGGAGGGCACAGGTCTGAAGCCGCAGATATATGTGCATTTACCTTAGGTTATTTATTGCTTCTTTTTGTTCTCTGGACATTATTTCGAGATCATGTTTTATATGGTAAAATAAGCATAGTATTTTAAAATTTTGGATGTTGCGTTGACAACTTGATGTTTAATAATAAACATATAAACACTGCCACCTTTCGACAATTGGAGGTATTGAATGTTGACCCCAGTCTTTTTGACTTAATGTATTTTTCTACAGATCAAAGTGTAATGTAAAACAACTAAAAAGCTTATAAAACGATGCATGCGTGTGTAATATAAAGTTCTACGTGTTACTGACGTCTGTGCTGTTATGCGCCTCTCGTGCGCAGCTTTAATCTTTTAAATCACGTTTCATCTAAAACCAGACTGAACCAAATAAAAGCCCCTCCTCAAAGGAACGTTCGTCAATGAAACCGAAAATATATTTGTAGTTAACATTGAACGATATCGCAGACGTGACTGAAACATATTTAAAAAGCTCCCCGTTAATATTTCAGTTAACTGAGAACCTGTCCCTACCAGCAGCAAATGGTGCGGTCCAGGAAGCTCGAGCGCAACATGTTCTGTGTTTAGGGAAATGAATCTGCGGCTGTGAAGTTCCGCGCAGCATCTTCAGCCTGAAAGTTGTGATTTGGTCAGAAATCCGCTGTTCTGCTTTTATTTGACATTTAACTCATGCAATCGATCATCACCGCTTTTATAACCCGTATGATCTGCTGAATGAATGAACCGAGGAAGACCGTTATTTTGGACAAAAGCAGCTCTCGGTCAATATTTCGCGCTTTGTTAAAGCTGCTGACATGTGGAAATGGGAGATATTGAGTGTTATTGGTATCTTAGGTCTGGCGCTTTTTCTCATAGCAGTGTGTTATATTTTATACTCGGGACTGACCACTGAAATTAACATTAAGACTGGTTTGCCCCCAGTCAGGGGCATCACTATAGCTTATAAATATAAAGTGGGACTTTATAAGGACTGTGGATCAGTGTTTAAAGAGAGCTCCAGTATTGGGCCTAATACGTCATGCATTGGGATCTTCTATGATGATCCAAAGAAGGTGAGATAACCTTTTGGATTCTAAATGTGACCCTTGATGACAGTGAGGAACTTTGACCCTTATGTATCACACACTTCTATTATTTCTGTAGAATGCATTAGAAATCAGTAGATCATAGCATTTCTTTTATTTTTGTATGGATAAATGATGAAGACTTTGATATTGCACGAATGGACTATTTAAGTATACTTTTTATGGTAAACATTACTGTCTTTCATGTGGGTTGGTGTACTCAATGGTTTTTTTGTGACATTTTAAATGAATGCACATACTCATGAATTGTATATGTGTGATTCAATGTACTGTGCCTTTGGACAGAAGCATCTGTAGGTGTAGTGAGAGTGTGTGTTAGCCCAGTGATGGATCGGCTGGGGCCGTCTCAGCACTCTTTTCCTTTTGACCTCACATATGGTAAGCGGTGTAGAAAATCGGTGGCTGGATATTAATAGCTACTTGAGTTGTTGGTTTAGGGCAATCTGTATACTCAGTTAGTATGCAGAACTCAAGTCCGCTTTGCATTACATATGCATTAAACTTTAATTCCCTCATGTAGGTTAAGTGCTTTAATTAGAATAGAAAAAAATCATTGCATTTAAATTTGCTGTTTAGTTTGTTTGTTTGACTTGCCATGTAACCTGTAATGTTTTCTAAGTAGTTCAATCACTAGCAAAAGTTTCACATGAAGGCTTTTAATAAGAGATTTAAATGCATACTTCGGATGAACAAAAGAAGATGCAGCCTTCCTTTGAAAGGTTTCCATATCCTACAAATTGTGTTTTGGGGTATATAGTATGGTGTTTGTGATTCTCCTCCGCCACTAGATGGAGGTGGTGATTCAGTGTTTATAGTGTACTGTAGTTGTCATTGTGTGTGTGAAATGTGTTTGTATGTTCTGATATTTCGAGATAATTAGTTTATCTGTTTTTGTGTGCCTCTTATCGGACTTAATTTAATTTCACCGTATGTAATCATGATAAATGGTGTTAAATTTTCTCATTTGGACGCCGTATACATATTTTACATATTCTTTATTGCAGAATGCAGCTCACAGTGTTTTACTGAAAGCCAGATGAGTAATCATGGCTGTTAAATTATAAAAATCTTTTTGACTGATTATGTTCAGATATTATGATTATGTTTGTGGCAAAAGTGTTTTCTCTAAAGAGTCTCAGAAAATGCACATAAAATGGTTAAAGGTAAATAAGATCAGCTGCCGAGATGAAGCATAATAAGCCAAGTATAACGCCACAAAAATAATACTGTTGCAATGCTGACCAGTCAGATTAGATCACAAGAGATTAGTTCATTTTTAGTGTGAGTGGGTTGTTTTTTTATTTTTGGGTGACCTGTTACCGGTGAGGTGACTTTTCTGATATTGATTGCTAGTTTGCTCATCCATGTATGGTACCATTGGGCACGGATGTAGAAGTTCCTAGACCTGGGTAAAAATTCTTTGTGTGGAGAAAATGTGGATCGAATGAGGCAGGCTGGTGCGTAGGGTTTAAATCTAGTGAACCTGGTTTCTGTTATTTTTGCATGATCCTGTGCAGAAGTGAACTAGATTCTAAAAAGCCATCATCAAAGTGTACTGTAGAAAAGGTTAAATGTACCACGTAGTTACTTTGTCTGACCTTTAGGCACTTTCAGCGAATGTAAATGAACTTGTTTGACAATTTCGATTCTATTTTATCTGACCGTTGGTGGATCCAGTTGCCCTTTGGGTGGAAATAATTAAAATAGTTTAATTCTTGCAAAGTGTTTAATCTAGGATTCGAATGTGTTGCTTTACTCAAACAAGTAAGGATTAATCCAATAGGCTTTTTGCAACTCCGCCCCTATTTGGCTTGTAAAATAAAACAAACTTTGATTGAACGCTTTACAGGTCTTTCGAAGGTCCAGCAAAACCTTAATGGAGTGGAGACAGAAAGCAACTGAAAGGGATCCAAAAATAACCATGATTTCTGTGACAGTAAGGACAGAGTCCCACCATTCTTATTAAAGGTGCAGATTTTGATTTATAGCGGCCACTAGCATTGTTATATAGATTTGCAACAAATCGCTCAGTCCAAACATAACGGTGGCTACCATATTTCAAATACATGTCATTCTTATCTTGGAAGGGAGGAGATCATGCGGGCATTAGAAAGACTGTAGAAAGCGCGAAGGTTCATTTATATCTTAAAATATTCCCTCTAAACCGCGTGGGAGTGGGAGAGTTCTTTGTCCGTTTAGGGCTGCTGTACAAAACATGGCGGCGAATTCAATGTATGTAGGCCCGCTCTGTATGTAGATATAAACAGATTATTCTAAGGTATTAGAAACATAACGGTTCATTATGTAAGGTCTTTATACACCTCTGAAGAAATAGTTTTGTATATTTTATTGCATTTCTGTCAATAGATCCTCCTAAAAACCCAGTACTTTTCCTTTAACGATCCCCTTCGGGGATACATCACCCAAAAAAGAAAATTCAGTCATCATCTGATGAACACAGAGAAAGATATTTGGAAGAATACTTGCCCCCCCATTGACTCCCGCACTTATTACAGGGACAATCCCCCTTGAGCAACATGGAGTAAAGTGTCTTGCTCAAGGACACACTGGTGGTGGCTGCTGGGATCGAACCAGCAACCTTTTGATTTACCAGTTCAGTGGTTTAACCCACTAGACAGCCATCTCCGTCGTGAAGAACATCATGAAGAATGTAGGACACAAAACAGTTCTGGGGCACTTTTGGCTACCATTGTATTTCTTCCTACTATGGTAGCGAATAGGGGACAAAAACTGTCTGGTTATAAGAATTCTCCCAAATGTCTTTCCCTGTGTTCATCAGAACAAAGAAATGTATATAGATATGGAACAACTTATGACTGAATTTTCATTTTTGGGTGAAGTATCCCTTTATCCTCCTTCACATATCTCTATAGGACTAGAGACTGGCTAGGACCTTTAATGTGCTTCTCCTTAAGCCACTCTTTGGTTGTCATGGCAATATGTTTTGGGTCTTTGTCATGTTAAAGGCACATCCACGACCCATCTTCAGTGATCTAGTAAAGGGGAGGAGGTTCTCGTCCAAGATTTTACGGTACATGGGCCCGTGCCTCAGCCCATTAACGCGGTGAAGTCATCCTGTACCTGTAGTAGAGAAAAAGCCCTAAAGCATAATGTTTCCAACACTGTGCTTCTGTGTAGGGATGGTGTTCTTGGGGTCATAGTCAACATTTCTCTCCCTCCAGTCAATTTTGGTCTCCGAGCGCTTTCTCCAAAGCTTTTACTGCATCATTTTGATGTTCATTGTCAAACTTCAGAGGAGCTAGGCGCACCGTCTTGGGCTGGAGGAATTTGCGGGATGCTTCAGGATTTCAATACTATTGTGGCATAGCGTGTTACAAATGGTTTGCTTGCTTACTGTGGTCCCAACTGTCTTGAAATCATTGACAGGCTTCTTCCGTGTAGTTCTGGGCTGATCTTTAACCTTTCTCATGATCATCTAACCCCATTGGGGAAATCTTGCAGGGAGCTTCAGACCGAGGGCAATTGAAAGTTATTTTGTATTTCTTCCTTTTCCAAATAACCGCACCAACAGTTGTCTCCTCACCAAGCTTCTGTCCGTAGCCTATTCAAGGTGCGGCAGGTCTACAATCTTGTCCCTGACATCCTTTGAAACCTATTTGGTCTTGACTATGGTGGTGGAGAGGTTGTAATGGAAGATACAGATTCTGTTGGAAGGCTTCTTTTATATACATAACAAGCTGTTTTAAGAGTGCTTTCTTAAAGTGACAGGACTAATCTGTGGTACATATAGGCACAAATTTCAGTCAGTGAAATAAGTATTTGATCCCTTACTACCAACAAGAATTCTGGCTCCACAGATTGGATTTGTGCCTATATGTACCACAGATTAGTCCTGTCACTTTAAGAAAGCACTCTTAAAACAGCTTGTTATGTATATAAAAGAAGCCTTCCAACAGAATCTGTATCTTCCATCCTGTACCTGTAGTAGAGAAAAAGCCCTAAAGCATAATGTTTCCAACACTGTGCTTCTGTGTAGGGATGGTGTTCTTGGGGTCATAGTCAACATTTCTCTCCCTCCAGTCAATTTTGGTCTCCGAGCGCTTTCTCCAAAGCTTTTACTGCATCATTTTGATGTTCATTGTCAAACTTCAGAGGAGCTAGGTGCGCCGTCTTGGGCTGGAGGAATTTGCGGGTGCTTCAGGATTTCAATGCTATTGTGGCATAGCGTGTTACAAATGGTTTGCTTGCTTACTGTGGTCCCAACTGTCTTGAAATCATTGACAGGCTTCTTTCGTGTAGTTCTGGATTGATCTTTAACCTTTCTCATGATCATCTAACCCCATTGGGGAAATCTTGCAGGGAGCTTCAGACCTCCCTGCAAGACCTCCTCCAGCCCAAGACGGCGCGCCTAGCTCCTCTGAAGTTTGACAATGAACATCAAAATGATGCAGTAAAAGCTTTGGAGAAAGCGCTCGGAGACCAAAATTGACTGGAGGGAGAGAAATGTTGACTATGACCCCAAGAACACCATCCCTACACAGAAGCACAGTGTTGGAAACATTATGCTTTAGGGCTTTTTCTCTACTACAGGTACAGGATGACTTCACCGCGTTAATGGGCTGAGGCACGGGCCCATGTACCGTAAAATCTTGGACGAGAACCTCCTCCCCTTTACTAGATCACTGAAGATGGGTCGTGGATGTGCCTTTAACATGACAAAGACCCAAAACATATTGCCATGACAACCAAAGAGTGGCTTAAGGAGAAGCACATTAAAGGTCCTAGCCAGTCTCTAGTCCTATAGAAATATGTGAAGGAGGATAAAGGGATACTTCACCCAAAAATGAAAATTCAGTCATAAGTTGTTCCATATCTATATACATTTCTTTGTTCTGATGAACACAGGGAAAGACATTTGGGAGAATTCTTATAACCAGACAGTTTTTGTCCCCTATTCGCTACCATAGTAGGAAGAAATACAATGGTAGCCAAAAGTGCCCCAGAACTGTTTTGTCTCCTACATTCTTCATGATGTTCTTCACGACGGAGATGGTGGTCTAGTGGGTTAAACCACTGAACTGGTAAATCAAAAGGTTGCTGGTTCGATCCCAGCAGCCACCACCAGTGTGTCCTTGAGCAAGACACTTTACTCCATGTTGCTCCAGGGGGATTGTCCCTGTAATAAGTGCGGGAGTCAATGGGGGGGCAAGTATTCTTCCAAATATCTTTCTCTGTGTTCATCAGATGATGACTGAATTTTCTTTTTTGGGTGATGTATCCCCGAAGGGGATTGTTAAAGGAAAAGTACTGGGTTTTTAGGAGGATCTATTGACAGAAATGCAATAAAATACACAAAACTATTTCTTCAGAGGTGTATAAAGACCAAATATGAAACAAAGACTTTAAGTATGAAAAAAGAGACCAAACTTCTTACGACACATTATCACCAGTCTTTGCAGCCAATTCTAGGCTTCACTACATTTGCCACGGTATCCGCTGTGCTATTTATTCCCCCTTTTGATGCTTTTAAAAGACCGACAAGCTAAATAAAGAAAAGAGTCAACCCAAAATCTCTCAGTCACTTTAGTCACTGGAATGTCTTTCATTGGCTGTCACAGCATCCAACATGTGCCGAAGTCTCCCCTGTTCTTCTTATCCATAGCAACCATCCTAAGACCCATGGGCTTCCACTTCCACCTCATTGTTTGGGCTGATGAGGGGAAGTTCCCAAAAGCTTAAAGCGAACGAGGACTACAGCGTCAGTCAGTGAAGAAACGAGGGACCAGTCTGACCGTGCCAATCCCTTTGATAAAATATTTCATCCCCGGATCATTATTTGTCAATCCTGTTCATGCTTTTTCTTTTACCTTCTAGGAGGAGCCTTTGGGAGCTTCTGACCCGGGGCGTAGCGCCCCAGGCTGCTCGTAATGAGCCCTGACCATTATGCCAATTAGATGAACTGGATCAGGACTTGGCCATGGCTATATGCAAAGAAGCTTTGGACATTTGCTAATTGGGAACTTGCGGCGAGAAAATATTCTGTCGGTTACAATGAGCCTTTGACAGCAAGGACGGGCTGTCCCTCAAAGCTGTCCTGTCTGGTGGGAAGTACACGTTTACACTATGGAAGCATGAGTTCCTCATCTTAAAGGTAGCAATGTCTTCTAAAACCAAGAGACCTTGAGAAGAGTTTGAGAAAAGAAATAAAGTGAGGGATATATGATTTGATCCCCTGCTGATTTTGTAAATTTGCCTACTTGCAAAGAAATGAAAGGTCTATCATTTTTATGGTAGCTTTATTTTAACTGATAGAAACCGGATATCAACCAAAAAAATCAGGGGAAAAATGATATAAAGGTTTTAAATTGATTTGGATTTCAGTCAGTGAAATAAGTATTTGATCCCTTACTACCAACAAGAATTCTGGCTCCACAGACAGGCCTGGTTTTAACTTATTTAACTTCTTTGCTAATTGTGTGTTTAATCTGTGTTCAAAAAACGTTTTGGAGCAGGATTTCAATCGGCTCTGTCACCGTCACAATTATTAGTATTTCCACAGCGTCCCAGCTGTCTGAAGAGGGAGGAAACATGAAAAGGCGGTACGCTGTGAAGATGCAGACAGCGTCTGTGACGGCTCGCGTCTGAACTGATGAATAAATGAGTCTGACGTGGAAGGTGTTCAGGAGTGGATTTCCCCGGAGGTCCGTCGCAACATCTCAACCCCAATGACATTTCACAAATATGTCTGAAATGGGTTTGACTACAGCTCGACAAGTATAAATGACAAAGCTAATATGGAGCTCATGTGGTGACAGTAACACGTGCATCTGTCTCTCTGTTTATTCAGTGTTGAATTATCTCCTCCAGACTCATTTGAAGATCTTTTCTGGTTATAGTCGGTCATGTTAACACGTTTGTCTTCACACATTCACTTGTGTGAATACCAATTACTCTTTTGTTACTATAGTTGAAGTGCTGCAGTTGACAGAATGTGGTCAGTGGAAACGTCTTGGCGGCAAGGTTCGAACAAGGCAAACACTTCTCACTTTCTTCAGAAAACAAAAAAAATGGGTTTGTATCGGGGAAGATTTAGTCACAGGCCGTCAAAGCGTCTGAGCTTAGTTGACAAGGCATTCTGTTAAAACACATTCCCACAAATAATACCTGCTGGAAACACACCAGGACACAAGACATCCCGCAGGCCCGAGCACCAGCTGTATGGACATTTTTTAAGTAACTCCAAGAAATATGTTCCACTACTTTGTGAGATGCTAAAGTAAAAAATGTGGCACAGTACCTCACCCCGAACGTATGCGAGACGTATGCGAGATCTACAGTTTAACCTCCCTTCTTCTTTCCTCACTGAGATTTCTCACGACCTGCTGTGCAATCTATCCCAGGCGTGCTCAGCGGGAAGCAGAGAGTGACCCAGAACACTGAGATGAATGAACACTTTCATCCAATTTAAAGGATGGATGTTGTTGAAACTTTTGCAGCCTCTTTCCCAAACAGGCCTTCATCTGTCACGGTTCAGTCCTAGCCCCTCTCTCGCTGGGACCTGAACCCAGAACCGAGATGGTGTCTTACAATCCGTCTCATATTTCCCAGGTGCCCTCATTTGCAAGCAGGTATTCCATCGGCATGTAATCGTAAGAAGTGCACATTAAAGTGACAGTTGGACGTCCGTCCGCACCTCTTAAAGCTGCCAGACGGGTGGCAAATAAACACAGGCTTATCAAAGCACAACGCCACCTGTTCGTAGCACACCGTCTCATCCTGTTTTTTTTACTTATTTCATGTGCTGCTTTGTTTATTCTCATTAAGTTCGTCTTTTCTGTGTGACTGACTAAATTGTCGACGGTCCCTCTTGTCTTTGAACATCGAGCTCCTGCTCATTTGTTGTCTATGATAAGCGCCACGAGAGGTGCGCAACAATATTTGGTGATTACCGCAGGCAGCTGATGGGTTTTAGTGGAGTCGGGGGGAGGTTTTTGTTGTGCACGGGCTTTATTATTTTGGAAATGAATATCAGCGGTGAATTCAACGTTTTTTGGAAGACATCTAATGGATAGATTTATGCTTGTTTTAAAGCCACACTATTAAACTTTTGCTCACGGCTCTCCCGTGTGGTTGATAAGCGCAATTTTCTGTTACCTATGTCGTAAATAATGTCACTGTATAGCTTCCCCTGGTCAGTACAATACACATGAATTTGTTGACTACACTGATGAAGCCCGGCGAATGCAGAAATGTCGTTTGGAAACTTTTTGACACTCTTTTCCGGCGCCAGCGGATGGGCGGGGCTGTGTTTGTATCGACCCCAGCTCAGAACTTACAGTGTGGTGGTTGTAGCCGCTATGAGGCTGTTCAGATATCAGTGCGAGTAGAATTCGTCCAGTTAAGAGTTGTTCTACCACTGAAATAATTTTAGAGACGTTATTTTATGGTGGAAAAAACTACATAGTGTTGCTTTAATAGGCAACTCTGCAATCTGTGCATTATTGTATGTTCTGTGTGTTGTAGGTTCCACGACCGAAGTGTCGCTACACGGTGGGCAGCATTTTGAGCGAAGGTGATGAGAGACCCAATGAGGAACAGAAGGAACTGTATAAGAAGCACGGCTTCCGGGTTTTCTCTTTCCCAGAGGTCACGCATGTTGTCACAGCTTGCTTCCCTCACCGAACGCCACTCTCTATTTTCCTGGGTGTGCAGAGGGTCTATCCGCAACTCAAGTCCTACATCAGGGTAAGATTTTTACCAAAAACTTATTCTGTAGCTCCAGGCAAATGTTAAAGCTGATGTCACATCCAAATCTACAAACCATGTTTCCATCCCTATTTCAAATTAAATGTACATCTTCTGGGACAAAGAAAGTGTGAAAATGAAAGTTGGAATCTATATGGCTGTATTTTGTTGTTGAATAAGCAGCCGTGGAAAAAATAAAGAGACCACAAAATTATTTTCAGTTTTTCTTAAAGTACTACTATTAATACGTATGCATTTAGGTAAACTTTTTATTTTTGTTTCATTCTCTGAACTTCCAGCAATATTTCTCCCAAATTTCAAATAAATGTATTTTTTCTATTTGCATTCGTTTGCAGAAAATGAAAACTAGAGAAACAGATCAAAAGTTGGTTATATTACAGTAATATTTGTACAAAAGTAAAAAAAAAATGATGTGATAACTTTGATCACAGTTTTCATGCAATTTGTCATGCTATCAGTCTTTTACATTGCTGTTGGATGTCTTTATGTCACTCCTGAGGTTTGATTTTGTTGAAATTTAACAGACACTCGACTGGAATGGCCACAACACATCTAGAAATGATTAAATGAAAATTTGGAATGGTCTTAATTTTTTCTGCAGCTGTATATATATTTAGAGCCCCTACCCTTACAAAAATGAACTATGGTTTACTTAGAGATACCATAATTATTACTTTTTGAAGTGAAATTGTGGTACAAAAAAAAACTAGCCTTGGTCTCATCTCGTCACAGTAAACCATTGTGTAACCATTCTGTTTGTAGTAAAACATGGTTCCTACACTTTAACTATAGTAAAACCATAGTTACTTTCACTATGCCTAGACAAAACGGTTAGATTGAAGCACATTTGGTTGCGAAACAAAAATCAACATTCAACAGGCTTTAGAAAGACAAGAGAAGGTGAATCATTGGATCTTAATGTAGACACGTGACTTGTTTTATTAGTGTATAGGAACTTATATCTTAAGTGCGTTTCTAAGAGTGTTTTCTTAAATCATTTTTATGTAATAAGCATAAAAATATGTGTGAACGGAAACTTAGCTACAGTTGGTTCATCAGAGTGTTGCGAAGATGAATCGTGCAAGTTGTCCCAATGTTGTAATAAATTCTGACACCGTACCTCCGTTTTCTTCAGCGTGAGTGGTGCACTGTAGCGTGAAGCCTGTTGAAAAACCAATGCCTGGTCTGTCAGTGTTTCTGGCGGGATACAGACAGTAATTATTAAGCAGAAGATTTAATCATAGCAATTAAGAAAAAGAGAGAGAAGGAGAGCAGAACAGGAGGGCAAAGAAATCAACATGGGAAATGATTCACCCCCCAAAAAATCTGCCTTCTTTTTTACCTTCATGTCCATCAAAACTTGAACATTACATACTCATTCTTCTGTGGATCACAAAAGAAGATATTTCGAGTGATTCTTTGTCCATACAGTGCTGGTCAATGTGGACGGATGTTGTTTGGTTTCCAACATTCTTCGAAATATCTTATTTTGTGTTCTAGTGAAGAAAGAAACTCATTGGCTTCAATGTAAATTTATAGGATTTTTCTCCTCAAGTCACAAGCTTTGAGGTAGCACCCAAGACTGAGTTTTGTGTCAAATTTTAATACTTCAATAAGGTCTAACTAACAACCAAACCAGATGTTTTTCCTCAAGAAACATTGCCACGATATCTTTAGATTTCAAAGATGAAATCAGTTTTATACGTGAGCTCCCAGATGTCTCAGAATGAAAAACAGTTTTTTATATATATATATATATTGCTATACGTTTAGCTTTTTTAGCTTTAAAGATGAATAAAAGTCACAGAGTCACGTCAGGAGTTTTTTGACATGGCTAAAATTAATATTATCGTTTGTTTTAGATGTTATGCGATGTTTATATGATTTAAGGTTTCCACATACCGGTCATGTTAGTTTCTCCACTTTGCCCCGCCTCTCTGAAATGCACAGATTTTTAACAAAGCTCATCGCTCTGAAAAGCGAGGCGTGCCTTGATTGGCCAGCTAACCTGTGCCTGAGCCATAGAGAGAGAGAGTTCTGCAAACGGAAGTCCAAAACGTTGGGGGAGTCATTTGATTCATGGAGCCTTCAGATAGATCGAGGAAGTTATGTGTTGTCTTTAAATGCTTTATTTATTTATTTCATTTTTTATTCTTTAAATGGCGCTCGTCTTTAAATGGGTAAGAGGTTTACCTCAGTTGGTCTCATTTGTCGCAGCTCCATGCTTGACTTGTTACTTCCGGGATCTGTTGAGTGCCTCCATGAAACGTTCCATTGGAGTCGACGAAATTGACGCAACTCTCTCTTTCCATGGCTCTGACCAATGTGTAGTGATTGTTCGAATTCTGCAAGCGTGTGACGGAAATGTAACGGCTCTTACCATATTTGGAACATCATGTTACAAAGCAATTGTACTGACAGGTCACCCACCTTACTTGCTTATACATTTGGGCGATCTTAGTCAAATCATACCACAAAGTGATGTATTTTCTGGGGGTGTGGTAACGTTTCAGGCAGGTCTGGGTGAGCATTCGCTTTAGATAAAATGCATGTTTTGTTCCGACATTTTAAATTTTTGCAATTTTACGTGTCTTATACAGACAAGGGCAATTTATAACACACAAAAGACAAAGAAAACCTGTGTTCACGCCATATGGCCTCCTTTAATCAAACCACACAAACAGCCACAACAAAGTCTCCAACCGCACTCTCTGTAATTGAGATCCATAAATCCATTGTTTACATTACATAACAGTTCCTATACGAGCATCCACAGCATTTGCATCTAATCACCAGAGACCTGTAGAAATCGGCCCTAATCAACACTCAGGAGTCTGCCAAACGCCGAGCACTTATTTTAGCACCTACACTCGTTCCGCTGTTTGGATTCTTCATAGTCTGCGTTTTCAATGTCACTCTTAAATATAACTTTTAAGAGCAGAATTTCATTTTAAACAGTCGCCTTTGTACTTCACAATGAAAGGCTAATATTCTACATCATGAATAATCCATGGCGCCGGCCGTCCTTCTGTAACTTGTGTGGGCTGCAGATGATTGAACTCTGCGTACAGCTCGAATGAGTAATTCCAAGGCAGTTGGTGATGTGAGACGAAAGCCTGGTCCCCAGTGTTCTGTTCAAGCCCCTCTGGTTCTGTGGGCAGATTGTACAGAGAAGATACTAATTCTGACGAGGACAGGAATCCCTATGGCAACCGGACCCGTTTCCATGTGTTTTTAATGTGACTGTAGGATATGACTGTCCGTGCATGGCCATTCCAGTCCAGTTTCTGATCAATTTGAAAAAAATGAGGATCAGGAGCACAGCAATGTGAAAGACTGACAGCATATGACAAGACACTGTAAAAAAAATAAAGCTAACCACATAGAAATTATATATTTGTAGCTTTTCCTAAATACATGTACAAATATTGCTTAAAATTTAACCTGAACTTGTTTTCTTTTCAATATTTGATGTCTGAAAAAACAGGGCGTCTTTTCTGATATTTTGACCTGTTTCTTCATTTCCTTAAGTAAATGCAAATAGAAATATTTGTATTTGAAATATGTGAGATATATTGTTGAAGTGGCCCTGCAACGATGTGTCATGCACTCTGACTTCTATACACTGTTAAACGTGCTGTCCTCTCATTCTTAACATGGTCAACTTGTCAAAAAATAAGACGCGGGTATTAAGTAGTAGTTCTGTGCTCGATGCACTCCCCCAGTGATCGCACAGGTTCGAAAAGTTTTTTCGAACATGTAAACTGTTTCACAACAACTTTTCTTAGTCCCTTATTGGACAATTCTCCCGGAAAAGCACGTGGCACGGCCACAGGAGAGCAGGAGAAGGATCGCTAAAAGATGCCGGACATGAACCGCATGCAGTGAGTGAAACTGATGTCTTTGTTTTTTTGACAATGGGTGCGGGAACTAACGTGCTTTAGTTCAGCCTACCCCTCCCCCCTGCACTCGCCATATATTTTCGAAAACAATCGTAAAGCTGTATCTATCTTTTATAAATGTGATCAAACTAAATACGCTTCGAAGATACGAAGTTTGCAATACTTCCCTATAGTTACTCAAGATTAATATGAGATTGACAGAAACCCCATGTGTTATGCCCGCTTTAAAGTTCACAGAATGAAACAAAAAACGAATACCTATAAATAGTACATTTTGAAGTGGTCTATTAATTTTTAACCGGCTATATTTCATCATTCGCAACCCTACCTACATATAGAAGTAGTACATAGTAACAAATAGCACATTTTTCTTTAGATGATGTAAAAATCTACTTCCTAATCGTTATCCAAACTCGTCCCACAGGTGTAACCAGCCTCAGATTAAGGCTAAAATACACTACAAGACTTTTGATCAGATTTTCAGTCTACACTTGTTGCAGAAAGTCTGTGCCAGTCTGCAGATTTGTCCAGTTAGTGTGTTTCTATCTGAAACTTTCAAAAAGTCTACAAGTGTATGATGTCCAGTTTAAAAAAAATCTGTTCAGATTTTTTTAATTTTGTGGTGTATTCCAGCCGTTAGTTTTTTTAATGTCAGTTGGATCTCATAATGTCAGTTGACTTCAGGCAACATATAACTGACCTTTTCTCATATGCTGCCCTCTGGGAAACATCACACCTGTCAGACCTCCGGACAGCATAGATAGTGCGCACAGACACGCACCACCTCAGTGGTTCTTATCTCAGTCAGGAATACTGAGAGAAGTCAGATCATGACTGAATGAATGAGATCAATATTGGGTCAGTGTTAGTCGTCCGTTTTCTTTTACCCTGATACACAGCTGATGTTTTGGGCCTGTTTTCGTGCTCCCCGCTGGTCAGTATTGATCTGGAAGCCGCAGTTTATCTGTGCAAAGATAACGCTTTGCTCATTACTTCTTGGTGGTTCCTTTAACTTCGATCTTGGTGCAGTTTGATTTCTTAGTAGCCTATTTGGTATGTCTCACTTTAATGACAGCACGCACGGTGTAAGATTGTGCGAAACCTAATGGTCCGTCTTATCTCTGGATGATTTGAAATGATCTTGTGCGCTTTAATGGAAACAAGGAAATCTGACCTTTTTTAAATGAGTTTACATGGTCAGAGTTACAAATGTACGTTTCATAAGTGACCTAAAGATGCACTTGAGATGCCAGTTCAGAATCTTACATGTGTTTTGTATGCTGTGATGATGTTTAGGTTAAAAGCTGAACATTTAGAGTAAAAGTTGAACATTTACCATAATGATTATACAATTGCTTTTAAACTGAACATTTTTATTTAGTCATTTAGCTGACACTTTATCCAAAGCGACTTACAAAGAGTGTACTGTTTTCTGGAGGAGGAGTCACCTACATTTTTCGTGCTTGTGACGCCCATGAATATTCACAACGAGTTGTTATAGAAACAATTCATTAAAGTATTGTTTGTGTCGTCTTTGTCCCCACAACCTTTCAAAATAAAGTTACGCCACTGATATGGAATATATACATATTCTAGATTAAATATTTTTTTTTCTTGAAGAAGAAGCATTATGGAGATTTAAGCGGCATCTAGTGGTGAGGTTGCGAAATACAACAATCGGTTCAATCCACCTCTCCCCCCTTTTGAAGCACAATGGTGGCTGTTACAGGACAAAAACGTTTTCGCTTCTTTGCCAAACAAGATAACGTATTTACTGAATGCGCTCTGTAAAGCAGTTTGTCCGTTTAAGGCTACTGTAGAAACAACGTGACAAATTCCATGTAAGGGGACCTGCAGTTTTTAGATAGAAATAGTCCATTCTAAGGTTATTAAAACATAACACTTCATTATGTAAGGTCTTTACACACCTGAGAAGACATTGTTGAATTTCTGTCAATAGATCCTCTGTAAATATCACACACAACACCTTTAAGTTGCAAATATGTTCCTCGATGTGGGTTTGATCCTAGGAAACAAACATCTTGAGTATTTAAATATAAATATTTGAAAAATGTGTTAATATATAAATAAATAGCTGTGAATATTTAGACTAAAGAACTTAAGAAATGCATGAATAATGCAGATATGTTAGTGTTTGAATGTCAAAGCAGGTGAATTTGCCAAAAAGAGGTCAAGCATCACTTTTTTGGAATGCTCTGAAATTGGAAGCTGATGCAAATGTAGTCATTTCTCTAAAGTAACTTTAGGAAAGCCTGTTTGGTGCATGATAGTTAGTGACCCATAAAAAGAGTTTCATTTAAATGTGACATGTTTATAGAACAAATTTAACTCCTCAAACACTTAGGAGGAAACATGGTGGAGGTAGCGTCATGCTGTGGGATGGCATTTCATTAGCAGGGACCTGGCATATATGAGCGAGTAGTCTAAAATACAGTGACATTTTGCTAGAGAACCTTTTTCAGACTGCTTGGGAGAAAGTTCATATTTTACTTGTGATGAATGATGGTTGTCAGTCAGAGCCATGCTGTCAGTATAATTGAAGAATGTGTGACACTATTTGGAAATTGCTGAGCACAGGTGCCCGAACAGGTGCCCGAGCTATCCGAGTAGCTTGGAGGGAATTTTCTAGGCAAAATGAGAAACAACGACTCCCGAACTGCTTTTGCAGCTTGTTTACGATCATCTGAGAAATTCATGAAGATTTAAAGCTGTCAGTGGTTCAGAAAGTGTTCGAATGGTACAACATACTAAAAATGTGCGTGGACTGAATAATTGCTCGACATATGTAATAATAATATAAAGAATTTTGCAAGACATAAATAACTCTGGTCCAGATGCACCGGTTTCAGTTTTTTAACACTACAAAAGTGTTAGAAGAAAATACAACCAACAGAGCATTTCCAAACGACTTAAAATGATGAATAAACCTTTTAAAACGTAATTTATGTTAAATACATAAAAAAGAACCAGAAAAACTGAAACCAGTAGTTCTTCACAAGTTTTTTCTTCTTGTAATTACAGGGTTCTGTAAAAATATTATGGAAACTTCTTTAATTGTACGAAAAAACAGGCCTTTACTGCATAGAGAAATTGGTGGCGACCGCCTCAGTCAAATGTCGTGCCGCTTCAGACTCTCGAAAAAATTATATCGCAAGAAATGTTGCATATATTTAACAGACTATCATATGTAACTGCAGTTGCTGCATTACGCCACAGAGAAGGCGCTGTTTCGTTATCTGCACACTGAGGCCCTAAAAAGAGTTAGAACAAGTGCTAGCTGTGTTTGACGGTTGCTTATTTTGCATCCAAGTAAATTTCATCTCTTGACATTTCTTAAATTTACATGACATATATCATTGTAATGTCTTTAGTTATGCAGTTGGATCGCTGAATCGGCGTATACTGTACACAGCGAATTCGCCAGTATGAACACACATTGCGATTATACTTAGAAGATTGTACTATTGCGTTCAGAACGACTCGACCACGAATGACTCATTTGAACCGATTCATAAACTATTGGACTTTTCAGTCACATGGAAATCATTGAATCATTTTAAGTGAACCAAAGAGAATGCAAGATGTGAATGAGCTTTGCTCATTTAGTAGGACTGGTTAATTCAGTTGGCTATTGTGGGCTTAAAAAAAATTGTTTGAAAAAGCTTTATTTGATTAAAAAAAGTCTGTTTGTCTGAATAAAAGTAATGTTTTATATAACTTAATAACTGTCATTTTTCACACGAATTCACACGAATTAGCCAGATCATAAAATAGTTGTTTTCCCTGTGAGATTGTGTTGATAACTTTGCCGTCAGAGTGTCTCGTTCCTGTTTGATATGGTGTTATAAAAACATGTATTCATTCAAACTACTCAAAATTCTCGATCGTATCCTTTCAACAGTCGCCTTTTGTTTTTTTGGAATATATTGCGCGATATCAGACAGTCTGTAAATCAGAATGTCAAATACACCGTTTGGAATTACGATGCACCTTCTTCTCTGCCTCTATCTCATCTCTCGATCGTACCGCGTTAAAATGAGACCACAATCAAACAAGCAAAGTGGCCATGAACTTCTTAGACCAGGAGAAATGCTCTGCCAAATGCCACAGTGACATTTTAGCTCAAAAGCCCCCGCTAAAGATTATCAGAGAAGAAGGACAACATGAACCAAACCTTCCTGCTGTTTGCTCATGAAAAGCTCCTGTTTTTTTATTGCCCCGCTGCAGGAGAAATGCATCTAGAAAGCGTATAATCAGTCTACACAATGCAAACATCACAAGGAAGTTTAATTAAGATCTGATTGGGTGTTTCAGTGCTGTGTCAAATCGACAAGAGATTGTCTGTGTCTCGGTTGCATGCTTTCTTAATGAGCTGTTTGGTATTTCAGGTGAAGGGGCGTCATATTAGTCGAGTGCGTGAGGCAATTCACACAAGCTACTGTCTAGACTGGCCGAACTTCATTTAAATAACTATTATTTGCAGACTTTAGCATTTTTTTCATTATGGTTTTATGGTTCAGGCCACTGCTTGGAGCAAGAGAGAGAACAATTTGCAGTTATTTACATTTACAAAGCGATTTACAATGCACTACTTCAAGTCTAGATTACAGTCAGCATGTTAAAGTTCTTAAAGCTATTATAGAGATATTTACCCAAAAATCATTTATTCATTATATGTTTTTTTCTGTGTAAAACACAAGAAGATATTTTAAGAAATGTTTTAGTGTTCTTGTCTTCATACGATGGAACTCATGGGGTCCAATGTTGTTTGGTTACCAACGTTCTTCAAAATATCTTCTTTTGTGTTCTTCAGAAGAATGAAAGTCATGCAGGTTTGAAATGACGTGAGAATGAGTAAATGATGAAAGAGTTTTCATTTTTCATGGTGCAATGACCCAAAGACTGTGCTATTCTTGAACTCCGTCTAATAATCAAAAGGATCTTTTCAACACAATGTGGCAATTTGGAATGAACTTTGTATAAATTAATACGATCTTATTCTTACTTTTTAGTACAATCTGCTTTCGCTCCTCGGTTTGGTTTAGGGGTTGAACTTTTGCGTTTTCTCCTCGGATCAGATTGGATCTTTTCTTCTTTTTTTTAAGTAAGTCAGTCTAATTTCAGCATCATATTAATGTAAATAATTTCTCAATAACAGTCTCAATAATTTACAGTACATAATAATGCAATACAACTTTTTTTAAATAGATTTGAAGTGATTCACGTGATGCTGTGAATGCCCTCTGCATCCATAGAGACTGACAGCACAGCTGTTGTGCTTGAGGGCATGTATGGTCCCCCTGCAGGCTTGGGTTTAGGTTCATTGCCGGTAAAGGGCACAGAAGGACACATGGTGGACCTGAAAGGTTGACTGGACCGCCGGTACGTCCGTGTGCCGTCTGTATTGACATTACTGGCCTTTACCACTGCCAGGGTTTCTGTGTTTCCCTCTTTAGGCTGTCTGCTGCCCACTCAACCATATGGCCTTCCTGACCGACGGCCCGAGCTGTCTGTGACCCACTCGCAGTCTGTCTGATGCAGCTAATAGAAATGAAGGGATCTTCATGGTTTGGTGCAGACACTCGAGCTTATTGTTTTGAATTGTTTTTCTTGGCTTTATTTTCCATCTGTCACCACCATGTCTCTGCTGTTCCCCCGTGCCATGAATTATGCATTAGTTTACTTTCTTTGTCACCTTAAATTCCTGAATCATTAGCACTTATTATTACCCCAGAGCGTTCAGTATTTAAAACGGTCAGATCGGCTTTAGCTGGCAGTAGTATTATTATAGTGTTGCTTTTATTTCTGCACACAATACCATGGCATTAATAGTAAATGTCCAAAGAACCGTGTTTGTAATGTTTAGTTGATAATATTATAAAACTGGTCAGAAATTACCAACATGATTGTATTGCATTTAGGGTCATCTGAAAGTCTGATTTGTAGTCTCAAATGTTGTTCCTTACAAGTGTTAATAAATTGAAGCAAACATTTTAATAAATTTGGGATATTTTCTGAAATTAAAGTGGAGGCATTTTGAAGCAATAGACTTAAAGGGAAAGTTTTCCCCCATACAAAATTCTGTCATCATTTGTTTACACTCCTGTCATTAAAAATCTGTTCACGACTAAAGAAGATATTTGGAGAAATGTGTTTTTTTTTGTCCATACAATAGAAGTCAGTGGGGGCCGATGTTGTTTGGTTATCAACATTCTTCAAAACATCTTCTTGTGTTCTACAGACGATAGAGAGTCATACAGGTTTGAAATGAAATAAGGATGATTAAATGATGAAAGAATTTTCATTTTTGGCTGAACTTTCACTAACTAAAAGTGATTTGATTCATCTTTGCTTTGGAACAGAGCCATTGGGAGAGACAGCTCTGTAATCGGAAGTGCAAAACGCTGGAGCGTCACGTGATTTATGGAGCCTTCAGATAGTTCCAGGAAGTTATGTTTTCTCTTAAAATGCTTTATTCCTATAATTTTTTATTCATTAAATGGCTTTCGTCTTTAAATGGGTTAAAAGTTTACCTCATTTGGTCTGTTAGTCGAAGCTCCATGCGTAAAAGCAACTTCTGAGAACTTTTGAGAGCCTCCATGAACTGCCATTGCTGTGAAAAAACTGTTCCATTGGATTCAACGCAGTTGGCGCGAATCTTCTCTCTCAATGGCTCTGCTTTGGACAACAATGCTTCATAATAATTTACAGTATGTTTTACATTTATGCATTTGGCATACATCTTTCCCAAAGTGACTCACAGTTAATGAAAGGTACATTGGTACATGTTCCCTGGGCATCAAACCAACATCCTTTGTGCTTCTTCAGGAACTTGTGAGTCAACAAAGATTGTGGTTGTGGTTCATCTCTAGTATGACTGACAGAAATTATACCACCATCATATACTGTCTTCTTGTATTGCGACTTGATAATATTTTGACATTTTGATCGTAGATCCTGTAAAGCATCCAATAAAATAATGCTTCACTCCAAATCTTTTCACCTGTGACATTCACAGATGTCAGATGTAATTAAAAAAGGAGAAGTTGGGAAGCTTACTTAAAAATGTCCCTGGCAAAGTTAGGAAGAGAACTGCGATGTGTGCGTGTGCCTGGAAGTGTCATGTAATATGTTTGCTGGTGGTGAATGTCTGGTCAGGCCACGAGAGGGACGCCATTATGTCCCGCTGCCCGTCCCGTTCCGTTCCACCAGTTCAAACATGACTTTTGTCCCTGAGCCCGAGGGGGTCGGGGAACATTTGCGAGAGGTAAATGTCACATTTGAATAGGATTGATCAGCCCTCTGTGCGAAAATGGCTGAGAATTAAGATAAGATGAATCCAAAATTAGTAAAGGGAAGGGCAAGATGATATTTGCGTGGTTGTGCTGTCGGAAATAGATTATTTTACTTTTTTCTTTTTAGAAGATTGGTGTCGTTGGCGTGTAGAAATGAAAGGGTGGATGAATACTTTTTAAAATCTTTTATAAAGCCCAGCCGGGGTCTGATTTTTTCCCTCATGCCGTGAGAGGTGTGTGTCAGTCAAGCTGTAAAAGTAAGCCGAGGAATTAAGGGTCCAGTTGCAAGAAACCCGGGTAAGTGACATTAAGATATCTGTTCTGTTGTCACACAACAGAAAGGTGCGTTATTTACCACCCAGCCAAATTTGAATGGAAAAAAACATCCAAGTAAATAAAATATGTTATTGGAAAAATAATCTCCCAAACGGTAGGGGCGTGTCTGTAGTTGGTGCTGAAGCCACGCCCACTCACGTTGCTCATCTAAAAGATTTTTGAAGATTTTTATGGGAGGATTTGAATTCAATTGATATTCAACGATCCCTGAAGCACGTCGCAACCATGAGCCTGTTTTTGAGAAGATGCCGGATATTATTCACTGCCATGCATGCTCGGGCACTCCATCGCGTCATCGATCCCCCGTTTTAGCCCCGCACAAAAAACCCTGAACAGAGAATTGGTGAAAAAAGTTTGACCGTTTAGCTCTACAATTCTGTATTACATCTGAATCTTTGTAATGTATTTCAGGAATACATTTCTAACATCTACTATTTGTTTAGAAAAAGTTCTCAGAATTCTCTTTACCCAGACTTTAAGTTAAGTAAGTCTAAGTTTTCACTAAGGGTTTTCTAGGATAAGGGGTTTCTTGCAACCGGCCGAAGACCTGTAATCTCAATAATCAGCTTTTGATGGACACAAGATCAACCCCAAATCATTGAGAACAGTCGAAGTGATTGTGGAAATAGATTCTAAGCGGCACAAACACAGAGCGAATCAGAGCTTTAGATTAGATGAATTAAACTGTGTTGTATGGATGTTGTTTTGGCATATGTGAGAACAGATGAGGCAAGCAGAGCGATATGTGTCGAGGCCGTGTGTTGTGAGGTCCCGCTGAGGTAGGGTGGACTGTGTGTGTGTGTGTATGTGGGATTGTGGAACTGAGTGAGGTGTAAATGAAACAGGACTCTGACCCATGAGGTGAAAATGAACTATCGGTTCTCGGCTTTTCGCATTGTTTGTGTGCTTCCTCGGTCTTTAGCATTTTTGCTAACTTTCTCTGCAGGATCAGAGTAAGCACCTAGACACGCAAGCTGGATTTCATGCATTGCAGCATTCTGTAACGTGTCAGATTTTGCATGCATGGTTAGAATGTCTAAAGGGTCGCTTCAACTCTTCATTTTGAGTCAAGGCCCAGGGCTATCCTAAAATGTCATATTTTAACTACACAGTAATATCACGGTCAAAAATCAATGATATTATTGTGAAACCTGTTAAAATAAAATAAAAAATGCGGTCAGACAAATTAATTTTTAATTTTGCTTATTTTTCATTCTCTCTTTTTTTGGCAAATGCATCACACTCAAAATACAAATGTAGCGAGGCAGAGTATTTGTAAACATTGTTGGTTATCATTGTTTGTTGTGTTAACACAAAAGTAATAATCATGGTTATTATTATGGTTATTACTATTTCGCTTTTCGTCTTACCAGTATATTTGGACACATACATCATGCCTGAGCAACAGTTTTAGATATTATTCTTTCGTTTTCGTTTAATTAATATATTAAGTTACCTCAGAATTTTCTTGTTAATATCAGATTAATGTTTATCTATTTTCTTTTGTCATTGTTAATAGTTTATTTTTTATATTTCTGTAATACAATTCAAAGTAGGGCAGGAAGGAGCCGGGAACCTGCGAACATTTAACTAACTTTATTCAAAATAAACAAACAATAACACAGATGTAAAAAGGCCGGCAGCCACCTCACGGTCGATTGCCGGCTCCAAGAACATAAATACAAACGTAACACGTGTCTTGGTACTCTCTCATCAACAGTCCTCTTGCTCACCTCTAATGCTCCCGATCTCCTCCGTTAGATATGCGGGACCGTTGTGCGCACAGCTGATTCCGACTATCACTCACGCCACCTGCGCCGCCTTGTTGCCTCACGGCTCTCGTCCCGCCTTCCTCGTTACAATTTCTTTAAAATATTTATTTATAACTCAAATTTATAGTTTTATTTATGTTCAGTTTATAATTTTGGTGCCTCAGACTTATTCCAATCTATTGTTGATGTAACTTTTCTCATTTGTGGTACATGGTACATTTTCGTATGGCCAGACGCTTCAATGTTACTTTATTGCCATTTTAAGTTCTAGTTTTCTTTTTACGACCAAAGCGAATGCAGGAATGCATATTAAGGTTAATGGTGATTGGACACTACAACCTAAATAGATCCGAGTCAAAGTATCGAGTTGTCTATAATGTAAATGCACCCAAAATATACGCAAAAACAGGAATTTTATAATATGTTAAACACTGCACAGTGTTTTTTTTTTTGCACTACAACTTTAGAATTTTTTAAAACAAGAGAGTTATGTTGGTACTGTAAAGAGTAAACAGGCTGGTCTTTCATTTTGCATAACAGTACAATTATTTTATTTTATTTTGTGTAAAGCAGAATAGTTTTTGCCGTGCAAAACTGTTGTTTAATAAACTATATTATTACAATTTTTTGGTATTTATTTGAGATACATTATGGTTTTTATTAACCGAGCAGCAGAAAAATAATCGCTAGGTTAATCGTCCAATTAGTTGTTAGATTAGTCGACTAATCGATAAAATAACCGTTAGATTAATCGTTTAATAAATAAGAATCTTCCAGCCCTACTGTTCAGTAGATAATTGTGAGTTTGAGGAGCCCATATTGAGGTGTGGAATCACTTCCTAATGACATACACTGATTTTCTTCCCTCTCTTTCTGAGTAAACCTCTAATGATGGATTTTCTCAGCAGATCCATGTCTTTGGATACTTCCCTCTTTTCCATTCCTCTTCCCCTCCATCCCTGTGGAATATCAAAGGATCTAATCTCTATGTAAATCTGTCTGATTTTTTCCTTGGTAACCAGGCCCTTGATTTTTTTCTCACTTTTTGATTTATAACTTTTATCTCGGAGGTTTTGAAAGTGATGAAAAGATGGATTTACAATCGTTGGAACTCTCCGTGGAACTGAAATCAGAAAGTTTTGAAATTATAGGCTGTCTACAGTCTTCAATATTTGGTGAAGCTTCCCCCGCAGATAACAGCGTTCAACTGTAAAGCGTTTGATGCTCCCTTTGGGGAGATCTTGGACGACGTAATAATCATGTACGAAGTAGTATAGTGTGAAGCAATACCTTCTTCCCGTCTGGCCACTAAAATGTACTGTTATCTTGTCTTGTGTGAAATATGAACACCTGTATTTTACCTTATCTGGAATTCTGTCTGGCTTTTCTCCAGGGCTGCATTTATCACGGGGATAGGTTCTACCATCTTTCTGACAGGCCGTGGCCATTTTCAGCAAATAAGAAATGGCCGCTGTTGAGCTTTATTGATGGTCTGAGACTTCCAGATTTAACTAGACTTTTCTTAATCGTTTTTTGCTTGTGCTGGCCATTTTTCACTTCAGGGGTAGTTACAAGTCAAGAAATGAGGGAGAAGACCCCGCTGGACCTTTCAAGCCCTCCTTCAAGATAACACATGCAAATTCAAGTTTTCATTCTTGTCTCCTGATGAGGGATTTTCGGCAGGACCTGAAATGAAATTTAGGAGCAGCGGACTGTGAGGTTTGGGTCTCGGAGGCTCAGGGGAGCTTAGAGGACACAAGAACCATTTAGCTTAAGAAATGGCTGTGACAAAAGACCAAACATTGGGACGTCCTCCTCGGGTCAGTGATTTACAAGGGAAGACTAATTTAATGTATTGAGCTGGCGCAAATAGTCCACACAAATCTGAGAAAGCAAGTCTCTTCTGAGAAAGTTGTTGTTGAAGTCGGTGCGTTTGTGTGTGAGTTTTCATATTGAGGTAGACTTCTTGTGACTCCACAAAATTCTGTTACAGAAACTCGCCTACAGACGTTATATATTATATTGCAGTGTGTTATATTATCATTCTGTTGTGTAGATGCACGTTGTTTGTTCTTCCCAAGGCACCTTTGAAAATGTTAAACATCTTGTTCATCTGTTAAATAACAGAATGTACAGTTTAAAGTGCTTTTTCCAAATTATAATTTTTTTGCGGCAAAGAATATTGCTTTGAAACTGTTTCTAGAAGTGTCAAGAGAAGAAAGTCTTTGAGACTGTCAATGTATTTTTAGAGATTAAATGGTACATAATGGTAAGGGCTGTCCACTGCTGGTAAAGACACAATTGTTGACTGTCGCTTGTGTTTTTCCCTGATGTTTGGCAGTTGTCCACCCTGTAATACTGTGGATTATTGTCATTACAGTAGGACGGCAAGAGCAGGTGTGTAGACAAGCAGAAGAATTCCAGTCCAATGGTCGACAGCACTCTATTAAGGGATATTCGGATATGATGGGTCTTGAGAATTGAGCACAGCTGTGGTGAATGTGAAATTTTTCATTAGAGATCCTCCAATTCTCCATTTCTCCACCAATAACAGAGTATTCAGAGTGATATTTGCCAATAGTGATTTGAACAATTAAATGAATATTTCGTAACTTTCTGAATGTTATTAATATAATGACTAATATTGAAACTGGTGGTGTTTCTTAACACTTTCTATATACAAAACACAAATTCATTTTCACTTTTGATTGACAGGATATATCTGTCCCTGATAATCGGCTGTTTATAAACTATCGGCCGATAGTGTGAAAAATAGCTCTTATCGACCAATACAATTATTGGCCAATATGTGACCCTGGATCACAAAACCAGTCTTAAGTAGCACGGGAGCATTTTTAGTAAAAGACAAAAATACATTGTGTTGGTCAAAATTATCGATTTGTCTTTTACGCCAAAAATCATTAGGATATTAATTAAAGATCATGTTCAATGAGGATATTTTGTAAATTTCCTAGCCTAAATATATAAAAACTTTATTTTTGTGAGTAGATGGCCTGCCACAGTGCCCCTGATAAACAACTTCAAAGACAATTTTCTCAATATTTAGATTTTTTTGCTTCCTCAGATCCTGAGTTTTAAACGGTTGTATCTCCGCCAGATATTGTCATATTTTAACAACTCAATTTAAAAATCCCAATTTTGAAAAATGTACCCATAAGACTGGCTTTGTTGTCGAGGGTCATATACTGTATATCAGTGCATCTCTAGTTTTTGGTTAAACACATTGGCGTAATGCTTTATGGAGAGCTACTTTTTGTAATGCAAAAAGTATAATGTGTTACATTTTATGGAGAAAATTGTTTTTTAATTGGTCTGAAAATATGTTTTTAAAGGGGTCATATGACACGGCTGAAACGATATCATGGTTTGTTTTAGATGTAATGCAATGTGTATACATGATTTAAGGTTCAAAAACACTGTATTTTACACATACTGTGGATGTTTCTATCTCCCTTTGCCTCGCCTCTCGAAACGCACAGATTTGCGACAAAGCTCATTGTTCTGAAAAGCAAGGTGTGCTATGATTGGCCAGTTAACCAGTGCGTAGTGATTTGTTTGAAAAATGTGTGTGACGGAAATGTAAAGGCTCTTACCATATTTGGATCATCCGGTTTACGTGTCTAATACATGCATGGGGAACTTATTACACGACAAAGACACAGAAAAACACGTATTCGCTCCATATGACCCCTTTAAATTGGCTATAGCATATTCCTTTCAAGTTTACTTGGAAGAGACGTCTTGTAAAATTCTAACTCTTTCAGACTCTTTCGCGTCTTCGTCTTGAGAACTGTGTTTAGTTCAGTTAATAAAGATTTCTTTTTTTTGGACAGAACATTCGTACATTAGGCCACAAGGTCTTGTCTCACAGACCTAAATTTATTCTGTACACTTCTGTTATTTAGCTTAAGGAATTAAAAAGTGTGGGCTGTATATGGAAAGGGGTTTCCTCCGTCAGTTTCTTCAGATGTTTATCCTCAGGGAAGTAACTTAATAAAGGAAGAAAGCCCTTATCTGCTTTTATATTAAAAAAACATACTCAGTCTGAGAAAGAGAGAGAGTGTGTGCTACTTTATATAAATACATCAATAATCTTTTTCTCTCTGGTCTTCTCTGTGATGATGGTGACCAGATTGACCTTCCGTTTCCTTTGATACTTTCTGTGTGTGTGTGAGAGATTTACTTGCACCGTTTACAGCTCGAGTCATTTTTTGGCAGCACTTATTCTCTTCAAATGAGGAAACAGAAAATATGTTTTTAAAAAATGTTTCAACAAATTTTGTCTACGCAAACATGTGGCATTTATTTCTATGTTTATTTCCCGCTGACCCTGGAAGCTAGCATGTCCTTATAATTTCCTCACTGATTTGCATAATGTGATATCTGATTTCGTCTCCGTGCCTCTCTGCCTTTATTACATTAACGCTGACCTCTTAGCTCACACGCTGGGAAGACCCGACTCCATACTCGCACGTATTCCATCATACTAAGAAAATATGTCATGTGTTTTAAGGTTTAGTTATGGTTCATGTTTTTGTAAAAAAATGGACTTTAACTTTATTAAAAAGAAAATGTCTAATACTCAGAATCCTAGTTATAAACTTCCCTACCCACAATTCTGAAGAGGATTTTCTTAAACCAGGGAATTTGCTGTTACTATGGAAACAGGAGCACAGAAGTGATGGTCCACTCCATGAACAAATACGAAACTTGCGATAAACCTAAAATGTATACTCATAGTCGGTAGTTGTATAAAACCCTGTCCTTTGTAACACTGAAGCATCTTTGCAATCCTGGATGATGTGTGTAATTCAATTCTAGAAGACACGCCAATAAACAAGGTTTGTCTCATAGCATTGTATTGTCTTCTTTTTGTTTTATTGGAGTACTGTAATGTGATTTATCTGATATGCACTCCTCTTCTCTTAAAATCTGCTTTCAGCTGTAGATTTTTACATAAACACAATGTGTTGTTTTAACCCCGGTGACAATTTTCTTTCTAGAAGAAAAACAAGATCCTAGACTTGAGACCGAGTTTGGATTGCAGTAGAGGGACGTCCGAAACAATGTTAAAGCTACTCAATCACCTAGCCAAATATTGATGGGCTTCCCTACCAGTCACCACAGGGCTCTTTTCCACTTGTCACTCATTATTCTGTAACGTTGAGTCTCACCACTTTTATCTTTATCCCCTTGTGAGACACTCTTTCATGATTGTGAGGATGCTTAGTGTTCCATCACTATGAAACGGTCTTTTTCTTTGAAGACGCCGTGTGTGGTTTTGCAATTTATTTGATTTCATAGCATCGTTTACTTGAATGTAGTCTCCCAAAAACGTGTTCAGAAGTTTCCCTTGCGTACATCAGGAGGATATAGAAGTAGGACTGAAAATGATGCAGTCTTGGAAGGATTTGATAAGTAAAGACTGGAGGAAATCTGAGAAAAAAAGTACATTTAGAGGAGATTTCTCATTGTTGTCTAAGAGAAATAATCGAGATTTGAAATACAATTGTGTCTTATAAATAATATACTTCTTCCTAGACCTGTTTGACGGAGCCTAAACAAAGAGAAACTCTGAAAATCTTTAACCGAACACAGACCTGAAAACTAATCTCAAAACAGTCAGCAACCCCAAGATTTGCTCTCTGGTATGTTGAGTGATTTAAATTTCCGTGTGCCCTTTTTTTCTGTTTTGCTCGCTTTCTTTGGAGCAGGCAAGAATCTATATGAGGAAACGTTAATTATAAGGAAAAACAGAGAAGAACGGCAGTGTGAGATGGAAGCTTTCCTCTTGAATTTGGATGAGAAACTCTGACAGCTTTTCATCTTCGTCTCTGGCTCACTCCACCAGCTCTTTCTTCTCTCCATCTGTTTTGCCTTCGTCTAAGAGTATGCGATGAGGGGTCTGCTTTTTTTGTCTATGCATTATCGTGTGCCATTCTTTTACACCGGTTCTGTTTGCAAACAATCATCCAGTGTCTCACCTTGAGATGCTTAAGACGGTTATGTGTGTGAGCCATATGGAGATGTAGCACCTGCTAATGAGAGCTACAGAGAATGAGGAGAGATGATAATTTGCTTTGTTCTGCAGCGCTGAATGAACTACATGGCATGCTAATGAAGAGAATGTACAGTCAAGATGAGGAAACACATTAAAAAGATACAAACGTACAGGATTAGGTTGTTCATAATGCTTTGTGGAATGAGTTGTTAATTAATTCCTGAATGAATATTCAGTGTTGTATCTTTCTCTGTGATTTGATTTTATCTTATTATAACTCCCATTGTAGTTTTGTTAATAGGATTTATCCCAGAAACTAATAACCTGATTTCGAAAATGTTTGAATTCTTTTGCGAAATGCATGTGAAGAAAATTAAAATGGAACAATCTGCGTCCACTGTTAAGGTCTATAGATCAAGACTATAAACAATACATTAAAGGAGTAGTTCACCCATCACAATGAAAATTCTTACATCATTTACTTGCCCTTTTGTCATTTTAAACCTATATGACTATCATTCTTCTGGAGAACACAAATTAAGATATTTTGAAGAATGTTGGTAAATGAAGAACAGTTTTTGGATACCAACATTCTTCAAAATATCTTCTTTCGTGTTCTCCGTAAGAAAGGAAGTCATACAGGTTTGAAATGTCAAGAGTAAGAGTAAGTGATGACAGAATCTATCTTTTGGGGTGAACTTCTACTTTAAGTTGAGGATAATGTACATCCGGACGGGTGTATTCAGTCCTGCTTCATGTCGGGGTCCTAGGAACATCCTAATTAACTACAGCTGATGCTTAAGAAAAAGAAGCGTGAAGCTTGTAATGTGTGTTCACCTGACAATTATTGCAATGATGATGATGGAAATGAAAGTTCTTAGCCTGCAGCTCGGTTTTTATTGCAGAGGGACACACGGGGATGTGCGCAGGGTGCTGCAATTATCCATAATCAATAGTTCAGCCATAAACCAATTACAAAATCCCACTGGAGAAAATACAATACAGTTATAGATTATGCATCAGCATTTTTAAGTTGTATTGCCTAGACTTAAAAAAAAACCTTTAATAGTGATAAATTAGCTGACCTTTGACGAGCGTAGATACTTAAACTCTAGGCCTAGTTTTGTATTGTAAGTGTGCAAATCAAGGAGTCAGCACACATTGTTTAAATTTGCTCGTCTGTGCATTTTTATTCTTCCATTCTTAAAGGGACAGTGTACCCATTAATTATGTTTTTCTCACTATTCAGTTGTTTTACATTTACATTGATTCATTTGGCAGACGCTTTTATCCAAAGCGACTTACAAGTAGGAGAGCATATAAACATTTTGTCAAATGCTAAACGGTACCATTAGTTTACAAGGCCAGGCTACTAGGCGGCTTAAAGCTGGAGTAAGCAAAGGAGAGAATTAACAACAATTTATATATGTTTTTTTTGACGGACAGAAAGAGAGTCCAAGTAATTGGTCAGTTAAATAAATGCGGAACAGTTATGTTTTGAACTGTTTTTTGAAAGTTGTGAGCGGTCCCACCAAAAGGGGACCGTTTTAAACCTGTATGACCAAAAAACGAAATGTTGGGGAAAGAAAGACAGAATGGCTGTATCAATACAGCTTCTGTATATATACAATTACAGCAAGATACAGGTGTTAAAATCCATGTCTGAGAAGAACAGATGGCGAGAGAAATATTCAATTAAAGCCGAACCACAGACATCACCTGTGTCCCAGACACATACACGACAAAACATCAGGGGTCTCTTATGGCATCTTTTGAGGGTGCGGTGGAGGGAGACTGAGTTAATTTGTGCTGGGAGGATTTATCCAAACAGATTAATCCAAGTTTTAATTCTCCGACCTGGCACTCAGTCTTCCTGGTGTTTTGCACCTCGCTCCCTAACATAAAAGGGTTCTGGTTTGCATATTCATCACATCATCTTTAAATATTCATCAGCTTAATGAATATTGATGTGACATTTGACTACTGTTAACTATACACTGCCTGAGGTGAAACTCGCACAGGACTAGAACAGTGGTTTTCAGAGAATACAGAATACAGTACAAAAAAATGACTATAATGGAATTTAAGTTTTGGATTAAAGAATCTGCTTAATGTAACTTGAATTGTGCAGTGTGGACTTTGTTTTGGGCCTTTTGAGGTACATATAGGTATGGGTACCGAAAACTGGTACTTTTTGGACCGGTTCATAATTGGATCGATAAGCTTCATGACACACATAGTGGTCAGGGGGGCTTCATCCATCTTTAAAGCAGAGAGTAATAAAAAGAAAGCGAGCGGAGGAGGACGTGGGTGGATACAGCTCTCTAATCTCACAGGGAACATAGGAAAACCTGGTCTCAGCTTTTCAATTTTTCCTTGTATATGCTCACTTTCTCACAGACACACAGTCAGACACTCCAAGAGAAGGCAACAGCGTTAGCAGGAAAATTATCTTGTTGACTCGAGTCAGCATCCATCCCGCAGAGGTTTCATCCGCTTGCCATTAGTTGAATTTTTCACACGGTTGCTAAATAAATAGACATAAAATATTGATTTAAGTTGAAATGTTTTTATTATGTGAGACAGACGAGTGATATGAGATGCGTGAAACTAGCGCTGCTGTGTAGGGAATTGGTTGTGAGGTAAAAGAGTCACTTATACAGACTCTTTCTACTCCCAAAGGTTATTCTTTGTTACCTTTTTGCATTTCTTTTATTACTACTTTGTTTTTTGGGTAGCTGCAGGAAAGCACTAAAAAATAAATGGTTTCACAGTTATTAAACAGATGCGATTAACCAATTATACTTAAAAATGAGAATGTATTTCAGAGAACTGTATGTAAATGTATAGTTTCTTTAGCCTGAACATTTTTATGCACTTATAGAATAGGATTTTGATGCATCTGTTTCCGTTTTATTTTTTTCACATTTTAGAATAATAGTATGCGTCTGTAATATGAAATTTCACATTTGTAACTATAGGAATTATGTTGTGACTAAGAGGATCCAAAAGAAACCAATACTATGTTATATTTTAATTTCTTCAAAGTAACCATCCATTTCTATTGTCTAATTGAAAAATCAATGATCATAATGATGCCATTTTATAAGCCAACTTCTTGGAATGCTTTTTTAACAGTTTTAAAGAAATTTCCATCTATTTTGGGCTCTTATTGGCTGATTTTTTTAATATAATTGGTCCGAGTCATCCATCTCTTAACTACAATTTTTAACTATAAAATGAGTAAATGAAATGACTATTTGGGCACAATTAAAGAATCAGTTCGCCCAAAAATGAAAATTCTGTCACCTTTTACGCCCCCACAAGTTGTATCAAATCTGTAAGAAATTCTTGGTTCTGTTGAACACAAAGAAAGATATTTTGAAGAATGTGAAAAACTGAACAGTTCAGGGGCACTATTGACCAACACATTAGTTTTATCCCTACCATGGAAGTCAGCAGTGCCCCTGAACTATTTGATTACAAACATTCTTCCAAATATCTTTCTCTGTGTTCAGCAGAACAGCTAAATTTATGGGGAGTAAATGATGACAGAATTTCCATGTTTAGGTGACCTGTCCCTTTAAGTTTTGGACTACAAAACAATTTCAAACGTTTAAACATAGACCTTCAGATTAAAAGATTTTTAAGGAAATTTAATTTAATTTCGAAACGTTTTAATGATAGTGTATGTGCTGGTTGAAATAAAAGTCTTTTTCTCTTCATCTGTCTTTAAGGAAAGGAAATTGTGCGCACATCCATTTCTGGAGATTTACAAAGGTGGAATGATCCACTACATGAGTCCACTGGCACGGCAGGGAGATTTCTATGTTCCCGAGGTCAGAGAGCCACAGAGATGGTTACTGGGAAAAGAGTCGGAAGAAGATGCAAGGACGGACATCACGGGTAAAATAATCCATATTCAACTAGCTTCCATTTTCTGTCTAGTGTAGTGACTGTCCAATTTTGATCACAGTCAGAGACAAATTTCAGCTTAAGCAGAACATTTAGTAGAGCAAAACTCTCATTCTGGGATCGCTTGTGTCATGCTCTTCCAATTCATTTCCTTTGCGATGAATCGTAGCCTCATACAATATTCCTCTCAGTTTCAGACACATTCAGTTTAACAGGTTCACATTTAGTGCGGATCGTGTTTCATGGGTGGATGTCAGCAGAAAGGTGGTTTAATAGGCATTAATCACCACCTTATGGAGATTTGATGGGGACGTGTCATATTGGCTGAACTCCACAATCTCTTACACCTGTTCTGGTGATAGTGAGACACAATATGTGTTTGTATGTTCGTCTGATGGTCAGACCCCAGTCTGCGGGTACTGCTGAGCAAAATTAAACACGGATGAGGCGATGGGGACATGAGGGGTGTGTTGTGCACACCAGCTGTCCTGGAGAGTGGCGTGTGTGTCTGTGTGCATTTGTGTGTGTGTGCGAGTTCAAGTGGTACCAGTTCCGCCTGTCAGTCTCCTCCTCTGAAACAAACACATGATAATAACTATAATGTATGATGGGAGAAAAGATTAAAGCTAAGATGAAACAAGATTAAAGGACACATTTGAAGTCCCTTATGTCAGTTTTTTAGATGTGTTGTGTCCTAATGCGGTGCTAAATTTAATATGTTTTACATCATGTACTGTTCCCGCTGTTCTCGAAGGGACAGCTTCAATTTTGATTTGCTAGTAGATGCTTGTTTAACTGGTCTCTCAGCCTGACAGATGCTCAAAAACTCCACTTAAACCATTAAAACAGACTGAGATACCAGCTTCCCACTGCACGTTTGTCTCCTTCAGCAAGTTTTTGGACACAAAAATAGAGACTTCAAATCAGATTTCATCTTAAATTCACAGTTGTGACACAGAGGTTAATCAAAATAAATGAACTGTACTAAAATCTTCATGGTTTGGTACAATGGTGAAGTCAGAGAGTGAATCATCTTTTAAATTATTTCCACAAATATGCAAAGATAAAACATTGAATGGACACAAATCTTTATTTTAATAGAGCAAAACACAGTTAAAGGCTAGTTTGAAATATTTATGGATATAGAGTTTCCAATTTTGTCCCTGCTTCTTATTAAATAAAGAGAAATATAAATATATTTTTTGTTTGTTTCTGAAAGACAATAAAATGCACTTAATTCACATTAGTAAATGCATTAGCTAACATTAGCTGTCAATGAAGAATTTGGTTTATCAGTGTTTATTAATCCTTGTTAATGTTGGTTCATGTTAATACAGTTATTCAGGTTAGTTCATGGTGCATTAACTAGTGTTGCGGTGTTAACGTTTCATTTTAATAATGTATTAGTAAACGCTGAAATAACATAAACTAAGATTGATAATTGCTGGAGAAGTTTTGTTCATTGTTAGTTCATTTTAGCTAATGCATTAACTAATTGTTAACAAATAGCACCTGTTTTAACAAACTCATTCTCAACACTAGGGGTTTAAAGCAGGTTCCCCTTTGATTTTGTTTTTCTAAATGAAACGTAGTTAAGCCTACAATTTTGTCATAAAACAGTAATTTCTTAAACATGCACTTAGACTTTGATGTATTTAAAATGCTGAAAAAGACACTGTAACAAGTCTTATTTTATTATAATCACTAATCAATGATCAATTTATCAAATGTGACCCTGGACAACAAGACAAAGTCTTATGGGTACATTTTTTTAAATTGAGATTTTTACATGATCTGAAAGCTGAATAAATAAGATTTCTATTGATATATGAGTTGTTAGAATATGACATTTTATGACACCGTTTAAAACTCAAAAAAAAATATATATATAAATATTGAGAAAATTGCCTTTGAAGTTGTTAATCAGGGCCACTGTAGCAGGCCGACCACTGACAAAAATAAAAAATATATATATTTAAGGTAGGAAATTTGCAAAATATCTTCATGGAACATGATCTTTACTTAATATCCTATGATTTTTGGCATAAAAGAAAAATCTATAATTGTGACACATACAATATATTTATGTCTTTTTCTAAAAATGTTCCCGTTTTACTTAAGACGTGATCCAGGGTCACAAATGAGAATATTTACTGTTTAGATGATGCTGAAGCCTAACTGACATGTGCTAAAATGTTTTTTACTTTATTTCTAAGAGCAGATGTTTTAAAGGCTTCTTCTAACTTGAAGTTCTTTTCCTTTTCATCAAACAGATGTCTGTGCTGCGTTGAAAAGTTGATGAGATGTTTCACGACAGCTGTTGTTTAAACGGCTGACCATTTAAAAATCAACATGCGTCATCATTGCTTTAAGAAATAAATTGCAAAGAGTCATTTCATTTCATCCTTTAGCGCTGTGTCCGCTATGCATTTCAAATGATGTTGTCAACCAGTTGTCATGCTGAAGGAATAGCTTTATTTTGCCGAACTAGTATGAAACTGATCTCTATCTGCTCAGATTATATTCAGATAAACATTCAACATCTGTTCTGTGTGTGAGACACTTGGGCGTTTTTTTCACATGCCATATAGATGTTTACGGTTTTCTTTCGATTATACATTTATTATTAAATAGTGATCAAAATGCACCATAATTGTATGAAATTAAGCACAGAATATATTATTATTATTACTCTGAACAGTATTATCCTAACATTATGATGCCGTTGATAAGTCTTGCTATTCTAATTATACGTAATTACATGTTATTTATTATTATATTTCTATTTATCATTGTGTTCTCTTTTGGGTACTACATTTACATTTACATTTAGTCATTTGGCAGACGCTTTTATCCAAAGCGACTTACAGTGCACTTATTACAGGGACAATCCCCCTGGAGCAACATGGAGTAAAGTGTCTTGCTCAAGGACACACTGGTGGTGGCTGCTGGGATCGAACCAGCAACCTTTTGATTTACCAGTTCAGTGGTTTAACCCACTAGACCACCATCTCCGGGTACTGATGCACTATTTGAAAACCACTGTGTCATAAGACATGTAGGTGATATATTGTCAAGTATTCATGCTGCCGGCAAACAACAGACTTTTATTATTGTCTTTCTGCTAAATCATATAAACGTATTTATCCTTATTTCTCTCTTTCACACAATCTACCTGTCATCTCTCGCTTTACCCTTTCACATCGGATCTGTCCTACAAAAATGCAGTGTTGACAGGAGGAAGATAAAACCAAGTAACGTTCAACTATTTGACAAAAAACTTCACAGCATCTTAAAAACACTGACATAGGCAGAAAAACAGCTTAGACAAAGGAGGTCCTGATGCGTTTGTCACTCTGACACGCTGAGCGAGCGGGGACTCCTCACACACACACACACACACACACACCAATCAAATGTTTTATGGGGACTTTCCATAGACAGAATGATTTTGAAATGAAATGCGAAGTGGTTTGGACACGAGAAATCTACAGAACATTTCATAGCTGTTCATAGTCAGCCGTACAGGAGATGCTTTCATTACTCTGTGACACCCCGGCAAAATGAATCACCTAAGCTGTGGTGTGTTTGTGTGTGAATGCACAGGTGCCGACTCCCACAGCGAGCGCAGTTCCATGAGCCGCCTACCTCCCTCGGAAAGTCGAGACACTTCCCCTGCTCCGTCCAGCACGCCGACTCGCTCCCAGGGAGACGGAGACAGACAGTGGGATGACGAGCGAGACTTCGACCACGCGGAGAGAAGCGACACCTCCAGCCTCTCCTCCTTTGAGGAGCTGGACCTCGAGTCAGATAGGACGGTGAGGTGTGAGCACACCCCTACGCCCCGCACAGGACGCAGCAAAAACAACCTGCAGAGTCAAGAGAGAGAGATGATGGTTGAGGAGGAGTAAATAAAGACGTAAAGGAATTCTGGGAAATGTGAGGAAAATGAAGTGGCGTTAAAGGAAATGAAAATTCTTCATTATTTCTTTGGAGCCAATATTGATTAAATTTCCTCACAATTTCCAGAATTCCTTTTTTAAACAATTGACAAATATAAAATTTGTCAATTCCCTAAAGGGAATTAGTAGGTACACAATGGTGCCTCTATATAACACAAACAAGTCAGGTAACCTGAATATCTTGAAAGGCATAATGATATTTAGTGCTCTCTCTTTAGTATTGCATTGGTAAATGTATTGTTTGTTTGTTAACAGATTGTTAAAACTGGCGTTCTTTTATACCTGAATGTGTTTAATTATTTTTGTGAACGTTTTGTAATGTTCAGCTTTCAATGATTTATCCATAAGCTTGATTTATTATTTCAATTGCTCTCATTCAATCTTCATCCTTCAGTAATTTGCACCCAAAGAAAGATTTATGTGACTTGAATATTAATTCATCAAAGCCATATGTTCATAGACAAATGAAATCTATATCCAGAAACTGACTGGTAATATTGCTGAAGATAACACTTGCTAATTGTTTGAATTTGAAGGTGTTTGAAGCACGCACTTGTCTTATGTGCTATTTGATCATATTTGATCACATAAAGGGTATTTCCATAGATTTTTCTCAGATAAAACAAATACATTTGATCAGTGTGTTATTCTTTTGAATTAGTATTTTCTTTATGCTGAATGTTGATACATTTCTAGTGTGATTTTAGTGTGTTCCTCACTATGTGTTTTGTTCAATTTGGGTTTTTATAGAAGCAACTATGTTCCTCGGATGATGGGCTGAAGTATTGATGTTAAAATGTTTTCTTTTATTCCTGGTTTTTATTCACACCTGACAAACTTGATACCTTTGTATTTTTATAAAGTTTAGAATGTTCTTTTATTTTCATTTCTATGATTTGTTCTGCTAGTTGTTGATCAACTTAATAAATAGTTTTGACAGAAGGAGCTGTGATTGGTTATTTTACGAATTCATGCTATTGGTTTTACAACTGGACACGCCAACGGCATATGTACAGATCGGACTGTGTCACATCATCATTGACTATTTGGTTTCTCTTGGAAATTATTTGCATCATGGAAGTAAAATGGGTTATAAATGATTTTGAACCGTTGACTCCTCGCTTGCAGAAGTCATTGCCTGTGGGTCTGAACTGGTATTACTTAGCCATGCTTAAATTACACGTTTATTTGATTTCTTCAACCTGCCGTCTGTGCCTAGAGCTTTAACAACATCCACACACCTGACAAATAACCTAAGTTCATCATTTTCTTGTACCGATACCCAAACATCAACTTCCATTAAACGTGAGGTTGTCGAGACCTTGAGGTCTTGTTTTCTGGGTTTTCTTCCAGATAAACATACATGAACTATACCGTGGCACCACGTCTGTGTATTAATACAGCATGTCTGGTACGGCTTACTTCATTGTGAAAAATGGTATGGAAAATGTTGGAAGATAAAAAAAATTATCCAAACCCGAACAGAATCAACATTTGGATTCTAGCGCATAATTATAAAACAAAATAGTCTGTTATTTGTTGGCTCGATTTGTCCATTTTTATGAGTGGCCTTATCAAAAAACCTTTCTTCCTATAACAGATAGATGTTATTTCTGCATGACAAACTTGTCATTTAGCATAACAATGGACAGTTTTACAAGACATTGCGTCATGCAAACCTCCAAAATGTTTTTTTTTGCTGAGGCAAAACTTTCAGATTCGTCTGCACATTTGACAAATTACCCATTTCATTTGGGTGGAAAGGTTTAGAGCGATCCGTACTATTCATATCCTTAAACTTCAGGGTCTTTGTCGACTTCCTCTGGACCTCTATGATACTTTTTGTTCAAGAGAAAATTGGTCCCTTTGTGTTAGAGGTAGTTTATTATATAATGCATCCCAAGTGTTTATTGCCCTAATCACCATTGTAAGAGGTTCTCCTCACTCTGAAAATATCCAGACTGCTGTGTGTGTGTTTGGTGTGGGAGAGTGTATGAAAGACAAGGCAAGCTTTGTGCTCCCATCAGAAATGCCCATTCCATCGGTGACCAACCCCCCTCCCAACATGCCTTTAATTGGTTGAGAATCTCAGAGAACAGACATTGGAGGGCACTTGAAGGGTCTTAACACAGCCCTCCAGAACTTCCACTTTTATGCCCTAATGCAGTATTGTACATGTATTTTGATGCTATCCATCATTAATGGCTCATTGAAAATCCTTTAACAAGAATTTGATTTAGACTCCACCCCATGAATCAAAGCAAGTGGGCAGTATTCCACATTTCCATTGTGATGCACTAAAAGTTCAATTAAGCTTTTGTGTTTGATACAGTATTGTTTTACAGAGGATTGTAAAGGTGACACAAATTTGATGTGTGACATTTTTTCCAAAAGTGCCACACGCATTTATGAAAACACAATATTTTTGATAAATAAAAGACACAAAATCACAAACTCCATCTTCAATGTATGCCTTCTGACTAACCCGGAGTAAAATATAAACGGTGTGACGGATGAAACAAAACTCGTGATAAAACCCATGGATAAAAATGACCCGGGTCAACATGGATCAATGTAATATTGTTGTGACTCAACCTATCTTCATCTTCACAGATAGCAAGCAGCTGCAATGAGAGAGAGAGAGAGAGAGAGAGAGAGAGAGAGAGAGAGAGAGCGAATGCACAGAGGCGCTTTTCCATCAGACCCCCGCGCATGGATGAAGCTCGGACCCCGAAAACAACAGAAAAAAGCAACAACCATTATTTAAAATTAAACGATCAAATTTGAACAGAAGGGCCACAGATGCTTTCCGAGGTGCCGCTTCTGTGCAGTTCTGCTCAATTAAAATAACTAACTTCCAGTCAGAGGGAGTCGTGACCGCGAGATCCGTGGAGAATTAGTTATAGTTTATTAAAGCTCTTATGATGACAGGTGTTTGGAAACAACTGTCGGGCTCAACCAAACCCCGAGACTGAGGAAGGACCGAACTCATCATTAAGTGGACTCATGAGGTCTGAAGGGGTCTGGAGGGTGTGTGCACGCGGAGGTTGCCATTAATGAGAACGCATCCATCACTTCAAACAGATTCCGCTGAGCACAGGTAAGCGCTTCCTCCTCCTCCTCTTCTTCATCACACCAAGATCTTTGTTTAAACACCAAGGAGAGACCAAACCAAACCAAACCCCTCAAACGCTTTTACACCTGAGGGGACATTACGCACGGGCGCTGATTTCCAACAACTGGTTTAAAGCAAAGTCAACTTTACCTCCTTGAACGAGCTGCCCAATGTGTTGTATTACAGCCAGGTAAACGCTTCACAGGTAAGATTTACAGCATGCATTGTTATTTACGTTCGCGACACTTGTACCCGCGCGCCACGCTCGCGCGTTCTTTGGACACACAAAACAACAACTTCGAGCATAATTTGCACACGTATTGTGTAAACCACTACAGAAGTAAGTGCTGTTTATTATAATAAGGAAATAATTTACTACATGCAACAGCAACGAAACGCGTCAAAGAGCTGGAGAATTATGGCGCGAGCGCACGGATGCTTTGGCATTTCTTAAGCGCATGTGTCTTGTGATTGGAACAACAAGACTGTCGTGCACTTTTGTGCAAGATAAGATGCTGCTGCTTTGTTGCTCATAAATACACATACACAATTATATCTGAATCATCTGAATAATAATGGGACAGCTCATTGATAACGTTATAGCATCCTATATTGTACGTTTAAGAAGCCTACATCAGAATTGAAGGAAACATTATGTTAACAGTCCTAAAATGAAAATATTTCTCTTTCCTTTTTTGCAGTTTCAATATTACTTCTTTGATAAACAGCATATTCAGTACTGAGACACAACATGTAGCCTATAGGCTATTGCTTATATTCATTTTAAAATTGTATTTGTTGTCTAAACCTAAACATATATAATATCTGACAGACGCCGGGTCTGGATATAGCAAACTCAACAAAGTGTCAATATTTCACATTTCTTCACACAGACATTAATACAAACAAGAAAAGGAAAAATGACACATGTTCTGTTGAATTTTCACAGTTTTTTAGTATTACATCACGGTGTTCTGTGGATAATCCAAGTACACACCCTCCTCCATTCAAAGAGACACAATGCTTCATGAATAATCATATTCATATGCACAATCATTGTTTTAACTCAGTCTGCTCATTCAACACCTTTCAATCCTCACAATCCAGCCGTTCAAGTGCCATTTCGCTGTCCACCGAGTAGTCATGAGAACTTCTCAACGCTCTTGTTCTGTTCATTCGCTGACACTTTGAATCTGAATAGTGTAAAGCATCCATAGCAACCCATAGAGCAAAGCTGATTGGACGTGCCGAGATAAACATCTCATAGTTAATTTGCTCCATGTCTGTGAATGCCTCATCCTTGGCAACTTTACCGAGCCATTCAACTGCTCTGGCTGTGACCCAGAAGTTATCAATGAAACCAAAGTGTTTTATGAAAAGGAAGCAGCACTGGTTTAATTGTGTGTCGAAACAAACCTGTGCATGCGTATGATATAAAGAGTGCAATGTAGATTGATTACATTAATTGATGCTATTGGTATAATACGAATATTAGACCCCTTTAGCAGTCATATTTAAAATGGATGATGAGCCCAGATTGCTAAAATCCCATCTGGTCTCTCAGTATACATATACAATGCTGCCAAATAAAAAGGATCAAGAAAAGTAATTCTCCCGCAAGCTCAGTCTCTATCCCTTGGTTAATTGGATATTTATCTGTGAATATTTAACAGTCATTGCAGCCTCTGGTTCTTTGGTCTTGGTAAACCAAAATATCTATAATTATCATGCTTTAACCTGGAAGAAAGGCTTCATTCTTCTGTCAGATGTGAGCGGTCATTCTATAGCGGTGTTATCAGGAATAAAATGTAGACTCGAATGTATTGAAATGAACATTAACCTCTCAAACCTTGGTTTTACAAAAGACTGAAATAAATGGAGAACTGTTTGACGGAGGTTAAATAAATACTCTACAAAGACGTTTGGTTTCACCAGTCCCCCTTGACAAAATAAGTCCCTTTAACATTTGCGATGAACTGAAGTCTCCGACACGGTGTTTCACTTCCAGTGTGAGTTATTGTTCACTGATTTTTGACGCTGTGTCCCCCGAACAACCTTGGTTGAAGTGTCTTGTTTGAGTGGCCAGTAATGAGAGCTCCTCCATAACTCTTCAGTTAACAGCTTTTTCCTACCACGGAACCCACAAATTACCTTTTGACACTACCAGAATGTATTTTAACTTTAACTTGTGTGCATGTTTGTAATTCAAGATTTTAAAACTTTTTTCTCAAATCCAAATCTAATGTTCATACCCGGACAGTTCATTATTGTGATGGTCCATTAGCTCGACTCGCTTCTGATGACCAGCGAACATTGGACTCCCATTGCTTCCATTGTTCTGGTGGAGAGGAAAATGCCATGAGTACGTTTTAATGTTATTGAAATGTTTATATAGTTTACTGTTATAATACTTGCAAAATGCTTGTTGATGCAATAACAAAACATCATTTTTGTGTGAATCACTGAAATGGTAAATTCTCACTGATCTTGAACGGCAAAATAATCAGAGTTGATGTTTTCAGATCTATAATCTTACTTGATGTCAACTCATTTACATCTGTTTAAGCAGAATCTAATGTAGATAGATTTGATAATTTTTTTAATGACAATATTTACTTATCTTATTACCTTGGTAAGGCACATTTTTTTGTCAATTTCAAGTCTAGACTAAAGCAAATATTAACTTTGTCATTTTGTTGTCATCCCCTAAATCGTTCAATCCTTGTATGATAACAGTTCTCATATTAATTGGAACGCATGTATACACCTTTATCGCATCGCCTTGCAACCCCACCACTTTTTCCTGTTTCCATGGTAACAGAAGTTAAGGGAGAGAACCCTAATAAACGTGAAGATCTTGCTTCATTACCCCAGGAGCAGGGATACAGGAGGGGAAACACAAGGAATTGAAGTGCTTTATCTAAAATTAAATCTCAAATGACATTTTTCAGTCAATCATTTAATTTATAGGTGAATTTAGACAGAACCAGAGGGTTATGTCTGTACCTGTCTCTGGGAAAATTTCACTCGCAGTCAAATTAACATATTCATCATCAGATCTAAAGCAATAAAGTGTATGAACATTTTACAGTAAACCATACCATTTATGACTTTAGTTGAAGTGCTATGCCAAACAAGAACCAGGCGAGATGAGAAAAATGACACCAGAGAAACGTGTTAGATTTTAGAATTATGTTCTTAAGACAAGCAGCACTATTGCTCATAGGATTTATAATATAATCATCCAGAATTTCCAAGATTTGGTTCTCTTAAATGGGACCAGTAAGCAAGAACTCCTGAAAACCACTCAAGAGCTCCTAACAATAGCAACACCCTAGAATTTTGACAATGAATTTTATTTAGAAATGGATAAAACGATATTTAATGCCAACACCCCCTTTTCAATAACAACTTGAGAGTTTGGAAATTCAAAATTTGTAACTAATATAAACAAGTAAATAAGATATAAAAGATAAAGCTAAACATAAATGAAATCACCACAAGATGCGTAAAAAAGAGATTGATTCTCAGTTGTGTGTCATTCAAAGTATAATGTTAGTCTCAGATGTTTCTCCCTAAAATCCTTAGGGCAAATAAAAGTGGGCATTAAAATAGACAAATAAAAACAATGTTAAATGAAAAATATGTAAGTATAAAATGATAAGGATAATGGAGTAAATGAGAATTGTAGAGGTAAAATAATATATAACAATATGTAATTTGATGAGGAATGTTTGAGTTCATACCGACATTTTGAATATTAATGTCTTTAAGTGTAGACGTGGCAAATCTGAAGTTGTGACATTATTGGGATCTCTTCTGAAACTCTAATGAAGACATTTGTGAGAATGTTGGTTCAATCTACAATTTTGAATTTTTTAATTTAACTAAAGAAATATTAGTCAACTCAACGAGTTTAGTCAACTAAACTAAAAATAAATTAAATCTTTTTTACATTGAATGGACTTAAAATTTAAATGCAACTATTTTTAAGTTGAACCAAAACAAAAAAAAATCTCAGGAGAAGTTTCTGAGACACAAGAGACATAAGCAAACATTTCCGTTCGCTCTCAATTCTATTGATATCTAGGTGAAATAATTTAGACATTAAAGATATCCCATCTGTTTTTTTATAAAAGTTCTTTAAACAAATATACCATAGTGTGAAGAATGTAAAAAAATCTGCAGACATACGTAACAGTCTCCCCATAAATATGACTGTGCAAAGGACGTGATGTGAAGGAGAGTAATAAATGAAGATGAAAGCTTTACAAGGGTGTACGTGATATATAGTTGAGAAGGACCACTCTATCAGCTGATATTATTCATCGCTTCATCTTTTTCATCCTCTTCCCTCCGGTTGTAATTTTTCATAAGCAAAGGATGATATCCATCACCTTTGACACCCTGAGAATATTAGGCCGTCGGGGAAGGCATTGATGAATATGAATTAATAAAGGCTAGAAAACTCTCAGGTTGAATTGCTACATCCCACACCCACCTGAACTGAATTATCAAATGTTTTCTTTTTTCATGCTGAGCGATAAAAGTCAATGAGCCAATTCATATCTCTCCTTTCAGGTGAAGAGAAGATACCGAGATGTGTCCACAAACTATGGCAGAACTTGTAAATATCTCAACCGAGTAAACGGCACGGGGTAGTTAAAGAATTCTTCGCCTCTTGTAAACCCTGACACGGCCGGGATTATGGCAGGGTGTCTCGTCCAGGCCTCATGGTTTCTTCTCCTCGTAATCCCCCTGGCCCAACCGAGCCCCAGGTACGCCCCAGCCCCGTCCGTTTCCAAGAGAGAGATCATCATGGATGGAGACCTGGTGATCGGAGGCCTGTTTCCGGTGCACGAGAAGGGCGAGGGGACGGAAGACTGCGGTAAGATAAACGAAGAGCGTGGGATCCAAAGGCTGGAGGCCATGATGTTTGCGTTGGATGAAATTAACCAAGACAGCCGCATTTTGCCTGGTTTGAAGCTGGGAGCGCACATACTGGACACCTGCTCAAAGGACACGTACGCGCTAGAGCAGTCCCTTGAGTTTGTGAGGGCCTCTCTCACTAAAGTGCATCAGCCGGGGTTCATCTGTCCCGACGGGTCGAACCCTGTGCCGGATGAAGTGCCTCTGGCCATCTCCGGAGTGATCGGAGGATCGTATAGTGATGTCTCGATACAGGTAATTCGACTTATTTATGCACTTATTTAAGTATGGATGCTATGAAAGCTTGTCCTCAAAGGAAAATTAAAGATCTGTTCAGAAGAACATCTTACCACAAAACTGGTTATACTGGTCAAACTGGTGGGGGCGGATATTGTTTGGTTTATGTTCTGCAGAAGAAAGAAAGTCATGTTTAAAATGACATCAGGGTGAGTAAAGGATGAAATCATTTTTAGGGAAACCATCCTAATTTGAAGCAGCATAAACCAGCTAAAAGAGCAAACCACCACAGGTTGATTTGAGGTTCAAGACAAAACTTAAATACTAAAAATGTTGTTTGTTCTTCCTCTGATGAATATTTGCTTTCTTTTCGTTATTGAAACGAACAGCCTACACGTAAAAATAAACCAGATACATTTTACATATGAAGAGTTTGTCATCAAAATGAGATAACTCGGTTTAAAAAAGAAATTAAATTATGTTTTTTATTTTGTTATCATGCTTTTAATGTGTTTTATACGTGTATTTTTTAAGTTATTATGGGTTGAATCAAAACAAACCAACAGCAATATGATTGATATCAATTTGAATGCACAAAAAAAAGAAATCTCTTTTTGCAACCAAACTCTTCATATGATCTCAAGTTTCACAGCGGCCTTTAAACGGAATTCACACCATAATTTTTCAAAGCCACAACTTTCACATAATCACTTGCGTTTTTGCACATTTGGCTTTCATGTAAGGGAAAATGTGTAAACAGCATCACATCCTGTATCATATTTTAAGAGTTAACAAACGTTTGAACAGAATACAGCTAAAAAATACATTCACAACCAACTAAAAATGTTAAACGAATATCATAAAAATTTCATTATATGTAAATTAAACTAAAACCGGAAGTGAGAGTTTGCATCTTGCGGAGTGGTCTATATGCATCCGCCCATAGTGCTGTCAACACAAGAGTTTCAGAAAACCCTGACCTGAGTCTCCTGCTTGTTAATTTTGTTTGTGTGCCTCCAGGCCGTCGTTACAGTGAGATGACTGAGTGTTAATTGCTCTACACTCACACTTCTTATGGCAGGAATCATGCTTTAATTGTGCTGTGATGGAATTTTGTGCGTTAACCATCATACGAACATACTGGAGACAGATGGTTGAGATCGAAATGTGACATGAAGTATAAACCTAATTTAAGCATTAGCAAGACAGATGACAAATATTGTTTGTGAGCATGTGTTCAGCCTTCTTGATGGGTGCGTGTCATGGAAAGAAAGCAGGGAGGTATTGGTGAGTGTTGTGATAATACCTTCTCATGGGCGGGTCCACAATGCGCTTTCACTTTATTTATTACACAGAGGGAAGCGCGGCTGCACACAAACATGCCAAATATACAAATAAATTAAGGACAATGTAAAAGATGATTACTGTGGACATATAGAAAAAAATTCGGCTTGTCCTGTAGATGCCTATTTGTTTTTAATGCCCCCTCAGGTTGAACTAAACAATACAATTGTTAATTATCACTGTATGGTACAAAATAGACAAAATGTATTAAAAGGAAAAAAATATTAAGCACATTAAGCACATTATTTGGATCTCTTCTGAAACTCTAATGAAGACATTTGTGAGAACGTTCATTTGTGAGTACTTCTAAGCGCATCTATTTTAGCTCACATATAAACCTCTCTATAAGATACTCACAGAGCACATGTGTACATCCGTCAACAGCAGTCTGCATTATAGCTTCCTCTGCACAATCAGCATGCCCATCTCCCTTTGCACCTAAACGCATGAATAGCACACAAAAACATTTTAACTTTCACAGGGTGTCTTATATGTATGGTGTAAATAATAGGCTACATAAACCTAATAATAATACTGAATTCTCTGAGATAAAATAAGAATTTTGTGTGGTAAACTTGTGAAGTTTGTGGAAAGCTGGTGCTGGACCGTTCTGAATAAATTCCAGAAAAGAAATGAACGTCAACAAATATGTAAAAACGGTTTGTTTAGTGTTTTAATTACGCTTCGTAATGTACCAGGAAACTATCATGCATACAATATTTCATGCTGTTTATGACCTGCAGAGCCATACAAAAGCTTTTGGAGACCAAAGCATCTATTTCACGACCCTTCCAACCATGCTGGTCATTAAAGCTTCAATGAGGCCTATAGCAGAGCCCATGCCACCTGTCCAACATTGGGGTAAAAGAGCTCGGAGGACGTCTCAAGACGTCATTTAGGCCTGCGGTGAATGCGAGAGATGCTTTGGCCAGAAACCCGGAACAAGCATGACACGACCAAACATGAATATAAAAGAGGCAGCACATTTCCTCCGTTTTTTTCACACCTGTTTTTCACCCATTGCCATCTGGATTGGGAGACGCAATCAGGCCTGACATATTACCATTAGCATTGCTTGATGGCGTAAAGCTTAATGCGTGTGTGGGTACCGGTAGCGGGAGGCAGAGCTATATCCAGTGCCGGAGTGGGCGGTGGTGATGAGATTGGCAGGCTATCCCGCTTATTCTGTGAGTGACAGGTCTCCGGATAGGGAATAAACAAAATCACCATGACTTCGTTCACATAATGCACGTCGATCCGGATAGCTTTGTTATCTCAGGGTTACGTTCAGATTCATGATGCGTACAAAAACCTTTTGAAAAGTGTGGCCCGTAATACGACACATTTTGATATTAGCGGTGAATGGGCCATCTGAACGATTTGTTTGCTATGCTAATTAAAGAGACGTGTGTTTGGTTTGGAGAGTTTGGCACGTATCGAGCTATGCTTCTGTTAATGCCAAACATTCAATAACCACCATGTTTCTTTCATCTCTGTCAAATTTTCTCACCCCCAAAAGGTGACGGAATATTTTATCATATTTTCCAGCACATAACAATGTGTGAGCAGAGAATTATAAGTAATAATAATGTGCATAATAGGTGACACAAATCGTTGTCTCAGATCATTTCGTATCGCTTTTCATATCATATCTAGTGACAGAACTACAATATAATATCCATAACTATGTCTTCAGAGGTGTATAAAGACATTACATAATGAAGCGTTGTTTTTTAATACCTTAGAAATAAGCTGTTTCTATCTACATACACCGCGGGTAGCCTTGCGTGGAATTGGTCATGTTGTTTCTACAGTAGCCTTAAACGGACAAACAGCTCTACAGAGCGTGTTTCTTAAATAAGGATCTCCTTCTGCAAAGATGCATAAACGTGACGACATATTAGTTCTGTGTCAGCCACCGTATAGAGAATCGAAAGGAAGGAGTGGAGAGAGCCCTTGGTTGCAATTCACAACCTCACCACTAGATGCCGCTCAATTTGATTTGCTGGACCTTTTAGGTGAAAACTTTATGCACTGTAGTAATTTCCAAACATGGTGTTTTCAGTGTGTGCGTGCCTGCGTGTGTGTTTAGGTCACTCCTATGATGCTCTGCTGTGCTCTGAGACAGATGATGTTAATAGGCTGTAACCACATGTGGTCCTGGCATGCCAAAACAACAGTCTCAGTGGATGAGAATAGACACGGAAACGCATTGAATTTATGTCAAATTACTGCCAAAATCATTTGCATTTCTGTATCATTAAATAGAATAACAATTTTATTGTAATTATTACTCACTGAACTATAGTTCAGAAATTGAAATTTAAAGTTTTACTTAAAATTAATATTGCATATAGGAATTTAAAGTCTGTTAAATATTTGTTAAATAATTGTGTGCATGTTTGTGTGTGTGTTAGTGCGTGTGCATATTGTGTGTGTGGAGTGCTTTGTGTGTGGGGTGTTTGAATCTTGTGTGTTCACCTTTTTTGTTTTTACTTTTTTAACTTTAAATGTTTTGCTTGTAGTCAAATGTTTCACGTAAAGCTGCTTTGTAACAATGATAAACTATATAAATAAAGTTGACTTGACTGAACAAAATAATTGCAAACTGTAGATCACTATGCATCGGTCTGTCTACCTATGCTTTTGTTTTTTATTTCTTTATTCACTTGCAATTCCGGCCATTACTGTTTAGTAAAGACACTGCTTGGCTCTTTAGCACTTGCTGAAGTGTCCTGGGAAAAGCAGATAGACTCATTATGTGAACAGGATGGTGCGAAAGGCTTAGAATGAGATTGGGCAGCTATAAAGCATCACTTGACAAGGTTTGGACAGACTTGCACAACTCTTCATTCATCCAAATCTAGTTTGTTTTTGAACGCTGTTTATGTTAAAGGGACAGGATACCCTAGAACGAAAATTCTGTCATGAATTACTCATCCTCAAAACCTGTATTAATTCCTTCATTTGGTTAAACACAAAGGACGATATTTGGATTATAGCATATTTGGAGATTTCTGGGGCACAATTGACTGGCATAGTAGAAAAAATGCTGTAATGTTTATGATTTTCTGATAAAAACAAAATTACATACTTTGAAGAATTTGGGAAAACAAACCGCTCTGTGCACCTTTGATTACCATTTATTTCTACTAAGTTAGTCAATGTTGTCCCAGAAATCTCAGTTGCTTACATTTTTCTAAGTATCTTTGTGTTTAACAGAGCAAAGAAATGAATACGGATTGAAACAACAAGAGAGTGAGCTATTCATTACAGATTTATTTTGGGGTGAACTGTCCCGTTATTAAATAATATCGAAATATGAAAAGATTGAATCATCCTTCGGTTCAAATTAAGAACTACATCAGTATACACCAAATTCTGATCCTGTTTACAATTTATGAAGGAAGGGGCACTTGCTTATGCATAAATCATGTTTCCAGGGAGTTGTGATGCTGTTGCTATGGGCTTGCTAGGGTACCTTTCTAGGTAGTTGCTAAGATGTCATCTTTGGATTTGGATGTGGTTTGGTTTCGGGAGTTTTGTTCTGCTAGTCACTAAATAAATAATTCCATGTCCTATTGCTCCTTTACAGGCTGAATGATTTCAGGTATCATTCATAGCACAGACATGCAGTATGAGTTACACACAAATGTTTAATCCATTTCTAAATCTGAATACAATTTAACTTAAGATGGTTAATTTTGCTGCCAATTAAAACTTGAAAAACAAAAAATTGGGTGACGTTTGCATCTCTGTGTTCTGCCGTCTGGGTCCTGCACTGTAATGCAGTGATACGCACACTCAGCTCAGGTGGTCCCTGTCAAACGCTTCAGCAGTATTCTGACAGACTCTGCCTCCTGTTGCCTGTGACATCTACAGAAATGAATGTGTTGACAGGCAACTGGAATATCAACATCTGCTTAAGAGCTGTGAGAGGCAGCGGACGAAGATACCAAAGATATTATCAACCACATCACATTCTACAGCTCATATATATTAAAGGTTCACATTAAAGGTTCACCCCAAAATAAAAAGTCTGTCATCATGTCATTTCAAACCTGTATGACTTTCTGTCTTCTGCAGAAAACACAAGAAGAGATTTTGAAGAACGTCGGTTAACAAACAACAGTGGTCCTCATTGACTTTCACATGGACACAATACCAAAGGGACATTTCTCAAAATATCTTCTTTTGCGTTTTCCACACATTTAGCTCATGCAAAGGAATTTCTTCCCTTATATTTGATTCATTTCTGATTCTTGCGCATCACCTCAGAAATAAGCAGTAAAGATCATTCAATAGTAGTATAGTTTGAGGAATTACAAATGATTCTTTTTCAGATGCTCTATTTGCTGGTTTTCTCACTATAATTTGCAGTTTTGTCTCCCCAGCATCTCACATTTTGCGAGGTACGATTCTGTACTGTGACGCTGTTGAGAATTGCTCTCGTCTAAATGAATCAGATTGACTTATTTTCACCTCTGCTGCACCTCAGGCTTGAATTCACTGAGCTCTTTACACGTGTCTGTCAAAACCTGACATGTGACTACACCGCCCATGATTTATGTCTGTCAGCTCAGAGATAAAACCAACCACTTTAGCCAAATAATTTTTGGTAAAGCCGTTGATTGATATTTTTAATCAACTAACTGGGATTATGACCTAAGAAAGTCATTTGACCTGTGTCTTTTATCCAGAAGACAGGTAACAATGTTACCAAATAAAATTGTTTATGTTATCATAAATATTAACTATATGTAAGTTATGCACTGCTGATACGTACATCTGATTATTTATTCTGCTTTGGCAATACATGTGGTAGACGTCCAAAGCAACATGGCATAGTAAATTGTCTAAGAAATTAGATTAAATGTAGAACAAATTGACCCTTATTTCTCAGATCTGTATTCTCCAACTCAGAAGAGACAAAATATACTTTATATTTAAACAACACTAAATTATTGAAACAGTAGTAAACATGTACAGTATGTCAGGTTACATCAGTGGTTCCCAAACCTTTTGGAAGCATGAAATTCCTTTCTTGTGTTTTTTAACATTCATTTTTGAGATTAAATTTACATGCATATATAAAGATAAATAAATTATATGCAGATAAGCAAACAACCAATTAAGCATAAACAAAAAACAGCACAGAACCTGATGGTTTCCTGCACTTTCTGTCTTAAATGAGACAGCTCATATATACCTTGGGAACAGTATAATAGAAATGTTTGGGGTTTTAAAACCATGACTTTTTAAACTACGGTATAGCTTGGAACCGGTATTCGGCCCATGTCTATATGCCATGAACATTAACTTTATGGCTTTATACTGTATATCAACAATTGTTTCATTTGTCTATTCCAGTAAGAATTGAAAAACCACAGCTAACATCACTTTAATATTTCAGCTGTTTCTCTTAGACAGAAAAGTCATTAAATGGAAAGCAAATAGAAACTTTTTCTTAAATAATTACTTAAAAAGAATATCCTGCATATATTTTTTTTATTTTTACAGAATCTCATATACAGTACAACTCCATCTGTGTTTCAGAGATGTCTCAAACTAAGCTCAGATTTAACAGTTTGTCCAGTTTCAATATGGACTAAAGGCTTTACTTTATTAGAAAGATTTATTAGAAGATAATTAATACTTTATTAATAAAACATACATTTATTTAATTGCTTTATACTCTTAATGTATTTCAACAGTTGTTTTATTATTTCTATACTTTCCTAGTTTTCCAAAGCAATTTCACGGGAAAATCTGAGAAATACACTTCTGAGCAATAAAATGCAATGAAGTCCCCCGATCACTAAACGAAACAGTAAATGTGTAAATCCTTTGGGCATATTTTTATGGGGTTCTTCAAGTAAGAAATGTATGTTTACATGTAAGGTTCTAAAACGTGTAAGTATGGCTTTATATTGAAAGTTGAATGAAATGTAAATAGCTGATAATAACTGTGCTTAAGGCTTTTTTATGCATCTGAACCACCTACTTGCGTTGGTGTAAATTCAGACACGAATTCCAGTCATTACCCAGAAGTCCCCGGGGATCTGCTATCATTATAATTTGCAGTGCAGGAAACTTCTTAGACTTTAATCAACAGAATTCAGCCATAACCTGCAGGAAGAAATAAACGTGGACATGAGAAAATCATTTCTATTGTTGTTAAAATAGATGATTCAACAACGATACAACTATTTTACAACTTGTGCAAAGCTATGATATAAAAACATCATCTTTGCAACGACAGATTCTATGACTTAATGAGTCTATGACTTTGCACAAGTTTTATCTCTGTTTATAGCTGAAAAATGAGTCAATATTCTCTCAACTACCCTTAAAGCAAAAAGGATAAATATCATTCAGATTTTCATGTCATACCCTGGGGAAAATGTGCAGCGGACCTAAAATTATTATTGCGTCTATCACTGTGTTATCTTGTGTGATCAGAATTGAGTCTGTCTGGAGCCAGTGTAACTATACCCTGAAACCATAGAATCAGAGAAAGATGAGGAAGAGGATAAAAGAATGTGAAGTTGTTGTAGGTTTGTACTAGGTTTCCAAACTCAAATTGTTCTGTCTTTTCATGACTTTGGGCATATTGTCTGTTGTTTATACAAAAGTATCACCTGGTTATAGCAGTTATGTCATAAAATTGAATGTTTAAAAATCTTTACTGATACTTTATACTGACACAAGCAAAATATAAAATATAGCTGCAAGCAGTGATGACGGGCCTTCCTGCTTTCCTTTTGCCATAAACTGTTCATATTAATTTAATCTCAATGCTGTCAAAATGTAACAACTGATCTCTATTATGTGTGATGCTATTTCACAAAAGTGTTTCCGCTTATTGATCCATTATTTATTTCTGTGTGCAGGTGGCAAACCTCCTCCGACTCTTCCAGATACCGCAGATAAGTTACGCCTCCACGAGTGCCAAACTCAGCGACAAATCCCGTTATGATTATTTCACCCGAACCGTCCCACCAGACTTCTACCAGGCCAAAGCTATGGCTGAGATCCTGCGCTATTTCAACTGGACCTACGTTTCCACTGTAGCCTCAGAGGGCGACTACGGCGAGACGGGCATCGACGCCTTCCAGCAGGAGGCCCGTGTGCGCCAAATCTGCATCGCAACTTCTGTAAAAGTCAGTCGCTCGGTGAACCGAGGGAACTATGAAAACGTCATCCGCTCACTTCAGCAAAAAGCCAACGCCAAAGTGGTGATCCTGTTCACCAAAAGCGAAGATGCCAGGGAACTGCTCGCCGCGGCAGCCAGAATGAACGCCACCTTCATTTGGGTGGCCAGCGACGGTTGGGGGGCGCAGGAGAGCGTCGTCCACGGCAGCGAGAAAGCAGCCAACGGGGCGTTTACCATTGAGCTGGCCTCATACTCCATCAGAGAGTTTGAGGACTATTTCACTAAGCTCACACCTGATGTCAATACAAGGAACCCTTGGTTCAGGGAATTCTGGGAGCATAGGTTCGGGTGTCGTATACATGAACACGGCTGCGCCACTAACAGTCTAAGGAACGGGTCATTTAAGCCGGAATCAAAGATCATGTTTGTGGTGAATGCTGTCTATGCTATGGCCTACGCCCTGCACAATATGCGGCAAGCTGTATGCCCCAACAACACGAAGGTGTGCGATGCCATGAAGCCAGGCAATGGGAAGAGGTTCTACCGTGAGTTTATTCTCAAGACGAAATTTGATGGTGAGTACATCTGGCAACCATCTCAAATCTATCTATCTTAGAAATGAACGTCTAACAATAGCAATTTTGCTTCCATCATATGAAGCACAACTTCGATTGTCAGAGAAAATTTAACCAATAATTTGAGTCTTCGTGTGGTGGAACTTCTTTTGCTACCTTCCAGCTCATGTTATTTTGTTTTGACTTTTTCCCACTGGCGATAAAATTACATTTATGAACGTGAAACATTCTTTCATCAAGTTAACAAAGAGCTTCAAGTGGTCTCCACCATAATCCAGTCTTAGAGAAGTAATTCAGAGTCAGTCAGATTTTGTCTTTTTCTATCATTTATTATAGTTATTTTAGTAAACCCCCCAAAAATAGTTCATATTTTTTCTCGAACCTGAATGACTTTTTTTCTGCCGAACACTCAAGAAGATATTTCAAAGAACATTTGTAGCCAAAATACATTCCCCCATTGACTAACATTGTATGGACACAGAACCACATTTCTCAAAAATATGTATTTGGTGTTCCACAGTAAAACCAGCGATATGGTATCAGTGATAAGAGGGTGAATAAACAAAGACAACAAATTGTAATTTTAGGCTAACTATCCCTTCAATCCTAACGATGTCTTATTTTAAACTTTTCAGCACCTTTTAGACCACCTGACACTGAGAACGTGGTACGGTTTACCTCATTAGGCGACAGTCTGGGTCGCTACAACATCTTTTACTACCGTCAAGAGGACAACAAGTATGTCTACAAGAAGGTAGGCTACTGGGCACAGAGCTTAGTGCTCAATACCAGTGTGGTGAACTGGGCAAGTGGTGCACTCCCTACATCCCAGTGCAGCGACCCATGCCAACCCAACGAAGCTAAAAGCATGCAACCTGGAGACGTGTGCTGTTGGATTTGCATCCCATGCCAGCCTCACCAGTATCTCCTAGATGAGTTTACCTGTATGGACTGTGGTTTCGGAGAGTGGCCCCTTGCCAACCTGACCGGCTGCCTTGAGCTTCCAGAGGAGTACATTCACTGGGCGGACGCTTGGGCTGTGGGACCGGTCACCATCGCTTGTCTGGGAATGCTGTGCACGCTTGCAGTAGCAGGCCTTTTCTTACGCAATAACGACACTCCCGTTGTGAAAGCCAGCGGTCGGGAACTCTCGTACATCCTGCTGTTTGGCGTGCTCATGTGTTACGCCATGACCTTCATTTACATCGCTAAACCCTCTGCGTTCGTGTGCACCCTACGCCGTCTCGGACTCGGCACGTCTTTTGCCATCTGCTATTCAGCTTTGCTGACCAAGACCAATAGGATTGCACGGATCTTCGGCGGGGCACGGGACAGCGCCCGGCGACCACGCTTCATCAGTCCTGCCTCTCAGGTTGCGATCTGCGCCGTGCTGATATCAGCCCAGCTGTTGGTTGCGCTCATATGGCTCCTGGTAGAGGCACCTGGGGTGAGGAAAGAGGTGGGCCCGGACAGGAGAGATGTGGTCACTTTGAAATGTAACAGTCTGGACTCTAGCATGCTGGTGTCCCTTACCTACAACTGCATCCTCATTATACTCTGCACCTTCTACGCCTTCAAGACCAGGAAGTGTCCGGAGAACTTTAATGAGGCCAAGTTCATCGGGTTCACTATGTACACTACTTGCATCATCTGGCTGGCCTTTCAACCAATCTTCTACGTTACTGCAAGTGACTACAGAGTAAGTAGGATTGATAGTTTGGTAATGTTGTTAGGTTGTCCAATGCTGAGTTGTTTCAACACGCCGTTGGGTCAAATATAATATTTTCGTGGTTAATTCAACTCAATGGCTGGGCTACTTCCTTTTTGACCCAACGGTGGGTTGAAAGCAAACAAACATTTTGATTGAATATTTGGGGGAAAAGTGCAATGCTTGAAGTTTCCATACTTCTGTATTTATCCAGTTGAACAAATGTGTTTATTCCACATAAAGCTTGGAAATAATGTTTTGCATTGTTGTATTGTGAACCAAAAGGGAAAACATAAGAATTCAAAAGCCCTTACGTTTAGCATGTCTCTTCAAATGTTTATTTGTTAAAATAAGCGCTTATGCAAATTACAAACAGCAGTTAAGAGTTGCAATCAAAATTTCAACCTTTTTTATACAAGTCAAGACTGACTTCTATCTCTGTAGAGTTTTCTTCAAGTCAAAACAACAAAACATGAGACCTTAATGGAAAAGTTCACCTCAAAATCAAAACGGTGTTATTTTTTACTCCCGGCATCTTCTGAACGCAAAAAAAGATATTTTCGGTGAGATCACAGAGATTTCCAGCCCTCCTCATAGACATCATGCTGTTGTCAAGGTCCAGAAAAGTATCGAAGACATCAATAAATTGGTCCATCCGCTCATAGTGGCTCAAATGATTTTTTTTTAAGACGACACAAACCAAAATAAAGGACTTTCATCAATATGGACCAATTTATCAATGTCTTTAGTACTTTTCTGGACCTTGACAACAACTATAACCACGATGTCTATGAGGAGGCCTGGAAATCTCTCGGATGTATCCTGGAGGTCTTAAAACACGTTGAACGTCATGCGGGTAAATAAAAAATAACACAATTTGGATTTTGATGTGAACTTTTCCTTTAAATGCAATCCTCTAGCTCATATATCCAGACAAACTCATTTTGCCCTGGCAAACATTCAGCAAAGCGACGAAACTGTCTGGTCAACACATAACAGCTATGTGAGGGATGTCGCATTTCATCAGGAGTCTGTCACCGCCGAGGGCAAGAGATGTCAGAGGTTTGTCAGTGACACGGTAAACACGGTCATCAAGAACGACCGCAGGCTTAGAGACAGGCCATTCCTGCAGGAAAACAGCAAACTATTTCAGACCACACTTCATCTAAAGACAACTGTACCCAGGTCAGTTTTGTCATCATTAGATTGTTCCAAACCTGTATACATTTATTTGTTCTGATGAACACAGAGGAAGATATTTGGAAGAATGGCAGTAACCAAACAGATCTATGGCAGTAAATGGGGGATGAGATCTGTTTAGTTACTGCCATTTTTTAAAATATCTTCCTTTCGTTCAGCAGAAAAGAATATGGGTTGGAACAATCTAAGAGTGAGTAAATGATGAAAAAAATGACATTTTTGGGTTAAATATCCCAAATATCCCAGAAGGAGGGGAGATGGGACGGATCTGAAAATCTGATTGTGGAAGTTATCAAATGATATTAATAAAACATTGATTCACATACAGTATTCATGCATACAGTAGTGGCCAAAAGCAATGTCCACTGGGGGTTTTGCTTTTTAATGACCCTACAGGTCAGGAAAATTTGAGAAAACACTTGGTTAGGGATCCAATCCTTCAACTGGTGCAGGTCGGTTGTTCTTGAACAACATGCTTGAAAGTGTATAGAAAGATATTTGTACCAATGAGCACACAGACTAAAATTGAAACTGATTTATCCTGTACAGGTACAGACCACCACCATGTGCATCTCTGTCAGTCTGAGCGGCTCTGTGGTGCTCGGTTGCCTATTTGCCCCCAAGATCCACGTCATTCTTTTCCAGCCGCAGAAGAACGTGACGACTCTGAGGGCCAAAGACAACCGCTTCTCCACCGTGGCCACTGCACCCAGCTCCACCTACTCACAAGGTGACCACATCACATTCAAAGCTTGTGTCCTATGTGAAGAACCATAGCAGGAAGGGGTCATTTATGCATATTCTTGTGAACATCTTAAAGGGATAGTTTATTTATAAACAGTCATGTCATTCTTCATGTCAAATCTTTGACTTTCTTTCTTCAGCAGAAAACAAAAGAAGATATTTTGATTAATGTTGGAAACCCAGTGATTTAAATTGTATGGACACATGACCACCAGCCCATTCCTCAAAATATCTTCTTTTGTGTTCCACGGAAGATTTATATGGGTTTTGAACATCATGAGGGTAAAAAATGACACAAGTTTAATTTGGAGGTGAATTAGTCCTTTTATAAATAGACTTTAGTTTCTTTCATCCAATCACAAACTAAAAATACTTGTATTTCCACAGCTTCAGCATCTACTGTAGTGCCGACCGTGTGCAACGGAAGAGAAGTAGTGGACTCTACAACATCATCATTGTGAATACAGACATACATTCCAGCAAGATGGGCCAATTTTATATCACTTGAGCAAATCGGGAGGTTTGCCATTTCTTTTAACTTATCGAATCTTTACACACTAATGGAGTACGGCACACCTTCTGTTCACTCAATACTGGTTCATCTCCTGATCTGGCTTACAAATGAGCTACATGAACACCTCAACATCATTCATGATGTTTCCCCAAAAATGGTCCAAAACTCCTTCACTGAGCATGTTTCATTAATTCAGTTACACAGTAAAGCTATTGTTCACGATCCAAAAAAAATCCATCTTAACAAGCGAGCGTATATGTGACAAACATGCTGTGCCACACTAGTCCGGCAGATTTATGACGCTCGATACAACGGAGTTTTGAACAAATGGCAATATGTACAAAGATATTAACCAGTGTAATGTTAACAGTAGATTTGAGTTCTATATAATAGAATTTCGTTGGACTTTAGGAGCCGTCATCTGGAAAACACTTGCTATAAAAAATAACTTCTACAGTCTCGTATTACTGAGCAGGCATGCCGTCCTGGTAGCAGTACATACACTCACCTAAAGGATTATTAGGAACACCATACTAATACTGTGTTTGACCCCCTTTCGCCTTCAGAACTGCCTTAATTCTATGTGGCATTGATTCAACAAGGTGCTGAAAGCATTCTTTAGAAATGTTGGCCCATATTGATAGGATAGTATCTTGCAGTTGATGGAGATTTGTGGGATGTACGAAGCTCCCGTTCCACCACATCCCAAAGATGCTCTATTGGGTTGAGATCTGGTGACTGTGGGGGCCATTTTAGTACAGTGAACTCATTGTTATGTTCAAGAAACCAATTTGAAATGACAGGAGCTTTGTGACATGGTGCATTATCCTGCTGGACGTAGCCATCAGAGGATGGGTACATGGTGGTCATAAAGGGATGGACATGGTCAGAAACAATGCTCATGTAGGCCGTGGCAGTTAAACGATGCCAAATTGGCACTAAGGGGCCTAAAGTGTGCCAAGAAAACATCTCCCACACCATTACACCACCACCATAATTGCATTAAAGGTGTTCCTAATAATCCTTTAGGTGAGTGTACAACAGGACCAGTGAGACAAATTTTGACTTATGTACCCCAGGGTATGTGATTTAAACACTGTATTCTCAGTGCATGGGAGACTGTAACAATTGATCTTGTTTTAGTTCAGTGATAACATTGTAAACATTCATTGGGAGAAGAGGTGAATGTCTTTTTAGTGTTGTGAAAAAGCGTCTCATGTTTGGAATAGTTTAGATGTCACTGGAAGACGTGACGAAAGAAAGTAACTATATTCTCTATTTCCCATTTTAACAATAAATTCTTAGTAATATTACGAATGTTTTGATGTGAACTTTGGTGAAGCAGTCAGTGTTACTATTGTAATATATGTTAATAAATTATTTTGTAAAAATTAAAGTAGTCTTGTGTTGGTCTATGTGGTGATCAGATGCCACAGTGTTATTCGACTTGCTACATTGGACAAAAGATCAGAATACTGATAACATCAATAGAAATTTAATGACAATTAGATTCTCTTTCACATCTGTTCAGTCTTATAAAGAAAACAAAAAAGGCAACAAAAACATCATAATCTACATTGCTGTCATGTTCTATGTATAAGGGTATGTTATTGGACAACTTCAGACTCTTTAGTTTGTCTTTTGAGTGGGATGATATACAGTCCGTTTTTAGCTTCCTTTATTCTCCACCATCGGCCCAATCTGACAAAGAGAGAAAATCAACATAAAAGATTGTGTGACCGAGAACAAATACTTGAGTGCCATCTAGTGGTAGCAGAATGTTTTTGCACTTCGTGCTTGGAGGATATACTAATGACCAATTAAATAAAACATGATTTTCATGATTAAATGATGACCAGAACTGACATAATCTTTACTTTAGATTAAGCAGACATCACACTTCTCCATAACTCACCTGTGCTCCTGTCCAACTCCTGCCACCAGAAAATTTCCCGAACTGGAGAATTTCAGGCTGTTCACAAATCCCGTCTGTAAAACACACAGTGACAGGCTTTCATTAACATTCATGAAAGGTTACAATCATTGTATGAGATCTTTACATACGTGCACATTTGAGTAGCACACACTCATGAAAATTGTGCTTTAATCCATTCCTCATTCTCGTCAAATAAAGCACCATCCAAAAAAGCCTTTATGCACAATAGTATCCCGTCTAGATTTTTATTACTCACCACCGGGACACTGAAGAGAGGATCCAGGCCTCTGAATCCCTCCCCACACATCCAAAGCTGCACTGATGAATTATGGGAACCTGTGGAGGGACAACAGTGATGCTTGATGTTAATCATGTGTGTGGGGTCTCGTACGGAAATACAGATCGATGTGAAACAAGAGGTCTTCAGAGCAGATCATGAGGTACTTGAAGATAATATGCACAAAAAGTACTCGTGGTGTAAACCGTGCTGGTTTTGTGTTCGTCGCCAGTTGTGTGCTACTTTGTGTGTGTGCACCTGAAGCACCTGTCGCGATGGTGTCAGAGTTGTGCAAAGCCGCCACAGACGATAACCATCGAGGTTGCTCCAGACCGCTGTTGCCACAGATACCATGGGCTTGCTTCACCGTGGCCTGCGGCTTCTTTTTATTAACATTCCAAACCGACACGGCTCTGTAAAACAGATCAGAAATAAAATGCGATTATGAAATCATAAGAAAGTCTACTACGCAAACATATTTTACCAGAGAGAGGTCATCGAATTTAGAAAAGATGACTTACCCATCATCACCTCCTGTAACCATGTACTCTTCATTTATCAGCTGGATACAATCAATCGAACCGCTTTAGACAGACAAAAGACATAACGGACATAACTAAAACTGCTCAGATTCTTTAACGTGTGGATAATTCAATGTGGAGACAACTTGAGCATTTGAGAAAAAAGGTTTCCCAAAAACTACTAGTTGAAAAATACAAACTGTTTAATAGTCTGTTTGTGCATCCTAATAACGCAACACTGGAACTCACTCGTGTCCGTTAAACACAAGCTGCGATTCTTCCGCAATCTTCCAGACTCTGACTGTCCCGTCACGTCCTCCTGCCGTCACACATCTCTCTCTGCTCAAACAATCCAGCCCTGTGATCTTGTCCTGATGGCCAAACCTGAGGAGAGGTGCAAATGAACACACACAAATGAATGTGGTGTATAAACCCTACAGCTTCCATCCGGTTCCCGTCTATTCTAAATGTATCACCATTTAACTGTATCGGTCGCTACTCACATAGTTTCCACGTATGCGTTCTCATTCACGTTCCACACTTTCACGGAGCGGTCGTGTGATGCGCTGTAGAGGTCATGGGTCCCTCTTCTGAATGCCAAACCCTGTAGGGGAAGGAGCTTTGTTATGGCCGTCAGCAGGAATAAAGAAATCTTCGTATAATAGAAAAGGAACTGATCAGAAACACTCTTGGTAGGGAAGGTTTGCATCTCTAACTCACCGATACAGCATCTTTGTGACCTACGAAATTGTACAGGTGTTTACATGTTGGAGCATCCCAAATCAGAATGAGTTTCTTCATGTCTCCTGTGGCCTATTACAGAAAAAGATGAAAGCTTATACATCTAACAAAAACATTCGGAAGAAAGCTGCAGGGGGTTATATCTGTATAGTTGACACCACAGACGGCAACCAGAGACTGACCACATATTTTTCTATGCTGTTTTTTTATATAACTAAAGACTAAATTATGATTTATTCGTATGATGCATGCCAGCCAACGAAAGAGAGAAAAACAGAAATGGTCCTCACCAGGTATTTGCCATCAGATGATATGGCCATACACAGCACATGCCCTTTGTGTCCCACATGACCTTCTTTTGCTTTATGTCCACCTGGAATCTTATGCATCTTCTTTCCACTCTCCACCTCCCCTTAACATGCACATTACACATATATCCTTCATTTAGTACAGTAACCAAATCTATGAAACTATAATATCGTTATTTTTATATACCAATAAAGAAAACTGTACTATATTGAACATTATCAGCCGTATCAGTAAAAATAACGCAGATTTTGGTTAATGCACATCACGGAAACGCACATTTGATGATGGAGCAGTCTTTGCTTGCGGAAAAGATGTAGTTCTCATCTGGGGTGATGACGAGACACGTGACGGACAGTTTGTGTCCTCTCAACAACCTGATCTCTTCTGGCTCTGGAGCTATGAGCTAGTGATGAACAGATTTATATGAGCATCAAACATGACGGAATAGTGCTGGATATAAATCTACAGCCACACCAAACATGACTCACCTCTTTGGCTATCAGTCTTTGCAGTTTGCCTTTCTGTTCCAGCTGTGACGATCAAAATGATTGATTGCTTACGTTAGGACATGTATCAGAAGGCATATATACATGTTGCGTTTATATTAAGTGAACATACCACATCATCTTGTAGTCTTCCAGCTATCAAGTCAGCGTCAAATGAATCTTCTTCCGCTTTCTTCACCTCTGGAATATCAGAACAAACATTTAATTTCAAATAGACTGTATAAGGTGAATTCATTAATATTCAGTTGGTATAAAATAATCTGCAAATTGCATATTTAAATCCGGCTTTGAGAACAGAGAGGGTTTCTCTCAGGCCGGTCAATACACACCTTCTTCTCTCAGCTGGTCCAGGTAAACTTTGGCAAGCCTCAGTTTCTTCTCCTGTGGCGTCTCGTCCATCTCAATCGTTTCATTTTCACCTTGTCTTCTGTTCGCGTGACTGTTGAAGATATAAGAAATGATTAAAAGAAATAAAGAATCGATGTCAGTATTCATCCATCTGAACACAATGTCGTAGATCAGTTACCCCTCATTTTCCGAGTCACTCGAGATTTCTTCGTCCAGTCGCTTACTGGACTTTTTTGATCGTTCTTTGCCATCGTCTGTATTGCTCTGAAATGCAACAATGTAACTTGATAGATGATGATCGAAAAGTAACGTTACAGACAGAAATGTTTCGATAAACACTAACAGAAACGAGCACGAAATACTGTAATCGAAAGCTAAGATATTAAATAGAAATCCAAGTCTCGGTGCTATGAGCTAACAAGAAACGTACCTTTCTTTTTAAGAAAGCAGATGATTTTTCTCCCTTATTCGAAGTCGCAGACGTGAACTTCTTTTTTAAAAAGAAAGATGACATTATGGAGCTTAAAATCTGCTCTTTTTAAGAAATTACAGGCCTGATAGATTAAACTAGAACTACTTCAGTGCCACTCACATGGTCACAAACACATGCGGATTCTAGGATGTTTCACTTGTGCGCATGTGCACCACAGCGCCGCTTAGAGGAGCGGCGGTATTGAAAGCAACTGCAATATATTTAGATTTTTAACCCCATAGCAATTTACAAACAGGTCCTATATATTCAAGACTACACTGATATAATGAAAAAAATGGATGTCAAAACACGAACTCCAAAACATTTTTTTAAGGGTTATAATAGGAATTGTATTGGTTTTTAGAAATGGTAAACAGCTGATTCATCATGACAGTATTTGTAATGGAAACCATTGAGGTTGATATTGTTTTTGTTTTCAGCCAAATAAACATGTATATTATCTTATGTCCAGATTTTTTATTTCATAGCAAGGGGACAAATTCTTACAACTTACTGATAAGGTTCCTCTGTATACAATAAGAGAACGAAATCCCTTAGAATAAATGTTCTATTTGATTCAATGAAAAAGAAAGATCATTGACACCATTTATGAAGTTTCTCATGTTTTATATAAACATGCATGTTCATTTGGAAACATCATTTTTTGTTCTTCAAACTAAAGTGGACAGGACCCCCCAAAATGTACTACCCTCATGTCATTCCCAACCCAGTGTTTCCCCTAGGTTTACAGCTTTGGGGGGGGGGTTGGTTGGGGAAAATTGACGAGAAATCTCAAATCATTTCCTTTTCGTTCTTTATGTGCTATCTATCTATCTATCTATCTGTCTATCTATCTATCTATGTCACATAAGTTGGTTGTCTGGGAGGGTAATGCTTTGTAAAAGTTACATTTTTTTAACACAAGATATCTCTTTAAAAAAATAAATTAAATGTATTTAGATCTTTTTAAAATTGACTTTTAAAAATAACCTTCGTTAAATTTATAGAAGTATTTGTTAATATTAATGGACCAGAGCTTAAATAGTTTTATTTTTTAACTAACAACTAAAAAAGGATTAGTAAATACTAACAAATATATGGCTCATTCATTATTCGTTAATGTTAGTTAATACATTTAAATGATAAACCAATTGTAAATGGGCTTTTTTTGTGAGAGGTTTTCTTTATATGATGCATTTATTGGAGAATAATCCTGTCAGACGCAGCACTGTGAACGCGCGCTGTTCTGGACGTCATCACGTGCGCTGTTCTGAACGTCATCACGTGCGCTGTTCTGAACGTCATCACGTGCGCTGTTCTGAACGTCATCACGTGCGCTGTTCTGAACGTCATCACGTGCGCTGTTCTGAACGTCATCACGTGCGCAGGACATTCCCATACAACACAGAGCGGCCTGCATAGCGTATTAAATATCTCTTGTCTTATTTAATCAGCAGATTTACAATGTCCTGACTAAAAACATTTTAAACACACATATGTAAATAGCAAGTGGCATGTAATTCATTAATATACATTTTACTTGTCATCCGGTGATGACTGGACTTTTGATGCGCAACACTTAGACTTGGAGCAGGAGAGCTACTCCGGCTGCTACTCGCAGTAGAGTGAGTGTTGCCATCTTCAGTTCCCTGTGAGTGTTTAAAAAACGCAAATATTTTCATCTAATTGACGCAACATATTTGCGGCCGCACGCTCTCTGTCCGCTAGTGTTTGTGTGAGTGTGCGCGCGCGCGTGCTCGCACTCATTGGGATAATTGTGAACGCGCAAACACAGACAGAAAAGACACGCCATCGTGGAAATAAGATAAATAACATATTACTTAAGGGCTATTTAGTTTGTTTAATAAAATAAAAAAATTTAATCTGGCGCTATAAAGAAATCAAATCAAATTTACTTGACGTTCAAGGGTGGCGGGACGAGCCGTTAGGAGGGCGGCGCGCCCCCCTTATATAATATCGAAAGCCAACACTATCACAAATCGCTTGCTTTGGATCGCCGTATTAATATTAAAACGCCGTTTTCTTAACGCCACCAGGCGTTAAATAAACGCCGTCTGGTGCTAAATTAACGTCATACGCCGCCACGCGTTAAAGTAACGCCGGGCGCCGATCGACGTTAAGTTAACGTCACACGTCACTCAAAATGCAAACGTATTAGCTAATATACATAGCCCCTCCTCTTCTGGGTTTGTACGGTCTACGGCAAGTCGGAGGCTCGTGTCATCTCAAATCCATATCGAGCTTAATTTTGTGGAAAACTAAAAATGGAAAGAAATAAAAGATAAACCCGCCGAAATGAAAAACATATAACTACTGCAGTATGTAATATGTCAAATTAAGTCAAGTCATGATTAAAAGTACCATAGTTCACCCCCAAAACGAAATTTCTGTCATCATTTTACCAATGGTCCCTATTGACTTCTATTGTATGAAGAAAAGTCAATGTGGACGAACGGTTTTCTGTTACTAACTTTCTTTCAAATATCTTCTTTTGTGTTTATACGGTTAACACATTACACAGTCAAACAGGTTTGAAAAGTCAAGAGGGTGGGTAAATGATTACAGAATTGCAAGTATGTTTTTGCCATTGTCAATATATCTCAATTTTAGAGGTTAGTTCGGTTGGCTTCCAATCTGATATCATGGTTTTGTCTGGTTCGAGTCCCGCTTCGACCACTTGCAGATTTTTACATTGAATCAGAATCAGAAAGAGCTTTATTGCCAAGTATGTTTGCACATACAAGGAATTTGTTTTGGTCACAGGAGCATCCAGTACACAGAATAAGCAACAACACAGAGACCATCAAACAAAACAAAAACAGTTACACAGATTACAGATTGTTGGTCTTGTTATGTTTATCTGTGTCACAGGAATTGTTTATTTATATTTCAGCATTTAATTCGTATGGTAAATTTTTATAGAAAGTCAGGAATAAGACCTCTTTTTCCACAGCAAACTTACAGTATATTCTAAATTTCTCAATCGCTCCCGACACCGTCCAGACAGCCTCGCCAATAGCCTATCAATATTCACCTTCAATTATATTGTTTCATATGATTTGTCGAGTAAAATTAATTATATCTAAATAGTCGGCTGAAAGTCAGTTCCACATACGGTATAGCGTCAATCTCTTCACGGAGGTAAAGGGAAATATGTTGATAATGTGAGTGCATCTTGGTCGCGTGCTAATGAAATTTAAGTGGGCAGGTGATGTGCGTTAAGGTGATTATTGAAAGGCTGTTGGCGTGGCTGTCTGGACGGTGTCTGGAGCTTGTTGTGAAAAAAGAACTTTCTTTATATATTAACCTCGAATTAAATGCTGAAATATAAATAAACAATTCCTGTGACACAGATAAACATAACAAGACCAACAATGTAAAAATCTGCAAGTGGTCGAAGCGGGACTCGAACCAGTCAAAACCATGATATCAGATTGGAAGCCAACCGAACTAACCTCTAGACTAATATTAAGATTTATTAACAATCGCATAAACATATTTACAATTCTGTAATCATTTACCCACCCTCTTGACTTTTCAAACCTGTTTGACTGTGTAATGTCTTAACCGTATAAACACAACAGAAGATATTTGAAAGAAAGTTAGTAACAGAAAACCGTTCGTCCACATTGACTTTTCTTCATACAATAGAAGTCAATAGGGACCATTGGTAAAATGATGACAGAAATTTCGTTTTGGGGGTGAACTATGGTACTTTTAATCATGACTTGACTTAATTTGACATATAACATACTGCATTAGTTATATGTTTTTCTTTTCGGGGGGGTTTTCTTTTATTTCTTTCCATTTTTAGTTTTCCACAAAATTAAGACTTAATCCATTACTCGAAATGGATTTGAGATGACACGGGCCTCCGACTTTCCGTAGACAGTGCAAACCCAGAAGAGGAGGGGCTATGTATATTAGCTAATACGTTTGCATTTTGAGTGACGTGTGAGTTAACTTAACGTCGATCGGCGCCCGGCGTTACTTTAACGCGTGGCGGCGTATGACGTTAATTTAGCACCAGACGGCGTTTATTTAACGCCTGGTGGCGTTAAGAAATCGGCGTTTTAATATTAATACGGCGATCCAAAGCACGCGATTTGTGATACTGTTGGCTTTCGATAATATAATGGTAATGGTAGGGGAAACACTGCAACCTGTTTAACAAAATAAGAGTAGCGCGTAGTTTTAAGGTCAGAGCATCTGTACGATGTTCTTGGCAAATGATGTAAATAACCATCAAATAAGTCGTTTATGTGCTCTTGTAAAATTATTAGAAATAAACTAGTATGTTTCAAAATAAAGAGATTTGTGCATAACGCAGATCCATTATTAACATTTATTTACAATTAGAAAAAAATAAACTTGTTCTTCATGAGGGTAACAGAATAATGGAATACTTTCAGGAAGGGCTGTTGTACAGAACCTGTCGCAGACATTTATAATGTGGTTAATCAGTGGTTAAAAAACAGTGGTTATGGATTTAATAGAAAAATATTGTCTATGCCAAAATAACAATGTTTTTTTCCTATAGTTACATAAAAATACTTCACAATAAGGTTCCAGTCATTGACATGATGTACGATCTAACCTGAACGAACAATGAGAATTATGTTTACAGAATTTATAAATCTTTGTTAATGTTAACAAATACCATTACAATTGTTATTGTGCATTAACTCATGTCACCAGATATTACATAAATTATCAAACTTACATTAACGAACATGGATAAATCCTAATATTTTTAATGCTGTATTCATTGTAAGTTCAAGTTAACTGTGGTGGAACATCAGCATGACCACAAATCATAATTTTCCATGGATATCATTCTATAACATTACCACAGCAACACATTCTGTACAATGACAACCAATAGAAATGATCAGGATCAAAAATACAGCCATACGAAAATCTCTATCAGTATAACAAACAGGCATTGTGTCAAAAGAATGTTGTTATTTGCACATTATCAGAATAAACGTTATAAAATTCAAGCATGTTAAAATATGTTTGTTCTTTAAATATAAAACATAAATGGTTGCCCAACAACCAGTTTTATCACAGGTTTACACCAGATTTAGACTACTGATCATTAATGAAAAGGAAAAAGAACAGCTTTGTTTGAAATAGTCTATCTGTAAGGCGTTCTAACCGTTCATCATCTTTGACATTATTAGACTTTACCACACGTCTCACCTTCTGCTGATAAAGCATTAGCATTAAAACTGTGTAAATGACTCTGTTAGATGTACACAGAAGTGTGACGGTCTTTGGTCGTTTCTGCATTTGTCTTTAGCTGCAGGCACAAAGCTTCACATGTCCGACTGATTCATTATCCTTAACATGAAATGTGGTGCAAGACAGAAAATACGTATATTTTTCATTTGTGGTTTGTTTAAATATCGTCTTCTGACACATTTGACAGGTAAAGTGCATAAAGCAGCAGTATAATGAGATTTCATCCTGTCAAATGACATTAAAGCATCGCTACTCTCGATATAACACACACTTATCCCAAACATTTCAGAAGACGTAAAAAGTAGGACGCAACACATTCAAGCCAGTGAAAGAAATGCTGAAACCATAACAGTGTCATTCTGAAAGACCATCAATGATTTGTGGATAAATGAAGACCAGAAACCCTGTGCTGCAGGTTTGCATGGCCGCTGCAGGGTCAAGATGTGAAACCAGTTCTTCCTGTTCAAGAAGCGAGTGATCTTTCTTGTCAAATGAAAGATTTTACTTTCTGATGTCAGTCAGTTAAAAAACATTAAATATAATTAAAATGTGAGAAATCAGTTGATCAAAGTCACTGCATTTCATGGTGTACAGACAGAAACCTGCAATAATTGACCTTTTCGAGACGAAACACATTCGCATTATTGTCTCTGTAAGCATCTCATGGGTTAATAGTGTTTTTTTTGTTTTTGTAAAGGGAATGTACTCACAATAAAATGTCTGCCTGTTATTGCAATAAACCCATGATCATGGTTGAAAATGAGTTCTCATGGAAACATATCCAGACCAGATTTCGCCCCAAATCAAAGCACTCTTTTTAAAAAGGAAAGGCGTGTTACGGAGTGTTTCCTCTTTTCGAATGTCTAATTCTTTCTCTGACAAAAAACTACACCTAAACAAACAGGCTTCTTTTTCTTTTAACAACTTAACATTTCTACTAATTCTTGATTTTAGGGTGAAATTGTCTTAACAGCTTTCATAAGCTTCACCAAACTAGATTAAAGTGGAAACATACTTCCTTCAGGATCACCGGTGTCCCGTTTTTCTTTACCACCGCAAGGGTCCACGATTCTGTTTCATGATCTTTAGAACGTCATTAGCAACTTCATGTTTAAAAACGAAAGGGAACGTCCATCTCACACAGTGAGACTTACAGTATAAAGCATGTGTCATTTCTGTAAGCGTTGCTCCCTCTCAACCCGAGCCGTCATCCGTACGGTTTCGACATTCGAGTCCGTGGCAACAAGAGCACAAGGCTGAGTATGCAGCAGAAATTCATCACGTTCTACCACTCACGTGTGGAAGGTGTTTGTGTCTGTTAACCATATGTAAGTCACAGTCTGGACTGTTTGAGTGTGAGCTAAGGGTCAAGGGCTCGGAGGTTTATGCAAGATGCCCTGCAGGTCTTCCGGAAGCGAGAGGATGATGGTGTCGATGTGGGCCTGCAGTTGGCCAATAGTTCCTGGTTTTACAGGAAGTAGATCCTTCTCGGCCTGCGTCTAAGAAAAGATAAAACAGGCAAGCATTAAAAAGATTTTTTACATTGCGCTTTAGAATACTTTGGCCGACTGTTTTTATTCATGTGTGAATAAACTTTCACCCCTAATCACCCTCTCTGTTTATTATGCGATAAGAAATGCATGGATGTACACCTTCCTTAAAACCATTTAACATCCCCAGTAAACTTTAGCATTAGAAGCATGAACACAGAGAGTGAAATACTAACCAGTTTCTCCTTCAGTTTGAGCACCAGGTCAACAGTTTCAACCTCCGTGTGTTTCTGTATCCTCAGCTGTAGATCTTCCTCACAGAGCGCCTCCAGATGAAGAGCTTCCAGCTTCTGTGTCATCTCCTTCCTGCGGTTCCTAAACCAGCCGTCAAAGTTTGGAGACCTCAAGAACTGCCTGAGAGAACAGACAATGTGTCTTATGAGTGGACATTAGTTTCTTCTTTCAAGATTACAAAAACGTTTGAGTTCAGATTGTGCACCTGTAGAGGCCGATCCAGTCTCCTTTGAGACGTGAGGTGAGCTGAGGTCCAGCTTTCTCCAGCGTCTTCATGAACTCCTCCTGAATGAACGGCCGCAGCTGAGGAGAACTCTGGCATACGAGACAAAACTATTTAACTTAACATTCATCTAATGAACACATTCAATTACAGAACGTTTCAAACCAATGTGGTACCTTCCACGGAGAGATGGTCTTCTGTAGAGGCATCAGACTGGCCACGTAACGCTCCTGCAAACCAACATTCACATAACAAACACCTTTAGCATCAACGTCACGTCATCTATAGAACACTATACCATATGTGCCACTCTTTGTATGTAAATTCACATTGTTACCAGTGGTATGATGAAACTCTGTGTAAGCTCCAGGAAATATCGTCGCAGTATTGCATTCTGGGCCGCAGAGGGACGTTTCTGCTGAACCCCCTGATGTGAACCGCAAATATAATTAATATATGCAAAAGAATACATGTGTACCAATATAAACCAGACAGAGATTGACCTTCTGGAGTTGTTTGATAATGTCCTCGTCTTTGTTCAGGAAAGGTTTATATGCACTATACACACCTGCGATGACACAAGACAAGAATAATCTTTCAGATATTTTGCTGAGAGAATGTTTCAGAGATCTACTCAGTATGAACAGTTACTGGTTAACTGTGACTGTGAGTCTCACCAGGTTTTGAGTCCAAAGTCTTTAGGTTCTTTAGTTTTTTCACCTTCATCTGTTTGGCCATCTCTGCTTTAAAAAATATTGTATAATTAAACAGTGGGCTGACTAAATTAAGACTTTTGGATGCTTAAAAAAAGAAGCTCCAGCTTCGTTTCACTATGAAATAAGTCAAAATGCTTTTCAAAGCATTTCATACGGTCATGTATAAAAATTAACAAACATATTTATTCAATATTTATCCTGGAGCTTTTTTTCAAAGTTGGTCTGTTTTTTTCAAAACAGACCAACTTTGATTGATATTAATTGAAATGCTCAATAAAAAAAAAACGTGATTTTAGATTTTTTTCATTATCTCATTTTGAAACCAAACTCTTCAAATGCAGTTAAATATGTAAACTCAACCTGTTTGCTTCATGTCGCCAATGCGGATGATGTGCGGCCAGTGCTGGAGAGTTTTGGCAAAAAATGGATTTGTCACTCCTAATATGACAGAAGGCCTAAAACACAAAACACATAAATACAGAGTTAATAGAGACACATATTAACTTTCAGAGCACACACATTTCCTGATTTAAGTCCAGAAACCACCTCATTCATTGATTTAGTCTTGTATATCTTTCAATTACCCCACATTGAACTAAATCATCAATCATGTTCAATTTGTGTGTCAAACAAAAGAGAATCTCTCATATTAAAATACATTTACTGTACTGTACACTTTTACAGTAGTAAAAATATACTTTTTACACTATTGTTCAGTACAGTATAATCATTCACAAGAGCACAACATTTTAAAATTTAAGACATCAAATTCCTATTAAAAAGAATATTAAATATTAAAAGGTGCATTAAATGTGTTGTATTTTGATAAATTGATATGAGAATAAGCTTTATAGGACCTGTTTCATCTGACGCACATGCCTGGCCCTAAGTTAACGTTCGGACTTTGTTTGGTTATAATACAACAATTTTGCATATAATTTATCTTAATATTTTATTTATTTGACAGACACCTAGTTGTTTGTAATTTGCTTAGTGCGCTCATACACAATAATAACAAACATACAGATACATACACGTACATATGTCCAAAAGTAAATATTTGTCCTATTAATTATAATGAATGAAATGTAGATACAAAAATACCAGAGGAGTTAAAGAGCATGAACAGTCCTAAAACAAGTTCTGTTCAGAATATTGCAAAATATTGCATATTAATTGCATTAAATTCAATTAAAACTACTAAACAGTTATTCATTCTGTGCTGAGGTCTACCGGAAGTTAAGTGTTGGCTGCATAACGTTTGTTTATGTTTCTGACGCTGGAACCGTCTATAAACAGGATCGTTTTTCTAGTATGCGAGAGAGAGATGTGAGCTGTCTAGCGTACTTACGGTGCTTGAGTCCTGGTGGTGTACTCCTTAAATTCACTGTCATGGATGGTAAAATACGGCCGAAAATCACTGCAGTAACGCAGAGGAGAGATACAGCTGCAGAGTAAAAGAGATGATTTAGCATTAAAAGGGACCCAAGTCAGTGCCAGCTCTTCTCCAAGAAGAATTGTTGCAATGACACGGAGTCCATCTTGAAGTAACGGTTGATATGAACTAATGTATGTATATAACACACACACTGTATAGCGTGTCATCAGATCTACACGGCGGTCAAGGTCACCCACAGTGTGACAAAAACACTTCCTGTGTTGTGTAAATGACATTAAAAACGAGCTTGCGTTGATTGGCTTATACAAGGTAATTTCAAATCAAATTATAAAGGAGTTTTGTACCACCTGACCAATGCCAAGACCGTCTCTGATGACTCTGCTGGAGACTGGCGCCATGACAACCAGAGCTTCACCGAGCAAGCACCAGCTCCCACAACATCTGAATATGAAAGAAGACGGGATAGAAGCACCTGCACACAATAAAGACAAAACATTCAAGTTTCCTACAGTCCATTCAAGACTCATTCTAAGTCACATTGTATTTTTTGACACACAACTTTTATGCACATGCCCTTCTCTCAGCTCCCAGGAGGGTGCAGCAGACAACACATAATAATCAAAAACCAGTTTGACATGAAACCGGAGTAAGAGCCATTCAGACTGTACTACAGTCACATTAAATGTGGCTTACCTAAAGAGATCCACTTCATGAACCGTCGGCAGAACAATGGACACCAGACTGTCACTCTGCAAAGCAAAGTTGAGACTCGATTACAAGAGAGCAAACTGACTTAACGGCCGATGAATATGACACATCACCATCGCCTACAGGCCTGGCAGAGTAATGACTCTCATACCGGTGCCGACTGAACAAGCTGTGAGGTTCCAGGCTTGTCGTAACACGTGGGGATGCGAAGCTAAGGAGAACAGATGAAGGTGTATGTTCAAGGTGTTTCTTTCAAAGCCAAAGCTAGCATTTAAAAAAAATCACTGAAGAACGAAAAACAACTCACCTTCATGACCACGCCCATAATGGGGAGCGAGAGAATCTTCCCAGGACTCGGCGTGGGCCATCGGTCGATGTCGTTGCAAGCTTTTAATAATGAATAAAATACAAATATTTATTGGTGAACAGAGGTCAACGTTAAAAATTATTTATGTGATGCAGTTTTGTATGTGCCGATTTTGAGCTGGATTTGCGTGTGTAAAACGTGTTCCCACAGCATTCTGGGCAGTTGCAAGGGTGTGGTTATACAATTCTGAGCGACTGTTTGCACATCGCTATGTGGTTTGTAGGGTTTTCTGGTTGATTGTGTACATAATTAAAGGAACAGTTCACACAAATATGAATTCTTTCATAGTTTACTCACCACATGCCATCTCTTTCAAAGACTTTCTTTCTTCATTTGAACACAATCAAACAATTTTCCACTCTATTTCATCAATATTTAGTGATAATTCTAATATTCTTACACAACGTTGAAGTGATTATTATAAATGTTTAATCCATGCACATCATTATTATTGCTGTTAAATTAATTTGCACTTGTAATCTTTAATCAAAAACATTAAGCTTCTCTCCCCGTTTAAGCAACAACTCTTCTCTTCATCACGCAATGCCATAAAAAGACGTAGGACTTTAGTAACTGTCCAATGAGTACCGTTGGTGGATTAGGCCAACTAACAATCATCCAATCTATTAGGGGAGAGCAACATGAAGTTCTACCCTACTTTTTTTTATTTTCCAATTTCAGAAGCCATTTCACTCGGATGTACATCACGCTACCGAAAAGTTTTGCAACTTCCATTTCATGGTGACTTTAAAAGAGTCCACCCAAAAATTTTAATTCTGTCATCATTTCAAACCGCCATCACTTTCTGTCTTCCAGAGCACACAAAAGAAGATATTCTGAAGAAAGTTGATAACCAAACAGTGCCGGCACCCATTCACTTTGTGTGGACACAAACCCAGAGCAAGTGAATGAGTTCAGGTTACCAACATTCTTCAAAATATTTTCTTTGTGAAGAAAGAAAGTCATGCGGGTTTGACATGACAGGAGGAGGAGTAAACGATGACAGCACTTTAATATTTGTGTGAACTATCACTTTAAATCTAGATCTTTGTGTGGTGCCTGGCGGGAAATACTGGGTGATTGACAAGGCGTTGGTGGTTGTCAGGATGTAACTATGCTAGTTTTTATCGTGATGTTTTTTGTTGGGATGTAGATGCTGACAGCTGTTCAGTGTAGTTTACATCTGAGATACAGTAAAATTTAACCCGCTTACTGGCAATATAAAGTATTATTAGTCTTTTCTTAATATTTCTCAGACTCACCGGCTTCTAAACAGGGCTCTTGTTTCTCAAAGTACTCAGGGGCGATAAGCTTCAGAAGAGAGTGGAAGAATGTGACATACGGCAACTTGCTGACGAGGACCAGAGACTAGAAGAGACACATAGACGGGTCAAACAATAAAACACTTCAAAACATCCCGAAGATCACTTAGATCAAAATACAGAGCACATTTCTGTCATTTCACAATGATTTAACATCTAAAGGGATGCATTTAAAGGGATGTCCGATACAATGTCAAAATTCAGACTTCTGTTTGATTTATTCCCTTAGAGCTCATGCCAAAGGGCATCAGATATCAAACAGGGTTTGTCCCAACAACCTCAGAGCTCAGTAAAGTGAAGTGTACCTCATCACTTAAAGGGATAGTTCCTCCAAAATTGAAAATTTTGTCATTTACTACGCTTGTGTATTTCATACCTGTATAAATTATTGAGAAGAAGATATTTGGAAGAATGTTATTCATTTTCAGTTCCAGGACATCATTGACTACCATAGTAGGAACTAGGAAGAATTAAATGGTAGTCAACGAAGGTGCCCGATGACTCTTTGTTTAACTAAATTCTTCACACTATCTCATTATGTACAATATTTTTTTCCTACTGTAGCAGTGGATGATGTACCAGAACTGAAATGTATACACGTTTGAAACAACCTGAGGGTGAGTGAATTATGATTTTTGGATGTACTATCCCTTTAAAGACTGACACTCCTCGGTAAGAAAGACCCCAGACTGGGCAAAAGAAAGCTTCTGTTTGGGTGTTGAAATATGTCTTTAAATTTAACTACAGGCTCCTGAAAAGCTCCAGAGCTCTCCAGTTATCTCCGTCTCTATTTTTAGGGTGTGAATAACTTTTTCTGGTGTAAAAGCAGAATCACACTTCTGGTTACAGGCAGAAAATCAGTCGTCTGTGTTGAGACTTGTGCTGTGAGCCCTCAGCAACATTTTTGTTTCCAGGCAAAAACTCAAACCAAGCTGGGAAGGGGGATGATGATAAAGCAATAAAGCACCCTAGGTTGTACAACACAGTGATTTTACTATGGTTGAAAAAGTTCTCGATGTACATTCAATCAACCCCTGTAAAATCTATCCGAAATATATTTCTATAAGATATAATATATAAGGTGTGTGATGTGCCAGAAAAAAAATTAACAAATGTCCCTTTAAACTGATCACTGATAGTTTAAAACACAATGAAGTGATTGTCTCTGCCTTACCTTCTGAAAGTATCCTCTCTTCAGTGTCTTATCTCGCACCTGTCGGAAGTACACGTAGCCGTAGTAATAACCCTGATCTCTCTGCGGGACAGAGGTAAACATGTTCTCCATCAATACAAGCAAACCTGCAAGATGATGGTTAGCCTCACAGTTTGATTATTATCAATGGTTTATTATAAATACCAAACACATCACACAGATCAATAATGTTGTCATGCAGTCATGAATTGGTTGTGATAGGAGAATAGAAACATGAAGACATTCCCATTCATTTTAGTCGCCCTGCTTCAAAAAACTATGAATTATGACAAGAAATTTACATCACAAAGTTGAGTGGTTGGAACTACAGGTCAAGACCTGTGGTTAAATGCGTAGTTCCTTATTATTATGACATGTAGACTTACACACATCATGCTTTTTAGCAAAGTAAGCAAGCAGCATGCAGGGCATTCAATTTCCATCCTTCTAAATATACAATTCAATTTGTTTGTCAAGACAAAAGAAGCATTTTTAAATTGCGCATACGTCTGGGCCTATGTGCTCTAGGACCCTGGGGAGTCCCCGGGCAGAGTTACTTAGGAACACGATTAAATATTGTGAAATAAACAAAAGTAAAGAGAGTAAAAGTATTATAACAAAAATAGTTTTAAGATAAAGTGTACATGATTTACAGCATTAATTAAATAGAAGACGGTTTAACTCCACCAACAATGTGACGTCATAAACTATGTTGTTCAACCAACATGGTTCAAAGGACAGACGTGCGACAAAGTTACTATGTTTTCGGGAAACAGTCGTGAGAAGCTAGTTAGGTTCTCAAACGATGCATCGTACTATGGTGGTTAACCAGCGAGTTATGTTCGGGAAACCTACCCAGGTTAGTTTTTACAGCACTAACAAGTTTTTGTTTAAATATCAGTATAGTGACCTTGAGACAGACAGGTGCATCCCGGTCAAAGTGGTCAAGGAAACATCCAAGAGAAGATTTTCTGTCCACAGCCTGTCTGAAACGAAAGCAGAACTGCGTGTCCCCCAGACAACCTGAGAACATAAACACATAATCTGTCAATTCACTAGATGGTAAAAGGTGTGTACACAATACAGAGCACATTGTTTCTTATTTGCTTTTATTGCTAATGAAGGGACCGGTGCCGTGGTTTCACCTTACCTCAAATATAAATACTTTTATGTGGTTTTGACAAATATGAATGAATTATTATTCAGCATTATCTTATTTTAAATTGATGATTTAAGGACGATTAACACCAACCTTTTCTGATACAGAAAGTAGAAAACGATTCATGGTTTAAGTCTCTAATGAATGCTTAGGCTCTCTCTTCCTGTTAGGTCAGTGTGACAGTGAAAAGGGACTTCTTATCATGTTTAAAAACATCTTATGTTAACACACACTCTACCCTTGAGGAGGTTGTGTATGTGTGATTGAATTGTTTCAGAAAAGTGAGAAAGAGTGGACAATCAGACAGACATAACGTCATGTTTTAATTCATATTATACTGCATGCCTGTAATCTTGATCGTGTATAGGACTATGTGTCCTGTCTCATGATTGAGAGCTTTCTGTTCTTGTTTATCTATTGATAACCAATCATGTGATTGTGAAATTATTCATTAGCCCTTACAGCTTAAGTGATGTCAGCCAAAAACAAAAGATGATTCTGAAAGTTATTACATTCTGGTGAAAGCTTACCAAATGAAAACAATTTGTCTTTGGAAACACGAGAACTGAATAATCATGTATTAAGGAAAAGAATAAAGTCAATTTTGATTACTTGTTGCCCTTAAAGGCAAAGAAACATGGTTCACATCTATTATATGAGCAACATTCCAGACAATATAATCCATATTAAACTGGAATAAAACAGCAGGTAGAGTTAAATCTGTTGATCTGTAGTTCAGACCCTGTCGCTCAGGTGCAAGTGAGGTCAGCTGTTGTTAGCGTGTTTGGATGTTATTTCGGCTTTGACATACAGTGATGTGTGTGCCGAATTGAACAGGGAACTTGTGAGTGTGAAACAGGATTACTGGATCTATCTATAGGGCGTGACCAATGGATTACCCCATCCTCCTGCTTAACTCTTTCCTTTACATACCAGGGTTTATAAAAACAACACGCACACAACACAGGTTAAACACTTCAAACACTAGTGATTGACCAGCCAACAAAAAACACAAATCTATGCATAAACAAATATAAACAGTTGTTAATAACACTCGAGATAAAAAGGTACAATAGAGCTCACACCGTAAATTATGATTGTTTAAGAAGTAAAATATACTAACCAATACACTAAGCAGTAATATATTTATTGAATTGAATATTAAAGGGGTCATACGTCAGGGTTAAAACGAATATTATAATGTGTTCTAGATGTAATGTACTGTGTATACACGAATCACAATTTAAGGGTAAAATATGCAGTATTTTCCACATACAGTACATGTTTATACTCCTCTTTGCCCCAACTCTCTGAAACGCGCTGATTTTTTACAAAGCGAGGTGTGCTATGATTGGCCAGTTCACCATTGCGTAGTGATTGGTTGAATACTGCAAGCATGTGACGGAAACGTAAAGCCTATTATTTGGAAAATCAGGTTCCAAAGCAATAGTATTGACAGGTACGCCCACCTTACTTGCGTATAAAATTGGCCGGTATTAGTCAAATCATACCCTGAACTGACGTATATTTGTGGGGGTTTGGTTACACAAGGCGTTTCAGGTAGGTCTGGGTGAGCATTCGCTTTTAGATAAATTGCATCTTTTGTTCCGACACTTTAATTTTTGAAGTTTTACGTGTCTAATACATGTAAAGTATGGGCAACTTATAACACACCAAAGACACAGGAAAACACGTATTTGCGTCATATGATCCCTTTAATTTGACTTGCTACAAATTTGCTAATAAACTTGCCCGACAGTCATTATAAGTGTCAAAAAATATAGTTCTTACAAACATGTGAAATGGTTCAAACTAATGAAAAGTGACATGCTCTGTATTTGCGTATTAGAAAGGTCCTTCTTATTCCCTCTACAGTGTGCAGTATAAATGACTTTCAGCTTTGCATACACAGAGTCTCATCGATCATCAGATAAAGACATTCAACGCCTGAGTCACATTATTAAACACAAGTGAAACAAATTAGTTATTGGCCGAATTGCTGTGGAGAGAGTGAATAGCACATCACAACAGACGTACTTCTGCTAATCTGATGGGGTGGAAGGAACTCTGTTGCCACAGCAACCAGCATGCCATTCCCGCAGCATGAATGGATGGCATCACGCGCAGCATGAGAGAAGAAATGTCCGTATGTCCGACCTGACCCACAGACATCCTTGTAAACCGTCAGACGGTACACACAGACAGAACGAATTATCGATTGAAAACATGAGCTGGCGATGTTATGAGAGAGGGACCGATATAAAGAATGTGAGTATATCAGGTTCAGAAAAATATAGCACAGTTATCTTCAACCAGTTATACGATAAAAGAGACATGAAATCCATCAACTAGTTCACAACAGCTTCAATGAATCAGATTTCAGATCAGACTCGGTTTCACCAGTTTGTAAAACACGATACACGGTCACGTGGTGTCCTTTCTGCTTTCAACGCGATATGTTACATCCTGTCTGGTAGTGTGCCGTACCGCACCGCTCATCATGCATTGCACTGAATCGCGGAGAACTGAAGAGAACAGAATGATGAGTTTGTTCCCCTCATGCACCAGGTTCTCTCGTTTCAGAAAGACGAGAACAGTGATCAATATCACACCAGAAAATTATACTAGAGCACTAAAGCAATGAGTAAACGTCTCACACACCTACAATGTGAACAAACAGGCCACTCTTGTCATCCTCGATCCCAATTCCAATCCTAAGACACTGACATTGACTTTAATACCCAACAGTTGAGTGAAGAGAAAAAAAGATTGACGGCGTACGTCACTCCATTTACAAATGTGCCATTGTAGATATTGAGGTGCACAATGAACATCCATTAACAATTGTGAGACAAGGAGAGGTCAGATTGTGTTCACATCCGCACAATGAGTCTCTCTGAATGTGTCAGTGCCGTTTCTGTCTTTCCGCTGGAGGAAGAATTTCGAGGATTCATCCCACACAGGTAATGTAGTACTCATGAATTACATTCCACTACATGAAACCTTTATTACAGCAAGACACACATATAAACTATACACACCCCTTCTAGAAAATGTAATGTAACTGTGTCAGACGATAATGACAAGACTCTGAACTGCTTTACATAACACAAGATGCTTACCGAAGCTGAAAATGCTCATATCTATAAACCACACGGTTCTGATATCACAGAATACATTTCCGTGGCATCAGTTTCTGACTGAGTGAAGACATAAGATTAGACTAGACTTTATCATCACAGTGATGAAGCTTGATCTTTGTGCATCTTATCTATTTGATTTTGTTTACAACATTTGCAGAAAGTGCCACGGAAGTCATATCGAGGTTCATATATTGAGAAATGTACTATACCTGAATTAGAGTCTGGGAATGACAGATAGCATATACTGGTTTTCTGAAATGAGAGAAATAGGCGAATATTCAATCTACAGTTATCATACACTCTGGATTTAACATCATTCATGGTGGTCATATAAGAAAGGTTTCTTACCTCTTTTTCACTGAGTTTGGAATGATGAGGATAGATCACCTGCAGGAGGGGAAAAAAACAGCCTATTAGAGCACAGAAACTGTGACAGCGTTATTTTCTAATAACTGCATTTTCATCAAAAAGACAAAAAAAACAGATTACACATTAGAGTAACTGAGACAAATTTAAGATTTATCTACAGACATGCGTGACCATTAAAAACAAAGCAGATTGGAAATGTGCTTTTCTGTGGAACATTAGACATTGTGGTTACTAACTATCACTTGATGCCGAGTGTAATATACAGTAAAATGATGGAAATCTGCAAAACCTTTTCATGTACAATTCTCAGCTACTCTAGTATGTGGGCAAAAGTATTGGAAAGCTGCCTCTAAAAAAACATGTTTATCTATTCTAGTAAATGTAATCAATACACATATTAATGCTATACAATACCACATTAAATAATTTATTTCTCATCTTTGTTGCAATAGTTTAGGAAGGACGTTTTTTGTCGTTACATGACTGTCTAGAAGTTATCGATGGATCTTGGTAATGAACAATTGCCTCAAAGTTGTTCAGATGGGTTTAGGACTTGCAGACCAGTCAAGTTCTTCCACAACAGAACCAATCAAGTCTTGCTTTGTGCACAGCAGCTTTATCATGTCAGTACAGAAAAGGGTCCAGCCCATACTGTTGCTATACAATTGGAGCACACAATTCTCTAGTCTAGAATATCATCATGCTGGAGCATTATAAGATGTGTGATTGTGGAAATGAACTAAGTGGTTTAAACATGTTCATTAAAAGGGGGCATTTCAATAATTCTGCTTTAAGTGTATTTGAAGCAGGTGGGTTTAAAACAAAAAAGCCTCATTCAAACATCTAGATCATAATGCAATACAGTGCAAATACACTCACTACACGACCCTGAATAATAATAAAACTGTAATCATATCAAATATACTTTCAGAGTAACTAACACAGTGAACTAGATAAGAAAACAGTACAGAAGGAACAAAAGTGTTTGCCAGCAATGCAAGGGACGTGGACGTAAACTCCGTGTTATTACTTGATGAGTCAACCATATTGTTAGCCAGTGATGCTAGCAGGTTTCCCCTTTACTTCCATTCAGTTAGCCGGTTAGCAGGCCAGTTCACAGCTGTCAACTGAGGCGTACAAAATCAAACAATCCCGGTCTCACGTACCTCCACAGCCTGCCCGAGCTCCAGATCAAAGCCGACCACGCAGATGCAGTGAAGCCAGGCGGAGAAACGGTCCCACGGCAGCAGCAGCGGCTCCGGTTCTTCTGCCGCCGGAGGCCCGTCGACGGGCATTTCCTCCGCCGGAGAAACTCTCAGCGTTTCTTCCGGCTCCTCCAGCTGCTCTTCCACCTCCTCAGACCCCTGGAAGGCCATGTCGTTGCTTCGGTTTGATTCCTTTGGGTCTGTACGCGGTTTATTGATAAACGCTGGGGAAAGTTGAGCTGTACATACAAACACGGCTAGGATGAAGGGGCGGCGCTTGCGTGGAGAACACGTGCTTACGTCACACCGGACCTCGAGAAACGCACACGCATTATTTTGATAGAAAATTATATACGCTACTGTTTTTATTGTATGGACTATATCATTTTACTTGTTTGCAAAACGCATGAGACCACCCACAATTTAACCGCGAAAACCGTGAAACTGTCGTGCTATGAATAAAATAAACTTCTCAGTAATGTAAATTCTTCATAAAACTAACTGTAAACATACATTTCAAGCAGCTATGCACAAATTCCAATGAAATTCCACTTCTACATAATTACCTTTAATCCAATCTTTTTAATCTAATCACAAACATTTTCGGTCAAGCAGTTCAGTCATAAGGCTTATGGTGATTATGGTTAGACATTGCTGTGGGAGTTTTGCTGAAAGTAATTACATGTAAGCTTTAAATGATTCTCCCATCAGCTATACAGGACACTGGAGTATTAATACAATACAGTCCCCATATGCTCAAACAGCAAATATAATCTTTAACAAACAAAAAATTCGATATTTGCTTCAAATATGCTATATAAATGTCTCATCTTTAAATTGTGTATAAACATAGAAGCCTGAAGTAATCACCAAATCTCATCTAATGGATCACATAAGAACCAAGATAAAGCAATCAGATTATTCAAGTAAGACACTAGAGTCAAATCAGCACGCTCCACTTGGTGTGACAGATGTTCAGTGTAATTTAGCCCACAGATTCCAGTTCCAAACAGAGGGGGTGGGGTTTGCTTTGAAACCATCTCATTATTTTTAAAAACAAAAATACTTTATAGGGAAGATTTTCTTTAACTCCAAAAATGTTGACTTGTGAAACTATTTTCCGAATGCTTTGATTTTGTCAATGCTTTGTGTTGTACTATGTGATCTGTTGGGCCAAACAAATGTTGAGTGAACCCTCCCCTGTTTGCCATCATTCGATACGTAGTCAAAATTAGAATGATATATATACACCACCAGCTTGTCATGATCTTGTGTAAATAAATGTGACTTAATATTTAAAAGTTACATAAATAAGTAAAATACCTATGGTTGGGAGACGACCGTGTACAGAGCTGCTTTCTAGCCAAAAAAGACACTTGAAATAATATAAATTAGTTTGATTCGACTAAAAGACTTGGTCATTAGAAATTTCACATTAATACTTTAAAGTTTGCTCTAATACTTGTTAAACTTTGATTTAAAACTTTATTATGGCTGTTATGTTAGTGTATTGTTAGGGTCAAAATCAATTTGGAGTTCAACAATATTTTGTTGTATTATTATTTAGTGTGAATATACTAATTTTGTAAGAACGATTTTCATTTAATATCATTTAATAATTTAAATAAGAATTAATTCATTAAAAAACCCTCTAGACTCGATTTGAATCCATTAATTTTTTACAACATCTATTTCCATTTCATGTGAACGACGATATTCTGTTTTCTGTGACGTCATTTGTTCATTCATCAGCTCCGCCCCGAAGTGTATGTCAGAGCACAGTTCCCGCCCCCTTTCTCAGTGGTGCGCGAGCCCCGCGGCGGTTTGTGGCCGGTTTGTATGTGTGTGTGTGTATTTCTCTTCAGGAGGTCGACTTCACTCTCGATTATCCCTCAACATTTCCTTTACTTTTCTGCGCTCCCTGGAGCGGAGACCCCCGTGGCTTGACGTGGGACCGTGTCATGGACTTTATTCGAATTTGAGTTTCATTTGTGGGTATTTTCGGATGTCTTCGCGAGCTAAGCTAGTTGCCAGGCTCGCGAGCTAAAACTGGATTCGCTTAATTCTCCGCCTGCGAAAAGTTCGGTGGACCAAAAATACCTTACGAATGACAGGTCTTCACGGCTGAATCCATTCGAAAATATCCGTAGAGCCGCTCCCGGGCCGGACGGGTAGCAAGGAAGACGATAAAGGCCATCGTTACCTCAGCGAAGCTAACGAGCTAATATGAAGGTAGCCGGCTAACGTTCGCATGAGCAAGAAAACAACCTCCGCGTTAGCCGTTCATTAATCCCCAAAGTGACGCTGTGCAGTTAACACTGTGTAATTAATGTGAATAATTTTGTAATTAAGTATTTGAGGCTTTTGTATTCATGCTAACGTTAAGTGTATGATCTGTTTTGGGGAGTGGTGGGTTATAGATCTGTACTTGCATACTTGAGCTGAACTGCTCACGTTATTAACCTTTATTAGTGGTTTAACGTTGACATTAGTGCATATTAATGCAGTTTGTGACTTGTTGACCAGTCGTATATTTCGGAATACGTTTGTAGTAACCCCGTTCAAATGGAAAGCTGTATTTTATTGGGACAGGTTCACTGACCCAACAGGTTATCAATCCAAGCAATCCTGTTAAGTGGTTTGTTTCCTGACCAGGCCTATGGTTGTGACGGAGAATAGGGATGTATTGTTTGGGAAACGAGATTTAACAGCTCGCTTTGAACCGAGTTTGTCATATGAAAAGAGACATTTGTATGGAAGTGGGCAGCTTCACTTGACACAGTCTTGGGCTTGGTCTGGCATCATGGGGGTCTTGCAGGGGGGCAAGAAGTCATATACATAGTGTCTATTTGGTATGTTTGTAGACGTTATGTAGTCGGTTTGGAAGAAGAATCTTGTTTTTTCCCATAGTTGATATATTTTTGTTCTTATAAATACTATGTACATTGGTCTCCGTTCCACGACCAACACAGGACAACTGATATTTCATTAAAAAAGGATTCGGAACAATTGGTCATTCTGGATCAAGAAGCCGTGTCTTTTGTCTCTGGTTGGAGTAACACTCCCAAGCCATCCTCAATGCCTTCAGCGCTGGCCGTGTTCACCTGCCGCCAGAATTCACACCCGTTTCAGGAACGTCACGTCTACCTGGATGAGCCGGTCAAGATCGGGCGCTCCGTGGCCCGGTGTCGCCCTGCGCAGAATAACGCCACCTTCGACTGCAAGGTGCTGTCCAGGAATCACGCTCTGGTGTGGTTCGACCACAAGACAGGAAAGGTAAGTCTAAGTCAGGTGTTTTTGCTGGTATTTTGCCATTAGAAGCTGGCAGAACAGGTCAGATTAAACTGCGTGTTTGACATGTATATGAAAAATGCCTTTAAAGGCTTTTGTAGTCCATGTTCAACATGAGCTGTCTTGATTTACTGAGATTTTCTCAGCATGTGTCAGGTTTTCGAAAAATAGGCCGGCGCTGTATCAATACCATGGGATAACATAGCAGATTTTATTGCACCAGCAAACATGCTGTTATTATATTATAGACAGTCTCTTTAAGTGACTTAAGTGTCTTTTTTGTGGATGTATGAAGTTCACACATGCGTAGTCACATTTACTACACTAACATTTGCTAACCAGTCCCCGGTTCTTATTAGGCTTCATTTCAACTGTAGATCTATTATCATTTTAATTTGATGTTTAGTAATGTTTTGCTAAAAGTGTGCTTCTGGTAAATAAATTGCACTTTGATATTTTGTTGTCTACAAACAGTTTAATTCAAACATAAAGTGTGACTTAAAAGTTCTAATACTTTTACTTTTTAAAATAAATGTAAGGAAATGTAAAAGACATATGTTTTCGTATAAATAATCCCTAATGTTATGTTTATGTAAATGGTGATAGTTTGTGTCATCACATGCAGGACAGCACATAAGGTGACCGATAATTTCCACAGCAACAGATGAAGCGTTTGACACATCCCATATGTTAGGTTTTGAGACTAGGACATGAACCGGAGATAAACAGCTGTTTCTCTTCTCCATGTGTTAATGTTGTCAGATTGAACCCAGTGGACATTTGTCAAAGTTTTAAATGATTTTGATGTCATGTAATAGCCAGCACATCCGCTGACAACGGAAGTCTGGCTAGTCCACTGCATGGAATCTCATATACAGGGATTTAGCTGCCTGTTGCACACACACATCATGTGTAGAAATATATTTTCATGGAATTTTTGTTATTTGCTGCTCTTCATTTGACTGACGTATTGACAGTACCTTGTACTAGGCCACACTTGTTTTCTCCCTTAGGTAAGCTTATCCTTATCCGGCTACTACACGCTGCTTTGACTCTTGGTGAAAGAAAAAGGATTAGAATGGTTGTGTACTGTACAGATAGCGAAAGCACATCTTTATTTACTAATGCCACTTAGAGGTGTTAATAGTGTTTTTTTATTTATGCCTTAGTGTAGGTGTAACGTTTTGCCTTTAAAACACCTGACATTCAAAAGGGGAAGTCTTTTTGTGTCGCAATAAGGTGGTTTGGCATCACTGAGTTGTGAAATAATTGCTTCTATGGTTTCTAACTGTACTGTGTCATGTGGATTAAGGTGTGGTGTTTGATATAAAGGAGTGTTGTATGCTATGAAGAGGTTAGGCAATTAACCCTTTAAAAGCAGTTCAGTTTTTGCCGAATAAAACATTAATATTTGGCAGACACTTTGATTCAGACACTTTAATACAGTGCATCACAACTAAGTTATACATTTGATCAGCATGTGTGTTCCCTGAGGCTCAACCATCTTTGTATTGCTATTCCAATTCTCTGGCACTTGAGCTACAGGAACACAAACAATATAAATAACCACATATTTTGCTTTTACTCTAGACAAAGTATCATCCTGTTCAGCAGACAGAATATAAGGGATTCCATTTACTGGGATGTCAGATAGCACAGTGCTGTAACAACCTGAGGAGACTCGGCTCTTATTGGCATGGTCTCTTTTGGAATGAGGTGCCGAGATGAAGCTATCTAAACTGGGCCAGCCAATAGTTGGCATCATGTGAAATGGTGCCAAAATGACCACCTGTCCACTGGCTTTGTGAGGCTGTGTGATATAAACGTGGGCATTGCTGAAAAGGTGGCAAATGCATCTGTGTGCCTGAGAATGTTTTTTTTTTTGTCCTGTGTGCCTGAGAATGGGAATCTGTGTTTGTTATAGCCATCCGTCAAAGTAGCAGATCAAGTAATAGAGTGTCTGGATGACTGCTCGTAGGTCGGTGCTATTTATTCTAATGGATTTGGCTAAACGACACCCGTGAGAGGAAAGCGAATGTGTTTCCAGGATAGTCTATATTTGCTGTCATCATTTCTGACGTAGACGATGCAGTTAGAAGTTTATCACTTTTTTTTCATTTTTATTTTATTGTAATTTTGAATTAAAGTTAATATTTAAGTTTCAGGTTGACATGGATTTTTAGACGATCCAAGATTTTAAAGCCCAACACTGTGTGTTATTCTGTGTATAGATAAGAATAGGATTTGAGTAGTTTGTGTCTACTTGGTGAATTCTAAATTATTGTGCCCAACAAGACAATTACAATATCTTTATTTTATATTCTGTTTGGATTTGTTTTGGCTGTCTCTGACAACATGACTTTGGGCTGGGCGATATATATATCGCGATTCACGCTAATTATACATGTCTTAATCGAAGTACTGCTCTTCTGCTCGATCTTCTAAAATCACTACGAGATTAAGTCGTTTATAACGTGTCTTTGAAAAGAAACACTTGTATATCATCATTACTGTAAATTGACTTTATTATCATGGAAATACCTGAAAAGTTTTGAAGAACAGCGAAAGAATATGACCACAGGCATTTCCTGGAACTAATTGTTCTTCAGTTTCCCCTATTCAGATTTTCTGGCGGCATTTAACCGTAAGTCATTGAGGAACTGAGAGCTAAGAAGCGTACGATATGTCGCCCAAACCTAACATGACTATACATATGTAGTCAATTCACACAAAAATGTCTGAAATCGCTTACATCCATGTACTGCACATGAGTAAAACTGAAGACACGTCAGCATTTTTAATGTCTGTCAGGCATTTATTTACACACTTTTTAAAGCAAAACTTAAACTCCACCTTATAGAAAAATCTTATAATTTATGAGTCTTGTTAAGCTCATCAGTTTTTTCTGTCTGTCTTTTTATTTATTTATAATTGTTACCAGTATGGTACAGCACAATAGTCAACGACCGTTGTTTTATTTTGCTTTATAATGAAAATAACTAAACCAAACTATTATGTCGTGGCAATGTGGAGCAAACAGACGGACAATGAGGTAACTTAGATATGTTATTGCGGCAAACACACGACTATGAAGCTTTGAAAGTGAAACTTAACTTGCGCTCCGCTGCCGAACAATAGCTTTGAGTAATTAAATATTCAGTCTCCTTAAATACAATGTAAACTATGCTCAAACTGACATTAATGCTATCAAGCTGGAGTGCAGCCGAAACAACTGCGTCACATGACAAAAGACGCGTCATTGTTTTAATTTGCTCTGTTTTCCTCATCCACACTACAACGCAAAAGCGGCGTTTCCAAGTGTATCCACTTTCGAGTGCGTTTTTGTTGACCAAAATGCCTTCTCAGTTTGTACGAAAGGCCAAAACATAGAGAAAAAGATGTGTTTTCAAACGAAAACGCATTAGTGTGCATAGGGTCTTATTCACAGAAGGTTTATCCTGTTTAATTGACATACAAGTGTAAAGATTACCATCTGCTCGAAGACTAAATTAAGCATTTTCCTTTATATTTGCTGAGTATTAGGGTTTATTCTGGTAGCTCTTGAAATATCAGGTGGTGATATTGTGAATAATTCATTCAGTAAAGTGCATCATGCAGGTCGTTTACATTTCCAGGATTACGGTTCCCTCCTTGCTGTCTGCTTTAAAGCTGACTTTATCTGATGCCATGGAAACAGCAGAGGACAGATCATCTCTGTGAATGGCCTTGTCCTTATTGGGTCTAACGTCACTGAAAAATCATACACATATTAATAATCTCATTGGTCTTTCTGTAAATTATCACTTATGTGAATATGTGCTGTTATGTATGTGCTGCCGATAAATATTGATGGTTTCTGACCGGCTGTCTTTGCAGATAAGGAGACAAATAGAGATGGCTTACTGATAGTGTTTTTAGGTTGGTTTTATAGTGGTAAAGATTGGTTGTCTTTGTCATCTATGTTTTTTCTTATGTGCCTTTAGTAAGTTATAACTACAGAATGTTGCATTTTTTGGTTGAAGAGGGAATTCTGTTGTAGGGCCTTTAAATAGACTAATGGCATGTGTGCCCCGTTTTTACAGTCTGTTGTTATTATAGGAGCGCCTTCAAGTCGGGGACAACTGGCTAGCAGCTGACCGTAGCCACTGGAGCCCCCACCCCACCTTTCTTCCCGATATGAACTAGCCCAATGCCTCATGGGGGACCAACACCCTAGATCATGTCCAGCTGTACGGGACATACAAAACGGTTTCTCTCTTCTCATAATTCCTGCAACCTTCTAGGAAAAATAAGAGATTTACATTTTTTGGCATAAAAGATCAGTTTCGTCAGGCTTTTTTATGGTTCATGGTCTTAAACAAACATCAAATCCAGGCAGCAACTTTTAAACCTTTAGATGCTACCACAGAGAATCTAATGAGATCTTGCAGTTTGGACTTTACAGGATCTTAAATGGATCATTTGTTATCTTTGTAAATCGCAATCATAATTTATTGAACATGACATTATCCACACCACACTGGAGCTCTCAATGCTCTAATAAATAAACTGTGTAGTGGTCCTATTGTTTTGTAATGTTTTTATCCATCCTTATAAATAAAACATAAATAATATATGTCCCACATAGTGTTGTCACGATACTGGAATTTCTAACTTCGATACGATACCTTGAAAAATATCGATACTCGATACCATTTTGATACCACAGAGAAAAAAACTGCCACAACATTAATGGGGTAATTTTTTTTTTTATTATTATTTAAAGATAAATATAACATATATAATGTATTATAAAGAGTTATTAAAGGGTAAAACGCATTATAATTCTTCATAATGTGTGTTGTAACGCATTATGTACTGTTGCAGTTCGAGTCTCATCTTCTTTCTGGTGCTACAAGAGAATGCCAAACTTTAATAAACATATATATTTTTTTGACCGCACTTTTAAAATGAACTGAACTTTGTAACTAATCTTAGAACTTAAGTTAATGGTAATAGATATTTGTTAACATGAATAAACAATGAAAAACACTTCCAAAACATGTATTAATCTTAGTTAAAAATATTTTTTGTATTTTATTACATACTGTCATCAAAGATTAAAATATACTGTAGCAAATGCATTGCTCATCGTTCATAAATGCTGGTCAATACATAACATTATTTGATGAACATATTTTAATGCCGGATTCAAATATCACCGATCCACACACGTAATCATTTTTTGAATTAAGTTAATTAAGCACAAGTTAATTTACATTTGACCACAGTTAAAGTCTTTAAAGATTCACAGTTAAAGATTCCTCAGTCGGATTATATTAACTTTAAGAACTACGCTGAAAAAACGAGACAACACTCATATTGCTATATTAGAGGTGTTAGCGCCTTTTGTTAGCACTGTTCTGTAGCAACTCTTGCATATTGGCTTGTTTGTGTCCTTCGGCTTTCCATTTTCATTTGCCTCATATCCAAAATATTTCCAGATAGCACTCCTGCTGTGTTCTTTATCAACCAAAGCCGGTTGCGGAGGCGCCGCACACGCCATATTTATATTCACTTCACTTTTGCTATTTAACCAGAGCAAATCAGACGAGACACGTGACAGGCACTGCAGTCAACGCGCCTTTGGAGATAAGTGAAAGTGACAGCTCGGCCAGGATCGTAGTATCGATACTTCGGGAAATTAGTATTGGTACCGTTCAGATATTTCAGTATCGATACTTATCGAAATATCGATATTTTTGACAACACTAGTCCCACATAGTTCCTTCCTTTTATTTTTGTAACACATTTTTCAAGTCCTATTTGAACTTGTTTTTAACTACATTAATCTGACAGACTCTTCTGAGCTCTCCCAAACCTGTTGCTTTGGACCACTAAATCACTGTTGCGAGTTCTCTTTTTGGTTTCTAGGCTACTGTAAACACGCACACCAGTATCCTTACTTGAATGTCAAACCCCCTCTTTAACTTATTTGCTAGGCATATATCTGCCATGAGGATGAAATCTTCCCACCGCCTCTTATGATTAACCTGGACAGGCATTTCACTGTGGACATGGAGTATATAAATATCTATGATAAGTACTACTCTTGGGTGTGTTAGTTGATTCAGTTTCTTAAACTGAGTAAAAATTCCCCCGCAAATTATCTACCATATTTTGTTGAACACCGAGGTCCTGTGATAATATTAGTCCTGTGCGAATCGTTATCTCTGTGATTTGGCGGGCTCATATATTATTTTTCAAGTTTTTATCCACCGTTTGCGAATAATGCAGGCTGTGTTTTGATATTATTTCGGGTGGTGGGTCATGTCCATACCTGCCAACTATAGGCTATACAAACTATACGCAAAGCCTTGCCATCACATCTGGGTCCGTAAGTCCGTAAATTTGAGTAAAATCACAAGCTTCACTTATCCTCTGCGAATTTACCACATGAAATACAGATGTGGGGAGGTCATTTCTAAATCACACGAGTTCCCCAAATAATACTAAGCCTGTGCGAATAGGGCTTTAAAGTCTTGATTTTCTTTTGATTCATTGATCGATTGACTCGGAATGTAGAAGTTAGTTTTTAAGTAGATTTATTGTTTTCGTAAGGTTTGATCATGACAAATACCCGGCTTGTTCATGTCTATAGTGAAGATATATATTTGCAGCATCTATAATGACACCTCAATATTTATTTTAGTGGAGGGCATAGATACACTTTTTTAATCTAGATTAAAATGGCTCATTTGAATTCTGCCGAAGGCATTCAGAATATGTGTGCAACCCAAATAATGACTAAAAGTAAGTCTTTGAGAACGGGTTTCTCAAGCCAGGTGGCGCATTAGACCAGGGGCTCATCTCCTGTTTCCAAAATGCATCACAATCTGCTTGAGAAAACTGTTCTACTATGATAATTTGTGATGAAAATAAATTATGTTCAATAAGATGTACTTGTTTACTTCCGCATTAGCTAAGGGATAGTTTGCGTTTAGGTGGTACTTGAGACTGGAAGAGCTCCTACAGTACATTTACATTTGCATTTAGTCATTTAGCAGACGCTTTTATCCAAAGCGACTTACAAAGAGTTAGGGAGCAACAAGCGATATGTCATACAGGAGCCATAATACATTAGGTGCCAATACAAAGTTACTTGTTTCAACTAAAGCTAGACCACTACATGTTGAGAGAAAGTTTTAATTTCATCAGGTCATTATGGATTGTCTATGTTCCAAATAAATTTTCATTTTGTTTTAAGCTTTGCCATCTGATATATACTTCTCTTAGTTTGTTATTGACTGACCTGCCTCTTGTCCAAAAATCTTTAGCCTAATGTAACTCAAGGATTAAGGTTGTTTTATTTCCTGTGGTGCTGATTAGTAACCAAGCTTTACTGGGTCAGTGTCTTGTTAACAGTTGACCTGTTTTACACAGGCTGTGACTTTCAGGAATATTTCCTTACTCAGACAGCTGCTTTGAGAGATATCCCGGGATGGAGCGCTCTTCTGGTAGGAGTGATTTAAGTCTACAGTTACTTTTGAAGTTTAAACTCTGCATTCCTTCAAGATACACAACCGTTTTGAAGATCTCTGTAGCACTGGCTTTCTTAGAGCTCTTCTCAAAGACAAAATCCTGGGGCTTTGGGGGAGATGTTAGACGGAGCCTGGCGCAGACAAAATAATGAGCTTTTGTACTGTTTTGACTAGAATAGCATTGCTATGAACAACCGATCCAGACTCTGCTGAAACTTTTTGTGAGTTTGTTTCGAAAATTGGGGAAACGTTTACAAATGGCTGTTCGGTGAAGTTTGTGCGTGTCTGTATTGTACAGACTACAATTGTAAGTAATCTCTTATATGTTAAACAAGTAGATGTTTGGTTGTTGGTGCAATCATTGATTGTTTAATTGAGCTGTTTCTGGAGTTTGAACCATAAAGATGCTTGTAACCTACACATAAGTATAAATTTCATGGATGCGTTATTGTGTATTTGCATTTGTGTTCCCAACAGATAACATTAGTGAAATCACATTGCATGTATACTGTTTGCAGCTAAATACTTGAACCACACAAGTCACAAAGAACAAGACACCGTCACAGTATGGTCTGATATAGCCGTACAATGCCATGTGAGGTTTTTTTGTATTTTTGTCCTTGTTCAAATCATACTGCAAAAGTTTCATTCACTCAGAAGTTTGTGCAGATAGCCTTGAGAAGAATGTGTGTGGCGTCTGTGTCTTCACAACACAGAACAACGACAAAGTCATCTTTAAAGATTAATCTCTTTTGAATTAACCCAATTTATATTCTTTGGAAAGCTGTAAAATCAGTCTGCGTGATTAATTGGATATGTCTCCGCTACTGATGAAATGTTGCATTTCTTTCTTAATATTAGCTACTGGCATTATATTGTTTTTTTTTGACAAAAAGGTGTCTTATATAACAACAAGTTACATGGTTACTATCTGTCAGTCTATATTAATTGTATGAACATTCATAGGATTGATGAGATAAGGAAGTAGTTTTACTTTGTCTAAAGAACATCCCATGCATGGTTGTCTGAGCTTGATGCTAGGTTGTTGTTACTAAGGTGCATGGGCGACATTTGGGGGGGCCACGGGGGGCCAGATGCCCCTCAATGGCGTAATTTAATTATTGGAGCAAATAGTTGCAGATGTGAAAATGTTTCCTATGTGATAATGTTTGTATCTCCGCATTGATAGGGGGCAGCAAAACGAAAAAAGAGCAATAAGCTACGCATTACGTACTATGTTACTACTATCCGACAAAATCAGACAAAACGGCTAAGCGTCCCAATACGTTGGATAATTACTTGGGGAAATCAAAAACAGATATTACTGCTGATGAAGGACATGTAACCGAGCAGACAACAGAGCAGATTTGAAAATGAGAATCTCCAAAGTGAGCCGTCAGGTCAGTTGCAAATTGCAGCCGCTAGACAGGCCTAGACAGACAGCGCGCGTCCTGAGCGAGATCCAGTTCACGGACCAAAAATGTCTACCAACTTTATTGAAATCGGACCGTATCAACCAGTTATTTAATTTCAAGTGACTGACGGTAGAAAGTTCAGAAAAGAATGATATGGGATTTATGAATGGCTGGAATATAGTCCCGCCATTGATCAGGCTTTTTGTTTTCATTGTCGCGCATTTGGTGGCAACGAGACTAAAATAGACATATTTCAAGTCACTGGATTTGCCAACTAGAAAAAAAAATTACTAAACTACGGCTGTTTTGTTTAGTTGTTACTTAAATCTGCTCATTTAAAATATCTGTGAATAGGTTGATGATGAAGGTACTCATAAGGCTGTTGATGTTTTTTCTTGCCCCCCCGAACTCGATAGTTAAATGACGCCCATGCTAAGGTGTTCTATATTGCAATGTGGTTGCTATGCCTCTGGGTGGTTGTTTACTGGCCCATCACATCTCTATCACAGTTTGGTCACTAGATATGTCTCGGCTTCCTTCTTTCTTGTATACCTAAAGTATTTTGTTCTCTCCTCTTTTCTCTGTGAAATTCAAAAGTCAGATCTCTTGGAAAAGTAATAGCACAATTCAAGCTATTATTAATTTATGCTAAAGCTAAATGCTTTTGGTTTGTTCAAATGACTTACTTTAAATATGAGCAAAAGTAAAAGATTAAATCAGTGTCATAATGGTTAAAAAAAAAATGGATATATTTGATCCTTCTTGCCTTTGAGACAAGTGGAACGAACCAGCTAAAGATCTCTTATCCCACACTGATGTTCCTCTTTTCTTCACATGATCCCCTCTTCTTTTAATTACTAGTCTAGAAAGTGGTAATTGCACAAATCTCTTCTGCACTTGTTAGCATGGCTAATTCTGCCTTTCTGTACAGCGTATGTAAAACCTGCCCTTAAAACAGTTCCCTGTCGATGCCTCCTCACATTTAACCCTGCGTTAACTGGCATTATTGTATGTAGAATGTAAACAAAATTATTTGTTTCGGGTAAATGATGTGTTTCAGACTTGAGACGTGTCGAACGAGCGGAGGATTTTGCTATAGACTTTTATAGGCTGAAGATGCTGAAGGCGATATCAGACTGCAAGTGGAATGCTTGAATCTCTGACATAAAAATGATCTCTCTCTGTCTCTCTCAGTGGCCACATGACAGTAGATGTGACTTTGCTCACAGATGCAGGTGTTTCAGTGATATTTCCCTTGCATTTTTAATGAATGTGCCCGATTTTGAAGACTGAAGGGGGTTCAGTAACCTCCCTCATCTGCCATCACTTGACACTTTCACACACACGCTCTTTATAATTATATGTAAAGAAGCATCTTGCACTGCCACTGAGACCTCAACAGACAGAGCAGCCTGTAGAGAAAATTGACAGTCAAATGCTGTGTCATTAGTGTTTGCTAAGGTTAGTACCTCTTTACTGCTGCTGGTAGTTTATAAACAAATATGAAATTATGGCAGATATGAATTTATTTCCTGTCTGATGACAAGGTGAACAATGATTTGCATTAAAGAAGGGACCTCTTTTGACTGAAAAGAAAAACGTAAATGTCTCTTTTGCATTTTACTGTTTTTTTGTTGTTTACCTTTTCTGTCCTTTAGCATTTTTATAGATTATTAACTAAAAGTTAAACGAGGTATATTCTGGATTCAAGCGCCTGCAAAACAGTGTTTTTGACAGTGTTTTGAATTTGCTAAATAAAACCATTCAGCGCCTTATATCTGATCTCGGTTGTTAGATATTGAGTGCGTTTACATGTACAAAATAAACGGATATCTTATCAAAAATTGGTTTAAAAAGAAACCTGTTTTCACATGTTTACAAGCATAGTAGTAAACTGGCTACGCAGAAATCCGCGTTTACAAGGAAGTTTGAGACTTGCCGGGTTTCTCGCGTGCAGTGACCCTTTTATACATTTTACTATTACACAGGACCTGAAATGATGTCACCACCAGACAGACAGTCGGAGAGCTGAGATCTAATATCACATTTCACTCTAGTTCTGGTGAAAAATGACTCTGAATGACGTGACGCTGCCTCATCCATACATCTCTCCTAAACTAGTATTTAGAAAAAAAAGATCATGGGCGTTTCTTTGAGATTTGCGTGCTGTGGAGGTTTGTTGTATCTCACCCAACTGCTTATTGTTCACCCTGTGGCTTAACCTGATGAACCTGTTGACACTGATGCCCTCATAGTGTCCCGTGATGATGTGGGAAGCTGGTTTTGTGTCATCATGGCTCTTTCATGGGCGGAAGAAAGAATGTCACTCATACTGTTGTGTTTGACAGTGAGTCTATTCATCTTCTGTCCGAGCCAGAAAATTCAGCTGCATTTATTCTAAAATCATTCAGGAATCAGGGAGTTGAGATCATTTATGTATGTTTTGTTTTGAAAATATATCTGTATATCCAAAACATAACCATACTTATTTTACAGAAATTATGGCGCAGGTAGTAGATAGATTTTCTTGTCTAGAATTTTTTTTCTATATGATTCAAGTACATGTTGATCTTTAAAAGCTAAATGTGTTCGATTTGTATCATGTCTTGGTCAGGTTTTGTTTGACTACTTCCTGATTTGAAACGCTATATCCTTTTTTGTTACACTATTTCCTTTTTGTTAAGGGAGCTAGTTTCTGCATACGTCAGGACTGTTTGTCACTGAATGTGACGCATCTGTAATCTTATGGTTTCTCTGTTTACAGTTCTATCTCCAGGACACCAAAAGCAGCAATGGCACTTTCATTAACAGCCAACGCCTGAGCCGCGGGTCGGAGGAGAGCCCTCCCTGTGAGGTCCTCTCCGGTGACATCATCCAGTTTGGGGTAGACGTGACCGAGAACACTCGGAAAGGTGAGGAAAGCCTTTCGCTGCTTGATAAGTAAAGGAAGTTGATACAACGCTTGTTGGCTAGTACCTGTTATTTATGCAAATATAAGTTTGTAGCTATTTGTTTGTAGAACCACATATTTCTGTATGCTTAATACATGACTCTGACACAAATTTGTCACAAAATTCAGCAGTCAGACTACATTTTCATTTATGCATTTGGCAGACGCTTTTTCCAAAGGGACTTGCAATGCATTATACTAGAAATTTGTTTCTAAGTATGTGCAATCCCTGGGACTGCAGGAAAGCAGTCTTTAGATACAGGAAAGCAGTTAAAAGCATACTTAAGACTCCATTGTCCATTTCTATATTATATAGGGCCTAATTGAACACTTGTGCAGGAAATTATTTAAATCATTTTTTAATTGTGCATTGGTCATCTTTATGCTTCATTTGTGCTTTCTAGGCTGTACTGTACCACATTTAATTTAAACTTGCATATTTCAAGTAATTGTTTAATTCAAATACAATATACATTGATGGTTACCAAATGCCTGCTTGACTGATTACAAAGTTAGCAACACATGTATGCTGTTGGCTGTCTCTGTCTTTTAATTTTCTTCATCTATTAGGCAATTGAGTGTTTTGCAACCCCAGAACATTGGGTTGTTGCTGCTCAGGTGGTGTCGTAACTTAAGGCAATGATCGGTTTCTCAATCAGATCCAAATGCAAATTAACTTAGCCTTTTAGAGCAATTGAAGGCAAACATTACTTCATAGCAGCATGAGCGTGCATTATGTGATCAGTGAGCAAGACAACCTGTTAGGAACATGTGAGTTTAACACCATTCAAACAGTCTCCCAAGGTATAAAAACTAGGCTCAATCATTTCTACGTTGTTTTTGGCAGTTGTTTGACAGTTGTTTATTTTACACTTGCCATTGTTAGCAAGTTGGCTTTTTCTCTCTGTTATCATGCTTAAAGGGACAGTTTACCCAAAAATGTACTCGCCCTCAAGTTGTTTCAAACCTGTATAAATGTCTTTGTTCTGCTAAACACAAAGAAAGATATTTAAAAGAATGTCAGTAACCAAACAGATCTCACCCCACATTGACTGCCATATAAAAAATGAATACTCTTGGAGTCAATGGGGCATGAAATCTGTTTGGTTACTGACATTATCATACCAAATATCTCTTTCTTTGGTTTAGCAGAACAAAGTAATTTATACAGGTTTGGATGGTCTACTTTGGTTTATGGAGTGTCCAATAACCCGTTTATGTACATAGGTGACAAAAACACTTATTTCGTAATAATAGGCAGTTATTCTTAACTTACTTCTTGACTGACTCTCAAATAATTCGTTCCACAATTCATCTGTCCAATCCCCTCCATTCCGCTAGCCTAGTCTGATGTGATTGGTCAGATGGTCTAGTCTACTGTGATTGGTCTACCACAAATGAGGCTCACGAAATACAGCCTTTGGGGGAGAAGATTGAAGTTTTCGCCGGCAGTCCTAGCAAACCATAGGCAGGGACTATATGTAGTCACATAACACCGCGACGGTTCTTGAATCGGACTAGGGATGACTCGTTTGCCTGATTCAGAGTCGACTCCCTTTTTTCCAAGTCAATAACTTTATTCATTCACCTTCAGATTTACAACTTGGCAGACTGCTTACTTTCAAACACGCCAACATTACACATTCCATGAAATGTAATTTCTCATCTCATCTTTTGTACTCATTAAATAATGCTTTGTGTCAGTATTTTGTTTTAACTTTTGTTTTGTCAAAAATCTCTGATCTGTATCTCTGTGTGTTGTTTTGTCTCTCTCTACAGTCACTCATGGCTGTATAGTGTCTACCATCAAGCTCTTCTTACCAGATGGCATGGAAGCACGCCGGCGTTCAGAGTAAGACCCGTTGCACAAAAATATTGAGAAATCTTTAGGTCTGTTTAATTTGATCACCTTTCTTACTGACCCACGTGTGTTGTTGTGTTGAAGTACAGCTGTGTTTACTGGATCTTCACATTATCGCTTATAAAAACATGTCACTTAATGTGATAAAATTGTGTATATTAGTTTGTCTCACTCATTCTGCTTAAAGCAGGGTTCGCCTATACCTGTTTCAGAGGAAACTACATATAGGTTGATACTTAAGGCTAATATACACTAAAAAACATTTGCTCAGAATTTCAGTCTGGACTTGTTGCAGAAACTCTGCAGATTTGATCAGTTAGTGTGTTTCTATCTGAAACTTGCAAAAAGTCTGTCAGTGTATGATGTCTGTATAAAAAAAATCTGTTCATATTTTGAAAGTCTTGTAGTGTATTCCAGCTATTAGGTGACACTTGTCAGTACATGTAGAATGCTTTTGATTAAATTATGTTTACCTGCCTTTGTACTTTGTCTGCCACTCATTCTAAGCGAAAATAACTGGTTTAAGCTTTTTGGACAGTAGGCGATTCTTGATTTGGTTCTATGAAATACTGCATGAACACCAGACCAGTCCCAGGGTGAGAGATGGCCACCTGCTATGTTAGGGTCTTACTCGCCTCCATCTGCTTCCATTGTTACAACAAGGGTGTTTTTTTCGCTGCATTGAGATATTGTGATGTACCTTCCTAATATAGCTGAAGAAGGGTTGTGTAATGTTGCACGATTGAACCCTCCTCCTGGGTACAGAGCCAGGCAGTCGTCTTGTTAGTAACGTGATGCTCGAGTCTGCTGGTGTTTATTATATTCAGGAAGAGCTATATTGATAGTCTTGTTGACGGAAGGGATTTCCTAACACTGTATGAATACAGTGTTCAACTGCATACATCACTGGGCTATAAAAAAGTGTTTAATCCAAGGCGTTCAGGAAGCAGATGGCTCTCTCAATGAACGATTTCCCTGTGGCATCCCGGTGTTGGCAGTACCTGTTAAAGCTGTTCACGTGGAAAGGTGTGCGCTATACTTGGGTATCTGTCCTGCTTATGGAGCAAAAGATGTCTTTTTACGCATTTCCCGTTTTAGCGTGCAAGGTGTGTGGAAGTGTTCCTCTTTGTAAGGGTTGGGTGATGATCCTTTTCTTGTAAGATGTTTAGCCTATTGCATTTGTTGGGGGATTTAAGAGAAAAATGAGATCCAACATCTCTGTTTTAGCATCCTGCACTAGCCTTTTACATGCTAACAGTAACTGACTTTCAAACCTTCTCTGAGAGCTTCTATAAATTCATCCGATTTACCTCATCACTCCTACTGTACCCCGTGTTTTCTGTGATCAAACAAGGATAAATTGAATGCTGTTACTGCAGTGGACCTCCTTGGATGATCTTTTGACCCAGTCACATTTTCACATCCCGCTTCCAGGCTCGGGGCACATTTGAAGAGATATATTTATAGAAGCCACACGCCGAGCCGTTGGAGCCCATCCTGGGCATTGGACATGCATGTTTGGGGTTCGCTGCATGTCTGCGAGCTCTTCTGTTTTTTTTAAACGTTTTCGAGGGATTGCTTTCTGTGGGTAAGGGCTTTAGCTCACCGTAGGTGGTGTGATCGAGGTCAAAAAGGCATCCAGAGAAATCATTGAATCTCCATTGCCTGCTGAAAGTCTTTCCAGAAAGTTGACACAAAGACATCTGCTTAAGATATCTTCTCTTGAAAATGCTTTCACTCTTTCCATTTTGAAGACGTAATGTTCTTTTAGATAGATTTCTGTTCCTCTTGTGATGGATAGATTTATTGATGGAGGGGAAATTGATGAGATTTGATAGTCATTAAAGCCCCGTTCAGACAGCCAGCGACTTTGTCGTTGTGTGTCGCTTGTCACTTGCGACGAGATCAATAGAAGGCGTTAGCTTTTGTTGTCTTGGTAACAGTTTGAACACACCTGTAACTGATTCGAGACGGATGACGTGAGCTCCACTGCTTTACTCTATTGGTAGTTGCTTGCGAAAGTCGCTCACCATTTACATAAAGTTGATAAATTCTCAATTTATTTTTGCTTGACTTCCGTAATTGGACATGCCCACTTTCTTTCACTAACGGTCACTGTCCCTCATCCCGGTGAAAGTCGGCAGCTCTCCATTGAAATTAATGATATAGCGTCTGGCACTGCTAGTCGCAGACGGTCAGAGCGGGGCGTAAGGGTCTGAATGATGTTTGTTGTTTATATTTCCTATCTGCGACGGGAGGGAGTCAATTATTAAAGTTAGATGGCCGTTTCCTCCACATCCCTGCATTCCCAGTGTAATTGATCACAGATTTTAGTACAACTGGATCATTGTTTCCCGTTTACTTGGTGAATTTATATTTCTAATAGTTTCCAAAGTACTAACCTCATGTATTTGAGTGCTTGTAGTTGTGTTGCTGTATCAACCCTGTTATGTCCCCTCTTGTTAGACTGCTTCTGTTATATAAGGCAGTGTTATTCATCATATTTATGGATGTTGCACCACATGGTAAACAGTGTGAAAAGCCCCATTTTTCCTGTTCTTTAATTATAATCTAGCTCTTCTGTGCAAATCAGAGAAAACCAGCCGCAAAATATATTAGTGAGCACACGACTGCCATATTAAATCTACCACCTCAACAGTGTGTGCTTCAAACTTGGAATGGGAAAGAGTTGCTGTGACTCATGTTTGGCTTACATAAACCTAAGCTCACACGCACACACACAGGTTCCACCAAAACAGTGAGGACATCTCAAAGACATGCATTGTTTTTTAACAGGAGTAATGATATGTTCTATCGTCTAGCCTTTTACCCTTACACAAACCTCTTAAGATTTAAAGTGAACTTGAATCTTCTTTGATTTACTATTTTAAAAACATTTTTTAGCGTGTACTGTATGCCTGCTGTTTATGTCAAATGGTACGGGAAACAGAGTGGAAGTGGTACTGAATGTTTGTCTCACCATTGCATAACTGTTTTTGGTATTGGACATCTCACATCCACTATCTTTCCTCGTGTCAGCTGGAATGCTCTCCAACCCGTCGGCTTTGTTTCTGTGCAACAGTTACCGACAAGTTGCCATAGGGGCCTACGGCCAGGGGATCAGGTTCTACAGCTATTGTCCCGCCTGATTTTCCCCATGTATGAAAAATGAAAGCTCTTCGGATCAGTTTGGAGCTGAGATACTTCAGAGCGTTTTATTTCACAAGAGTCTGGAACTATCCCGTGACGGGGGCTTGAACTTTGAATGCTGCTCTGAGGATAGGCGTGGATGGTGTTGAGTCGAGCGGACAACTATTCTGTTTCTGATTTTGCAAAAGCGAGGAAGATTTACCCGTATTATCAAGCTGCTAAAGAGACCGTGAAAGTGTTCTTCGTATGAGTGGCTGCAAGAAAAATATCTTGCTACGGCCCTAAGGCCACAGTCGTGGATGTGAAGACAGCTAGACATCTGAAGGATATCTGTTTTTGATACACGTCAGGTAACACGACTTCAGCACGAGTGAGGCCTTTCTCAGTGAGGCCTAAACTTATCTGATCTTCTCAGCTCTTGTTTTATGGTTTAGTATGTTGTATTACAGGTATAAAGGGCGTGTTTACAGAGACCATTTTATAATTAAGGAATTTAATAACAATACAAGAGTGTGTTTGCTAATATAAGCAACATCTTGGCTATAATGTGCAAATGTTTGTGTCTTTGTTTTAATTGAATATTAATGTCCTGAAGTAGTGATAGTGCCCATGAAGCAACATAAGTACACATATACAGCTGTGGAAAACATGAAGTGACTGTAAATTTCCATTTAAAATCAGCATTTCTAGATGTTTTGTGGTCATTACAGTCCAGTGATACATTACAGAACCTTAACATTGACAGTCATCCAATATCAATGTGAAAGACTGACAGCATGACAAGACACATGAAAACTGTGATTAGAACAAGGTTATCACATAAAAAATAAGTTTTTAATTTTTCCTGAAAACCTTTTGAAATATGACTGTTGTATTGCTTAAAAGTGAATATGAACTTGCATCTTTTCTGTTATATTCACCCGTTTATCCATTTTTTATTTTCTGCAAATAAATGCAAATAGAAACAAGATTTTTATTTGAAATTTGGGAAAAAAATTTTTTTTTAGAAAAAACAAAAGTAATTTTGAAATTGTCAATTAATTTTTTTCCGCTGATGTACAAACACAGCGTTTGCCTGTATTCCTTAGCTACGTATAGTACGTGTTGTAGAGATAAGGCGAGGGGGATTGCTTGTTCTTTACAGAACTTTACTAGATTACAGTCTGTAGACACACAAGTAGAATGAGCGGATGAATATTTTTTATCCTTTTATCCAAAAGAGAGCGATTGTGCATTTTAAGAATGTGTTGCTGCCGAAAGTTTGTTTTGTCAAGTTTCAAGAGTAAACCGAAATTCTAACGGGTTTAGACAAAGAAACATACATATCCAATCCATAGTTTTTCTGGGATGGTCTGTATAATAAATGTGTTGAATGAAGTCGTGATCATGCAATTAGTTGGAGTTTCCAAGTTGCTTATGCAATTTAGACATCAGAGGAGCATAAAGCCACAGTACCCAAATTTCTCCATGTTAAGTTTTAAATGAATATGTTTTTTCTTTAAGCAGGCTTCGGTTGCGATTATCACACCCAATGCCGATTTCAGATTTTATGTTCCTATTTCTGCCTAGTTTCTCTCTGGGGCTCAAAGTCTTTCGGGTATCTCTTCTGAACTTTTGAACCCACATCCTATTTATGTCATTTCAACACTGTAAACTGGGATTAAGTGCCACATTTCTCCTTTAATTGAGTGATGTAACAAAAGTCTAGAGACATTTTATAGTGCTCTTTTAATTATTATATGATCTTTTAATATCAGTAAACTTAACCGGTTATCATCAAGGACTCCCACACGTGCAGCGCAATGTGCCAGTGATTTCTGGTTTAAACAAAATGTTCTGTATTAAAGGAATTTCTTAACACCACATTCAATGTTATAAGTAACTTGGGGAAAGTCTCAAAACCTTGTTTAATCTGATGTCAATCAGGCTGGTTGCTAAGCTCCTACATTACTGTAAAAGATTAACATAGTGCAAAGTTGACTTCAAGTGAGTCTGCTAGCAAATGTTTGCGCCTAACTTTATTCACATACCTATGAGCCACCGAGGTTCAGTAGATCTGTCCTCTTCTCTTAATAATAATCTGTGTTTTTTTTCTTCCAGTGTTGTTTCAGAACCCCTTCCTCTGGCTGTTGATAAGGTAGGAAACCCATGCATGTATTATCACAAACTAAATTGAATATCTGAATTAAATTGATATGAATGAATGAGTTTTCAAGTTCTTTACTTTGTTTCTATTATTATTATATTGCCGGTCTTTTCCATTTCAAACAGTGCATGAAATCATTTTACAAGTCGTGTGTTGTCTCCAAGCAGCTGTGTTAACTTTGTGGTCACATGAGCTCCTCCTCTCAGTTAATGTATACAGTGTTTGTGTGACATCATTTGCACAGCAGACATCTGGTTTTGCTCTGTTTTCTGCTCATTGCTCAGTAATGGTCCTGTGAAATTCATCATTCAAAGAAATGTAACCACAATGGTCTCTGGTTTTAAATAAAACTTTGACTTGGCTACCACCGTCATAAAAAATGAAATAATGGTTAGTTTTGTTAAACCGAGAAATATCGGCATTTTTAACAGTTTGCTAATTCTTACGTACCTCAGCTCTGTTTGTGAAACAGACATGAATAATGTGTCAAATGCACACTGAAGAAACATGTACTGTTACCTATGTAGGTGATGGTGCCTGGGATTTTCTCTAATAATAAGCTGGGCAAAAATAAACATTCATGCTAAAAAAGATGATATTAAACTATTGAAGGAATCTGACGCAGACTAGATTATCGAAGGGAAGATATTTTTCACAAGTACTGCCATTGCAATGGTTTAGCTAAATTATGTTTCCTGATCTCCTCTGCGGTTAGTTTTGTTTAAACATCTCAAATCCTTCGTCCGGAGACTAAAAAATCTGTCACAGCTAACAGCTCACGTTGTGCGTGTATAGTTGCCTAAAATCCAAGGAATGTGCACCTGCAGATCTCAGCAGAATTAAGTGGATTTTAGGACTTATCGTTGACAAGTTATAACTGTTACACACACAACATGAAAGCATAATTAGTATGCTGTGACAAATTTTTCTGCCCAAGTACGATTGATTCGAGATGTTTCAAACGAAACTAACTGCAGTGTTCGCCACTGTTTCTGATATCTGGGTTCTCCAGGTGGCTATCTGTGTCTCTGGAGGTGTTCTAGATGAAGTTAGATAATGCAGTTATCCTCAGTGTGTGGGATGCTTTCATCCGTGGACCGCTTTCACATACAAGAGCTCAGTGTTGAACAGAGCTGTGGCACAGTGGTGTCTTATCTTTAAGAGTTTAGTGTATAGACTCCATGCTTAAAAATCTCAATCACCGTTGTATTTTAACCAAAATCTAATAACATCCTCTCAATTCAGACTGCTTTGGTGCATCTAGAATCGTACTTTGAGACTGACTGAATGTCTGTCAGATCCCAGACACAGTCGACCATAATAATAAACCATGCAGGAACATCAGGTTTGACATGAAGTGTGTTCTTCCTTGTTGCAAGGATTTGATGTACCTGGGTTGTGTTCAGTTCAACCTTGCAGCTATTGATGTTCAATGTGCATGTCACACAGCTTGTCCATGTTGGCATCGGTGTCATTTAGCTAGCTTTCTACCAAGTTATAAATGCATTTTTGCATATACATTTATTTTTGTATTTTAGGGAGTCTTTCCATCACAGCCAGTGTTGTGCAGATTATCGATGGATCGACATCTTAAACTCCTGCGTTGCAGACCCATCAGTGTCATATGTATTTTCAGAAAGCATTATAATTTAACATGTGAACATGGGTCACAGGAAAGATATATCTGCATATGATGCTGTGAAAATAAGGAAACAGTGGCCAAAGAGAATTTATATTACTGCTTGGAATGAGGCAATTCAATTTAAAAGCTGCATGGGAGAAACAAAAACCCTTTTGTTCCACTCATACAGGGTTTATCTGAGGTTATTTGATGGTTTTCTTTTCAACTGTGTAGAAAACCTTGGAATATGTCGAGAGACTATTTTCACTTCTTTTGATTGGAATCATTTTAACTGCTTTTATATTTATCAAGGGCAACATGTGAATAGATGCCAGATTGAAAGTAATTCATTGAATCTTGCAGACCTATGGTTGTGTACTGAGATGTCTGTTTTTTTTTCTTGCGCAGGTGTCCGCAAATACACCCAGTATGTATTCTCAGGAACTGTTCCAGCTTTCCCAGTACCTGCAGGTATGGAACAACTCTGACCTCTACTGGCTGTCAGAGCGCATTACATGTTTAAAAGCAAAAATTTGTAATGTACTGCCTTCAGCGTAAAATCATTTTGAACGTATATTGCATGTTTACTTTTTTTGTCGGTTTTGTTCTAATTATCCTGTTTGTGTCCTTCAGGAGGCCTTACACAGAGAGCAGATGCTGGAGCAGAAGTTGGCCACTCTGCAAAGGCTTTTGGCCAGCACGCAGGAAGCATCCGAGAGCAGCTGGCAGGTACCACACACACAAACAAACACATCAGAGTTAATGAGGAGACAATGATCAATTATTCAATACTGACGGTGATTTATAAGTGCTCAGAATTTGTAACACTGACGGAAATGTATTTCACTTCATTGTTGGTGACTGAATCTGTTGAAGGTGTTTTTTCGTGTCATTTACAATTTACTACATGCAAACTGGATCACAAGATACTGATGCATATTCTGACACTTCACAAGCATTTGTCCTTTTACCATGCGTTTAACCCTAAAGACATATTCATCCAAAAATACAATTCAGTATTGGTACAACAATACACTCAGCTCAAGATTTATTACAGTACTTGGTTCATTATACAAAAGAAAATAAAATGATACTGAGAGTTAATAACAGATTTATTTATTTAAAACCATTGACAATTTTCTGTTGTACGTAGGAACTGCTTAAAGCAATACAAATCTTTAAGACCTCAATATATTGACGGTCATGTGAATATACGTAACACTTTTCAACTACCCTACCATCTCTTTTAATGCTTCTTAATGTAAATGAGTGTTTGGCTTAATGTTCTCCAAACTATTTTCAGGAAGCTATTGTGAAATCTGTTTGTTATTCACAGGCTTTAATCGATGAAGACCGGTTACTCTCCAGACTGGAGGTGATGGGGAATCAGTTGCAGGCATATTCAAAAGTAAGACCCGTGTCTGTTCTTGAGTATTTCAATGTGTGCACACAAATCCTCTCTGTAGTTTCACTGTCCTCTCTGTCCTCAGAACCAAACAGAAGACGGCATTCGGAAAGAGCTTGTAGCCTTAACAGAAGACAAACACGATTATGAATCGACAGCCAAAGAGTCCCTGAGGCGGGTCCTTCAGGAGAAAATCGAGGTGGTCAGGAAGCTGTCAGAGGTTGAGGTGAGATGCACCATCATTTTCTTTATACATTACTAAGTTTGAATGTTTTAACTCTAAATTCTGACTAAATGAGCTTCTGTAAAAGCCTTCTATTGTTCGGATACTTATTAAACCAACCGTAGACTGTTTCAAGGTCTGTCAAAGCACTTCACAGTTTCTTGCTGTATCTGTCATGTTTCAGAGGAGTCTGAGTAACACAGAGGACGAATGCACACATCTGAGAGAGATGAACGAGCGATCGCAGGAAGAGCTCCGAGAACTCGCCAACAAATACAACGGAGCCATTAATGAGATCAAGGATCTCACAGAAAAGATCAAGGCATGTCCATCAAGTTACTATCACACATCATTCTTGTTAAACCTCACTTAGAAACTCCTTTTTAATTTTATTTTGTGCTGAGATTAAGCTCTTTGTAAATCTTGCCCCGGTGAATGAAAGTTGTGATTAAACTTGTGTGCAGTTGGCGGAGGACAAACACGAGGAGCTCGCGGAGAAAGGACTGAACGAGAAGAAAGAGCTGCAGCTGAGAATCGAAGAGATGGAGGAGAAGGAGCAGACGCTTCAGGCTCGCATCGAAGCCTTGCAGGCGGACAACGACTTCACGAACGAGAGACTAACGGCTCTGCAAGGTAACACACACGCGGTCTCGCAGCACTTCAGTGCGGGACGCTTGGGAAAGAATCATATACTGAGGTGTTTTGATATACATGGGTACCAAATAAAGGAACACAGGTTGATGAGGCAAGTCTGTGGATGTAGAGGTCTTTTGTTATTTTTGGTCACGCCGCATCTTCTTGTTGTGGTTTTTCAGTCCGGTTAGAACAGCTGCAAGAGAAAAGCATGAAGGAAAACAACAGTTTAGGTGAGTCTGAGACGCATTTATCTGTTAGCGCTACGCTAACCCGCACCCCCTCTGACTAATTCAGCATGGGAGATCACCTTTGGTTGCCTGTTTTTGTCTTTTCTTTTCTACCCCTCTTTCTTTTTGGCTCTGCAGCTGTGCTTCTGTTATAACCCGTTCTGTCTCAAAGGCTGTGTCCTGTTCACTGAGCATGTGTGTTCAGGTCTACACTTCCGGTGACAGTCTAGGAATCTTATTTAACTGCGCTTGCAATTGGCGACTATTTCTCTGTGCTCTTTTGTTATAATTCAGTGTAGGGAAAGATATTTAATGTTTGGATACTGCCTGTTTAAGTCATTCAGTGTATTGATGGAATTTTAGCGATTCCCAGTTTCGATGCCACAGTTGAAGTAAAACATCAACCTCTATGGTCATTTAGCATGACGTTTAACAGTTTTGTGTTGATAAGGTAGGAAACCCATGCATGTATTATCACAAACACATTACATATATATGTAAATATATATATATATATATATATACACGCGCATAGCAACCAAGTTTGGTCTGATTTTTACAATTTATTTTACCCTAGTTTAACTACATCATTGTTAAACTGTAGTAACTATGTAGTGTAATGAAACTATGGTCAATTAAATTTATGGTTCCTTTTCTATACTATATGCTAACTATATAAAAAAAATATGGTTAATTTTCATAAGGGCTTTTATTGAGATATCAGCAGATCACAAGTTAACATGCACACAGGAATTGATACGAGGAATTGAAATAGTAGTAGTTCCTGACCCTATTCTGTTGTTTATACTTCGAAGAGATTTAATAAGTAATTAGTAGCAATAGTAAACTGTCTGGTAGGATGACGCATAATTGTAATGAAACTTCTAGTTCTGCTCAAATCAGGCTGTGGTTTTACAATCACTCTGATGTGATGTGATACAGACCACGAGTCTCCTGGCAGACAAGGTCTGTATTAGTCTTTCCCTCGAAACACATTGATCCCACTAATTATTTTTTAACAGTGATGTGGTGGCTCAGTAAGACCTTCGTAAAAAATAAATGGCAGTTCAAAGGCAGTTTTATGCTTGGCATCAGTGTGTTTGGTTATCATGACATCATACACTAGGCTTCCACAATAATGTCACAGTTTTACAGTACACTGACCGAAAGCCACCCAGATAAAACCTAAAATCCTAAATGTTTAGGATTAGGATCAGGGTAGGATCAGCTGAAACTATCTGCAAAAATGTCACTCTTGATTATATTTGATGGAAGTGACAGGTGTCAGTCAGGTGACAGGTACCGTGAGGCGTAGTTTCCCGTCTGTGTTTTTCTGTCCCGCCCTCTGCATCTCTGTTTGGTTCCGTCTCATGTTGTTTCTGGCTTCTGTTTGAATACCATCTGATAGAGGGTTTTTCTTTCTTTGGTAGACCACTTTCTTTTAAACAGTGGAGGAGACTGCACTTTAATCCAGCAGTACATTGAGTGTCAATGTGAGTACACAGCATTCTTTATAATGCCTTCCTCAGCCGCACTAATCAATCACAACCCTATTGCTGAGCGTCGGGCCCGGTCCCAACCACATCTCAGGTGGTTATAAAAAGTTTCACCATCTTTTCCTCAATATCTTTAGCCTTTTTAATGTATTTTAAACTCTGTGTCCACTGCTGCAAAACCATACATATATTGTTTTTAGCAAATATCTTTAGCTGTACGTTTGTTAATCGGAGTGAAATCGAATGACTGATTTGTTTAACAGTCCAATGGAAATTTACTGAAATGTTGGGGTGCTTATGATAGTTTAGGCAGCTCTGTACTTTGCCTGGTGCTAGATATCAAAAGTAATTTTATGAATGTGATTTGATTCTTTTAGTAAATTAGGCTCTATACCAGATCTGTTTTAACTAGCACAATTATAATTTCGTAGTTGACCTCCCATGTGTTTAAAGGAATAGTTGGAAAACAAATACTCATTCTTACATCGAGCACACAACTTAAGCGATTTTGAATAACTAAGAGCAGCGTATGTGAACAGCATTTCTCCACATTCATTTTCATTAAATGAAAAGATCCAGTCTAAAAAACCTTTATACATTTTTTTTGTATGTTCCACGAAAAGAAACATCTAAGTAGAAGGTAATAATAATAATACATTTATTTTACATAGCGCCATTAAATGTCAATTTTGTCCGATAACCGATGATTCTTGAACCTTGGAAACCGATGACTTATATATATTGGCCGATATACAGTATCTAGATATGATTACATTTTCTGAGACTGAAAATTATTTTCTCCCCCTGAAAATTATCTACCAAGTGTACTTTACACGAATTAAAGATTCTTTAATTTTTAAACTTTTCAGGTATAATGTTTATTTAATAAACAAATTAAAGATGTTCCTCCAGAACAACCCAGAAAGGTGTTCTCAATAGCCACAAGTCTAACGGGTCCCACAACAGAAAGCATTTAGACATCAGTCGGCTTCAAACAATATGCTTCTATGCCTATAATTTATATATTCATAAATATCTATATACTACATCAAAAATGTTTTGCAAAGTAAGCTAATGATCATGACAGAAAGAGAGTACTGTACTGGATTTTAACTGTGAGCAGCGTGCAGCTGAAGTGGTTCAAGCTGAGGACATGATTAATCATTTATCAGCTGTAATTTATTAGCCTAAATTTGATTATCTGCTGATACCGATAACATTAAAACGATCATTTATTGACTGATACCGATACGACCGATAATTTATCATGCATCCCCAACAAGTAGGCAATAGAAGTATATAATGAGAAATTTGAACTGTTTCGTTAAACTGTCTTGTCTCTTCAGTATAACAGCTGATCCCTACAGAGCGGTTTTCTCCACCAAATGCTATTTTAATTTTAACATCGTCTGCTCTGAAAACTGTTTTGCATTTAGATACTTTTTCAAACACAAGCTGGTGCAAATCGCAGCCAAAATGAAGTTCCTCCATGTTTCATCTCTTTTAAATGCAGCTAACAAAAGTTGAATTTAACTAGATAATGATGATGATGTAGTCAACTCTGCGTTAATCCATAGTCAGATTTTTAAAGGTTAAAGCATTATTGTTTGGTGCCTAATTAGTTTGTATCTTATTCGCAAACTTACAATAGATAATGTTGCTTTTATGTACTTGTTGGATTCTCTCCTCTGTATATCTGGTTCAAGATCGTTGAATCATGTCCCTTCGATTCATAAAATCTCTCACTACATGTTTATATTATCCTCTTCTAAAGACTACATGGATTCTTAATGAAAAGTACTCTGCATGCTTTGTTTTCACTTTACCATCTCTACTGTGTATGGATTCTCTCTCTCTTCTGCAGACTGTCACTCACCAGCATGCGTTCTGAGGTCAAAGAGCTTCCAATGACATGCAAACTGCTTTTCATGTCTTATTTGTGCTTTTTGTATGTGTGGAAAAATCTTTTTGATGCAGATTGTTTTATTTGTTAGACTATAGTGACGTCCTTTTGGATTAGGTTGGACATAAAATATTGAAAAAGTTAATATGTAGAAGTTGTTTAATAGTATTTTATGGTAACATGTTTTCTTAAGAGTGATTTACTCATGACTCCTTTTTTCTAACCAGCGGTCAGGCAGCTAAAGGAGGCTGTGGACTCCTCTATAAACAAGCTGTCCAACTTTGACGGTAAGAAGACAGGATATATTTTTTCTGTGGTTATTTGGAGAAGTTCACTTCAATATTTTGCCCCCATTCACTTTGCATAGTAATTGGAATGTCAATGGGGGCAAATTTTGAAGTGAACTACTCCTTCAATAGACTGATTTGGGAATGATCAAAACATATTTTTGTTGAAGTTCAACAAACGTTTCATTTAGGAATGGGAATCTATGGTTTGTAATTGATATAAAAGCAATGTGGCTCGGTTTATGAAATTAAACACTAATGATAATTATGTGGTTCTGAGCTCAATGCTAGCTCTCATGTGGGTCGTGGCATTGAGATCAGGCCATTGTGTATGAAAACTACTTTTAATGAACGGTTCCATATATTTTACCTTTCAGAAGTCATTGATGCCCATCTTCAAAACAACCAGACGACGGTGGATAACAGTTTACCGAGTCCGGACAGGCTAAAAGGTATCATTGCATTTATATCTCTTTTCTTGTTTTACAGATGTGCTTTAACATCATTGCGTCTAAGACCATGAAATTTGTTTCCTGTTAATAAGAGCGGCTGGTGATGTAACATTAAGACTGTAACGCATTTCTCTTCGAAGTCCACTGCTGGTACTTCCAGCTCTGGTGGCACCTGACCTTGACCCCTCAATACCTGCGGATTAGAGACTGAGATTTTACTAATACCGCATAATTCACTCACGATAAACCATTTCCTATGACATCAATGCTTTATCTCACATTCCATTGCTGGAATATTTTGGGATTTAGTTGCTGTTTGCTATACAGTGTTGAATCGGATAACATTGAGTTCAGATGATCTATCATGTTATGTAACCTTAGATGGGGTGAATCTGTTTTTTTAAGGTCACATATTGACAGAATGATCAATGATTGAGTTCGAGTCTGATGGAAACATCTAGACAGACTAGGGTTGTTGGGCCGATAGACGATGTCATCGCTGATGACGATGTTCAGCTGACATCGTGAGACCAACAAATTTTTCACGTTGGTCACGTGTCTCTCGCTGCTCTTTGCTGCGGGCTGCATGTTGTAAACAAATATGAACTAGGCAAAGAGGCATAAAACCTTGCACTGTACAGGTTAGACTAGCCTTATGACTTACTAACCGTGTAGCTCGTGCTGTATAAAGAGGACGCACAGTTTGCTCTGACCCGTCTGACTTTATAAGGAAGACACATGTCTGTGCAGCTTGCGTTGTTTATAGGAGACACGCCACACTTTATAACTCTTTTAATGATTATAACATCAGAATAAGAATACAATCAAGCCTCACTTTATAACTGTGAAGGTTGCGCTGTACAGATGCCTGAATTGATAAATGGCCAGCTCGCGCTGTATGAAGATCTGCTGGTTTCATAGACAAGCTTTAGCTAAAGCCAGTTAAATTTGGATATTTCAGTTGCTTTGAATCCCTGAGATAAAAACAGTAATGGTCTGCATCTTGAGACAAAACAATGGCAATTGCATATTTAAAGATATGTCAGGGAAATGTATTTTCCATTAAGACAGCCCAAACTTTCCTTTCAGTCTTGGACTAGTCCTAAGTCTTGTCCGTGAAACCGGGCATTCTTCCTTAAGAGACTTAAAGTAGAGAATATTTGAAGTGAATCTGTCTAAAAGTGTTTCCTCTGTTAGCGCATTCCATTTATAGTCCACACAGATCAGACAGCGACACACAACACAAGCTTTAACTATTTTAGTATGTGACTATATCTCTCCCTTTGGAAGCCCGGGTCAGACACATATGACCATGTGTGGACAAGAACTACCATCCTTCAGAGAGAGTGAACTACAGAGGGTGGTGTGTTCACTAACAGTGTTTTAGATCTTAAATAATATTGTGACATACACTCACAACCAGATCAAACTCTCCTAATGAAAGAAATGCTTTGGACGAGAGACCCTAGGAAATGTTATAATTGCAGTATAATGTTTATTCCTGTGATGGCTTATGAATATGTGTTCCCCCTTGTTTCTAATTGGTTTGTTCCGCTCTGCCTCCACAGAAAACCAAATAGACGCTAAAGAGTGTGATATGTCTGATACACTGAGCCCCAGCAAGGAGAAAAGCAGTGACGACACGTCAGGTATGTTAAACTTGATCATTCTTATATTTTATTTACTAGCTTCTGTCTATCCTTTATGAATGAACGTTTCTTTTGTTCACATTATTCATGGACATACGTCTGCTGTAAAAAATTTTAACCCATAATGAAACTAATAATAAGTCATGTTAAAGAAAAAGATTGAAATGTTTATTTCCTAATTTTGTTAAGGTATTTTATTTTTCTTTCTTTTTTTGTTTTCTCTTCCTGTTTTGTCCCCTTTCTTTCTTTTTTTTCCTTCTTTCTTTCTTTCTTTCTTTCTTTCTTTCTGTATTTATGTCCAGTACCCGTGTTTCATGTACTCTTTCTGTCTCTATTTCTTTCTTTTACTTTGTTTTCATCGCATCTCTCTCTGTAGTGATAAAAGACACTTTGGATCAAAGTGTCTTCCAAATGCATCAATATAAATGTTAATGTATTTTATTTCTTTAACTTCTTTCATTCTTTCCCCCCAGACGGACAAATGGACGAGCAGGAGATGAATGAGACCCAGAACAGAGTTTCTCTTGTGAAAGGTAACTTCCTGTCCATTGTGTTCAGTCTCTGTGTGAAATAACGGTGTTGAGGGGGGTGTGTGTGTGTGATTTGGCTGGACAGCAGTGTTAGTCACAATCTTTATCTACCCTCATTAGTGCTCACTGGACTGGTATGCAGCGCAGAATAACAGGGTGTGTTATTCCCCAATGTGACTATATATGGTCCTCATGTGCAGCGGTGGGATTCTTAAGGTGTTTGTGGGTTCTTCATGTGAAGTTCAGCAGGTGTATGTGTCGGGTTCATTCTGGATCGCATGTTTGTCTCAGATCTGTGTCCCAGACCACTTTATGTTCCTCTAGAGGACAGCGTGGAATGTAAAGCAATTACAGCTCAATTAGTGAAGGAACAACCAAAGCACGGTCACAAACAGCTGCTGGACAGTCTCCTGTCAGTCTCAGGAAAATAGAGCATCCTAGCAACACTAGCGTTGTGGTAGATAGTTTGAAGAACTTGAGTATGTTGTATTGTTTGAAGTTGGTTTCCAACAATAAATCAGTCGTGTCACCTTCCTTCGCAAATAAAACTGATGTTTAATGCAGAAAATATGTTAAAAACAGGATTTAGTACTGTCATTAAGGAAGTTTGATGAAATGAATGTTATAAAGTATACGTCTGAACTGGCACGGACTCTTGCTTTTCTGTAAGTTTGTTTGGTAGTTGTCGCCGTGGCTCCGTTTGGTCGGGGGATTTACCCCTCTGTTCTGTTCACATGGTCAGATATCATCAGATTAGTTGTGACTCGCCCACTCGAGCTGAACATGTCATTCATCTTCTCTCATCCTGCTGATTCAAACCAGACAGCAGTACATCCAGAGATTTGGCTCCCACACAAACATTTCCATTAGGGCACATGTGGGGAGTCCAAACATTTCTCCTGCATGACCTGCCAAACCCAGCTTTACTGATCTTACTCTTTGATGTGCTGTGTAAAAATATTGTAATGCGCATAACATCACATAGACCGTGGTTTACTTATGTACATAACCAACACATTACAAAGCCACAGTTGCATTCACAGTCTGGTTTATTCTGATGGTCAGAGAGCGAGAGATGGGCTCTTTTAATTAAAGCAGTAAACCTAATTCTATTTAGGCATTCTTCAGTTTCTCTTTTGTGCGCAGACTTTCTGTCTCTGTGTATGTTTGTTTTGGCCACATGTGACTGTGGTAATCTGGATAATTTAATATTGCATTTGACTTTCTGCTCTACTGATAAGATAAGACTTATAAAAGTTCTGACACATTGGATCCTTTGGAAATGGTTTGTGTGGCCCGTTTAGGAGATCGCAGGATTTTTTTTATATTTAGTTTGTAACAGTGATGTTTTGTTTGTCTCTGTGCATCATCACACTGCCTGTCTCTACTTTCCCGGTTTCTTCTGCTTTAAATAGACTGCATTCAGATATTGTCTTTTCCCTGAAGTCCACTTACGTAATTGTCATAATTAAGTATTTGATCACCAGTGCCACCCTCTCTCTGACCTAGTTTCATGTGTGTTTTGGCCAAGTTCTCTTAGAAAAGTTTGTTATATACTGTTCTGAAATATATATACTGTTGAAGAAAAAACAGTGTAATGGAAATCTTAAAAATGGTTTGGAATTAATGCCTTGTTCCGTGTCAAATGTGTGTCTTACAGCCCATTAAAAACAAATAGTACTGTATCTTTGATGCCAACAGCACATGTCAAACCTGTCTCAGTTACTCACTTCTGCAGAACACAAAAGAAGATCAATTAAAGAACGTGAATTACCAAACAACCCTGACCCCCAATGACTTCCATTGTATAAAAACAAAACAACTGAGACATTTCTCCAAATATCTTCTTTGTGTTCCACAGGAGAATCACATTTAATAATTGTGCCACTAGAGGGGGCTGTTGAAATATGAAACTGTGGATAAGTGTAGAGAATTTTCTCTTCAGTAAAATATTTTGAATCTTTCTGCATTACAGTTTTAAATAATAGCGTAACCATATTTTAATTGTGAGAGAAGCTTTAGAATCTGTCAACCCGTTTGAGTTATTTACCCATAACAAACACATGTATGCATGCTTTTATATGGCTTTGACCCACAATTAGATTGGTGGAGTCACGCCGCTGAAGTCATTGAATGTGAATAAACGCACGGTGTGCTGTACACATCATGTCCTATGTCATTAAACGAATGGCAGTACTTCAGAAACACTGCTCTGTGCTTGCGTTTCTTACATCATTTTGTCTGAACGCAGCTCCCTGTAAACACCTATCTTGGCCATCGTCTGACATCATGAGCGATTACCAAACCTTAAATTAGCACATGACTTCAGCACATGACTTCAGCACATCTGTAGCGAGATGTGAGAGAGGGACGTTTGTGGGTTTCTGGTCTGAGGAGGTTTTCCAGAAGCCTGCTGTTATGAGAGCAAATGAGAGGCCAACGGGATGCTCCTCAGAGACACATGAGAGGTGCAAACGTACGTTTGCTTAGCATGATGTCATGTGAGAGAGGTGAAGACCACTTAGACCGTGTCTTTTGCTTGGCTTGGTGCGTGTCTTGTCAAGCCTGATTGAAGATCGTCCAGTAGAGCTGTCTCTTTTAGTTTTGGCTGCATAAAAACACATAAGCAAGAATAGTTCGCCTAACAAAATCCTGTTTGTGTTGGTGTCAGCTGAGCTGTAATGCCTTGTAGCCAAATGACTTGGCATAAGAAGTGTTGAATATGTGATGCGAATGTGAATATTTGCACAGTGGTGTCGGTCTGTGACCATCTGTTTGGAAAATACTGACGGTGGTGTGCACACTTGGTAGGCCAAAAATGTGTGTTCTTTTAAAGTAAAAAAAATTAATGAAGAAATAGTTTGGATCCCGTGTCTTTTGAAAGAAATCCTCACGTAACACATTCATCATTTGTAACGCAACATCATGTTTAGTTTTCCTCAAACAGTTTGAAATCATTGGGTTTTAGTGCTTGATGTTTTAACCCACAGGCGTCTCTTTCGTGGTTGTTAAGTTTGGACGAAGTTACAAACTGAGTTGAGATGGATTGGTCTCACGTTCACATTGGCTTTGAGGAAAATCTGATGACAGCTTTTTTTTGTTGATATTTCTACAGCCTAATGACATTTTTTTTTGGTTGTCACCTTTTATAATCAGGTCAGCTGCTTCTCTCATTTGTTTAATCACTGTACTATTTAATCTTTGTCTAATTGCAGAAATGGACCGTAATCTTGATCCAGGAGAAACTGAGGAGGTCATTCCTCACCTCCACAGAGAGCTGCAGGAGGCGCAGGAGCTCGCCAACACCGGCAAACAGAAATGCATCGAGCTTCAAGGTACCATGGCATGATAACGGTTCATTTTTATAGCGATTCAACATTAAAACCGAAAGTGTTTTTATGATGTGAATCACCACATGTCTTGTTTCTTCTCTTAGCTCTGTTGGAGGAGGAGAGGAGAACCAACAGACAGCAGACTGAAGAATCTGCTAAACAAATCCGTTTCTTACAGAGTGAGTGAAGCCATTTATACGACATTACATTGTTTAATATTCATTTATCATCTATTTATTAATACACCTGCAGGATCCTGGCACAAAACTTTTAGCGAACTTAAGACGTTAATCAGCTGTACATCGTCATATAAAGAAATTCAGAACAATTTAACTTTAATTTATATTTCATGTCCATGTCCAGTAACATTTGGGAATGAAGATATATGAGAGACGTATTTAAGTAGCACGGGTATATTTGTAGCAATAGCCAACAATGCATTGTAGGGGTCAAAATGATCAATTTTTCTTTAACAGGGTGTCTAAGGTCTCTTGAAAAGAATTAAAAGTTTAAAAATAAATGAATAGAAAATGAAGGCCCTTAAAAAGTATTCAACAGTTTCAAAAACAAGTTTTGTGAGTGGATGCTGCAAAATCATGGCCAGAAACACGCCTACAAACTTCACTCACTACTTCCTGCTCTTTAGCAATTGATATCTATTTAAAGCATAGAATTTCAGCTTCAGAGTTCATCTACTTTCCACTACATCATTACAGCGAATACAGAGCATTAAAACAAACCTGTTTTGTCTTAGCAATGGGCTGCTAAAGCACTTCTGATTGAACAACTTCATGGGTGAATTTCTATATATTTTGATCCTCAGATTCCAGATTTTAAAATAGTTGCATCTCGGGTAATTATGGTCAGATCTTAACAAACCATACGTCAATGGAAAGCTTGTTTATAGGTCATTTGCAATCATGTGGTTCTTATGACGCATGAGGCGTGTCTGGAGGGCAGCAAGTGATTTTCCTCCATAGGAATTCACCATCACAAACTCAAAGTACCTGTGTTTAACGACCTGAACAATGAGCAGGTAAGCCCAAATGTCTGTCAAACCTTACTTGTAATAAACACTTGCTTCCGTTAAAAGAACGAGCTCTTATTAAATGGATAAAGTGAAAAAACTTGCGTTAAGCATTTCTTCCCCTTAGAATCCCCAATTTGTTTATCACCGATATTAAACATAAACTTGATAACAGAAAAGTTTGATGTTCTCAGTTCGTCGCTGCCTTGTGCCACATTACATTGTTTCTTTACAATGAACTTTAATGAAGAACAAGCTTAATACTATTCTTATTCCTGTAATAAGGGCTTGTTCTTTTAACAGTATCTAGTGTTTATAGCAATTAAGGTTTTATAGAAATTTGTTTTAATGTCGTCGTTGTTTCGGTAATTTAACCCGTTTCTTTGTAATGGACTTATATGGGGAAGAAATGCTTAGAGTGAGATTTATCACTTTATGGGTTTAATCAGGACTCGATCTTTACAGCTAGTGTTCATGAAAAGCTTCTTGAGAAGGAAATTTGAGCTCACCTGGTTGTTGTTAAGGTACGATAAAGGAATTAAGCAGTATAATATCCAAAAACCAATAGGCTAGTGTTATATTTTTTTTTTGCCGGAGTACTTACAATATCTCAAATGTTTCGAAATACTTATAAATCGTGTGAAATTCGCCATTCTAAACATTGACACAGGGCTGTGCAGACACCTGTCAGTGGCGTCATATCAGGGTTACCCTTTGTTACCGCCTTTTATGAAGTAGAAACCAAGCAGTTCTAGCGTCTAGCAAGCCAGTAGCTTTTTTCCAGCAGTCACTTATTTATGGACCACAATTATTCGCACCATTTATAAAACTTCACCTCATCCGTTAACATAATTTCTTGTTCCTTTCTGATTGATGGTTATCAGCTGTGGTGCTGAAAACAACAGATCCCATCATTCCACATTGTTGTTGTTTTGATCTAGCATCATTTTCTACAAACTGTACCTTTAAGCATTTAAGAAAGCCATCCGGCTCGCTCATCCCAATCGCAGATTCAGGTTTACAAGCCAATTTTATCTCCGTCCTCAGTCAGTGCTTGCATTTTCCCCCTTCATGAACATCAAATTTTGCCACAAAATAAATCCACCTTTCATGGTTTGATGAATTTGAACGGTCAAAAACTACACAAAACACATGTATTTTGAGTTTGTTATAGTGAATTCTTATGGAGAACATCACTTGCTGCCCTCCATCGGCACTTCGCGCAGTTCCCTGACGTCATGTGCAAACAACCTTTTCAGCTGATATATAAATCTTATAAAAAGAAAATTACCTTTATGACTGGTTTTGTGGTCCAGGGTCTGGGTAATCTGTTCAATTATACAGATTAAAGTTGAGCCCTTAAAAGACCATAACACCACTGGTTAATAGTGATAGATCAGTTTAACTCATAGCTACCTGATTTACAATCTCTGCAGCTCAGCTATCAAAACTGCAGTCTGACATGGAGGCTCTGCGTGAGCAGAGGGAGAACACTATCACCACCACTCGAGAGGAGCTCTACAGCGCTCAGGAGGAGATCCTTGTGCTCCGGCACGCCATGGAGAGCGCCACAGCCGAGCGGGAACGCGAGATCGCCGCCCTGCAGGGAGACCTGAGCGGCGTTTCTGCTGAGCTGGACAAGTGGAGACAGACGGCAGCCAAGTATGAAGTGGAGATCAGCAACCTGCAGGCCAGCTTCAAACTTCAGAATCAGCACCAGGAGAAAGCCAGTCAACTGCAAGGTATCGATTCAGAAATACAGTAAACCCTGAGACAGTTCTGCGGTTACATGTTTCAACGGCCAGGGAAACTTAGCATGCAAGCGTTGCTGCACCCGCAGTTAACCTTTATCTTTTTGCCAATATTTGATTTAATGTTGTACATGCCGTAGACTTGAGCACGTTCTCTACACACAACAGACGGGATTCATTTGGCAGCATTTCTCTCCAGTCTCTTTAATGTGCCATCCAGAGTCACGGAAACAGTTTTAACGTCATCCGTCCCGCTGGGTTTATTTCTCCTTTATTGGACCCGTATTTCGTTTTAAACAAAGGAAAATCTGAAAGCTTTTCAGTGACATTTTCAATGAAGTCATCTTAGATTCAACGGCATGTAATGTCAAATTTCAGGCTTCAGCTAAACGTAATATATCAGTTTAATAATCATACACTGAATATTTGAAAGATGTCTTCTACTGAAGAGATTGCTTTATGTTGTAATGAAAGTGTTTGTCTTTAATGTTCCTTTAACACTTGGTCACATTCACAATAGTCATTGAAATATGGTTTTGCAGAGATGTTCATGAGTGCCGTGTCTCTGTGTGTGTGTGCCTCAGGAGAGCTGGAGAAACTTCAGGGCGAGTGTTGTGGTCTACAGAAGGAGTGCGAGTGTCTGAGGACTGACAAGATCACGCTTATGCAAAAGCTCAACAGACTGGAGGAGGAACTGGACAGGTGAGTCACATCAGCGTTAAGCAACATCCTTTATACACCCAAACCTTTGACTCTCTACATGCCCAAACAACTGCTTCTTTCTCTATAAAAGATTAATGACTTCTACTTAGCTAAATGACTTTGTCAAGTTGTCATTGGGATGTTGAGAGATACTTTTGTCCTGTACTTCATCTGCACCTCAGGCGATGTGTGTTTGTCCGTGTGCTGGTGTTGTCTAATAAGTCATACCTATGAGCTCATCTTACCTAAAGCTATAGAGCGAACGCGAACACATATTTGGTCAGAATGAGCAGGATTAGTTACATCACTGCTATGTTCAGTTTTTTCACAGCGTTATTGGGAGTGTCCTCCGTTAGGTTCTGATAAGAGAAAATTGCGTTCATTTATTCGACGATTCACAGTAGTTTTGTTTATTTTCAGCTCCAGAGAACAGAGTGCCACGCTAAGCAGCAGTCTGAACTCTCTGGAGAAATCACAGGGGGTCCTGGAGAATAAACTGGGCTCCATGCAGGACCGGCACCAACAGGACGCCAGCAAACTGAAGGTACAACTGGCCCAGGCTGATTGCCGCACCAGAGACCTGCAGAAAGAGGTACAGTCAACCAACATCCACTCGTGTCACGAGCAAGACAAAACTTGTTTTACCCCATCCTTCATGAATTCAAACACCTCTCAGTCCAGCCATGCCATTATTCAATTGACTAATCAGCATCACTGATACAAAAATTAACAAAAATATACTTCTCTCTCTCTCTCTCTGCAGTACGACGACACTCAGAGCCTGCTGTCAGATCTCAGGCAGCGATACGAACGGACCGAGCAGGAGAAATGCTCTATTAATGATGAGCTGGAGCAGTGTAAGATCAACCTGAAGCTCGTGCAGGACAAGGGCAGCAATGTGAGTCACATGACCAATTCCCATCATGTTGATTTGACACTGATGGATATCATTGAGATCGCTGTACCTCACTCGTCTTCATTACGCAGCCGTCAGCGATCAACTGATAGATTTTACTTCCATGTTTCACACGCCACAGTAGAACACAGCAGAACACACAGTACAGTTTGCTGTGCAAACACATCGCTGTCTCTCTCAAACCAACCTACATAGACAGCATGTGTGGAATGTTCTCTCTAGACAGGCATCTTGTGTGATTTGAGACACGCCCTATGTGTGTATATTTATGGATATTCATTTCATCATAGTTACATTTTAGCTTCCTCTTGACTCAAATTTTTTATTTCTACTTTTTGAGAACCAAAAGTAGGATCATGTTTGTACATTTTTGGGGTGGATGTTTTTGCAGCAGTGGTTTCTCACGATGCCCACTTTTTCCCAACAGTCCAACCCCTCACACATCGTTGAATGATGTCACTGTCTTTTTGATCTTGTATTTCAGTGAATGTGATTTATTAACACCTCACACACTGTCTGTGTTCCTGATGTCGTGCTGGTAGATATCAAATCGTGTTTGTGAGATGTTTGATGATGTTTATGTTCAAAGTCTCCCACACTGCAGCTTTTTACAGCCCTTGTTTTGTGTTCGCTTGTCAATTTGTTGATTTTTCTAGTTTTACTCCCTCAGTCTGATTTCAGTTGAATAGTTTAAAGATTGATTTCTCTTTTATTTGTAATATCCCTTCCCTCCTCTAGCCATCCATATTGCAGCCTGTCCAAGCCATTTTCATCGGTCTATTCCTGGCTTTGCTGTATTGGTGCTACGGCCAGTTGTGGTAGAAAGGTACACACGCTCCTGTCGAGTTTGTTTGTGTGTCTACTGTATATATCATCACGTATATACGACCTGTGCATGGCTTAGACTCATCCGTCATCTCTGCACCTGCTTCGCCCAAAATCCCTTTTTTGGTGCTTGGCAACACGCGGGGAACTCGTAACCCTTTCATCATCCACCTAGAATCACCTACAGCGAACCGATCACATTAACGTCTGTTTGTTTCAATCACTAATGTTCATGTGGGGATTTTGGATTCTTTTCTGTGGGCTTTTGGTTATCATATCATATCATCTTTTCTTTGCTGTATTCCAATTTCTTCATGTTTTTTAGCATACTTTCATGAAAAGAATAGCTCGCACTGAAATTACTCTTCTGCCTTTATTTACTCTTACGTGTGACGCATGAAAACGTGTTTAACTAAATGGGGGAAGATGATTCCTTACTCGAATGGGGACAAACTCGCCTTAAAAGTCATTTGCGTTTTTCAAACCTCCACTAGTGTACTAAATATATTTTTGGAGCAGCCTCATCCCCGTTTAATTGTTTAGGAAAGAGCGGCGCACAAATGCTTTGTGTTTCCGTTAGTAAACGCTGGCTGAGCTATTCTTTACAACAGCTTCTCTTTCTTTGATTTTAAAGAAAGACGCTTGTGTTTGTTTTCTTTGCGTCACTCCTCTGAGGTAACTGGTTCTCCCAGTCCTGCTCAAGTGTTTGCTTTTCCTCTCTTCTACTACTTCTTTTTCTCCCTCTTTCGGTTATTTGTATGTGTTTTTAATCTCTTGGTCTCGTACTGTCGGGTCTCTTTCTCCTCTCTGTCTCACTTTAGCTCCAGCCTCCAGTGCTTCTGTCCTGGTTGCTCTGGTGCTGACCGCTGACCTTTATTAACTGTACCGATATCTCCTCGTTTCAGAGCGGATGGTTGCCCTGGATGCCGATGGTCGTCGCCGTTGTTGCCGTGACTGCAGTGGTGCTGTATCCCAACTTGTCCAGGAGCACCTCGTGAGAACCAATCACGGCAGCCGTTTCGTCCCGTCTCCCCAGCACGCCCCCTCTGCCGAGCATCAGTTTTAGTCCCGGCACAAGGTCTAATCTGAACACAATACCTCCTGTTTTGACAATACAGCCCTGATGTTTGTGTGCGTGTGTGTGTACAAATGCAAATGTATATAGTATAGAAATAAAGAGAGAATAAAATTGTAAGGCATATTCTAGAATAAAAACTATCAGCATTTTTGTCACTTGGTTGGATGGGAATTTCAATGATTCAAATGGCCTAAACTAGGTCTGATTATTTTGATTTCTGGGTTTGGGTATTATGTTCTTTTTAAGTCGACTATCCTTGTGGTTTGCCATGTTAGTTGTTAATATGGTATTCCGAATAAACGTAAAGCCAAATGAGAATCTAAACTCTAGGGCACGAGAGGGGGTGAAGTGCCTACTTTAAATACTGCTACAACTAGTTCACATTGAAGTGCCACTCGCTCAGCGTCTCGATTCCATCCCGAACGAAAACAATGTTTCACATGGTCCGTGCTGTAATTGTGTTCCAGCCCACATGCTTCTAGCACAGTGATGTCATCGTACTCTAGATGTTTCTCTCGTGTCGTGTATTATAAGCAAATGTTCATGTCAAAGACACTACAGGTATCTAGGAGATTTTGAAATGCAACTTTCTTGACATGTAGGATTGTAGTCAATAGCAGATGGATTGAAGCATTGACTTTAAAACAGACGTTGTAGCTTTTTACCAACACTCTGTCCTGCCGTTTGGAGACGCAGTTGTGCATTCAAACTTTCTGCTACAGTACCTCTGCAATGGCTCGGGGATTTTACTGCCTTACCTGTAACACAGAGAGAGTATGTTTCTTCTTACAGAACGATATTAATGAGGCTAACAGTGATATATGGGTGAAAGTGTCAGACATCCAGTGTCGTGAAGCACATAAACTGGTGTGAGTGAATTATTTTGATGGTGTTTAAAGTTGCTTGAGACTGGAGAAAGATGAATTAACCAATGATGTGTTTGGTGTGTGGTTCGCATTTGTCTGCCGTGCTGTAAATAAACAGTCGTGGAGCAAAACACGACATTCATCTGACTCCACTTGTCAAGAACTTTTTTTCTTTTTCGGGAACGACATACTCCGACAAAAAATCCAAGGATCACTTCAACATGGATTTGACCGTGAATGCAAAAAAGCGAAGCTTGTAGCACAGAAAGAATAGCTTTAAAATAAACATTGAAGATATTAAACGTTCGTTTTTTCAACAGCATGATGGACTTCTTTTGAGGACTTTTATTTTTAAAATCCTAACAACCAAGTTTGAAACATCTTCCTTCACCTTGTGTGCAACATCGGCACGTTTAGAAGAATGCTCACGTCGTTTGTATATATGTATGTATGAATGTTTGTGTGTACATATATGTTGTAGTCACAAAATAAAAATTGGATTATAAATAATATTGGTCAAATGTAATTGCTGCTGGAGCTGTTTTGCAAGGTTTAATATGTTGTCCTGGTTATTTGACAACTTGTTCATACTACACGTCTTCTGCATTCCAGTAAGTGTTCATTTGATAGTTATGACATGTGCATTTTACAGTCTACTAAGATTTAAATATTTTTTTAAATATTTTATTCCACACAGAGAGCATGTGTGATGTTCTTCTAACATGTAAAACGACTCTAAAGTTTTGAGTATTTTATGTAAATTGATTTAGGGAGAACAATATCTGATCGTATCTTTGAAAAATCATGGGGTTTTCCCTTCAAATTGTAGATGGTTGACTAATGTTTCTAAATTAGCATCTTTACGCTGCTTACACACAATATAAAGTATAACATCACAATGCCTGTATATAGTTTTATTCCAATTTTTTTTTTTGAGTGACTGCTCAAAATACACTTTATATTTTAAACAGGTCGTTGTTAGATTTCTATTTTGTAAAGATTTAAATGGGAATCATTTATGCAAAACAGATAGAGTTTGTGCACTAACAAGTGTGATGTGCATGTTTTCAAATAAAACATCTTTACTTTCCTGATCTAGTTTGATTTTGTTATTTTCTTTGATCAACCTCAGTGATATATAACTTGAATGAACAAATTTGAATGACATTTTTTTTAATGTACTTTTTGGATTGAAGTTCACATGGATTTATAAAACCATTAACTTGTTGGTCTTGATTCTGGCTATGATTTCCACCTTTATAAGTGTTAAACGCAAAGCCTTCTAGTTCTAAAATGTTGTTTGTACCCATGAACACAAGATGGCAGCCCGGACACGTTATTTATTTATTTTTTATGCATTCTGAAAGTCCTTGGATTGTATACATATCATATATTATAGAATGCGACAAATTTTTTCATATCACAAAGTTTAAAAACGTTCACCTATTTGTCAAGGAAATGTACTTTTGTTCATGAGGGTGTGTCGTTTTTTCAAATACCTCATTGAATTGTTCTTTTGTTTGGAATGTGAACGTGATCCACTGTGTTTCCTGCTGTGGTTAGAGACACATTCTCCACATGTAGATGTGTGGCATGCTGCTTGAATTTCAGCTGTCTCCATCTACTGCCAGCAGACACAGAAGATTCTGAGAGACCTCATTGACTCTGCGGGGGCTGTCGCTGTGATACCAGAGTGTTGAACTCATCCTGACTCAGGTTATCACTGCTGACAGGATGTTCTCCTCCCTCGTCTGATAAGTGTCGACACAGATTTCTTCAACGTCATTCAGTCGACACATAATTCCCTGTGCCATTCGTCACAGAATCAATAAGACCTTGCTCTAATTTTGATTTCTATTTTTTGTACCGATACACATCATTACTGACCGAGTTGGGGAATCCAAAGCATTAACATAAATAGGGGACTCATACTGATCATGATTGAAATGATCAGACAGTCAACAGTGAGATCCATTTACTACTAAATGTGCATTGTAGTAGCACTTCTTGTGTGTCTTGTTTTTGTGATCAGATTCGAGATTTGTTGCCATGAAAACAATAAGGTTGGTTAAGGTAGCTTAGTCTTATCTAAATAACAGAGTATCATAAAGACTAGAGTTTGCCTCTATACACAGAATAGTTTATTGACTGTTTAACAACATTCTGGCAACCCTACACGACACACCCACCTGCATTATGACAGCAAACACCAGTCCGATTTAGTTTTCCAAGAAATGTAAAAACTACATGAATGCTGTTAATCCTTTTCCTTTTTGAGCGCAAAACACTAAAATAACATTCCCAGAGTCAATGGCTGCGGTTCATGAATGAAGTTTTGCAATGGGCATACAATGGAAATATTAGGAGATGTTAAGGTTGTCATGTTCAGGACTCAACAATCTTCGCAAATGTATACAGTGAACGTGCAGGACATTTTTTATGTTATGCTCAGCTCAAGTATAATAAACATAGATCAGCTTAGACATGCTTAGGAGATATAAAACATAAAGAAATGAGTGTAATTGTTGAAACACATGAATGAGTCAGGAGGTGTAAAATGAATGTAGATTGTGGAGGTAAAATAATCTGGATTTGAGTACATTTTTGAAATGTTTAAGGTCACGTTGAGATCTTCAATAATATTGACTTTTGATAGCCGACTTGACAAATCTGAGCTCAGTTTGACACATTCATCTCTTCCGAAACTCTAAGACCTGAGATGAAGATCTGAGATGGAGATGAGACTTAGGCAAACATTTCCATTTGCTCTACATTTAATATCATTGATGTCTAGTAGAAAAAACATATAAAGGAGATCTATGATTTTTTTTCTTTTTGGGCTTTAGAAAAGCAGATGCCGTGTGACTGATTTCAGTTCAGTGTTCCCTGTATTACTCATCCATCAGCCACAGTTTGAGTCACTCATATAGGAATATGATGGTTGCATTATCACTTGTCATACGGTCTGCTTTACCACCATCATCACATCAGAACCAATGAGCTGGTCTTTGCCTGAAGTTGGGGCACTCCTGTGGGTTTGTCAGACAGCTGATGTCCAGACAGACAGACAGTCCTGTGGGTTTGTCAGACAGCTGATGTCCAGACAGACAGACAGGGAAGCAGACGCACCCGGAGGCTGTAATCGGGAGTTACTCATTGCAGAAAGGTGGGACATCCTATTGCCTCATTGTCTTTACTGCTTTACAGAGCCAACCCGCGTGTCATCTCCATTACAGTGACTGACAGAGAGAGCCAAGACATCTGCAGTCACCAGGCACACGAAACAAAACAACTCATGCAGGAGAATAAAGAGACTGTCAAAGTCACTGGTCATGAGATTATATGCTGTGATAAGCGGCAGATTTGAGAAACTTTGGAAACATTTCTATGTAATCAAGTCAAATAGGCCTACATGATTTTTGTTATGGATTGTTCACCCAATAAATACATTTTTTTATCCAAGCAGTATCTCTGGCTTTACATTGTCATGAGTTCAATTACATAATACTAAATAACACTCACTGTACACTTTGAACTTCTTTCCATACCGTTAACAAACGGTGTATGTCATATCACAAGTGTGTTCTTCTTTGTTTGGATTAGTGTGCGTGCTTGCGTGATGCAATCTTGATCCACCCGAGTGACTAATGCTGATCTTTCACTGTACTCCATATTGAGAAACATCCAGAACATGCCAATGCTTTGCTGAATAAGATCTGCTATTTATTCTGGAGTAAATATTAAGACCTCTGTCAGCAAAGGTGCAGGATATGATGTCAGGAGGAAGGACGCGGACAGAAGTAGGTTTTCCCTGAATATGCGGAGGCTGACTCCACAGAAAAATCCTGAAATAGAGCTGACACCTTCATGAAGACAAAACAAAGAAGTCAGTGTGAAGATCAACCCTGTGTCCTTGCCAAATGTGTGGGAAGCATTTGTTTAGCAAATCATCAGGGTTTGTCGGAGGACGGAGGATTGTGTCCAGAATGCAGTAGATCAGTGGTTCTCAAACGTTTCTGTTGTAACGTCCCTTTGCGCCTCCCCAAATAAAGACTTAAATCTTAATAATCTTAAACTTAGATTTACAATGAAACCTACAACATATTGAGTTATACACTGCTGGAACATCAATTCTTTTGGTTGGTCGTCTTATTTTTCTGATGTTTGATTTTAAATTGAGAGTGTAAATTTCTATATTTCATAAAATTACCACAAAATCTATGCCCCCCCTGGATCCATATTGGGGCTGCTGATGTAGGGTCATGTTTTATGCTTTTTCGAGGAACATTTCTGAGATGTAGATTTGAGAAACAATATTTAGCCATTTTAAATAGCATTTAGTATAAAAGAATGTAATTATTGAGGCTAATGTGAATAATGCCATGTAATAATATAGTTACATGAGAACATACTTTACACATAAATACCTTGATGTCTTTGCTTTGCATACCAGCAAATCTGCCAACAATTATTTTTGTTTCGCAAACTTTTTGAGGCATTTATGAAATTATGAACAAAATAATTATACATAATAAAAAGTTGCAGAATAAAAACGAGGAACACTTATGACAAAGAACAGAGAAAGAACAGACATTCTTTACATTATGTCGTCAGATGCAGTAGATATGCATCATATATTTGCTGCATAATGTCGCATTTTGCATAATTTTATTATTTTATTTAACATATGTTTTATTCTTATTTGTAATCTAAAGCTACATATGAAGAAACATTTAATAAAACTCTCTTGAAGTTCAGGTCTGGTTTGGCGTTGCGCAGGTGGCGTCACTTCTCGCCATATAAAAGTCTGCGCAGGCGCGTCACCGGGAGGGAATACCGGAGAGTACGGACGCGACGCAGCCACACGCTCCTCAAACGCGCCTTTTCCAGACACGGGAGACAACTCTCAAGTTATCAGACCGAGTTCGTACGAGTATTAAAGCATCATGCCCGCGACAGAGAAAGACCTCGCGGACGACGCGCCGTGGAAGAAGATCCAGCAGAACACCTTCACGCGCTGGTGTAACGAGCACCTGAAGAGCGTCAACAAACGCATCGCGGACCTGCAGCTGGACCTCAGCGACGGGCTGAGACTCATCTCGCTGCTCGAAATACTGAGCCAGAAGAAGATGTACAGAAAATATCACGCCAGACCCACTTTCAGACAGATGAAGCTGGAGAACGTGTCCGTGGCGCTCGAGTTCCTGGACCGGGAGAACATCAAGCTCGTGTCCATCGGTAAGTCACCTGGTCGCGGTCAGCAGATGACCAAGTTTGTTTGTTTTGGTCTCGGATAAGCGAGTAAATAACGTTATTTATACTGAAAGTCCTGCTTTGTGAAAGACACTTTACTGGAAAAAATGATCGAGAATTTCTAATGGGATTTGGTTTAATGGGACCTACTGGTTATTTGAGTTCTTTTGATGGGATGGTATCTGGAGTAAGTAAAACAAACGGGACACCATTAAATCCTGCTTGAATAAGACCTTGCATGGCCTATACATCACATATATTATTGTCATTTTTTTGTGATAAATGCATTATATCTATTGTGTTGATGTTGGGGGTAATACTGTGGTGCTTTTGATGTCCCACCTCCTGAATAATGGACATATTCACACACCATTGTATTTACTAGAGATGCTCTTAAAAACAGGTGCTTGGTAGTACCAAGTGAAGATTTTTTCTCATGGTAGGTGCGATTTGAAAGTCTGGTTACTATTTTACTTGTTGGAACTAGTTTGTTAGTGAAATAACGTGACGCGCCTTTTAAGAAATGCATGGTGGTTTTCCTTTCTACTGGCTTCGGTCACAAGCTCAGGTTAAAACCAGTTAAAGTACGAATGAAAATCAATACACTTGAGCGTTTCTCGCTCTTCTCTTGCTCAACATCTTGAACATTCGTGTGCTCTGTTGCAACATCAGTCTTTTAAATCCATGTGTGTCAAAGTGCAGCTGAGATAGTGACCGTGTTATTACGTATCGATTCTTTTTGTAGATGTGCAACTTTTTCCTTATTTGGAACGGTATGAGATGTTTGACCGTGAATCGCATTCCTTTTGTGCAATAAGATGTCGGATTTTCAGAATTCCAGGAGCTTAATTATTAAGAGTTTTGCTTCATAGCCTTGCGTTTGGTGCCAGACAGCTCACAACATTGTTGGAGTGGATCCAAGCGTCTTGGTGTGGAGGTTTCTCACCATGATTCGAAAGTGGATTCTGTGCACTTTAAACAGGTGCTTAAGCTCACCTGGAAAGAAAATAGGGAGACAGGAAGTCATAAATCCCGTGACCATATTTGGTCAATTGATAGCTCTGGGCACACAAACACAGGTAAACATTCCCATGGCAACACTCGTATAATGTGCAATCTTATTTCCTTGATGTCCTCATCTGGTGACGCCAGAAAATAAGCAAAGATCAAAGATGTTGATCATTAAATTAATCTAAGTGAAACCTGAAAACATGGAGGTGTGTTTGTGTGAGTGGTCATGTTAACTCGGTTTTTTTTGCATAAATTTTCCTAAGCTTGATCTCTCTTTTGGGAACCGTGATGTGTGTCAGTTCTTAGGGAGGGTGTATTAGGAATGTGAAGTTTTGAAGATAAGATCATTATTTGATAGACATCCGTTACACTGGCAGACCTGTAATATTTGTTCAAGGAATAGTTCACCCGAAAACAAACAATCGGTCATTTATTCATCCTAATGTCTTGCATGTGACTCTTTCTTCAGTGAAACACAAAAGATATTTTGAGAAACGGTTTTGTCTTCATACGTCGATGAGGTTCAGTGTTGTTTACATTTAGTCATTTATGCTTTTATCCAAAACGACTTACAAGTTGTGTGAACAATGGAAGCCATTGGGTCAAACATTAGGACAACAAAAAGCTAAAGAGCAATAAAAACATGTCTCACAAAGCCTGCTAAAGTGTACAGAGCCAAGTTTAGTTTATCTAAGCATGCTTTTTTATTTTTTATTATCAACATTCTTCAAAATATCTTCTTTCGTCTTCTGAAGAAGAAAGATACTCATAGAGGTTCGAAAGAACATGAGGAGGAGTAAATGATGATAAACGGTCATGTTTTGTAATATTCCTGTATTTATTTCGTCACTGGTGAGGTCACAAAGTTGTGTGTATTTTTTGCTGTGTAGTTTAACTTGACACTTCCTTCCTAGTTGAAAAAATATTTTGACCATTTTTTTATTTATTTGGTGTTTTATGCGTTGATTGAACATTGTTTTATTGTTTTTACACTAGTGACCATAAGACCGTAAATATACAGATAAATTCTTCAGTTGTGGATTTACACAGACGTTTCCTGAATGACCGTAGCTTCCTGTCCAGAGAGAGGGAGACCTCATGTGGAGTTTTCATTAGCTCTGTAGGTTATATATATATATATAGATGTGTTTGTTAAGGATGAATGTTATCATGAGGGTCAGGGGCCAGACTTTCCACTCGCCCGTCAGTATTAAAGGGCAGACGTGTTCAGAGACGGGTGAGAATTCACTCAAACAAGCTCCAATCACAACGTCTGATGTTAATCTCACAGGATTTCGTTTGTTTTCTCTCTCTCTGGTATGGGACACAAGAATTGATCACTCAAAAGGTTAATTGATGAACTTTATGACTCTGTCAAGATCTATCACGTGAACATGCGCAGTGATCCGGGAAATGTGTTGTTGTGTATTGCTGTTTTCTTGATGGCTGCGTCGCGTTTCAGCGTTTGCCACGTCATTCAGATCTTGCCTTCATTTCACCCCGTCCCCACAAGCGTGGTTCGACATCGCTGTGGCTCTCAACCGTATCAATTGGGTTTGAAAATATGACTTTGATGATGGTGTGGTTCTCAGACAGCCCGAAATAGACACACAGTGGTTCTATTGATGTTCTGAGGTCAGTTCCTGCTGAGTCAGTCCATTACCTCTGGTTCCTCGCTGACGTTTCTTCAGATTCTTTCCACAGAGACGCCTGTAAGTGCAGGACGGGTGTCTTCCGATCGCGTGTTGTTAGTTTTCCATATGAGATGCGGTTGCCACGGCGATTTGTCTGAAATATTGTGACGTTTACTTGTGACGTTTTCGGAGGTGGTGTCAAGTGTAAATGGGGTCCGCAACCGATTTTTATTCTGTTTTCTGGTGTCTCCGCTACACAGCAGAATGGAACGAAATATTTTCGTTTTTAATAGTTGAGCAAAACAAAGTTCGTTGTGATTTCATGTTCGTGTAAGATCTGAAATAAACATTCCTTCATTTCTTTTTGATTTCTGTCTATAGAAGTTGAAACGGTTTGGATTCATCTTCACAGACACTTGTTATCAGATCTAGATGTAAAACTCCAGCCCACGCGGTAGCTGTCGAGAAATCCCGTCGATGTCGAGCGTGACTGAGGTCTTGCAAGCATCAATCAAAGTCTGTGGTCTTCCTGCCAAAGCTCAGTAACGGTTTGTTCGAGCGGCATGAGTTTGGAAGATGTTGAAAGAGTTTCTCGCATGAATCTTCTGCTCTCAGCTGAAACACTTGAGCTCGTGTAGGCCGTCCGCTCATTCTCATGGAATTCAACAGTGTTCTTTAATCACAAGAGAAACCGCAGGCCGCTGGAGGCTTCAGAGACATCATCTCAACCAGACGCAGATTGATGTCAGATTTACAAGTTTCCTTGTGCAGAGAAAAGTGCAAATCTATCTCAGTGTTGCGGGGTCGATGTTACATTTGTTTTATATGTTTGAGGCTTTTTAAACCTTGGCATAAAGTATTGTTTCTGTCTAATGGGTAATGAATTTCCTTTCTGTTAATAGTTTGTGATTCTTTTCAAATCCCGGTTTAATCTGCAGTGTGGTCAAAAAATGAAGCGTTTATGTTGTCACTTTGAATCTTCTATAAAATAACCCATACAATCAGTACATTTCTGGTTCCTATGGTTTACTACAAATACTATAGTTTAGCTCTGGGTACCGTGGTAAAAACGTCTCGATACCCAACCCTCCTTAAACACACGTCTCGCCCTGTTAAATTGATGTGTAATTATTTTTCTGTGTCTTCTGACTGATTAATTAAATCTTTTGGCAGGCAGGAGTCGTGACGTAGGGACTAAAGGCTGGGCAACTAAATAAACACCTAGCAACTAGGGATGGGCGATATGGCCTAAATCCAAATTGCGATATACATTGCAGCCTCTTGCGATAACAATATATATTGCGATATATAAATTATAAAAGAACCATTTCAGAACAGGTTACACAGACCCTTAGGAAAGCCAAACTGCTAAATGTATTTTTTTTTTAAAGAAATAAAGAAACGCATGTCGTTTTGAGAACATTTTTTGTGCAAAAGCAAAACTGTTATTATACAACAAAATGTTGCAGATGAATATAAAAGTATTTCCTTCTAAAAGGAGGAAAAAACTAATACTTAGTTTAAGTCCTTGGTTCTTAAATGCCGCCCAAGTTGCAGAGAACAGAAAACTGGTGTCTTTTTAGTTAAGGAACATTAACTGTATTGAAAATACTTCCAGTATTAATTAGGCAAAGAAAATTATTTTGTGTAAATGCACAGATACTTTAAATAAAAACGTATTTCAAACCTGCAGCCGAGGTAACGCATATGGTTTTAAACATTTTGTTCTCCTAATGAAATAACGACTGGTGTCTTGTTAAAGGAACGGACACTGTGAATTAGGGATATACTTCCAGTATTAGGCATGGCTATTTTAAATAATGAAAATTCTTCAAGTGTAGTGCACATATACTTCAAATGAAAACATTATAAAGTGCTAAATGAAAGCACAAAATAAATAAATAAATAAAATACTTTCAGTATAAGGAACATATACGTCAACTAAAGATAATTTTTAAAGTTTCTTTACAGGCAATGCTGGTATTCAACGACATGTTTAGTTTTGAGGTGGTAGAACAGATTAGTCGTGTTACCGCTCTTAGCTGGAACTTTTGCCCCACACTCTCTACAGAGTATATTTTTTCTGCTGCTCGTCGGACGGCTTAAATCCAAACCAAGTCCAAATAATAGATGTTGCACTGGTCTCTTTCACGAGCTCCTCTGTTTCGCTGACGCTTTCAGCCATGTTTATTCAAGATGACGAATATGATGATTCGTTGCAGCCGGCTGCAGCTCGTGGCTCTAAATTTCCCGGGTAGATTGCGTCATCAACATGCATTATCGCGATAGAATTAAAATCTCTATCGTAGGCCAATTTTGTATCGTTTATATCGCCCATTACTACTAGCAACATGCTAAAAAACATTATTAACCTGCTTGGCAACGCCCTGGCGACCACTCAACACTACAGCGTTACAGTGAGGAGCACTCAGGGTTTCATCAGGAGATGTTAACATGTAGTTTTGTTCTACTGTAATGTGTGCGTTTGTTGCCAGTAAGATTTGGGTTTGGCATTTTGGAGTGTGTTTGTGAAGGACTCATTCACATGTGCTGACGTCCAAAGCCAAACGGCTTGGACATGCTCGAGATTTCAAGCTTCCCTGTCGGAGAAATTCACAGCAAATCGGGCACCGAATGTTAGTTTAACCATCTTAGTATTTCAGGACAGCTCAAAGAATTCTCTATTAAATCGTTTTAATTTGAGATCGTTGTTTTTTATTAATTGAAGAATGATGTTAAACTATTTTAGATGTAGAAAAATTAAAAGAAAGCAGACGTGATGTGGGTCATTTTTTTTTCTGGTTTTGATTTTCTGTTTGTTTTTCCATCTCTGAATGATTTTGGTTTTGTGCTACCGTGAAAATTCATGGATGCTTTTGTAAAACTGGTTGTGGAGTTGATCTTCTGTATTTCCAGCTCCTTCATGATGTCTGTGTAACAGAGGTCGTCTTTGATTCTCATCAGATAACTGTCAGATGTCGTATCTCCTCGCTATGCAAACAGTAGCTGGAATTGTGTGTGTGTTGAAGGTTTGTCATCTTAAATTGCAGCTCCCTCTGAGTTTGTCTTTTTTTCGTCCTCTCTTTGCTTTATTCTGATTTCAAAGGTCATCAGAAGAATGTGGAGCGGTGTTGTGTTCCTCACTGTCCTCTGTTCAGCATTTTTTGCCAGTGAATCGTTGTGTCTTGCTAAAAGAATCACGTGGCCGTTCAGAGTTTGTCCAGATGGGATGCTGTTTTTGGGTCGAATGTTGAGATCTTGTGTTTTAACTTTTAAGGAGGGAGATGCCAGTGGGGTCATCCTCTTAGGCTCTGTGCATTCTTTTTTATATTTTAGTATGACTTGCATGGTACATGAAAGCATCATCAAACACCATATAAGAGTGTAAAACTTTTAATTGCCTTTGTAAGCCTCTATGCAGAAGGAAGAACTTATTTTTTATAAAGCAAAACTTTAAAAGCTCACTTGAGAGCTTCACACTTTACCTCAGATTACTTTACAGTACCGGTCTGGTTTAAGGTTCAGGACTATAACAGATAAGATGCATTGAGAATATCAATGTTTCTCACTGTGAATTAAAAGTAAATGGTGACCTCGTCTTGTTTTGTAATGGATCGTTTATAATGAATGTGACGGCTGAATACTTCTGTGAATCTTGGCCCTCTTTGTAGAATTGATGTTTCTTTTATCAAAAGATTGTGCAAGACATTATGAAGCCTGTGAAGTCGTGGCTCTGCACTTAGATCTTGTGGGATGAATGACTTTGGAAGGGTTTTATTGAAATGCAACTGCTTCATTTACCAGAACTGGACATTAAGTATTTTGACTCTCGGGTGCATTTTCAAGTTCTTTATCAGAGTGTTTTTCATGACTACATTTAAAAAAATACATCAAATTTTTTTACTCCATTACATTTCATAAATACAGGTTCAATATTTTTCTTTTAATACTCAAGTACATTTAAGTCTAGTCCTCAAGTATTTTACTAAAATCTTTTCCAAGAAAATGCATTTAATGTATAAAAGATATGCAGAGTATGCTTGTTTCGATTTGTTCTACACCTTTAATATTTAAGTACATAAAAAATAATAATCTGATTTCAAAATTGACCATGTCTGTGTTTGGTTAAAGTGATAACTTTTGTTTCATTATGTGAACTACTAGTTAAATTAGTACAGGCTTTAGTTAAAAAAAGTCAAATAGTCACAGCATTATTTCTTTTTGCTAGTCACTTAAAACACTTTCTTACTCCAGAGCTTCAGGGTTCCAGCACACATCCCATTATGAAACGTGCATAGTTGCACAGTTACTTTTCATTTGACTTGTATTGAATGAAGGATTTGCCTTTTTACTAGAACACACGTGTCCTCCCTGGTTCATGTCATTTAGGTTCAATTCTGGTTGGTTTGCGGGAGGAGAATGCGAGGATGCCAGACAGATGGGGTACATTGCAGGAAGTTCAGGAAAAGCCTCTCTGGATGGGCGGAACCACCAGAAGGAAACGCTTGTGAACTCGAACCCTCTCGTTGGTAATTACATTCGTGTGTTTGTGTGGTACGTCACTTTGACAAGATGGATGCGCTGCCAGGATGTAATGTATCACCAGTGTAACACGAACCAATAGTTTGGAGTGTTCTGAAACTTTGTTTCCTAGAAATAATCCCACAAGCCACTGATCCAGAAAACAGTGCGGATTCCTGCTCGAAAACCGATTGCGTCACGGTTTCTATATTGTGCCCTAGAAACTCCGGCTCTGCCCTCTGTCAAAATACAACAGCTGACGATGGAAAATGAAATAAATTCTTCTTGTACAGTACCAACTTTCTTAAATCTTGAGTTCAGTCTCTACTGATGGGCGGTTTGAAAGGCTCGAGCAAATATTTCATGGTTGCTGTAGTGCCCCATCGCTCAGACTCATTCTTTTGATAGGACGCCTGGACGTTTTTTTCTCTGAGGTCTTTGTTTTAGCTTTATTGTCTTTTGGCATTCACAAACATTCTCCAGCGTTACGTCTGACAGCATGGGCTCAGTTTCTAGAAGTCTGAACCTGCATGAGGTAAAGAATGTACTTCGGTCAACAGCGGAAACATCTCGCCTGTCTTCCTGCTAATGTAGGTCGCATTGTATTGTTTTATGTCAATGAAACCAACAATGCGCCTGACGTCAGCCTGTTTCTCTTGCCAAACAGTTGACCTTCAGTCCCCGGCGTCTGGAGACAGTTGTTGAGTTTGTATCTGGTTCGGTGCATGAATGTTGTGCTTTTTCTGGATAACATTAACGCTCCTGTCAGCGCGCAGTTTCCAGGGGTTCCTTGTGTTCTCCGAGAGAGTTTTTCAGCAGCTCGGAGTAATCTTTGGACCCGAGCAGCGGCTCAGTATAAGACTGCAGTTAATCATTGACTCTCCCAGCATGCCTTGTGTGTTAAGACAGAAAACTGAAGCGTCCAGCGTGTCCTGTGATCTCATTGAAACTACGTTCTGACCTCTTGGAGAGACATTTTTTGAATGCTTTAGCTCTGATGCAATGAAAGCGGCTTATCTGCGTCTGTTTACCTTCATACTTGGGTTTTTGTACAGTGTTGTTCTAACGGGAGATGTTTTTAAGGGCTCCCATACTCGAATCTGGATGCATTTAAAAACTTTTGTTTAAAAATGAAATGGGCATACGAGTAAACCGTATGATGCTTTGACGTTTCCTCAACGTTGCCGTAACGTTGTAGAAAGGAAATAAACGCCTGATGGGAAGGTCATGAGGGTTTCAAGACTTTGGTTGGGGTCACGTTTTGAACGTTTGATGTTGTCAAAGCAGATAAATGGGTTTATTCTTCTCCATTAGAGGGTTTCTTAAGGCTTGCAGTCTCCACCCTTGGGCACAAGCCAGCGTTTCTTTGCTTATCCGTTTGTATCCAGTTGGCGTTGCCCGGTGGAAGGTACCGGCGGTTTTGATTTACAGTTCAGACACGTCTGTCTGATTGAGGCACGCTGGGGGATTTTTATGAGAACAAATAAAACACAGAATATTAAAGCTCCTGTAGAGCTGAAGCCGGGTTGTTTGAAAAGTCGGCCCATCATTTTTCTGTTGCTATGTGTATTTTAGTGCTGTTTGTCACCGAGGAATAAGTCAAAAGATTTGCAAACGGTTACGCAGATTTCCGGCCTACCGTGTTATTTACTTTGGCTGGGCTCTGCTGGATGACTTCACATGTGTAAAAAGCTTCAAAGCCTTTTTGTGTTCGCTGAGACAAGTTTAGACATCAGAGTTTCACAAAGGCTTCGTTCGCTTCCATTTCTCCTTGAACTCCATTTCTCTCCATACGTCTTTGGGCATTTTGTGTGTTTGGTTAATGTGAAGCGAACGGTCATTTGTCTTTGCTGTTTCACAAAGCTTCTTTTGAAAGGGCTGTGAATCTCGTACGCCTAGGTTTTGAGTAACGCTTCTGCTCCTCAGGTGAAAAAGATTCTTTTGTGGCCACGAGAAATATAAGGAGGCTCATTTAGAGGGACTTCTGCTGGTTTCTGCCTCTTGTTGTAGTATTTTTAGTGCTCGGGTCACACAAAAGAGTCTTTCTGAGATTACACACGGCCTCATACAGACGCTCTTGTGTTGGGGTAACATGAGACTGTGACCGGTACGCTTCACTTCTGCAGCTTCTCTCTCTCATGCTACTGTTGGCATGATGAGTCGAGAGTCCGTTCGTATCAGATGCTGAATGCTCGGCACTGTTTACAGGTTCAGTCCATTAGGTGTTTCTTGGGTTCCTTGTCTGTAATTGTTAAGATGTGTTTTGAAGCTGTTCTGGGTCCAGTTTCGGTTTGTTTAACCCTGAGTCTGTTAAGTTTTTTCAGTTGCAGAGATGTGTGATGGCGGTGATTTTCAGTTTGCAGTCATTTTATGAGTGTTCAATGAAAGTTGGAGATTTGTTGCGTTGCATTTAGATGATGTGACAATTTAGCAGTTTAATAACAAAACATGCAAGACTTTTTCTATTGTGGCTGTGGATGCGTTTGGGTTATGAATATTGTGGCACGATATATTGCCATTCACTTTTTGAGATAATAGGGCTGTCATGATTATGGCGATTAATTGTTTATTAAATTAGTGCAATTACGGCGATTTTAATTTTCTGTTTTAGGGCTTTGACAATATAACTATTAAGGACTATTTATTTAATCAAAGATGAAAATATACGCTTTAAAAATGTAAAAATTTGGTAAGAAAAAACGAATACTGTTTACGATTCTCTTAACAGAGAAGACTGTCTTGAATACTCAAACTAGATATGAGGGTCTTGCTTTGTAGATACAGCAAGTCTGGAAACAAAAAAAATCAACACTGAACATGCAAAGCTAATACAACTTAAATGGAGAAATGTCCTTTGAATGTAGTGAGCGCAGATCAAGGACAGTTGATGTAAAATCCAACAAATTCTGCATATCGCCCTTGCTTTCTAAGGATTCACAATAACTGAATATCTAAAATAATTGCAAAGAGACGATTGTTTAATAATTGTGATGGCCCTAAAAGAAATTGTATAAGAAAGATATTGTAGAACTGTATTTTTCTTTAAATATTTATTTACAATGACATCTTTTTAATTCTATTGGTTGAGCTGCGTCAAGTCTTCAACATACATGTTTGTGCTTTTACTGCTTTGAAAGGTTGTGGAAGTTGCCTGTTCTGTGAGGTCAAGAACAATTTTAGTTTGTTTAATTTTTGACATTCTGTTCAATATATTGTTGTTCTATTGTATGGTAAGATCCAGAATGATGTATATGTTGAATTGTTGACGATTTGTTTTGGTTTCGAAAGGTTTTGGAGCTTTGCAGAACAAGATAAAAATAACTTGACACCAATAAACCTTGATTTTTAGTTTAGTAAACCTTTTTATTTCTTGTTTTAATGTGCAGAACACAAAAGAAAATATTTCCAATAACGTATATAACCGAACGTTGACTTCCAATGTATGAACACAAAAACCACGGAGACATTTCTCAAAATATCTCCTTTTGTGTTCCACAGAAGAAAAGTCACAGACAGGTTTGGAACACAAGAAAAAGAGTCATAAATAATTAAGCTCCTATAGCAAAAACACTAAATGAATGTTTCCTCCGGTGTGATTTAGTTGATGTGGATATGAAGGTTATCTTCACCGACATGAAGTTCACCCAGCTCCACCCAGATGATCTTCAGTCTAGACAGGATTGAACACGACTCGATTCAAAGGCCGAGGAAAGATTAACTTCCCTTTATTTCAATGAGTTAAAAAGAAGCTTTTTTAGTTTTAATTATACTCCACCCTTGTGAAAACAGCACTTACTGTACAGTACACATCACCTCGTACCTTTACTTCGTCTCTGTATCGCAAACCAGAATCCATCTCGCTCGTGGAGGTGAACTGAGCTCTGTTTGTTTTGATTTAGGGGTCGCAGGAAGTAATGACGCTGTGGATTTGGCGTTTAAATTAGATTTGTGGTGGAAGTTTAAAAAGCACACGGGATGAGTGCACAGAAGTCGATGACTTTAACAGCCGCTTCTGGATGTGTTAAGCAGAATCAACCAATTACACAACACTTAGTGCGGCCTGTAATGCGTCCCAGCTGCGGTTACCTGCGAGATGACACGGTCACGCTCCAGAAGTCCCATTTATTCTAACAGAATAACCCGCTTGTTTTGAAGAGAGGGGTAAACATGACCCACAGGAGAATTGTGGGATGTGTAAATTGTACATTATGTAAACTGATTGTTGCCCTGAGTTTTATTTTTTCCTTGGCCCAAAGACTCTGTCGTTGTTAAGACATGTAACTTTATACATTAGATTCACCACACATCACCAGTTTCGACTTCTGGTTCCACGCCACATCCTGGATTTAATCCCGGGATAACTCTGCCAGAAACCCTTCAAACGCTCCCTTCCTCTTCACAACCCCCCACGCAGGCTTCCAGCGAGTGAGATTAAAACAATCCACGGTATGAAGCATGAGCTGGCCTCCCAGCAGTTAAGTGAGAACATCATGTGTGTTTCCTGCAGGAGGATGAGCTCATCGCTCTGGAATAACTGGAGCGTCTTGCTGTGTCTTCTAAGAGTCAGGGATCAAGCTCCAGACGGCCCGTCATGAATGTGCAGAAGTTTGATGTGAACATGTGCGTGCGAGTGGCCGGCAGCGTTCGTGCAGTTTAAACTCATAAAAAAGTTTGAATGAAATTAAAGCGGTTCCTTTCTGAATTTAACTGGGACTGAATACTCGATAGGTGTTTATATTTAAATGTTCATGTTTGTATATAATCGAGTCAATATTCTAACTTGGCCTTTTGAGAAATGTTTCATGTGCGCTGAGGAGATTTTGAGATGTCTGTGAAGGCCATTAAAGTTATTTTTAAGTAAAATTCTGCTTTTCATTGAGAATCTGGGCAGCCTTCGTGTGTTTTGTGTTAGCGTAACTCGCCTATTTCTATTTGTAGCACTAATCTCCTCATCTTGAAACAAGCATGCTACAAATACTGGGTAATGTGAGATAAATGCATTACCGTAATGACTCTTAAATGTAGATTATTATATGCTCTTATTGAGCGCCGGTATTCATACAGCTCAACTTTCCACACACCGGTTACACACTCCAGACCTGGATAATGGTGTGTAATCATGTGAGAGAGATTTTGTTATAAATTTTAAACTCGCCTACAGTGTTTGAATTGATCGGGCATCATTCCCAGGGTTGCTTAATCCACTGCTAATGTGTTTTGTGAGGTTTTCGTAGGCATGGATGGTTGCGAAGGTGTTCTTTATGGTTGCTAGGTGGTTACTTACTGACTTAAGTAAAAAAATAAAGCTACTTCACTATAATGATGTAGCTGGAGGCCTTTTTGACTCTTTTGTACAAATTAGAGACTAAATTTGCTGCGCGAGTAATTGTAATATGTTTACATTGATGCTTTTGATAGATGACTGTGTCTAAAGCGACTTTCAATGCATTTGATCTGTGCAATATAAATGTGTATAGATATATATACTGTATGTATGTGTGTTCTCAGGGGATGGAATCCATGAACTGTGTGTTGCAAACACATTATACAGTATTTAATGCTTGAATTTGCTGCAGTACTAGTAAAAGAAAGAATTCGAAAAAAATAATTTTGCAGTAAAATATACAAAAACCAATATGTCAAAACTGCTTTTAAATCCGGAGAAATTCGCCATTCTAAACCGTGGACTGGGGCCGTTTGATTGCGTGTTAATGTTGTCATATCCGCGTCACCCTTTGTTACCGCATTAACTGATGTAGCATCCACGTGACACTGTCGTAGAGTAGTTTGTACCGTTGGTCCGTCTAGCATTATTGGAAATGAAGTGGGTATGTTCAAAATAACTTTTACTATGATTTGATTTGAACACTTAAAACTGTTATCACACCATCAAATTGGACAATTACTGTAACATCTATGACTAACAATTTAGTTTTAAACCTTATATTACTCGGGAGTAATTCATTATAGTGAAATAAAATGATTTCATTAAATGCAGCATCTATAAAACTTTATTACTTTTCCTCTATATCCCATCATTCCATGTTTCTACACGGCGTCATCAAGCTACGCGATTGTTCTCGTTTTGATCGTGCGCCCTGGAGCGGCGATTTCTACAAACTGTACCTTTAAAGATCTGTCATTTACTAGCCCTGATTTTCTTTCTTCGGCAGAAAACTAAGATATTTAAGTAACCGAACAACACTGAACCTCATTGATTTCCATTGTTTGAACACTAAACCACTGAGACACTTCTCAAAAGCATGTTTGTTATAAAACAGACGGTTGGACTTCAACACCTTTGACATTCAGTATTAATTGGTGAGAGTCAAGTGACCCTCATTCACACCACAAACTCTCGGTGTTGAACGTTTCTCCTCTGAGGTTTCTCTCAAGTACAGTATTGATGTCAAACAGCTCGTGTCTCCGGGGAGTTGAACAAGCCCTTCGGTCACATTTGGCTTCTAGAGTATTATCATAGTTTCGTCTGGCCATTAGAAACTGTTGATCATTTCATGTGCTGGCCTGTTTTGAATCTCCTGACACAATAGCTGGTGAGAGCTTCTGTAGTTTGGATTCATTGGAGTGTTTTCATGACCTGACCGGACTGTTAATTGAGAACCGGGGTTCAGGGTTTTTGTTCCCCCCCGTGATCACCGATTGGCCGCCCGTGAAGGGGGACGTTCATGAGCTCATGGGAGAGGAATGCTGTCCTGTAGGTAGGGCCTCACGTGTTCCCGTCACGGGCGGATTATGTCATTTCTAGGAGCCCTGAGCCCCCTGGGGTTACCACCACAAATGTAAACCGAGCCTCAATTTTGGCCTTTATTACGGTTTTCCCAATGGAGATGTGCATGTTTGTGTAACAAGGCACATGCAACGAAAAACCGTCTGTCTACTAGCACAAGCATCACTTTACTACTGCTTGTACTGGAGTGGAATACAGTAGATTTGCAGGAATCACTTAAAGGGGTGATCACCTGGAAAAAAAACATTTTATTCCCTCATGTGTTTGTAGTGAAACACAAAAGAGATTTTGAGAAATGTCTCTATGGTTTTAGGTCATATAATGAAAGTCAATTACGGGGTTCAGTGTTGTTTGATTATCAACATTCATCAAAATATCTTCTTTTGTGTTCTGCAGAAGAAGAAACTCATATAGGTTCGAAATAACATAAGGGCATATATACTTATATTTTTTTGTGGTGAATTCCTTTTCATTATCATCCTTTACCGTTTCTTTGTTTATTTTTTCATTGTGCTACAAGTAAAAAAAATATTTTGTTGTTTATCCATTTTCTTTTCTTTTAGTGCAGCAGTACTTATATCAGTATTTAAGTCAGGCAAATTTTCTGATTTGTTCTTTTTTAACATTTCCAATTTAAGTTTTTTAAATAATATTTAGTCCAATATTTTATTTGACTTTAGTAAATCGATATATTTTAAGTTTTAATAAACCGTAATGCCCTTTACTGGATCAATAGAAGAGAAATTACTGCAGTCTCGCTGACTGACCGTCTTCTCTGTGTCCAGTAAAGCAGCGCGTGCATCTCTCCATCAGATCTTGTTTCATGATTTTCTGTTGCATCAGCACTTTAACATCTGACAGGTTAAAAATGTTGAGCGTCCATTAGCAAGTTTCACTGCTTTTTCTACTCCGTACACAATTACACGTTATAAAACTGACGAAACGCTCCTCATTGTGCTTAAATTTTGTACGTTTTGACCGGTTTAAACAAGTTTGTCTCTTTCAGCCAATAAATAACATTATCACAATTATAACAGGATCTCAGTGACTTAAACTGCTCCAGTTGGCCCGTCCGGACGTCTTTAGCAGAGGTCCGTAATAGTTTCCAGAACAACAAAGGATTGAGCTTCTATAGTTTGGATTTGATTTTTCTCCATCTGTGGGTCATGACATCATCCATGAGGTCATGAGCGGAGCCGCAGGATATGACAGGCATCCGTAATGCAGCGTTTTAACCCCAATTTAGGGCCAAATTGGAGGCGGACTCTCGAGGGGGTGTGAGCGTATCCCAGGTGTTTTTTGATAAATGGAGTGTGTGATATAAACCACGGTTCGCATTCTGCGCTTAATGAGAGTTTTGCTGTCTGTCTGGAATCCAGTGTGTGACAATAGAGGCTGTCCTCTTTATTTTCTGCCGTAAAGAAACAAACGTCTCTCTGTCTCTGTGATAATAATACATTCAACATTTAATCACTGTGACATACCATCACCGGGTCTCTAAGGATTCTCATGGGTGTTTTTCTGGGCGAAGGAACCTCCACACTGTGCTACTTATCTAGGGACCACCGTGTCAAATTTTGAGGGTGGGCTCACAGAAATACCGAAGCAAATGCTGAACCGTACCATGGCAACCACTCATGACACTCATGCCATTGTGGCTGGGATGTTTTGCATGTTCTGTACTTGTATTTGTGGTCCGTTTTGTTTTACTATTTTCCATTTACAGCGTAACTCTTGATGCAAAATTGCAGTGATTTCTTCTAAAATCAATAAGTTCAGTGTTGTTTGATTGTCAACGTTCTTCAAAATATATTTTGTGTTCTGATACTTGTACATATTCGACATGACATTAGGGCGAATAAATGTTTTTTTAAGGGTGAATGTTTTATTCTCATCCTTTACAATTTCCTTGTTTATTTTTTATGTTGATATGAGTAAAACAAAATATTTTCAGTAAATAGTTTTAGTGCATCAGTGCTTATTACAGGTTTTACCTCAGGCCACTTTTCTGAATTGTTTTTGTTAACATTCCTCTAAGTTTTTCAATTGATATTTAGTCCAATATTTTATTTGACTTTAGTAAACCGAAATATAATAATATTTAAGTTTTAATGAATTGTTATACCCTTTGCTGCATCAATAGAAGATAAATTACTGCAGTCTCGCTGACTGACAGTCTTCTCTGTGTCCAGTAAAGCAGCGCGTGCATCTCTCCATCAGATCTTGTTTCATGATTTATGGAGTAATATTTGATTCAAAATTACATCATTATGTAAATTGTGGAGTCTAAAGAACAGAGCAATACTATTAAACATCATCTCCTTTTGTTTTAAACTTGGCAAGGTGAAGTGTTGATGTTGTTGACGGTCTACAGGTGCATCCAGTTCCTTGTTTTTATTTCCTCCTGGGATTAAACTCTTTGTGTTTGTCATCTGTGTGGGTGATGGTTTTATTAGAATTTTCCTACACATGCCGTAGGAGTCCGAACAGTACTTGGAGATTTCCAGAGGCAGATTTGTGATTGAAGAAGTGAATAAGGTTTAAAGATGATTATTGTATTGTATTAACAGTGTCCGAATTGAGAGAAATGTATTTGCGCTGTATTAGTATCATGAGGGTTTAATACAGTTTTTCACAACTGTGATCTCAGGTCAGACTGGATCTGTAGGTCAAACACTTTCATGTTTATAGTCGCTTCATTGACGTCCCCGTTTTCGGGGGCTGAGAGGACTGAGAGGAATGCATAGAAAAGCTTAAACGTGACAAACCACATGCTTGTGTAAGAATCTCTCTCAATCTCGGTTTCTGTCCATCACGTTCTCTCGCTCTCTGTCCCTCTCTTTCTCTCGCGTTTTGATGAGGTCATGAGGTTATCTGTCAATCACTGAGGTTCATGTCAGGTTCTGAATCCTGAGGAGCTGTTGGATGTTGTAAATCAGATTTGTAAATGTTTTAGTCGAAACACTTTTCAGACCCTGTGATGTTTGTCTTTCATGCACATTTAATGGTTTACAGTTCGTAACTTTAACTCTGCATTACGTCTTTGTAAATGACAAGTGATGCCCATCACCAAAGTTCAACATTTTAACGTAGAACTGTTGTATTACATATTTTGGTCTCTTTAACCGTCTGTTGCACTCAACATGTTTGTAACCTGTTCCATTGAATCCCCACAGTGTTTTTCCATTATGTAGGGTCCTCGTCTTTAAAGTAAAGGTGCTTAAAAGGTTCTTCACAGCGATGCCATAGAACCATTTAGTTCTTTAAAGAACCATCTCTTTCTTACTTTTTATAATCTGAAGAACCTTTTTTCGCCACAAAAATCATTTTATGAAACCGAAAGGTTCTTCTATGGCATCGAAGAATCACCTTTTTTTTAAAAGAGTGTGAATTGTGTGCAAATTGAAATTTGTTTTTTGTATACGTTTTTTTGTCTTGTGGTCATACTTATGTTTAAACGCTTCTTTCTTTGACTGTAATTTGTTGTTTCATATGGTCTTGTGTTCCCTTTGGCTTGATCTTTCATCACGGTCACGTTTTGTGTGTGTTGATGTGTGGTAGTGAAAGCAGTGTGTCATTACACAACGGCTGTGTGTTTCTCTTGCTCTTATGAAACTGGTTGTCTTTCTGTGACTCTTCACCTGGAGAAGCTTTGGCGCGTGTCTTGAGGTCATTTACCTGTAGGCAGAACTTTAAAACCAGCACACACATCCACACATTCTCTGAACATCTCGTGTGAAGAAACACCAGCGACACAGCAGAGGAAATAAAGCTCTTGAGTTTGCAGAACTTCATTCTGAACTTTATTTTGTTGGTTCCTGTCTGAACCGCCTCGGGTCTTCAGCAGGTCTTTTGTGTTTGATGGCGATACGGCATGGATTGTGTACACACACTTCCTCCAGTATTGTTGTTTTTCTGTTTACTTTGTTTCTATAGTAACGCATACACACACAAGCAGTGAACTCTGAAGGGTTTCTGTGTGTGTGTGTGTGTGTGTGTGTGTGTTTGTGTATACGGGCGGATATTGCGGTCATGTCAACTCCTTACAATCATTACCTGATAACCCTCTAAGGGCCATACTGGAAATCTTTATTAATAACAATAAAATACTTTAGTTTTACTATTTAGGATGATCTTTCCGTCAATGAATTTCGAAGCACATTGTATTTTCAAAAGAAATATGCTGAAGGGTTATTGGACAAACGAAAATTCTGTGCTCTTATCTTGCTTAGTTGTCCTACACAAAAAAGTGCTTCAAAAGGTTCTTCGATGCCATACAAGTACCTTTTGGTTCCATAAAGAGCCTTTGACATCTGAAGAACCTTTCTGTTTCACAAAAGGTTCTTTGTGGCGAAAAAAGATACTTCAGACTTTAAGAAAGAGACGGTTCTTTAAAGATTCATTGTCTAAATGGTTCTTTGTGGAACCAAACATGGTTCTTTTACGACTTTGCTGTGAAGAACCTTTTTAAGCCCCTTTATGTTTAAGATTCTACCACTTGTATTTTTGTTAGATTTAAGGCGTTTTGTTTACGCAGCATATAAGGTTAAATATGTATTTTGTTTGTCTATTGTTTATCTAATATGTGACTTTTGAATCCGTTTTGAAATTCTGCAGCAATAACATTTATATTAAGACACATTTTAGCAAAGATGCTTTGAATCTAAATGTTGATTTTTAGTTCAATTGTTAATGCAATAAACCGTACAAATATTAACTTCATGCGATTGTTTTCTTATTTTGCTTTTGTCAAAAATACCTAGACACGTTGATAAATGTTTTAAATCTGATCTTTCAAAACCTTTTTTTTCCTCAAGCCTCTCACATTTGGTTTTGTCAGACGGGGCCGATTTAGAGATGTGGTATTGTGTTTCAAGTGTTTTTGTGATGTTCTGAAATGAATTTCCAGATGCACAGATTCAAATGATCTATGTCATAACTTTCCATAATCCAGGAGTGTTTTCCTATACAACGGTTGAATACAATTGAGCGATTCTTTACCGTGCTAAATGACAGAAGTGTTTCCCGTGTGCCCTGCAAAAGGTCTAACAAAATCCCACCGAATGATGTTTCTCTGTGAACTGTTGATGAGTTCTTCTGCAGATCTTCTGTCTGTTGTATGTAAAGCTCTGGACATCTGTGCCGTCCTGTGGGATTGTGGGTAAAAGTCTTGAGAAAGTGGTTGGCGTAATGGTTCGTTGGGTTTAGGAGACCCGCCCGGAGGAAATCTGTCTTTCCTGCCTCTTATTCTCACCTAATCTCATGAAAGCAGAGCCTCGGGGGACACGCTATGGAAGGAAACAACACACAAATCCTTTTATTTCATATGTCATTACCACATTCGTACAGTACAGTCTGATTTTTTTTTCCTTTTATTTCTCTCAAGTCATTTTAGTCCCTTTTGCTTTTTCCAGTTTTTGAATGTAGAAACTTGCATGTAGTTACTGATTGATGCACATTGTTTTGTGCCGCGTTCACACTAAACGTGAACAATCGCATTCCTCGCTCTTTATTAGTCTTTTATTAGTATTGCGGAAGACAACATTGTTTCATTCTTTTCATGCATCTATTTGCATCTTTGCATTGACTTTGTTCAGTTATGTGATTTATTCGAGCAAATTGCTCAACTCTCGTTTGGTGTGAACCCCCCCATTAGCCTTCATTATTTTTTTATTATGGGGTACAAAATGTAATGTTCAGTCTTCAGGTTTTAACGTCATCATGCTTTACTATAAACACACGGTTCATTTGATTCTCGCACAGATTTGACTTTCAGAATGACGTGGTGTCACTGTGTGTAATGTTCGGGTGGATCGAGCTCCATCTGGTCCGATCATATTTCAGTGTCATAGGCTTCGTTGATGTATCTAGGTCAGTTTCCAAGGTGATATCGATAATAATAATGAAACTAATAATAATACTAAACCATGAGCATTTTCATTTTCAATCTTTTATGCCTCGCTTTATACAGTAACCTCATATGACTTCTGTCCTGAAGAGGAGCGATGTTGTTCTTCTATGAAGATTAGTTTTATTTAATCAGTTTTGTATAAAACATTTAGGCTTTACTTTTATTTTTAATGAGCAGATGACTCTCCCTGTTGCCCAGAGTATTATCCAATAAACCTTATCATATCCTTAACTGATAAAGTCCAGAAAATATTGGGTTTAAATTGACCTGAAGTCCATATTTCTCTCAACCTTTGGTAATAACTCGGCGTACTTGTTTTTTTGGAACAGACTCATTCTACATGATGTTTGTATGATGTCTTGGATTTTCGGTTGATTTTATACCTGTGCTACTTTGATATGTGCAGTCTTGTGTGTGATTCTCTCTTTTCTGGTTGTTTGTTGTGATGCTGTAGGGATGTGTTTGTATCCGAGACTGATTGACAGGGTGTAGTGTGATGCTGATGGCTTGCGTTTTGTTGGCATTATATCAGTGTTTGGATGGAACGTTGGACACCTACAGCTGCAGCATTCCCTGTTTATAGACGTCTGTTTGGATTTCTCCTCCAGTTGGAATACGTCTCTTCGATGTAAATATTAAGACTTTCATGATCAACTTACAAATGAGAAAATGTTCTGGTGGTTATGAGGATTTGGATACTGTTTAAGTGATTTTAATGGGACATTCTGTCATGTTGGAAATGCTTGTTTCTGCAGATGTTCTTCAGAGGTTGTGCCGTGTTCCCTAGTGAATTCTCAGCTGACTGGCCCCGTTCATGTTTCCATGACTTTATTTTGTAGGGAAAGACCTCTGCGTCATTCCTTGGGTCGGAACAAACTGGCATCCTCCCTATACTCTCATACTTGGTATCAAATGCAACCAGGTCACTGGGCTTTTCTGTAAATGAACACATTTACTACAAAAACTTGCCTCGAATGCTCCCAAAGAAACTCAATTTGTTTATAATTTCCTTTTACTAAACATAAACGGAGTTTGCAGTGTCATCCCAACTCGTTGCTCCATGTGGCGTTTGAGCAACTTTCCCAAACTTGTTCATGTGGAACCAGTTTGATCGAGTTCCTGTTGTCATGGCAACCATTATCCTGGTTTCCTGAATGCAGACGGTCAGGGGTCATGGTCTATTGTTGAGCGGGTCTCTCTCTCGCGCGGGGATCCTTATGGAGTTCTCATTAAGAAGGAGCTTTGGGAAGGCGGAGCTTTTATGCCTCGCTGTATAACTCTCATGAATTATGCCGTGGCCAGCGGTACAGAGATGCACTGAATCCCAGCTTGGCACTGAGCTTGACGCGGTCCTCACAGAGGCTGCCAGAACATTCCACATGTCTGGTCTGTACGGATGGAGGCTGTGAGCTGATCCACACAGCCAGTCACTGGGTCACGCCTGATTTTCAATGTCTGTCTTGTCTTTCAGGTCATCTGCTGTTCTGTATGTGTTAGTGTTTAGGTGTTTGCCGAGTAATTGTTCAGAGAGACTCTTGCTGGGCAACTGTTCATTGTGTTTAAACTGAGTCTAACCAAATGGTTCATTCATGTAGAAAAGTATTTCCATCAGGCGTTAGGGGTGAATGCATTACACTTTGGGAACACTTCACTAAAATAAAGCCTTTCTTTGCTATGAGAGGGAACTATTGATTTAAAGATGTCGATTAAAAATAAATAATTTATTTACTCCGGATCGAAATCTGCACTTGACTTTTCTGTGTAACACAAAAGATATTTCGAGAAAGTGGTTCTGTGTTCATACACTGCAAGTCAACGGGGTTCAATGTTGTTTGATTTTCAACATTCTTTAAAAATTCGTTGCAGTCCTTCTGAAACCTTGTATCTCCATATTTCGTGATTTTTATTTTTGCCGTAAATCATAATTAGTCACACTTTGTTTTTCTCGGAGTTTTGCAAATATCTAGCCGATAAAACATATTAAAGAGTGCTTGTCATTTTCAGGTACATCGTATCAATCGTGTTTTTTTTCATTTCCTGAAAAACAGCAAATTTGTTCATAGAAGGTTTAAGAAAGACAACTGTGATTATAATCTTATATTCTGTAGGAGACGGAAAGGCATGCTGGTTTGAAATGACATGAACTATACCGTACAATGTGATTATGAAATGTTTTAGTTTTGTGGGGAAAAGGTTGTTCTTGAAAAAGCATACTCCAGCATCATATAACACCTCCATCCATCAGCTGCTCTGGAATGTCACATCTGTTATAGGAATAAAGACGGAATGATGTAAACTCAGTCGTTCCTGTGATCTTGAGTTGTGTGTTAAAGTTCAGCGGAGCTCCTCAATGTTCTGCGGTGAGCTGGAGGATGTTCGCGCATGGCCGCTGATAATGCAGGATGGTGTGTGCATGCGTGTGTTTGTCTTACCCCCCCTCACACACACACACATATGCAGTCGGGCTTGTGCTTCTGTGAATGCATCTCTGTGTTCACAATCACTAACATCTGTCCATTCCTCCTGCAAACACTTCTTTTGTCTCAAACTGAATCACTTTGTGTTTTCACTCTTGAATTATCACCTCGTTTCGCTGATAGCCGAGCGCGTGACTGATCATAAATGTTTGTTTTCAGCACTCCACATGTGTGTGACGTTAAAAAGATGAATTAACTTAAGTTCTGTATTTTTTCCTTTTAATAAATCCTGCTGAAATCCTTCTTTAATGGGTGTGATCTTGATCTCTAAGTGGGTTTACTGGTACAGCAGAGCACTCCAGAAGTTCTCGGATAAAATACTGAATCATTCACAAACACATCTCCCCCCTCCCAGTTTGTTCTTGATTTATTGCTTGTGTTTGCTAGGGATCGACTTGTCGTGCTGCAGCCATTACTATTGATTTTATTAATGCACTGAAAAAAAATCCTGTTAACAACTTGCACAAATATTTTTTAAGTAAAATGTGCTGCTATAATTCAAGTCCAACTTACTTGCCACAGTTAAGTCAATTCTACTTATTAAATATGTGAAGTATTTGTTAAAATTATTACTTTAAGTAAATGCATTATGTTCTTCACAGTTCACCTGCTTTCGTATTAAAATATACAATTTTTTACAACATAGATGGTCAAGTGAGAAGAGATTGGTGGTCTCAGTACTTTGTAGCACAGCTACTGCTCAATAAGTGAAATAACACACTTCATGACTAATATTGTGCCCCCTTTAGCCTGGGCACAAACTTCGATCTTCTGAACGATATCCATTAAAAATATTATCCAAACTCTCCTTAATAGCTGTATGTAACATTGACACCTAGCGGTTGAGCTTAGTAGCGTAGTCCAAATTCAAAATAAGGGCGAGGGTTTTTCACCGCCCCTCCTCAGACTCCACACTTACAGGAGTTTAATGGGGAGCATAAACTCTTACACTGTACGTTGATCTGATTATTTATATATTTTGCAGTGGTTTTGTTGTTTGCAAATAAAACCCTTATCAGCAGCTCATTTCTGAGGTTGCGTCCTTGAGCTCGGATTTATGGGGCGTATTGCTGTCTTGTTTAAATAACATTAATAAAATTGTAAATTCCTTCTCCTAAGTTGTAAAATAATATATTAATTCATTCTAATTTTGCAACGTATTGGTCCCGGAAAGGGTGGAATCTGCTGTGACCCAGATCGTTTGCTTGCGGCAATATGCAGTGATTGTCACCAACTGACAGTCGAGCTGTGGAAATACACTAGTGGGAAAATCGTCAGTGGGTGGGGTCACACAGCGCACCAAAACAAAAACAGACATTCCGGCAAGGAAATCACATTTCAGAGTTAAATAACTGGCTATAGCATTGTTTTTTGGACAAACCAATGTATGATTTTAGCATTTTTTCTAAACTTAGTATATCAATGTCTAAGAACATATTAAGGTATTGTTTTGATTAACAGTAAAATATTAATATAAAGCTCCTTAAAAAGAAAACCAAAATTCTCCTAAATCTCAAAGATAAATCAACACAAAACATAAACACGTTTTTCGTTTTACTAAGAAACGCCTAAATTACAGTTAATCTGGAAAATGAATCTCCTAATGCAGTCAGACGTAAAACATGCTGGGAACTAAAGATCAACTGCCAAGATGGTAATATCTATGAAAAATATTTATGTAGTATCGACACAAAATACATAAGTCAACTTAATTTTACCAATTTAAGTGGGTTTAACATTTAATTCGATTAAAATTACTTTAAGAAAATCTTTACCAAAATTAGTGGATTTTATTCCCTTTTGTTTAAAAACTAGAGCATAATTCTATTAAGTATATATAAATCATTTATTTTAAGTCAACTAGGGCACCTCATTTTTTTTCAGTGTGTATGTAGAGATTTGGGATCTCCAGATCCTAGATTTTGCAGCGAGAGCTTTTGAAACACCAAAGCAATGTGGCCAATGTTTTTCCAGAAAATGTTCAGATCTAATTTGTTCATAAGTCTTTATCAAGTCGATACGATTCAAACCTGTCCCCCTCATACGAGCACCAAAGCTTAATGTATGTATCCACATTACCATCGTTCTGACTTTGACCTCATTTTACACCCTCAGATCTCCCACATAACATGAGCAGATCAACACATTTTAAAATATGCTGCGTCATGACATCTCTGAATCTCTTTTATTCTGGTGTTTAACAGACAGTAAAGCCATCGTGGATGGCAATCTGAAGTTGATCCTGGGTATGGTGTGGACCCTCATTCTCCATTACTCCATCTCCATGCCCGTGTGGGAGGATGAGGATGACGGAGAAGCCAAAAAACAGACGCCCAAGCAGAGATTGCTCGGCTGGATCCAGAACAAAGTGCCCGACCTTCCCATCACCAACTTCAGTCAGGACTGGAGCAACGGCAGGGCTCTGGGGGCTCTGGTGGACAGCTGCGCTCCAGGTGAGCTTTTGGACCGTGTTATCGTGTTTCACTTCAACATTTTATTTGTACAGACATTGTTGTTCACGGACAGCTGGGCTACTAGGTTTGTTTGTCAGGAGATGCCGAGTTGAGCAGAAAACAGCTGTGAGAATCAAACCGCACAAGTGCTTCTGTTCGGTTTCAGTGTTTCTAATTCAGCGGTCAGATTTAGTTCAATATTTTCTTCCTCTCTGAAACATTTTTATGTGCATTAGATAGTTGCTGTAGGTTTCAAACTAATGTACCCAGAAAATTTCAGAGGAAGAAGACCAAGCAAAATTGTAAGTCTACCGAACATTATTTATTTTTAATTTTTAAGTGCTCCTATTTCTCTTCAATATGCATTCACACTTTCCAGAATAGTTGATATTTGTTTTGTTTTTCTATCTACAAACACCTTTATCTCACTTCCTGGGGTTTGTATTCTTTGAAAAGCTGCTGTTTGACAATAATTTATTCTAGAAATTAGTTTTCTTAATCATTTTAAATCCAAATTGTTGTTTTTCAGGTGTATTGTATTGTATAAAATACAACACATTGACTTTATAACATCAAAGTATTTATCTAACACTGTTTAAATGTTAGATAGATAAAAAAAATGTCAAAACAAATGAATACAGTATATATATCTGCAATAATGGTCATTGTTCATATAGAGGTATGGTCTCTACCAGCACTCCCAAAAAAGTATTGTATTGTTTATTGTACTGTTTATACACACAATATTGCTGTGTGCATGGTTTTATGCTAACTATTTAGTCTAAAGAATGGAAAGATTCCCTATAAAACTATAAATCCTGAACGCTAAACAGATGTGTAAAAAACATTAATAATGTCACGATGCTTTTATTTACTAAACAAGTGTAAAATGTAAAGTCCAGTTATATAGTCACACATATTAAATTATACCATGTTACTGCATTTTATAATTGATCAATCTCCATTTTGCGGATCTTGAAATCCTTTGATTTTGTTGTTTAAGGACTGTGTCCTGACTGGGAGATCTGGGATGCACAGAAGCCGGTGGAAAACGCAACCGAGGCCATGCAGCTGGCTGATGAATGGCTCGGGATTCCACAGGTCAGACCTTTGATACGCTCATCATATCACAATGAGATTACAATAAATCACCATAGAGACGTCACGGGGCGTTCAAAGTTTCAATACGCAGTTTGAAACGCATTGATCCAAGTCCAGCTTTCATGCTAATGTGTAAATATCAAGCTGAGATAAGATTGAGGTGGGTGTTGAGTTATAATAAAGCTCATGTTTGCACAGTATGAATGGAAAAGAAACGACCACAATGGAAATGTGTCGACCTCCTATTAGACAAACAGAGTTGATGTGATACTGAACACACCTGAATCACGCCTCTGCAAACACACACACACGTGTGTGTTTGATATGTTTGACTTTATTCAGATTATGTCACATACACCTTGTGTGTTTTACATAAAACTCTTTCAATGCTTTTCCTGAAAGGAATTTAGACCAAAGTTTGGACACCATTTCATTTATATTTATGCATTTGGCAGACGCTTTTATCCAAAGCGACTCGCATTGCTTTATCCTATACATTTTACATAGGTATTTGCAATCCCCTGGGATCGAACCCACAACCTTGCGTTGTTAACGTAATGCTCTTACCACCGAGCTACAGGAAAGGTTTCATGTCTCTTGTCCTGTATTTATGAAGTTATGACATGGCAACGTAAAAATACCTCCTAATATTATTGATGGGATGAATTGAAAAGTGTTAGAATGTATTAACCGTAGTTACAATTATTCATGAGACCTAACAATGCATTATAAGGTGCATAATAAATACATTAAAACTCTTTTTATAATGCATATACATAAAGGCTTTAAGTAAAGTTTTACCCATTTGGGGAAATGTTTAATGCTGTTGGCGTATTTATAAAATAACTTTTAATATGCTGTTCTAAAATATTATACAGAAATGTTATATATAAAGGGCAAAATGTGTAATTTCTCCTCCGCTGTTGGCAAAAATAATGATATTTCTCAGCTCTGAGCTTGGACCTGTATTACCCGTTTGTCCGTACGAATCGGATTTAGTGTTTTGCATTGTTTACATTCTTGACTATCAGTGAATAACTTGTATGTTGACCGTGCAAGTTTAGCTGGGATTAAAGACAGTTGTTTAACTTTCATAAAGTGACACGGTCTCTGTTTGCAGGTTATCGCTCCCGAGGAGATCATTGACCCTAGCGTGGACGAGCAGTCCGTCATGACGTATCTGTCTCAATTCCCCAAAGGCAAACTCAAACCTGGAGCTCCTCTGAAACCCAAACTCAACCCCAAGAAGGCCCGTGCGTACGGTCCAGGTGAGAGACGCGTCACCAGTGTCATGATCCGTGAAGCTGAATGACAGCAGTATGGGTGTAGTCATGTTGTTGTGTTTACATAGAAACACTGAGATATCTTGGGAGTTTCTGTTTATCAGATCATCACGCATGCTCGCGTCGGGACGCTTATCTTAGCTTTCATTGATTTTCTGGTATCGAGAGAGAGTTTGCAGTTACTTTTCACACGGTCTTTTCAAAGCATTGTTCTGTGAAGTCACTTCCTTGTTTATCTGCCTTTGGTTGTGTAAACCGTGATAAGTGCTAAAAATTGAAAAGTAAATTAATTGTGGAACATTTGTGGAGTCGACTTTGCATATCACAAATGACAGATTTCCCGAGCGTTTGGGAACCCACGGATGTGCGTTTCACCGTGTTTGTTCTCGTTTCTGTTGACAGGTATCGAGCCGACAGGTAACCGGGTGATGCGTCCGGCCATCTTCACGGTGGACACGTACAGCGCGGGTCAGGGACAGGTCACGGTCTATGTCGAAGACCCAGTGGGCCTTAGAGGGGAGATCAAACCCATGCTGAATGAAAGCAAGAAGACGTACAGCGTGACCTATATCCCACAGGTCATGGGAACTCACAAGGTCAGAATAACACAGATGTCATCGTTTCATCCTCCTACAATTCTTGTCAAACCTGCAATTTTTTTACATTTCTATGTAAATGTACAGCCGCAGATAACATCACTTCAGTTTTTTCTGTTGAATTTCTTACAAACAAACTTCAGGAATGATATACAGTCACCCAACAACAATGACGGAAGAAAAAGGTGCCAGAAAGATGTGAAAATAAACCATATATTATATCAAATATTCATCTTGAACCGATTCTAAAAAAACATGTCAGATATTAGTATTGTGTTGTTTAAATGTTATTATAACATTTATATAAAATTTTCTTTGAGGTATTCAACATTTGACCCGTTTGTCCCGTTTTAAATAATCCACAAATAAATTAAATTAAAAATATATATATTTGTAATTTGGGAGAATACTGTCACTAGTTGGCAGAATGAAGGTCTATTCCAGCTTTATGGTTGTGACAGAGAAATGCTCAGAGAATGTATTTGTTACAAATATATTGGATTTTATACAAAGATTGGTAGACCAAGGCTCCAAAATATTAAAAAAATATTTATTAGAAGTCTATACCGTGGTGTGTATTTTACACTTAATCAATACATTTTTATATTTTTAAGAGCTTTGATGTGCTGACTTATGTATATAATCCTTTATGAATTTTTTGGTTGAGCACTCATTCGAGGTTGATGTGTGCGCTTTTTGTCCTCTTTTGCTACAATTATATTGAACCATCTTTTTTTATTTTTCAAAACCCTTTTTGATAGTCTAAACATCGTATAAATGTCAGTCTATGGCTAAACATGCGCAGATTTAGCCATAGACTGACAAAAAAGGACACTGATTTTGGGAGACAACAAACTTTGTTGGATTAAAATGCACTAATACCCAACCAATAAAGAAGGGAGGTCTCTTAATAGAACACAAAATAGTTAAATTATAAAAAAATTCATGTCCATTCATGAGAAGTACTTTGTGTTATGGATGTGACAATCCAGAAATGACACTAACCAGAGTATGAAAAACCATGCGCTGAATTTAAACGAGTGCTTTTAAAACGTGGAGACCTCACATGGGTTTTTAAACCATCGACTGTTTATCTGTGCTGTTAGTACAATAAAATGATTTTTATTAATGATATTTATAAAAAAAAAATTATAAATAAAAAAATTCATGCTAAGGCTGACATTTTCACAGAATTGCCCTGAAACAAATGGTAATTTCAGAAAAGTCCGAAATAATTTGAGTAGTTCCAGCCACAGTCATATCATCATACGTGTGTGTATAGATAAAAAGTCTGTGATTAACCATGAATTATTTGTTTCTGTGAAATCTGGACTGAAGATGCGGTTGTGTTTGTCGGCAGGTGACTGTGCTTTTCGCCGGCCAGCAAATTCCAAAGAGTCCGTTTGAGGTGAATGTGGATAAAGCGCAGGGAGACCCCACGAAAGTGACGGCTAAAGGCCCTGGACTAGAGCCAGTGGGCAACATTGCCAACAAACCCACATACTTTGAGATCTACACTGCAGGTGTGAGATTAATAAACATCTGATCGCAAAACATGATTTCATTATTTTTCAGAGGCTTTACATATATGAACAAGTAGATGAAACAATATAACACTTTAACAAGGATGCTTGACCTTTATCCCCCAGTTTAAAGAAATGTTGTGGCATTACACAAACCCTTTCTGCTTGTTTATTCTTGAAACATTTTTCTTCTGTGTTTTACAGGAGCTGGGGTGGGCGAGGTGACCGCTTTGATTAAAGATGCTCAGGGCAACAATAACACTGTTGAGGTGGTAATGGAAGACAAGGGTGAGAGCGTCTACCGCTGCACCTACAGACCCGTGCAGGCTGGACCTCACATCATCAACATCACGTTCGGAGGCATCGCTATTCCCAAGAGTCCTTTCACTGTTAACATCGGGTCCAGGTAACTGAAGCAGCTCAGAGGATGCTGGGTAACGTGAGGTGTATATTTAATGAAGTACAGCAGAGAGCGCTTTATTAGTGCACGTCATGAATAATTGAGACGTGATGTGAAGTCGGCCAGTGTTATCGTGCGTGTTACGGCTCTATGTGGACTAATAGAGAAAGTGGTGTAATGTTGTGTAGTTGTTGTGTTGTGTTTTTACACGCACTATAAATGAAGCTGCGGTTCACCAGAGAGCTTGTTTGAGGCGTTTGTATTGCCGCCAGCACGGCTCGTGGTTTCCGCATCTCGACGGTTTTAGATTTTATATTCGAACTGTGAGCCTGTGAAGCGTTCGCTGTATATACTTTGGTCTTTCAGAGGTTCTTGTTGCTCAAAGTAGGGTTCAAATGATCACCCACTATATTCCTTTTTCCTAAGACGGCTATCCAAACCAGGTAGCGTGGAAAGTTGTGACCGAAATAGACTTGAATTGTTTTTCCTGTTTACAGTTACACGCAGGATTATTTTCATTCTTTCAGGATGAACAGTGAGCACATCGTAATAGTTTCTCTCATTGCTGTTTGACGTTATAAGTAGTCTCATGTCAACACATTTTTCTTTTTAAGTTACCTCGTTTAAATGAGCACATCAACGATAAAGATGAAAAGTAATGTTTCAATGTTTACAATGACAGCTGGTGCTTGTCTGGGGATTCAGTTTCAAGGGCGAAGGCACATTTTTTTAACTTTACTTTCTCTCTTTGACATGTTAATGCGTTAACAGTATAGCGTCTGTGCATGGGTTGCGGTTAGCTTTACTGCTCTCTCAAGACTCATTTTTATCGCTCTTGTTCATTTGTGATGTTTAAAGCAAATGTGGTGAGCGGCTTTTGATGAGTTTGAGCTCAGGAACCAGAACTACTGAACAAGGCCACATGTGCCGTAAACTAAAATCAAACCCGAAGGATAGCATTTCAACAGATATTTTACGTTTTACATGTTTTGAAATCAATTATATCCCTTTTAAAGGGGCATATGACATGGCTGAGACTTATACTGTGGTTTGTTTTCGGTGTTATGCGATGTGTATACAAGGTTCAAAAACGCTGTATTTTCCGTATAACGTGCTTGTTTGTATCTCCTCTTTGCCCCGCCTCTCTGAAAGGCGTGGATCGCTCTGAAAAGCGATGTGTGCTATGATTGGCCAGTTAACCCGCTTGTAGTGATTGGTTGAATACTTCAAGCCTGTGATGGAAATGTAACACCTCTTACCATATTTTGAACATCAGTTTCCTAAGCAATTGTACTGACAGTACATACGCGTATACATTTGGGGGGTCTTAGTCAAATCATACCAAGAACTGATGTGGATTTCTGGAGGTGTTTCAAGACGCGTTTCAGGCAGGTCTGGGTGAGCATTCACTTTTAGATACAATGCATCTTTTGTTCCTACACTTTAATTTTTGTGTCTAAAACATACATGGGCAACTTATAACACACAGAAAATTTCATGTTGGTGCCATATGACCCCTTTAAAGTCGCCATGAAACGGAAGTAGCCATTTTCTTTTTTCCTTATTGTGACTTATATCTGAGAGAAACTACTTCAGAGAAAAAATGTAGGGCGGGACTTGATTTCGTTCATCGAGGACTGATTGGATCGTTGAAAGCTGTGCGTAGCCAACAAAATTTGCAATCAGTCAGTCATTAAAGCCCCGCCCTCGCTATATTCCTTATGACCAGAAGTGAAGAGAGGTCATTTCGAGATGAGGAGGAGGTTTTTGTTTAAAGTTAATAATTAGAATTAGCATTTTAATTTCATGCGACTTTAAATGAACGTCTCTGAATGTAATTTTGAATTCAAAAGGTGAATAAGTAAAAATATTTTCTTGTTGTACATGCCTCAGGAACAATACGTTATCTTGGACACAACATTGAGTGGAATAACTTTGATTTCATTCTCTTAATTGAATTAATTTATGTACTCAGTTAATTTAATAAATTGATGATCTACAAACAATTGTTTTTTGCACGTGTGTGTGTGTTGCAGCGTCTATTTCCACCGCGTGCCGTGCCACAGGACGAGGTTTAATGCCCAAAGGTGTCAGAGTTCGACAGGTGGCAGATTTTATGGTGGACACTCGTAAAGCTGGAAGTGGAGACATAAAGGTCACTGTCAAAGGACCCAGTAAGTGGCCTTCAGCTAAACTGGTTTAATTCAACTATTTCTCTTTTTTTGGCTCTTTATTTTGAGCATGGCAAACTTCACATTACTAAATACTACTGTCCCTATAGAGTGCTGGTTCACACAAAAAAGCAAATGCTGTCATCATTTAATTACCCTTTTGTCCTTTCATACCTGTATGACTTTATTTTTCCGCCAAACACAAAAGAAGATATTTTAAAAGAAAGTTGTAACTGGCACCCATTCACTTGCATTGATTTCATGTCCATATAATAGAATTGAATGGGGGCCGGCCAACTTTCTTTGGAATATCTTCTTTTGTGTTCTGCAAAAGAAAGGTTTGAAACGAGTGGGTAAATAATGACAGAATTTTCATTTTTGTATGAACTATCACTTTAAGAATCAACAGGGTCCTGGTTAAAGCTCAAATGTGTTTGGGGTAAAAATATAATCAGTTATTGAGTGAGCGCATTTCACTGGTTCACGATGTTCTGGATTGCTGCTTTTTATAAAGCTTTCTTTAAAATACTTTAACACCCAATGATTGAGTAGAGCGTTGATGTTTGTTATGAGTTGAATCATTCTTCACTTTCAGAAGGCCTGGAGGAGCCCGTAAAACAGAAAGACGTCTCGGATGGAGTTTACTCTTACGAGTACCATCCAAACACACCTGGAAAATACACAGTCACCATCACCTGGGGCGGACAGCACATTCCCAAGAGGTGAGCGTTTCCTCCACCAATCCATCTCCTAACAGGTTGAATCCAAACGTCTGGCTATCAACTCCAGATGTTACGTGTCTCTTTCCATCAGCGTTCTTGGCTGCCAGCGAGATCAATCCGTTCAGGATTGTTTAGTTATAGAAGTATAAACAGTGCGGATGCACAAATTTACGCCAGAACCTCATCTTGTTCCAAACAGGCTTTGTTGTTGATGCTTCGTGCATGTTTCGGTGTGGTGTCGAAGCGCTCGAGTTTATTGTCTTAAGTTTGTTCACCACCGTTAGGGAATTTATCTGTTTAGAAACCCTTGCCGGTCTATTTGAAATGCTTTAGCGTCGGGTTTAAAATGTAGGTCACGTCCACTGCCAAGACAACTCATTAGTATGTAACCCTTGGCTTTGAGAGTAAGGAGTCCGGCGGCTCTGAAAGAGTGTTTTTTTGGAAAGTAGCATGACATCATCGGTAAGAGAGAGAGTTTGGAGACGTCGCTGGGGACCACCGGGAAGCAGACGTGCCGTGTGCCGTTGGTGTGAACGTTCACTCACATTCAAGCGACCTGATTTGTGTAGACCGTTTGGTGTAAACACATCTTATTTGACAGACGGAGGAACGCAAACGATTGGTGGGTTTTCGGTTTGATTTGTTTCCTCGTAGCGTGCACTAAAGTGCTGGTGTTTTAGAGTCTCGCTGCCACAACGAAGAATTAAACGAAAAATGCTCACCTGACGGTAATGTTTCCTTATTTAGACATCAGGGTGTTTTGAGCATTCATTCCTGGTTTTATAAGATGTCGTGTTGTGTGGCCCAAGGCAGCAGGTTGTGTTGGGACGTCGGCCAATCAGATCGCTGTTCCGTCGGAGACGAAACGGCTGAGTGAATGAGACCCAGGGATGAATTGCCCTCTTGTTCACCAAAATCTCAACTCTGTGTACGCTCACGTGGGGAAAGCAAGCTGTGCGTGACCCCTGTTAACGTGAAATATTGGCCTGCTGTGGTCATTACCACAAACTCTTTCTGATGAGATGTTTCCTGTACAGCAGCGTCACACGGCAGATTTCTACATGATGATATTCGAAATGGAAATTTCTCATAAACTGGAGCCGGCGGCACTGTGTGACACACTAAAGCTGTCAGTTTAAGAGTCATTCGTTTCTATATGATGTTTAGATGTATGGTGGTTTGACACGTAATGGATGTCCTGATGTACTTGATCTTATCATAAAACAATATCGGTCTACAAATAGTTTAAAGCCATAAACATGATGGATGATATCACATAATTATTTATTTTTATTCACTCAAGTCATGTCAAACCTGTAACATAAAAGAAAATATTTTGTTCATGAGTCATGACCAAACCACATTGGTTGCCATTGACTTTTATTCAATGAACAGAAAACCATGGGTTTTGTATAAGATCTTATTTTAAGAGTTTTTTAATTTTTCTGTGCTTTGTGCTTATGTAACTTTATACATTTTGAATCTTTATATTGCTTTATAAATTTCATTTTTTTTTTTTTCATTTTAGTCGAATTTGTATCTATTTTCTTAAACTTATTTTATTTTATTATTTATTTTATTTCATATCCTACTGTTTATTTTATTACGAAATCACATTTCTTATTTTTGTTAAGATTCTCAAATAATATTTAGATTGTATTTAATATTTAGAAGAGTCTTAAAAATGGCAGAGTTTTTAAGTAGAAGTAAATCTCCGGGATTTGGGTAAAAATGTTGCGTTCATTTTTTTATTAAAATAATCAAATAATGTAATTTGACGGTCATACATTGGTCTGCGTTTTCTCTCCTTCAGTCCTTTTGACGTTCACGTGGGCTCTGAAGCCGGACCGCAGAAGATCCGTGCGTGGGGTCCGGGTCTGGAGGGGGGTGTTGTGGGACACTCTGCCGACTTTGTTGCTGAATCCATCGGGACTGATGTTGGAGTGCTTGGTGAGACCATCTAAGCTTCTCATCACATCACATGAGATCTCATTATATTGAATACATTAGATTTCTATTAGTCCATTCAAAAATTAAAATGAATATTTGATCATAGTAGCATTTGGGATAATAATAGTAAGTAGAGAAATGATTGTCATATTTTTGATTTATGAACAGGTTTTGCCATCGAGGGTCCGTCTCAGGCCCGTATCGAGTGTGAAGATCAGAACGACGGATCGTGTAATGTGTGTTACTGGCCCACGGAGCCGGGCGAGTATGCCATCCACGTCATGTGTGATGATGAAGATATTGAATACAGTCCCTTCATGGCCTTCATCGTCCCTGATGACAAAACCAACAACGCCGGCCAGGTATCAGATCAGGAGCATGTGCCCTACCTAGTGTACACTAGCTAATAAAAATGCTAGTGATATTTCACCAGTTTGATAACACAGCAAATATTAAGATTCTTTTAAATATGACTTGTGTAGGTCCGGGCGTATGGACCAGGACTGGAGAAGTCCGGCTGTATCATAAACAAGCCGGCAGAGTTCACCGTCGAGGCTGGAGACGCTGGACACGGACCACTGAAAATCCTCGCACAGGTTTGTCCTCCAACATCTCGTGCGAGAAAACTCAAACCTTTACCTAAGTCTTTAACGTGTGTTTTTTTTTTTTAATTCAGGACAATGATGGTGCACCTGTCGACGTGAAGGTGAGAAGCAAAGGAGAGAACGTCTACTCCTGCTCGTACACTCCGACGTCGGCTGTCAAACACACGCTGGCTGTGACGTGGGGAGGGGTCAGTGTACCCAAGAGCCCCTTTAGGGTAAGAGCATCAGAGTCAGAGGTCATACGTGTTCAATCCAACACACTTCAGTCACAGGTGAATGAGGATTTAATCACGTTTACTGAAGCTGACACTTTAAACACGAGTAACAAAGTCAAATATAAACCCGTCATTATCATCACCACCTTCATTATGGAGCGCCGCTGTACCTCTTTCAAATAATTTCCCAGGGTTAATTTGCATAAACGCTCCATATGATACTGTTTAATAAAATCTGATCAACATAGTGAATGACACTCGATGTTTAATTCAAATTGATTTAACATTTGAGTAATAATGTGTCTGATCTTTAGCACAATGATTCGTAGCACTGTTATTTAAATATTATTATAAAGTATTTTATCATGATGATATTTTGTTTGTTAAATCAGTAATTCATCTCGAATTAAGCTTTTTGTCATTTTTCCTACTGTTAATTATTTTCCTTTTTAATTATTATAAATTAATTGAACTGATTTTGTTCCTTTTTGTAAGAGAACTGTCGTAATTTCTTTTCTCCAAGAAATCAATCCAGTTGCATTCAAACTATATTTGTAACATTATAGCGGTTTTCACATTCAAGCATTGTATCTGCACCAAATAGTGTTATAATGTTTCAAATCTCCTTTGATGTCTGACAATATCATTTTATATTTCACGGTATGATTTTGCACAGTAAGCTGTTGTGTCAACATGACCGAAGCACTGAATACCCTTGTGTTTTTACAATGTTGTGTTGTCTTTTGTGGTCTCGAGTTGCTTTTTTCCAGAAGTCGGAATGAAGTTGAGAAGTGTAATCAAATGTTTTTTACATTAACATTACGTATTAAACATTTATATAAATACAAACGAAGGACCAAAATAAGTCGCAACTACTTATTCGTGTAGAAAAATTAAATAAAATCGTGTTGGATAGATTGTAAGTAGAAGCACACACGTGTCATTTCACAAACCTCACAGTTTTTCATAACTGATTAAATCAACTTCATATTTCACAAATATATTACTCGACAGACTCTGGAAAAATGCAGCGTTTCAACTAATTACTAACATGTTTACATTTGCAACATAAGTAGAGAATTATGGACTCTTATGAATGCATTACAGTGTTTGATTCATGACTGAATTCATGTGATTATACAAATGTCACATTCAATAAATCTCATCCCTTCTGTGCGCGTTGACCGTTTGTCGTTGTGTGTTTTGTGCCTTTGAGTGTTTAATTTGTGTTGTCGGCTGGAAACTGAAGCGGAAAAGACTAGTTTTATATTTAAGTTTACTAATAATACTAACTCTTCAAATAAGTTTTGTCGCACACTGTATATTCATGAAATGTGCTTTTATGTCTCCGTTGTTTAGAAGGTTAAAGTGTTCGTTCTTGTTTAGTGTCATTAACATGCTGAAGACGTTTTTCCTCAGGTGACTGTTGGGAAGGGAAGTCATCCACACAAAGTGAAAGTGTTTGGTCCAGGTGTGGAGAAAACTGGATTGAAAGCTCAAGAGCCGACACACTTCACCGTGGACTGTACGGAGGCCGGTGAAGGTAAAACACATTCACACCTGCTTTATATATTCAGAATCTGTGATGTGCGTTCTTTATGCACCGTTTGTGTTTTATGACGATGTTTTTAGGTGACGTCAGCGTTGGAATCAAATGCGACGCAAAGGTTGTAAGCGATAAGGAGGAGGATGTTGATTTTGACATCATTCCTAACGCTAATGACACCATCACGGTCAAATACATTCCTCCCGGAGCCGGACGCTTCACTATCAAAGTGCTCTTCGCCGATCAAGTGAGTTTTTCTAGACGATGTCAGTTAATTACTGGATCTTCTTGGAGGTTTGATTATAAATGAATTCTTCCAGGAAATTCCTGTGAGCCCGTTCCGTATTAAAGTGGACCCTTCACATGATGCGTCGAAAGTGAAAGCCGAGGGTCCGGGACTCGCCCGAGCGGGTTTGTTGCATCACGTTCAGCTACGATTTGATGACAAAGGCTGTGATGTTTAATTCAATGAACTTTGGGTCTCTTCATCAGGTGTGGAAAGTGAAAAGCCCACTCACTTCACGGTTTACACTAAAGGAGCGGGTAAAGCTCCTGTGGATGTGCAGTTTTCCGGCCCTAACAAAGGACAACCTGTTCAAGACTTTGAGATCATTGACAACTATGACTATTCACACACCGTGAAGTACACACCGCTCCATCGGGTGGGTTCAGTTGGATTCATGTATCAGAAATAAAAGCTTAAAATAAGAAATGTGTCATCGATCTTCTTTTTCACATGAATGCAGGGAGAGATGGTGATAACCGTGACCTTCGGCGGTGACCCTATTTCCAAAAGCCCCTTCGCTGTGGGTGTCGCTGCTCCGCTCGACCTCAGCAAGATCCAAGTGGACGGCATGGAAAGCCGTAAGTACTCATTTATGTTATGGGCTTATTTATATGTTTTATTGTTTGTTTTATTACTGTGGTCTACATTGTTACTTTATTGAGTGCATTTAAACTTTAAGAGACCGTTAACTCATTCTCATGACATCCCAGCTGCAAAGGATTTCCTTTCTTTAAACAAAAAAACGAATCATTTTATGTTACAATGTTACAATTAGAATATTAGAATATTATTTGACTATAAAACGCATTATATTTTTTTATATTTAAGCAAAGACTTTATAATTTTTAAATTAAAATGGTGTTCTTCAAAACTGGCTAATGGTGGTCAAGTGACTCCAGTGGTTAATAAAGGTCTTCTAAAGAGACTTGATCCATGGAAATGAAATGATCTGTGTGTAAATATGGAATCATAAATGTACTAGTAGCATAAAATCTCATTGGTTCTTGTGTCTTTTGTCACAAGAACATGCAAGAACCGATGAGATATTTAAAGGGTGGTGCAACGGTGTGTCATGCATTCTGACTTCTTTAAAATGTTAAACGTGCCGTCTTCTCATGCTTAACATGGTCAACTTCTCAAAAAACAAGTTGGGCATAATAGATAGTATTTCTGTGCTCTAAACACTCCCCCAGCGATCGTACAGGTTTCCGCTTTTGTTGGCAAACGGTGTGTACGTGCTTTAGTTCAGCCTACCCCTCCCCCCTGCACGTGCCGTATGTTTTCGGAAATAATCAAATTGTTCTGTGGGATGTTAATAATAAATATATTTATATAAACTCCAGTGATGTTTGCATTGTAGGGGTGCAGGTCGGTCAGGACCAGGAGTTTGTCATTGGCACACGGGGGGCAGGTGGACAGGGTAAACTGGAAGTAAAGATCGCCAGTCCGTCAGGAAAATCCGTGCCATGTGTGGTTGAACCTCAAACTGGAAAAGAAGCCAATCTGGTGAAGTACATCCCTAAAGAAGAGGGAGTTTATGTCATTGAGGTCGTCTATGATGGCAACCCGGTGCCAGGAAGTCCATTCACTGTTGAAGCCATGCTGCCTCCTGACCCCAGCAAGGTACGTTTGGCCTCGAAGAAGGTTAAAACCCGTCCTGTTTGACTTTATGTGTAACAGCTTCTTCTTGTCGTTCTACAGGTCAAGGCCTTTGGTCCAGGGTTGAAAGGGGGTCTTGTGGGCAAACCTGCTGAATTCGCTATTGACACCAAGGGTGCGGGCACTGGGGGTCTCGGTTTGACCGTCGAGGGTCCCACCGAGGCCAAAATCGAGTGTTCGGACAACGGCGACGGCACCTGCTCTGTGTCGTACCTCCCCACCGAACCTGGAGAATACCTAGTCAACATTCTCTTCGAGGATGTTCATATTCCTGGCTCGCCCTTCCACGCTGAGGTCCAGTATCCGTTTGATCCCACCAAGGTGGAGGCGTCCGGTTCGGGTCTGAAGAGAGGTAAAGTGGGAGAGATAAGCGTGGTGAATGTTGACTGCTCTAAAGCTGGACCGGGACAGCTGACGATGGACGCCGAATCTGATTCTGGAGCAAAAGCCAAGGCTGAAGTTTTGGATAATAAGGACGGAACGTACACGGTCACGTACGTGCCTCTGACAGCAGGAATGTTCACGCTACTGCTGAAGTACGGAGGAAAGACGGCGCCCGGATTTCCAGCCAAAGTGACTGTGGATGCGGCAGTAGATACCAGCAAAGTGAAAGTGTCTGGACCTGGAGTGACAGGAGAAGGTGATAAAAACAAAAAGCTTTAAAATGCTCAAAAGGTTGAATCTTGTATATTTTTACAAGTATTGATGCTATTAAAATATTGAAATACTATTTGCTCTATTCACCTTTTACGACAAAACTCCTTAACTTATTTTTCAGTTAAGGGATTCGAAGGAGGAATTTCCTTCATTTCTTTCAAAAATTAAATCAAAAGAACTAATGATACCTATTTTTATACACATTAAGATATTAACAAGATATTTCCATTTGAATTAGGATACATTTTTGTGCTACATTAAAAGTTTTTCCTTGTTTTGAGCATCCACATATTTCTTGCTCATAATTTTTCTTCTCATTATCTTTGTACAAATGTCAAAAAATTCTCAAGTCAAGACGCGTTTTCTTCAGAATTGAAAAATAAAAATAAGTAATAAGCATATTAATGAATAGACAATCAGAATGGAGTTTATTAAACAGGTTTGATTAAAACAAACCAGAATATTTGCCAGTGAGGTAAGAACAATAAACTAGAGGTTTTATCACATAAATACTTAATTCTAGTTTTTTCGTATACCATTGGTAGATATTTTGCTTGTTTTGAGCGTAAACTATAATTAAATTGTTCAATTAAATTGCTAAATTTTCTTTCAGAAAACAAAATGTAATATTTCCTTAAGTAAATAAATCCTTATTTTTTATCTTTGTACTGGAAAACAAGAGAAACAATAAGGAAATGTTTTTTGCAGTGTTAGCTCTCTGAATATATTTATGTCTTCATTTTTTTTCTTCATTAATTTTGTCATTTTCAAAATGTATAATTAAGACATTCAGTATAACAAATAATTTTTTGCGTTGGAGATCTTCGTGTTATCATGCTCTGAATTACCTCAACTTCTCCAGAATTTTGAGATGAAGTGAATCTAAAGTATTTCGTTGTCTGGTCTTCAGGGGTGTTCAGAGAGGCTACGACTACCTTCAGCGTGGACGCTCGTGCTTTGAACAGAGCTGGTGGGAAACACATTAAAGCTCAAGTGAAGAGTCCATCAGGTGATGATATAGACTGTGTCATCAGTGACAACGGGGACGGGACGTACAGCGTGGAATACACACCATTTGAGAACGGTAGAACATCACCAGACTATAATCTAATACTTGCTGTATCTATAAAATTGCGTTTTGAAGTATATGAGATCCTACGATTTATGTTGTATTAATGCAAATTTAATGTCAGAAATCAGAAGTTGAGCTTGTTTTTCTCTTCTGGACGTAGGAGTTCACAGTGTGGCGGTTCTGTACGATGACACTCCGGTTCCAAAAAGTCCGTTCCAGGTCGAGGTGGGTGAGGGATGTGACCCCTCGCGTGTCCAAGCCAAAGGCCCGGGTCTCGAAGCAGCCCTGACCGACAAACCCAACAAGTTCTCAATCATTACCAGGTGCCTTAGCATGTTTATGCTTATTTACGAAGATCGAGCTCTGTATATGTTTCAGCTCGGTTGATCATAACATTTACATTCGATAGAAGTTTAAAAGTTGTCTCTCTTGATCTCCACAGAGGAGCTGGTATTGGTGGTCTGGGAATAACCGTAGAAGGCCCATCAGAGTCTAAAATGTCCTGCAAAGATAACAAAGATGGCAGCTGTAATGTGGAATACACACCGTATGTGGCCGGCCTGTATGACGTCAACATCACGTATGGAGGACAACACATTCCAGGTCAATGCCTTTTATATTCTCTGTGGTCCACCGTTGGTTTGGATCCAAAATAAACGTGACTAGAGTTTCATGACATGGAATACGTTGTTTTTTTCGCAGTTTTTCTTCACTTGAATTATTCTTCACATTTGTTTTCATTAGCAGTACACTCGGGAAAGAAGATATCTACCACATTTCACACGCTAGACGTAACGCTTCATTGATTCCATCTCACCGTGACAAAATCAAATACTGTAGCTTGATTTTTCTCTCATGAGATTCTGTTTCCAGTTTGTTTGTTGCGTATACAGAACAGAGAGACTTATTTCAAAGGGCACAAGCTGTCAGAATCATGATGGATTTGGCAGACTGTCGGCGTCCAAACGGGCAGATTTCTCGGTTTCTTTATTTTTTGCATGTGCACTTTTAGTGTTCACTATCATCACTAACTTTACTCTATAAGACTCTTAAGAGATTCAAATTTTAGTAAATATTTGGCCTTTCACTATTTGTGCAACAAAAGAATGACCGTGCGGATGACTTTTCCAATATTAGTTTTTCACTTTCTTTTGCATAAACACCTTTTTATAGCGCAATAGCATTTACATTAAAACATGCATTAGCATAAATCATCAAACTAGTCGACGGTTTTGTTTTAAAGCGTTTCCTTTGGTTTCTTCTGCAGGAAGTCCATTTAAAGTACCTGTAGAGGATGTCGTGGACGCCAGTAAGGTGAAGATATCAGGACCTGGTGTCGGCTCTGGCGTGAGAGCTAAAATTCCTCAATCCTTCACTGTTGACTGTAGTAAAGCCGGCGTCGCTCCTTTGTCTGTGGCCGTGACGGGACCCAAAGGTAAAACCTCTCTCAACGTTGACACAAATTTGAGTTTGTCATATTTACAACCTCACATTCAAGAATGAAAACAATTGCATGAGTACCTACTGAGAATCAAATAAAGTATGCTTGATACTAAATATACGAACAGTTTGGCTTTCACAATGTACACTTTGAATACTTACAGGACTCGCCGAACCGGTTGATATTAAAGACAACGGTGACGGCACACACACTGTTGCCTACACGCCGTCTGTCGAGGGCCCTTATTCTGTAGCCGTCAAATATGCAGAAGAGGATGTTTCACGGAGGTATGTCAAAAACAAACCGATCCTTCTATTAAACACCTCACATCTGTAATGCCTCAAACGTCTGTTTCAGCCCCTTCAAGTTTCGCGTTCAGCCCACTCACGATGCCAGTAAAGTGCATGCCAGCGGCCCCGGCCTCACCACCGGCTTCCCAGCCAGCTTCCCTGTGGAGTTCACCATCGACGCTAAAGATGCCGGAGAGGGTCAGCTGTCGGTACACATCACCGTGAGTCATTCAACATCAATGACTGATTCAAAACGTGTTTGAGGTTCTTTTAAATATCACTGTATGTAATATGATGTCTTGAGATGGTATGTACCTTCCAAACTCTAATGGAAAAGTGACAATGAAAAACAAAAATACATGAACTGTGTTACAGTTGAAGGGGAACAACAAGGGAAAATGTTTGATATGACTTTATAAAGTGAAAGCGAATACGGCTTTAATCAAACAACTCGCAACATTTGGATTTGAGTGTTACTGAACTACGAAAGACTGAGGTTCACATGTGTATTGCAAAATTTATCTTTTATCCATCTGGTTTCATGCATCTGATGGTCTTGCATCATACGTCTTGAGTTATTGAATTCTCGGTCTAGTCTTCCAGTTTATCACAAAACAAGATCCAGTTTTGCTTTTTATCACTGAATTTCAAACATCAAATAGACTCCGAGGACAGTCCAACATTGAGATAAGTGGATTCCTTACGAAAGCCAAACCTTTTTTTATGTTGCCAACAGTGTCGCTTTAAACTTGGAGGAATGAAACTCTTCTATATTTCCTCTTTCCAGCAGATAATGATGTGTTTTGTGTGGTTTTACTGCTTCTTCCTCCTCCGCTCATCTGGAAAAGTTCTGGCAGGGACGACTGACACTGTGTTCCTCACAGCTCATCTTCTCGCTCTTCCATGTTTTCCAGGACCAGGACGGGAAACCCAAGAAAGCCGAGATTCAGGACAACCGGGACAGAACCTATAAAGTGTCTTACGTGCCGGACCAGGTGGGTCGCTACACCATCGTGATCAAATACGGCGGCGATGAGATCCCGACATCTCCGTATCGGGTTCGAGCGTCTACTACAGGCGACGCCAGCAAGTGTACGGTCACAGGTACGGACTGATGTAGTTAGCAGACGCTTTTATACAAATCCTTTTGTGCGTTCTCAAGTATCATGAACGTTCCTTGTGGATCCCTTGACAACGTTTTTTCTACGAAATGATCTCTCAAGGACCCGGCATCGGGCCGACCATTGGCATCGGAGAGGAGGTGGGATTCGTGGTGAACACTAAAGGTGCTGGGAAAGGAAAAGTCTCCTGTATTGTGGTCACTCCCGAGGGGACTGAGGTGGAAGCCGACGTCATTGAGAACGCAGACGGGACCTTTGACATCTTCTACACGGCACCGAAGCCGGGGACGTACGTTATTTACGTGCGGTTCGGAGGAGAGAACATTCCCAGGAGTCCCTTCAGAGTGCTGGTGAGGACATCATCGTCATCTCTTTTGTTCTGTTGAGGTTTTAAAGGAGCTGAATTGGATACGCGGTTGAGAGGTTTGGGCTTTTGTGTCGTCGTCATCTCATCTGGAGCTCATTTTCTGAGCTCTGAGGGGGTCGAGATGTATTAAACTGAAATTTCGTGGCATTATCAAGATAAATGATTACAGTACGTATCGCTTTAGTTTCGTATCGTGTAACGTGTTGCGTATAAGGTTTTGATTTATGGCGAAATGTTCTGCGGTGTGTTGAGATGCATGGTTTTTACAAGCTCGATTACATTCATCGTTTTGTTCCAAAGCATGTGAGAACATTTTTTATAATCTAATATACATTCTCAGCATTATCTTCGAGTGTACTAGAGTGAGTATTTAGCATAAACTTTCTTCTATGATTTGCTTTGACTTTATTTTATTAATTGCCAAAGATTCTGGTAAACTTAACAATAATGTGCTATTTTTTGACATTAGTAAATACATTAATTTTTTATAAATGCAGACAAACTAAATTGTTCATTGTAAGCTAAAGTTAGTTTATCTGGCTAATGCATCATCTAATTGTAAACAAATAGTCTTACAGAGATTCTTTTGTGAAAGGAAAGCCCATGGACACGTGACTCTTCGTTCCATTGACTTCCATTCATACGCATTTGAATGCGTCAGGCCATCAGCACGCAGAACGCAAGCCCGTGCGAAGATATTTCGCATTTCACTGTGTAGCAAAGTTTGAGTTTGGTTAACTCTGACCTGAGAATTCGCATCACGTGAGTGCTTGAGGCCAATAGATACAAAAAAGTCACAGAATGACCTCTCGGTACAGAAACGTTAAAGATGGTGGAATCACTCCTGCCCATTTTCTTAACACGGTCCAAACGAATTTCGCATGCTCAGTCTATTCTGACCACGGTATAATGTGAAACGTCCAACAATGCTTTTTAAATCTTTACAGTTATCATTCTTGATGACAATACGAATCGATACCAATGTTGCAGAAGGACAATATTATGAGAATTTTAAGAGCAAATATTCCAGCTATTCCATATTTATTTTTATAATTTGTGTTTTTAAAATGTGAGACTGCAGCATGCAAGCTTTCAGAAATGAATTTCTTGCCTTATCTTGTTTTCCAGTACAAATGTCTAAAAATGATGGATATCTTTGTATTTAAACGAAGTGATTTTAGATATTAAGACGTGTATAATCCAAACCAAGTTTGTTTAAAAAACTGAATTAAGTTAAATGTTTAAATAATTTTTTTATGACACAACTTTTTTTTCACGTTTCAGTCATAAACTTATTACATTTTCATGCAATTTTTCAAAAGAGAACAAGATACATTAACATAAAGTATGACACATTTACTTGAGAAGCAAAATTATCCATTTGTTTTGGAAAACAAGATCGAGATATTGAGCTGATTAATAATTTGTTGCAGTATTTTTTAACGCATACATTCATCTATGTTGTTGTCATTCTTGGTGTGAACTTGTGAGTGCATGTTAAGCGTCTACAAAAGGATTGTGCCGTCAAGCGTTGTGTGTTCGTGTACTTGTGAGTTTTCACACATATTGTTTCCCAGGCGACTGATGAAGTTCCCATGATGCAACAGCAGTCGGTCCAACAGCAAAACGCAGCACCAGGCGTCGGCTTCCAGCCCTGGGTACAAAACTCCACATATCATCCTTCATTCTCACGGCCTGCGCCTGCCGGGACGTCCCGTCACTGGTTCTTCTCTTTCAGCCTGTTCACTGACCGAAAACTTCACGTCACCTCTGTCTCTTCTCATTTATTTCTGTTGGTCACTCTCTTCCGTCTGATTTAACAATCAAACGTCGTTCTTTGCAGGAAATGTTGCTGGAATGTTTGTTCACAGCTTCTCTTACTCCTTGTTCTGTCTGTCTTGGACACTTCTCTGGTTTTCCCATGTAGTTCACCGTTATAATGACAGAAGCAGACAGAAGCTCTTAGCTTTTACAGTTGTGTTTGGAGCGGACGCTGGTTTTAAATCCTTCATTATTATGACGTATAACGTCTTTCATCTCAGGACTGTTAAACAGCACAGTACTGCTGTGAGTTTCTACAGTATACTTCAAATAAATATGTTTTCTTTATTAAACGTTGAAGAAAGACATTGTACTGTAGCAGTATTTAATTTGATTATAAAAGGTTTAAATTAATAGACTATAGTAAATTATGTTTCATGTGGTTATTAAATTAAATTATTATTCACAAGTATTATAGATGTTTATAGATTTTTGTCTAGTCTTTATTTAAACTACATTTATTTAAATTACTTGTTACGAAACCCAGCTAAGGATGGCATGAGGTGATCAATTCAATGAACTTAAATCTTAAAGGAACAGTATTGAGAATATGTTTGAATCGCAGAATATTAAGAGTGAGATGCATCATCATTCAAGTCCGTCAGAGCAAAAATGGGCAGAATTTGAGAGGTTTATGTTCTCCAGTCAATCTCGAGCAGCGTTTTAATGGAAAATCCAGTTTGATCAGGTTCAGTCATTTATCAAGTGTCTCGACATGTTTTACTGGATTCACTTCATCATCTTTCTTCTCTGCCGTCTCATCGGGGTTACGGGTTTATATTTGTTTCAGAATGTATGTGATCTGCTTCAGGTTTGCTGGTGGACGTCTCACAGCCCTTCCGTCTCGCTCTCTTCTGTCCTTCATGTTTAACACACATTTGTTTGCGCTGTGGCTGATTCCTGAGCTTTGAATGTCTGTTCCTCTCCACAGATCTGTGACTTGCACAACGGATCACACAGATTAACTCGTTATGATGAAAAAAAAGCTGTTATTATAAAGTGTCATTCATTCAAATGTCTTCCAACAGGTCACAGATGGGTCGTATGTACCTTTGAACAGCGTGAATGGGACGGGATACAGAACTTTTGATATGGTGATACCCTTTACATTTAGGAAGGGTGAAGTCACAGGTGAGAGGTTTTTAAAGGACAGATGTTTTATGGAAAAGTGAAGTTTATACATTTTAGCCTAAAATCACAAAATTAAAAGTCTGTCTTTAACTTATTACAGTTTTGTTTAAGTATGAAATGTCCCTTCAAAACAAAAATGAAACATGTTTTTATCAAAGTAAAAGTTGTTGGATTGATAACCGTTACAAATAACATGGTTATTTTTGGAAGGTGTGACCTGAACTTGATGCTTATATGAAAATTTCTGCTAGAAATGTCCTTTAAGAATTGTTAAAAGACGCTTTATGTTTCTGTGTGTACAGGTGAGGTTCACATGCCGTCAGGTAAAACGGCTCAGCCTGAGATTGTTGATAATAAAGACGGGACGGTGACTGTGAAATACGCACCTACAGAGGCCGGACTCCATGAAATGCACATAAAATACAACGGTGCACACATTCCAGGTCAGAATCTAAAACCTCAAAAATACACTGACCTGTCTGAAACTTCACACTGTAAATACAATCGTTTTTTTGTATCCGGAGCATGCTCCGCATCGCTTGCTCAACCCCTTTGGTGATTGCTTTTTCGCTCCTGGATTATTGTCCCATGCACACTGCATGAGCCTGAACTCTGATGGGGGGGTTCACGACAACACGAATTAAGTGTTTTGCGCATGTAAATTTCATACAAAGATGCAAATAGATGCAAACTTGCGCCAGGCGATGCGAATGACCTGAATCTGTCGGCGCGAATGCCGCGAACGCATGTCTATCTCGTCTTCTACAAAGGTTGAAAATATTTGTCAGATCTTGTCACTCACGCAAAAATAACGAACTATTCCTGTGAGTAATAAAAACTGTGGAACACGATTGTTCGTGTTTGGTGTGAACCCAGCATAACACGGGCTGTATCCTCTGCCGCATCATCATCGAGGAGGTCTCGTTTCAGAAGAAAAACATCGTAAAGTTAATACTTATTTTTTCAAAATACATGAGACTAATCAGTGTTCTGAAATAAAAGCTAAAACGATAAACCTCAATGTCATATGCAGCCGGAGGACGCAGCCTTCGAATTGAGTCACAGCTACCTTGTTTAAATTTTTTGAATTTTATTTAGTTTTTACTTTGTTTCTTTTATTAACGCCTGTAATAATAAAGGTGTTCATTTCAGCTTTGGTGCGTTTGTTTTAAATGTTCTATTGCACAACAATGGCAACTATATGTTCACGGAATTAAAGTAACGAAAATCAATTTATCAGTTATTTACGGCGCCCCGGAAGGGACAATGGCAAAAATCGCTTGAAACTATCCCGTGAGCACGAGAAAGTCTTCTGATTTAGTTATTACATTTTAGGCACTCTGTAAATAAAAAAAGTGACTAAAATATAGGCTCCCATAGTATGTCTGACTGAAACATAACTGCTATTTATCAGCCTACAACTTTATTTGAGACATTTATTTAGGAAGTTTTTAATAAACCGAAAAGAATTATGCCTACTAGACACATTTTATGTCGGAGCGGGATCTTAACGGGATTTGGTTTACTGGTGTAAACCACTGGTGTTTACTTTGTTTCTTGTCTGACATGTGTGTTTAAACCCTTTAGTTGTACCATTGTTGTATATCATTGGGTGAATATGTTGTGATCAAAGAGATGTTTTGGTTGAAAGCAAATTGGAGATTATTTAAACTGAACCGGCAGTACATAACCTTTGTGCTGCTAACAGAACTAATCCAAAGAAACACAATAGCAGAATGTCAAAAGATCTTTATCTTTTGTTAAGATTGATGTTCACTGAAGGCAGATAAAACATCAGGAATTATTCATTTCTGGTGGCGACATCAGCTTTGAAGAATCTGCGTCTCTGTTTGGATTTGTTTTTGTCGTCGTGTCGATGCTTGTTTCTGTGGATGGAGTTTCAGAAACATCAGTCAATATCACATGAATGATAGTCAAGCTTGATTTCATGCTTTTATTACTTCATATGGAGCACAAAGAATAAGTTATGAAACGTAAAGAGGATTTTCTGTCAACACCTGAGTGAACGGTGAACTCGAGTAAACATTGTGTAACCTGTTGTGTTAGTGGAGTTGATCCTTTTCTGATGTGCTTTTAAAGCCTGAAGATTTATTGGAGACAAACTTCATTAGTCAGGACGTTTAAAAAAAAGAAAAAAGAAAAAATACTTTTCAGGACCCCATGATTTACACTTCACATTAGTTGTAAAAGAAAATCTAGAGAATGACATTTGTGGTTCAAATTTTACACAATTCGGATAGAAAAAGCACAAATAAACAAAAGGCTGGTAGGAAATAAAGCATAAATTGACTAGTGATTTATCAGTTGTTATTATTATTTGTTGATTCAAAAGTCATTCTCCTGAATTACACTCCATACTTGAATACACAATCTTTTATACGTCTTTAATAATATATTTCAATAAAAAGCATCCCTTCTGGCCACTACTATATATCTGCTTCTTCATACATTTGGTAGCTTTTTAAAGTGTTTTTGTTTTCAATGTTTTTTATTTTGTGTCTTTTTCAGAAAGTCCTCTGCAGTTTTATGTCAACCATGCCAATAGTCCCAGTGTGAGTGCGTATGGACCGGGTCTGGTGTACGGTACCACCAACAAAACTGCTATGTTCACCGTCTACACTGAAGATGCGTCAGACGGTGTGTAACACACGGACACGTCACATTCACTTTGACAGACGCTGATGTCAGTCTACTTAAAAACAAAAGCAAATTTTTTTGTTTTGCATTGTCAGGTGGTCTTGATCTGGCCATTGAAGGTCCATCTAAAGCAGAGATCAACTGTGTTGATAATAAAGACTGCACCTGCACAGTCACATACCTGCCCACAATACCTGGAGACTACAACATCCTCGTCCGATACAACGACAAACACATCGCAGGAAGTCCATTTACAGCCCGCATCACCGGTGAGACACGCGATCATCCATCTGTGTGCCATCTCCGATAAGATCAACGTGGTCATTTTTTATCTGCCTTGTTTGTTGTGTACAGAGGACAAGAAGAGAAAGTCTCAGGTGAAACTGGGCTCGGCTGCAGATTTCTCTCTGGACATCAACGAGACGGACCTCAGTCTTCTGACGGCGAGCATCAAAGCTCCTTCGGGCCGCGACGAGCCCTGTTTACTGAAGAGACAACCCAACAATCACATCGGTATGTGCGTTCTTGAATCTCGATGCTGCCCTCGTCTGCGAGCTCTGATGACACGTGTGGTCTGTTTTAGGCATTTCCTTCATCCCGAGAGAGGTCGGAGAGCACCTGGTGAGCATCAAGAAGAACGGTCTGCATGTTGCAAACAGCCCCATCACTATTATGGTGGTGCAGTCGGAGATCGGAGACGCCGGTAGGGTGAAGGTGTTCGGTCAGGGTCTGGTGGAGGGACGCACCTTTGAGATGTCCGACTTTGTGGTGGACACACGTGAGGCTGGTGAGAGACGGTTCTTTTAGTCGTTTTAGAAGTGTGCCGTTATAAATGTGCATTTGTTGCTATTGCTTGTACTTTGCAAAAACAATACAAATTTGTTCAAACCAGTTTGCAACTGTTAAGCAACACAACGTCAAACATCCACAACTCGTGCATTGTGAAAGATGTGAAAGTTTTGCAAAAGCAACAACTTTCGCTTTAACTACAGATATCAAAATTTCGTTTTTAATGTACCATGCATTTGTTTAGTCTTCATAGTAATGAATTTGACGTTGTCACTTATGAAAAGTAATACCTTGTTTTAATATAGTAACACAAAAAATTTGCATAAAAAAGATAATTGTTCTTTACCTTGGACAATCATAGTTTCGACGCAAGAATTAATGATGGTTTCTCATTTGCGAGTGCATTATGTTGTAATGAGTAAAATGAAGATATTGTGAAATAACTAAAATACAGATGTATAACAAAAATAATGAAATAGTGGAGGAAAGGAATGTCCAGGACTAATATTCTCATTCTCCTAAAGATAGAAACACATCTAATAGTACCTTTTAAATGGCGAAGACGTTAACAAATTAATTAAAATTTTCCTAGTTAAAAACGTAATATTCTCTCGTCAAGCTGTGTGCACAACGTTTTCCCTTCTCATTAACAATACAGGTAGTGTAATATTCTACTAAAATATCATTCATTCATTCATTCATGTCTTATGTATGATCAATAAAAACTCGGGGATCATGGTTTTGCTTGTTTTTAGCAAAACATGCAATGAGACTAACGGTTTTAAATGGTTACGGTAATGAGAATTTTTTTGTAATTTTCTTTAAGTAAAAGTTTTGAGATGGATGCCTTTAAACATTTCACACCTTGTTGCAAAAGAATATAAATGGAATTTGCTGATACAAGGGTTTTTATGAAAATTATGTTTGACATGAGAATCACCCGGTTAAATTTTGATTTTCCACTTTTTTATCTATACTCCGTCTAGGGTTATTTTTGGTAAGTGATAAACAAACAGAATGTGCTGGAGGTTCCGGCATCTATTTCTTCTTGGTCAAGAGACAGTAATGTCCAGGTTCAGTGGTGCTAAATGAAATCTTTCCATCCCCAGAAGGCCACATTTAATCAATTTGAAGTACGAAAGCGTTACATGAACCTTTACTGCCAAACGTCTGGATCTAAATGATGTTTTTTTCAAGCACTCGAATGGATTTCATTTACTATCGGTCAGAATCCAAACAAAAAAGTTGTGAAAGAGACTGCAAATGAGAATGAAAATCGACGTAATTGGGGCCACGGCAGATTATTTCGCAACTACATCTTGCACATATATAATTTTGGGTTCATTTTGGTTTCTTGTCAGTTGAGTAACTCTGAATCTCTTTACTGTGTTTGTAGGTTATGGTGGTTTGGCGTTGTCCATCGAGGGTCCCAGTAAAGTGGACATTCAGACCGAAGACATGGATGATGGCACCTGTGGAGTCTCATTTTGTCCTTCTGAACCCGGGACGTACATTGTGTCCATTAGGTTTGCAGAGGAACATGTGCCAGGTAAGAACCCGTTCATGAAGCAGGAGCCCCGTACATCAGATCAACATTCGCAAGAAGATCATAACAGTTTTTACACACTTAATATCTGAGTGTCACAATCATTTGCAGACAATTGATGCTTTTCTCACAACTACATTGATTTCCTGGACATTTCGTTTTGACTTTTAAAAGCCTACAGTGATTTTTCTGGATTTATAACGTCAAGTTTACGCAGGTGTAGATCACGAAGATATCTTCTACATAAACATGAAAACTTGAGTATAATTCAAACCTCATGCTGTCTGTCTGTAGAATAAATACCGTTTATGTTATTGAGTGACATTCAGAGATTACCAGTCGTCGTGTATATTTGTTTCATTGATCAAACTACTAATGATGATGATTCTGTACATGAAGTTTAATTTGATAAGTTTACACTGCTTTATCTGAAAAGAAAATGTTTGTGTTCGTGTTGACAGGAAGTCCATTTAACGTGAAGGTGATAGGTGAAGGTCGTATCCGTGAGAGCGTCACTCGTCGCCAGAAAGCAGCTTCAGTCTCAAGTGTTGGAAGTGTTTGTGATCTCAACCTCAAGATCCCAGGTACACAAATCTCGCTGTCTCGCTATCAAGTGTTTTTAATTCAAATGTACATTCATATTGACGAAGCATTTTCAGCTGGGCTGTTTACAAATAATGATAATAATAATAATAATAATAATGGTAATGGAAAAAAAGAGAATAAAATAAAAGGCGTGACGTGTTAAGTGCAACTTAAAGTGTTTTATTTACGTTTTAAATATTGGCATAAATTATAAAGTATCCAAAATAGCCCCCTATACCCAAATACGATGCACTATTTGAGGGGACATCCATTTTTGAGGTGTCCAAATTCATAGTGAACATTAATAAGTGCACTCAATCAATCCCATAATGCATCATAATAACGATTGTACAAACGAAGAACGCTCACGGCTATCTGCTAACCATCGGTTGTGATTCTCTCACTCTCTGATTAAGGTTTAAATAGCTTTATTAATATTATTGGCATGATTCAAAATTCCTAAATTATTTTTTGTTGTTGGTGCTTTGAAAATGTTCAGATTTACAGAAATACCCAATAAGTCAAAGCATATAGGAATAATATAAAATCTATAAAACATGAGTACTTGGAAGTAACTCAAATGCAATTTTGTGCTTTTCATGCAGTGTTTTGCATATTTCCTGGTCACTCTGTCCCTCTCCTTTTGCTCTTCTGTGTATCAAAACGAAGAAGGATTGAGCTGGAATATCTCTAGTCTCGTGTGAAACCCACCCGTGCTACTAATAATTGTCATTTGATCATGAACGAGCCTTTTGTGTTCATGACTGTCTGCAACACACCTGACTCGCATGTTTATCCAGTGGATGATTGAGAATGATCTGAAATTAGACTAAATTTAGTGTTTTAATCCTAGTCACATCTTTCTCATCACGTGCTTCCATTTGCTCCGCCTCTTTTCTTCTGACATCACTCATGCCTTGACGACTAATCGTGAACAGTAATCTGTAGCAAAGTAATTTAGATTAAATCCATTTCTTTTAAAATCTACTTTACTGATGAATAACATGAATCATTGCCTTAACCTTTGACACGTTTCCTTCAGGCTAACCAGCAGAACTACATCTTAATATCCACGACTGAAGATTTCAATTTGACATTAGGCATGAATTATTCACATTTTTTGTCTGCTTCATGTCGACTCTCGCTTCGTCTTGTTATTTACCATAGGAATTAAACTTTAATCTCAGGCCAAAAACACATTTGAGTAAAGTCTCTGAGAGTTTCTTGTACACGAGTAAAAACACATGGTGTTCATTCTGAATGTATTTCGCTGCGTCTCGGTTGTGATTTCCCTGTAGAGCGGTTGAGTCGAGTGCAGATGTTGCCACAGGTTCAGCCGTGTGTCTGTGGTGTATACTGCATGATGCTGACACACGTCTCGCTCATCGCTCGTAGACGAGAGTCAGTTTATTCCACTTTTGTGTTTGATAACATTAAACATATTACGGATATAAAGTCAGGATGCCGTGTTAACCATCGATCCATTTCTAAACACATTACCTTCATTTACATTTTAATACTTTTTGCATGAATCAGCGTTCGGCTTTCCTTCACGTTTGCCAACTTTTCTCACATTTACTCGGAGCGTCTTATGGTGTGAATAAGCTTTATGTTCAGATTGAGATCATGTGAATTTCAGCCAGGCGTGATTCATCGTCAGAATTTATCTCCGGTATTGAGAGTGAAGTGTAATGGAGGTTTCAACACGGACCACACAGATCGCCAACATCCCCCCGTCTGATGTCATGTGATAGGTCATCAGATCAGAAATGAGCAGATGACGGAGATGTCATCCTCATCGGGTCTGGTTTTCATTTCACCGATGTTTATTTTGGAACATGTGCTGGATGAGGTTTATAACTCACGGACACCTCCGGTGTTTCTCTGAAGGTCTGAATCACGCGAAACCTTCAAGAACATGTCCAGCTCTTGTTTCAGCTCAAAACACAAATAACTTTTCACTGTAATACAGTACACAGTATGAAATCGATCTGATGCGCTCAAGACATCTCTCTCGCTCTATCCTACTGTCTTTCCCAACTGTTTTTCTCCCATGATGCATTGCCTGTTCTGTCTTTTCTCTTTCCTCACTGTTTTCTTTCTTCTCTTCTCTCTGTCGTCTGATTCTTCAGTGACCTGGTTTCTTCTTGCTCTGGCTCGAGAGCTCCTTTCACGCGGCGTCTATCGCTCACACTTGTCCGTGTGGCTCGGGGTCAAAGGTCAGAGCCTCCCCGCGTCTCCACGTCCCATGAGGTCAACGCGCTTCATCAGGGTCGCCATGGCACCCTCGAGACGGCCCTGCGGTGGGCTGGAGGGTGCGTTTGAGCACTGAGCATGCGGACGATGAGGTTGGCAGAACGCGCTTGCTCGTTTGTGTTTGCATGAGTTAAAGCCGCTTTTTCTGTTTCTCATGAGCTCCACACAAATTAATAGGATCATTTACTCGTGTCGTTCCAAATCCCATCCGTCTGTGGAACACACAAGGTGACGTTTCACCGAAAGGATATTAAATGACCGACTGAGGAAGAGTGCGGCAGGTTTGGAACGACATGAGGGTGAATAAATGAAGACGGGATTTTCATGTTTGGCTGATTTGCTCCTTTAATAAATCCCAGACTCCGTACGTGTCATCGCCCTGGTATGTTGCGCTCCGTGCTTGCGAAACCTTCCCTGAAATGCAGTTTGTGAGAACCATCAGAGAGGTGTTCCCCCTCTCCTCACCTCCCCGATAGCTTCATCTGCTCTCCAGAATCCTCCTTCAACTTCCTCCTCTTTTCTTTAGAAATCGACGTCCATGACGTCACTGCTCAGGTCACCAGCCCGTCGGGGAGCACGGAAGCTGCTGAGATCGTTGCCGTGGGCAACCACACCTACTGCGTCCGCTTCGTGGCGCATGAGATGGGCGTGCACACGGTGAGTGTGAAGTACCGCGGACAGCACGTGCCCGGAAGCCCTTTCCAGTTCACAGTGGGTCCGCTGGGTGAAGGAGGCGCTCATAAGGTGCGAGCGGGTGGTCCGGGACTGGAGAGAGCCGATATGTGTGTGCCAGGTATGCACTGTCCTTCTTATTTGGCTTTTGAGTTTCGTCACATTGCAGGAAATTATTTTGTGTGTTTTTGTGTTTGTAGCCGAGTTTAACATCTGGACACGAGAGGCTGGCGCTGGAGGTCTGTCTGTTGCTGTCGAGGGTCCCAGTCGTGCAGAAATCTCGTTTGAAGACAGAAAGGACGGGTCGTGTGGCGTCTCCTATGTAGCTCAAGAACCTGGTAGATATTTGCATTTAACCTTTATGATGTGCTGATCTCTTGGTCATCCATGTTCTGTAAAAACTCCTGATTTTCTATTCGCAGGCGACTATGAAGTGTCTATAAAGTTCAATGACGAGCACATTCCCGACAGCCCGTATCTGGTGCCCGTGTGTGCTGCGCTGGACGACGCCCGTCGACTCACTGTTACCAGTCTTCAGGTGAGACATGAGAAAACATCGCCACACGGGATGCATGTCCACAGCTATCACCATCAGCCTTCACAACAGACTTATCAAATCTGAGAGTGTTAAGAGCTGTGAGGGCGTTGAGCAAACGTCTTAAATATAAACGTCTTTAATTAGAATCTGCATACTCGGTCTTCCATGAATTCATCATCATCATTTAAAGACAGAATTGAAACATTTACATTGACAGAATTTTGTGCATCACACAAATATCATTAAGTGTATGAAGTATGTAAGCCGCGAACTCTGCGTTTTTTCCGTAAAGTATGCAGGAAAAAAATCGATATATATTTACACTCAAGGTATCACAATATACTGGCATTGGCAATAACTGTGATAAAAAAGCTCAAATAAAGATATCGTGTTAATTCTACACATATCGTTATATTGTAAACCGCGCCGCACCCATTCAAAATTTAGCCTCTGTGATTACAAACTTTCTCTCTGCCTCCATTCACTTCTATTCTGTGTCTGCTTCGTTGACCAAATTACAGACGAAACGCAAAATTAAAAACATTTAAGATACATTTCACAGATAATGTCCCAACAACACCCCTCGGTCACGATAACCGTGAAGTAAAAAAACGATATTGTGACAGTTCTGATCCACACATTTCTGACAGAACGGGACATAATGATAATAAGGCAAACTAACGCCCCGTTCAGACCGACAACGACACCCAGCGACGAAGCAAAGGCCAAGTCATGCATTTCACTGGAGAGCCAGCGACAGCAACCGTTGGTGACATGAAGTGATGCGGCAGAGTTTAGATTTCCTTTTATTTCCTTTTAACTTTATGCAAATGATGAGAGACTACCAATAGGAGTAAATCAGCAGAGCTCACATCATCCGTCTCTCGTCAGTTACTTCAGGGTTTCTTTATAAATGTTGCTTGAGCAACCAAAGCTAGGAACGCCTTCTATCGACCTTGCAGAAAGAGATTAGCGGCACAGTCACTGGCGGTCTAAACGCACAGTAAGAATTATTTTTGTATCAGGAACGTGTCTATGGATTAAAAAAACGTCTTCGTAGATTACTCTGGGTAGCTTACTGGGTTTTAGAGCAGTTAAAAAAATTCAGGGCGTTTTCTGTATCAGTCGTCCAAGTTGAGTCTCAGCTGAGAGATGAGGTTACCACACTAGTGTATTTGAAGACCGTTTGTTGTGGAAAAAAAACAAGAGCCTCTGCCTTAAAGCATGAGGAATAAGCAAGAGTAGCTGAAATAATATATCCTCGTGCTGTCTAGATCAGTGGTTCTCAAATTATGGGCACAGATATTTTGGCATTTTTAGAAATATAGAAATTTATCATAACATCGGAAAAATAAGCCCACCAACCAAAAAAACTGATGTTCCAGTGTTGTTTAACCAAATTATTAGTAAACCAAAAACATATTCACAATTTAAGATTATAAGTCTTTATTTGGGGAGACGTGATGCCCCTACACAAAGGGGGCCTTGCAACGAAAACGTTTGATAACAACTGATCTAGATACAGTACATACGTCACTTTCAATAGCTGTTGGACATGAATCATTATTGTGTGGATCCTCTGGTGTTTCTCTTGTGTTTCATTTAAAGACTTTTAACAGAATCAACCGTTTCAAAGCTCACAGATGGATCGGTTAAAGCAGAGAGAGGCAAACCATTGCTGTTAGAAACTTCTAGAAACCTCTGTAAAGCGCTGAAAAGTTTCTTCTCTGTAGAATAGTCTGTAGTTCTTATAGTGTGTGTGTGTTCCTCTCAGCTTTAGTTGACCTTCTGTGAGTTCAGGTAAGATGTTTATGCTTGTGGTTCACTGAAGCAGCCCCCTTCCCACAATCCACCGCCTGTGAGAGATGTTCTGAACTGCGTGATGTTTACAGGAATCAGGTCTGAAGGTGAATCAGCCGGCTTCGTTCGCCGTTCGTCTGAACGGGACCAAGGGTAACATCGATGCTAAAGTTCACAGCCCGTCTGGAGCGCTGGAGGAGTGCGTGGTGTCTGAACTCGAACAAGGTGAGACGTCACAGCCGATTTGACTTATGTTCCGGATTTAACCGGGGTTGTGGCTCTCTGGATAACTAACGTGTCGTTCTCCAGACAAATACGCCATTCGTTTCATCCCTCGCGAGAACGGGGTCCACATCATCGACGTGAAGTTCAACGGCAGTCACATTCCCGGCAGTCCGTTTCAGGTTCGTGTAGGAGAGCCGGGTCAGGGTGGAGATGCCGGACTCGTCACTGCTTATGGAGCCGGTCTTGAGCGAGGAACCACAGGTAACCTTCTGTGACACAATGCAAAAACTAAAACCTGCATGCGCTTGTCCTGTACAGGAATACTTTTTTTGAGAAAGTCAAACTGTTGCAATTCTCATATGCGCACAAAACGATTTGAACAGAGGGATCTTGGATACTCTAACCTGTTTTTCATGGATCGCATCCAGAATAAATATGTCTTCACGACTGTTGTTGGAAACGCATGCAGGAAAAGGTCTAAAATTGACACGGACATTTGTCCTGCTTAAAACTTGGTGAAAAGCCATTCCGAATCCATCACTAATGACATTTGTAAGATTTTGTAAGACAAAAGTTTGCTAGGCAACGGATCTGTTTATTAAAAAGCCGTTTCAAACGAAAAAACGGAGAGAGAACATGGCTGGAGAGAAATTTGTTTGCGCGTTAATGTCCTGATGGCTCCAGTATGAAGAGCCACACAGCTGTCATGCAGTAAAAGAAGAAATAAAAAGGTTTTACGATGTCCTGTGTCACTAAACTCCTGATGTTTCCAGTGTGTCAGCGTGAAACATCACACCGGATTTATGTCCTGCGGTGAAGATCTGCTTCACGTTTATCATCTCAGGAGCAGCTTTACAGACACATAATGTTGAGAATGAAATACTGTTGTGTGTATTGTGCTGTAAATTTTTGTTCACAACACAAAATAGACATTTTCACTTGACATCACTTTGCATTAGTTGTTAAAAAGTGAATTAAAAGTGAATCTGTCATGATAGGAAACCAGGCCGAGTTTGTCATCAATAACACCAAAGCTGGACCGGGATCTTTGGCTGTGACCATCGAGGGCCCGTCGAAGGTGAAAATGGAGTGTCAGGAGTGTCCTGAAGGATTTAAAGTTCACTACACCCCAATGGCTCCTGGAAACTACATCATCACAATCAAATACGGCGGCCCAAACCACGTCACCGGAAGCCCATTTAAAGCCAAAGTCACAGGTAAAACCGTCCAGAACCAAACAAGCAGTAACAGAAGACAAAAATAGACACTTTCTTTGTTTTTCTCTCTCTCTCTCTTCCAATCTCTATGGGGTGTCTCACTTTGAACTGAATGTTGTACAAGTTGTCTTGATGTTTCATGTTTGTCACCTTGGAATTACAAGGTTCTTGGAAGTACAAGGTCATTTTTGGCGAAACTGAGTTATTCACACATTCTGTGTAAACAAAACATTTTTGTTTTTCTAAAATTGCCCAAAATATCAAAGTCAAATGGAATGCAAAACCTTTGAAGCTCAATATCTCAGAACTGCTTAAAATGCTGAAAGAACCTTATCCTTCCAAGGCAAAATGTTTTAGGCCCCTGCACATTTCAGTTCTTCTAATTTTAGTTTTTATTATACATTTATAATCTCAGTAAGACAAATATAAAAACATGTTTTCCAGTTTAGCCAGTCCAGAAAGTTAGATTAACTTTTGTATACAAATACAATGAAGTCTGTAATGTACACTGAAAATGATTTATTTAATACATTTAAATATTAGAGATGGTTAAGTCAGCGGGAAAATAGGCTCCAAAAAATCACATTAGTACTAAAAAAATCAAAGCCAATGACAACTACAAATCAAGATTCATTTACTAAGCGTCTGAGATCAGAACACCGGTTGAATTGTGAATATTTGATACAGAATATTACTCTGCATTATGAATATTCAATCCAGTTTCAGCTCAAACATTTCATCTGCGTTTCGTTTTAGGTCAAAGGCTGGTGAGCGTGACCAACGCCAGCGAGACGTCCACCCTGATGGTCGAGTCTGTGACCCGGTCGAGCCTCCAGAACTCTTACAGCTCATCTCCCAGAGCTTCATCTGACGCCAGTAAAGTCCTCGGTCGAGGGCCAGGTCTCAGCAAAGCCTTCGTCGGGCAGAAAGCATCTTTCACAGTGGACTGCAGTAAAGCGGGTAAGCGTATGGCTCGGTTGCACTTGGACAACAAGAACACTTGATTTAGAAATACTCAACCTGTTTTAAATTTACAGGGAAGAATATGCTCCTGGTGGGTGTCCATGGGCCTCAGACCCCATGTGAGGAGATTCTGGTGAAGCACACGGGAAACATGCAGTATAACGTCAGTTATGTGTTAAAGGAGCGGGGAAACTACGTTCTGGCTGTCAAATGGGGTGACGAGCACATCCCAGGGTCACCTTTCCATGTCACCGTCCCATAATCCTGCTTGGAAAGAGACACTACAGGCCTATACAGAAGGCAACAGTCTCAATTCTGTTGACCTTCGCACTTGATCAGGTTTTTGACTGGAATGTGGATGCATTATGATGGGAATGTTGACGTGTACATGTCTTCTATTGGTTTCAGATCAGCATTGTGAGTTTTATTCATTGCTCGAATGTTTAGGAAATTCAAATGACCGTGTGTGAACAAATCAATGTTTTTTTTTAACTCGAATGTCTAATTACTACTGACACTTCATTGTCTTTAATTGTTCTCTTCCTAACATGCTGTCACTCTTAATGCACATACTAATGTTTCTATATCTGTGTTTAATCGCTTTATGTGCGACGCTTATCCATCAAAACACGTTTGACTAAATCAAGCACATTTAAATTATTGCATATCAAGGTTTTAGACTTGATTACTTTCAATGGAAACACGACCAGAAGACACTAAAATCTCAAAGCAGCTTTCAGTAAAGTCCTATTAATAGATTAATGCTCTTCTTTCACATTCCTCAAACATGTGTTTCTTTTCATCTCAATTCTGTTAGTTTTGATACGCCAGTGGTGAAGTATTTTGTTTTAAAGGCAAGAGGGGAAATTTAATTGTATTTGTATTCGAGCCATTGGTGCCTTGTTGTGAAAAACATTAATAGATTTGATGTACATTTGCTTAATAAAACAAACTGGAATAAAGTGTTAAATCATCTCAGTGTCTTAATTTTTCATTTCTATGAAGGGAAACACTACGGGAGTTAAAGTCCCAGTGAAATAAAAATTACAAAACCTATTTTTTAATGAAATATTGCAGCGTTTATTGTAAATAGTTTATCTGTGTGGGTTATTCACTTTTTTAAATGCATGTGCCCTCATAATCCTTTGTTAAAATCTGAAAATGCACTTCAGTCCTGTAATGACTATCCATCTTTAATGACGTATGTTAGACGGCTTGGGTGGAGCATCTGTTAACTCCTCCCCTTCAACTGTCAGTGTGCTGTCATTTCCATTTCAAAATGCAACGGCTGTTTTTATACATCCAATCAAATCGCAGAGAAGGATGAAACCTCCTTTTCTCGTTCCAAATTCCATTTCTCGCAGAAATGTGTCAAAACACGGAAGTAAAAACCATCGCAACTTCCGTTTCACGTGGACTTTAAACCATAATGCAATGTGTTTTTTATGAAACTGTCAGGCACTAGAAATGCAAGATCATCTTGTGAAATCAAACAATCGCCTGTGATCGCTTGACTTTTTGGGGGGATGTCAAGCCCCGTACAAAATGCTTTTTTTATTTTAACTCGTCCTAGATTGTTTGTCTGATTTGGATGAAATTTGGTATGTTGCATCTAGAGAGTTTTCCATTGGCCCCTTTGTTCTCCTATAACGAATTTGATGACGAGCACGGCAAAATGGTTTCATGGCACTATATTCGGCAAACTTTCATGAATCGATCCAAGGTCTGGAACTGCGATGACGCATCCAGTATCGGCACAGGGCCAAGATTTATGATTTTAGATAAAAGATTTCAGAAGTTCTGAGTGTTCTCATTGAGATCCTCGAGTCATTCTGAGCCAAACAAACAGCAGTCCAAACCGTTACTGCCTAGTGGTCAAAGGTTAGAAGCAATTTCCTTGTTTCTAGTACTTTGAATGATATTAAATCTGATTTTTAAAAACTCCTGATCGGACATGACCACATGTATTTCCCTTTGTGCCTTTGTAGAGCTTGACCCTGTAATTGCTGCCTGTAGCTATACTTTACTTTTATTGTTTTTTGTATAGTTTTTGTTCATTTTAGTTAAAGTTTTTTGGCAGTCTTGGTATGTGCTTTTATTTTACTAATAATATTAATAATTGTAGTGCCTCACCCTAAACTTGAAGACAAAATTTGTCATAATTACGCTTTTTCTATATAAAATAAATGGCCATCTTGAACCCGAATCCTCCATTTGTCACCAAAGAAATGATCACAGATACAGAAGACAACGAGTTAACAAATGAATGTGGATATTTGCAGAGTAACAGAGGTCACATTCATAATTCATGATCGCTGTGAGCCAGAATAAATATACAGCAGGACATTCATGTTGAGCAGACATGAGTCTGGCTTGTGCTCCGTTTCATCTCTTCTTATTGTGGCTGACTTGAATTTACATGTAAATAAGTGTACGGGAAACTTTAAAGAGACACTTCACCCAAAAATGAATATTCTGTAATCATTAAGTCACCTTCGAGTTGTTCCAAATCTGTTTGAATGTCTTTGTTCTGTTGAACACAGAGAAATAAATTTGGAAGAGTGTTTATAACCAGACAGATTTTGCCCCCCATTGACTCATAGTAGGAAAAAATTCCCCAGAACTGTTGGTTGTCCTACATCCTTTAAAATGTCTTCTTTTGTGTTCAATAGAACAACTCTCATACTATGGGAGTCAATGGGGGGCAAGATCTGTTTGGTTATAAGCATTCTTACAAATATCCCTAATGTGTCTGTTGTATGCAATGATATTGTATGTGTTATATCACACATGAAATCCTCATTATGTTGACAAATAGCTAATGTTTCATTTTTGAGAAATGCACACAATCATTGACTGAAACGGATTGGCTGATGTTTAATGTTCAGAAGCTCTGTACTGTCACCTACAGGACACATCTGAAAGTTACAAGACATGTCATAGCAAAAGATCAATATACATCATACCAAGTCAAACTATATTTGGACACTTTATGGTTGTCAAATGTTGGTGAGACAAGTTGATAGTTGTGCTAAACGATTTCCATCTTTATCTGCTTAAAAAAAATGTACAGCATGTGTTTATTCCGTGTATGTGTTTGAGGGAGAGAGAGAGCGAGTACGCATGACCTCTTTCCTGTTGAGTGATCCGATCTCTGATTGGTCACTCCGGGCAGATTATGATTGACATGCTCCTCTTGGGTTTCTGTGGCTCTTCTGTCTCTCTGTTCATTCAGTCAGAGACACACAGAGGCGTCATGAGGAACCTGCTCACCACACAGGATCAGAATTTCTACCGCGAGTTGATTCTCAAGGAGGCCTACACACGACTAGCATGGAAGATCAAATACAGCGGGGAATATCCCATCAGCTCCTCCACTCGCAGGTCTAAATCCATTGGGCTTTTCGACCCTCCATCTGTCAGTAAAGTTACACTGCCTCCCGTGGTCCAGACGCGGAAACCCAAGACCCCCGTGGTGACCCGGTGGGTCGTGAGCGAAGCCCCTCTGATGAGACCCGTGAGCTCAGAAACCAAAGCTTCTCTGTATGCCGGATTCTCTCATGATGGTAGAGGACGTCGGCTCTACCTGAAGAAACGTACCAAACAAGGTCCAGAGGAGAAGTATGATCATCCGATACTGTCATCCTGGGATTATGGATGGAGGTTAGGTAAGAAATGAAGTGGTGAATTGGTTACATTATAGAATTGTCTTACATGTCAAATCTATGAAGTCTGAATCACAGTATTATCAAACCTTTGATATTTTTGGCACCTCTTTTCAAGTTTCATGATTTAATGAGATGTGATTGGATGTTGATAGCACAGACAATCCAGTTACGTATTGAAATTTCATTCTTAAGATTATAAATTTTTAGTATTGCCATTCGTAACAGTGACTTTCCTTAAAGAAAACACGTTTATTCAAGTGTGTAGGTATATTCGAGAATATTTTAAAACTAAAAGTACAAAAAGTATTAAAAGTCTGATGTACTTCTCAGATAAACAGTTGTAAACTTGACGTGGACTCAGCACTACTGAGTCACAAAGTATATGTACACTAAACCTAATAGTTTCAAATAAAAGTGGGGTCATTTCGTCCCACGTAGTATTGACATTTTTTATAATATAATTTGTATGCACATAAGAAGTATTGCGTAAGAAAGTGCACATGAAGTATGCAGATCTTATTTTTTGTTAAGGCCAAACAATGTTTAGTAAAGCCGTTAATGTTAAACATGCTGTAAGGTGGTCAGGATCTCACTGCGCATTAAACAGACTTTCTGGTTGCCCAGGTGACTATGAGATGACCTGTAACACGCCAGCCAACGGAAGATCTGAGATCGTAAGGAACACTTTCTACGCCAGGAATGGCATTTTTAATATTCCCTCGGCTACAGATCAATGCCGCTGAACCGCTCGATCAACTCCAGAGCTGTTTTCATTGAAAAGGAAATGTTCTTATGAAATTTAGACCCAGAATACTGTGACAAAGTAAATGTAAATTCTAATGTTTATTCATGAGGTCAAATGCGACACAACGCTCTCACATGTGTTGTGCATTGAGTTCATGAATGAACAATAGAGAGAAACGAGATGAAAACTAACCCTCACTGTCTCATAGCAACCAGTAAACCAACACGTTGAATGTCTGGCTCATTATTTACAAGCACAGGAAGATCTACAGCAACTTTCATTGGAACTCTGTCTTTAATTAAAATAAAATGATTTTTTTCATCTGTTTTGTAGTTGAATGTGTAAGAGGTAGACAGGTGTAAGGTATTTATTTCTAAAGCCAGGGGATAAAACACACATCAAATGAGTTTCTCATCATAGGTCAGACATTTGCTCCTCTTTATTTGAAAAAACAACTATGATGTTACTTTGAGCAGTTATCTCATTAAGTTTAGGGTCACTTGAGTGACCTTTTGACCTTACAAATGACTCGATCTTAAGAAAATTGCTTAAAAGTCTGAAGTTATTTTGGTGGACAAAACTATATTTGTGATACCTCAAGAAGCTGCCTGATAAAACGACATTTGATATATTTAGGATTTTTGTAGTCCTGATGTAATTTCCAAACTTGTGTATGTGTTATTCTGTAGTTTCAATGACTGTACTAAAATTTAATAAGTGAGTATTCGACACGAACTTGGAGCAGTCCGGAGACCAACATATTAATTCATGTAATAAAGTTTGTAAACTCATCAGCTGTTATTTACCTGCTGCTCAGCGAGTCTGAATTCATCTTTGAAGTTAAAAACCTGCTGGATTCGCAGCTTCGATCACGAGGATCGACGGATGAAAAGAAGTAAAGAACTGAAACATCTGGTTCACAACAGCAGGTGATGTCCAGTCTGTCACATTTCAACCGCACAAATGTTCACTCACCGTCTATTTGGGACATTATGGCAGTGAAATCCTGCATTAAAAATCGAAGCAGAACACTGAGCTTAGCAACAAGCATATTTTAAAAAGCACTCACGTCAAGTATATGATGTCCAGCCCTCAAACGGACTTATGGACTCAGAGGTCCTATGAGGTACAGTAGCAGAAATAACACAGCCTGCATCATTCTGGAAGGAATCAATTTATGTGAATAAAAAATACATTTATGAGAATGATAACATTAATCAGGAATATTGGCCATTGGACAGAAATGATCAAGTAGATACATTTTTACGAGATTGATTGCTCCATTATTTTAAATAATGAATGTATTGTTTGTGGTTGTTTTAATTAAGCATGTAATTCCGTTCTAGCTTCTTTGTATTGTATGTTCTTTGTATGTTAGCTGAAGCTTTTGAGAAGTCCGTCTCTTGTTTTTTGCAGCAAGACAATCGCGCTTAAGCCATCACAATCACATTATATTCTTACTAAAGATAAATCCCTCGCTGCGAGCAGGGTTCGAACCTGCGCGGGGAGACCCCATTGGATTTCAAGTCCAACGCCTTAACCACTCGGCCATCGCAGCTGCGGTTTGAATCATGTATACTTAATTATATATGTATACTTACTGAATATTATTGCGCAAGTTAGAGCGCGCTTTCCGCAATATTTCATGTAATTTTCGAAAGCACACCATTAACATATCAGCCAGATTACAGCATGCCAGAATTTAGTGTTTGGTCTCAGATCATTACTGCGTTCAGCCCCGACAAAACGTTGCAAAACGTTTTTATAAACGGAAACGGTGGTGCGGTTGAACCCCTGTTGCGATGACGCAAGAGTTGAACTATGGCAGCTGAGATGGCCATTCTTTGTGTTCTTTTTGAAGAATTTTCAGAGCCTGATGAAATTGGTATAAAAACGTGTTGAATACTGAAAAGTAAATATATTCTAATATCTTCAATTGCTGCGTATACCGAGCGGCGACAGAAACATTTAAACGACTTTACTTGCACCCATTGTGCGAGCTGTCTCTTTAATACCGCGTGGGTTATATAGCCTACATGTTGCTGCGGATTCGAATGACATTCTTGACACACCCACCAAACAAGAGAAAACGTATCTCAAAACCTGTTGCACACTGTTGCAAACCGTTTCCAGGTAACATGTGGTTCAACCCGGAAACCGTAGCAAAACGATGCGTATCGGTTTGAGCTTTATTCTCCTCCCCCTGCACATCGTCACATCTTTAGATCATATTCAAACATGCATAAATGTAATATTTAAGCATTATATTACTGTAAATGTAGACCTTTTTTAGACAGTATAATTTATATTCACAAAGTTATAGACCTCCCTCGCATCCTGAAGGGGTGGAGCTAAGATGTGAGGAAAGGAAACGAGGACGCATAAGAATTGAGAAGCACCCCTGGAGTCCAGGAAGGTAAGAAGTCAGTCAGTCAGTATAACATATTATTTAGCAAATCTTGTCTGTGGGACTTTAAATTCTGTTCTTTAATGATATACATTAAATATAATAGATATAATTATTTTATGATAAATCAGGCCCATTAAAAAACGGACAAAAAATGAGCAAAAATATATAATGCACACATTTTACCGTACATTACAAACATGCAAATACTTCGGTGTGTGTGTGTTATATTTTTGTATTTTTAATAAAGGGTAAGACATAGGAAGACCTTCACCCAACAAACCAAATGTGGGACCGGTAATCCGTTTGTGTGGGACAATGTTGGACACCATTTAAGGTAGTACGAAACTGTGACGTAATAACGGAATAAAATAAATATATACATATAATTTGTTTTTATTCCATTATAACTATAACACAATTAAGGCATAGATAATATGTTATAATACATAAAACAATTTTAATGGCGATTTCAATTTAAGGGTCAATTTAACTGTCTCTTTAAATTTTAGGCACAGATGTCTAATTATTTACACAGAAGTTATCATGTTGTACACTTTGAAGATCTTCTCAAAAAGGGAAAACTAAGGGAATAAAGAACAAACACGTAATGAAAACGAATATCTCTTTTAAAATGTATTATTGTTAAAGAAGCCACACAGTTTACTAGTGCGTATGGTGTCCCATTTGTCTTTTTAGAGCTGAAAAGTCTCTTCGGGGAAGCCCGCATTGATGGAGACTCCATTGAAGTTACCTACCCAGGAATCCTTGCGAATGCCCAATCACAGAACGGATGGGAGGAGTGTCCGGATGTCAGACAAACAATGTTACGTAAACATGACAGATACAATAAAAAAATTACGTTTGTAATAAATTAGTTTCTTATTCACATTATTGCTTATTTATTTTTCTATTAAGAGCTATTCTTACTTAAAAGACATGTTTTGTTGTAGATTTATATCTAGTTGTCTCTGGGCTCGGTTAAGCTGAACAAAACAGCTTTTGTATTAAAGAGAAATGTTAAATAACAACATATATGCATATTAAGAACACATTAATCACATTAAGTTGTGTATGCAAATAAATAAATATACATAGGCAGTTGCATGTAAGTCAGGCCAAATGAATCCATTACGAAGATACGTTTCTATACCATAATGCTCGAGTGGTATTTCTACATATGAAATACAGAACTATAATTCCTATATTTATATTTATTCCTGTAAAGTATTTGTAAATGTATATACGTGATTGTTTTAATAATAATGTTATTAATATATTAAACACATATATTAAATGAAATTTATAAATATTAGGCTTTCGAATTTTCAGTCGGATTTATTTTCATTGCGAGTCTGTAAAAAAGAAATAAAACATTTACAATCAGCAATTTGTGCGTTGCTTTTTGCAGTCAAAACAGCTTAAAAAGCATATTAATGACTCTTAGTTTGTTTCAGCTCCAGTTTGTCCTCTTCTTTTTTGTATTGTTTCAAAAACATTTAATAGAAACAATGCATGTTATTTATATTTTAATTTTATGATATTGTTGCAAAAAAGTTTACTTTAATTTTCTCTAATACAATAAGCGTTTAAATAAATGTAATAACACTATGTTCACTGAAGAAAAAACATTAATTTGTGAAAAAATTAAATCACCCCTTTGTTTTTAAAGTAAAATGTGCATTTCTACATTTATTTCACATCCATTAAAAATTGTCAAAATGTCGTGCTTTTGGGTGATTTTCGCTCTCTAAATGATGCTTGTGATGCCAGTGTTAATTTCAAGTTAGTTTCATCAATGTACGTTACATAGAGAAAAACTTGCAATGATACCATGTTTTATACCATTTAATGTGTTTTATTTATTCATATACTATTATTGTTCTTTAAATTATATTATTGTATTTAAATGTATGTGAGCTGAAAAGCTCTGTATAAACGGAATCCAATTGAATTAAACTACACATGATGGATTTTCATTTGAATGGCGTGTAAATTTCTCACCGTTGTGCCCCTGCTGAAAAAAAACCCTATAGAACCAATTAGAGACACTTTAAGAGATTTAATGATTATATATTTCTTTATGCTTTTTATTAAAAAAACATCACACCACAAACATACATACATGCATAGATCACAATGTATTTATTTACATTTATAATTGAAAAGAATAAAAGAAACACAATTATACAAGGGATATCTCATAATAAAGGAATACTATTCCTGGAATATGTTTCAAGAATCCTACACCATCGTTTTACTTTTTTATTTCTCATATCTTTAAGAGACTCAACATAATGTGTTCCATCAATTATAAACAGTGTGATGTTGGGTTTATTATTTTCCCATTTTGTTTGTGTGTGTGAAATTCACTATATGAAGAAAAGTTAGTCTAAATCAAAACGTTTTTCTCTAACTTTACTTTTATACAATAAGAATAAATCATCACTAGATTACAAAAACTTTCATTTTCTTTGTTTGAATGTCCTATACACAACACCACACAAACAGATTGGGAAAACATACAGTTATAAAATAAATCGAAGGGTTATAATGGAACTTGGTTTTAATAAAACTACCGAAAGGAGGTTAACCGGAAATTGGCTTTTATTTTGAAATCCATTCTCGCTCTGGCCGTATTTTTCGAGTGAAGACTGCAGTCTTTGCCAACCTCTCCAGCGCCCCTTGAGGAAATCCCCCAGTTAGCTTCGCCTGTTTCATTTCCACTCCAGCTGTGCACCTGACAGATGTCCAAAACAATTTCAGTCGACACAACATTATGTCCTGAATGTTGTCTCCTTTAATTCGAGCTTACTTCCCTGTTTTAAACGCCGTGAACGCGCAGCAGTCATTGCGCTCTTTACCTTGAACGCGCTCGGCATTATCAAAGAGTGACATGACTGTGGGCTGATCGACTGGACTGGACATTCATTTCATGTACAGCACATTCTTAAACTCTCTGCGATCATTATAAGGTATGATCCTTAATAACAGATGTTATTATTGTATGATATCGCCATTAAATGAGTGTTACTGTCTTTTAATGTAACTAATATTTCAGATCAAATGATAGATACTGCTGCATCTCATCTGTTTCAATGTAACATTACAACAATTTAAAGAGATTCAATGTAACAGGTACATTAGTGTTGATTGTTTTTTATTATTTAATGCTGTCTTGTCATGCAATCAATAGGTTTTAAATAAGATATTTGATATGGATTGGTTTTTATATTGCTTATCTGTGAGTAGTGATGTTTGCTCTTGTTTACTTCTATAATGTCATCGTACATCATTGTATTTCTTATATTCTCTAAATTATCTCCCTCTCACTCAAATGTTTTCTAAATTCCTTTCATGGTTTTTTCAAATCTACATCTACTGACCCATTGATGGATTAAGTAGCCTTGTACTCATGTAAAGAATGAAATTGTCACCTTAAATGTGATGCTTTACACTTTTATCTAGACCATGAGAAACCATTAATTTCACCCTAATGTTATTATAATTTTGATTCATTTATTAATTCGCAGGATGGATTTTGAAATGGTGAATATGTTTATCATTGCCGGAGGGACGCTGGCGATACCCATCCTGGCATTTGTAGCCTCTTTCTATCTGTGGCCTGCATCGCTTATTAAAGTCTACCACTGGTGAGTGCCTGTAAAGATCCTCTCCTATAGATACTTCAATTTAATGTCCTGAGTTCATTAGATCTTATTTGTAGAGATGCGGATGAACTTAAAGACACTTTATACACACTCCGGGTAATCATTTCAGCATTTTAACACTCAGTTATGCTATTAAACAGCAGAATCTTTCACATCATCATTCACACTTCATTTTTTAGAAGTCTTATCTGTACAATCAGATTCAGTTAAACCAAACACAGACTCTGAACCACAAGATAAAGCTGACGTGTCATTTTTTGCAAGAAATGTGGGTGATGCTGTGGGTGTTGCCATAGCGTTGCTGTACATTTTTTTAAATATGTTTGATGTTTTTTTTTTAAAGGTTTCTGTGCAGTTGTAGTGTTTTTATTTTATTTATGTTACTGCATGATACTTTTGGATCAAAGTAGTATTTTTTATTATGAAGAATACTACATGTAAGCAGTAATGTTACCAGGTTTGTATAATCTGTCTTGTCTTATCAGCGATGAAGGCAGATACGGGTAATTATTTTCCTCATGTGAATGGTAACTGGGTGAAAGGTGACTCGACACACGGCACATGTCACAATACAAGTTTACTTCATCTGTTAAATATTTCATATTTGCCTGGTAAAACATTTTCTTTAAATAATGCATTCGCTCTCTATGCATTTGACAAGCTAAATCTGTGTTTTTGGACTGTCCTGAAGATGCAGTCTTTTTGCTTATATTTGTCTACACTTATGCAAGCTGTCTGCTAGACTTTGGTTTCTGTAATATCTTTGAGTCAAACTCCGTCAACAGAACTGTCATTTCACTCTCAAGTCTGGACAACATGATTTAACGTCACTCCACTCCAGGACCATTTATTAACCTTGGAACTGTTCTTTGACTCATTCATAATCCCAACCTCCCCTTTGACTTTCACGGCAAAGAATTTAAACATATTTAAACACAAATAGAAAATGTGTCGCCAAGCAAGTTTTGATTTGGCTTGTGTGTTTCATTTCCCTTTGGTCTCTGTAGATGAAAATGTTTGCTCAGCAGCTTTATCACTGTGTGATTCACGTGTTTTGTGTTTTTATTGAACAGGTATTGGCGCAGGCGTCTGAGGATGCAGGTGGATTATGTAGAATACGAAGGATATCGCTTCTGTTATTCTCACAGAGGAAGTCCAGGCGCAAGGCCGTCTGTTCTTATGTTACACGGCTTCTCTGCTCATAAAGACATGTGGCTGGGTGTAGTCAAGGCGAGAAACCACCATTTAACAGACTCTTCATACTTCAAGTTCATACTTCATTATTTCTGCTGAATGTCAAGATTTAAATGCTTCAAAATTACTAACCGTTTCATAAATTTACCAGCAGACCACAAAAAATGTGAACTAAAGATTTTATCTGTCAAAATAAATCTATGGATTAACATTTACATAATAATATCAGGAAGATGAAAATCATGTCATAATGAAAAATGTTTGCGTAGGCACGTTTTTATCAAGGTATTGGATTATATTATAAGAACAGACTAAACAACAACGAAAACTTAATACAGTATAAAACCTTAAAATACACATAAAGAAATTAAAATGTATAAAGATTCAAAGATAGATTCCAATGCCAAAAATTATAAGTAATCAAAACATTTTGAATTCATATTTTATAGCCTTGCATGTTTAGTCCAGATAAATGTGTAAAAAAATACTTATTTTCTGTCGTAAATTTAATAAAGAAGCTGATATACATTCTTGAAATTAAACGTGATCCATGCTAATTGAAGTGTGAGATAACAAAACTATAAATCTGCACGATCACATGTCTATTGTTTTGATTTTGCAGTTTCTGCCAAAAAATGTGCACCTGGTCTGTGTCGACATGCCGGGCCATGAAGGGACCAGCCGCACCAGTGCCGAGGATTATTCCATAGAGGGTCAAGTGAGACGCATAAACCAGGTGAGATTTCATTAGAAAACGAAACTGGTCATCGGTCAGATGACACTGAACATAAAGTGAACTTGTGCTCTGTGGTCTGTCTGAGGTTCTCAAACAGAACAATATTTTGAAAGCACCACAAATCCGCAGTATTGAGGCGACTGACCTATTTTATGTTTTTGCTCACTCTCACAAGATGTTCAGACCGATTTTTCCTTATGACGCACTGGTGTTATGTGCACGTAGATATCTCACATATCTTGAGATGAGTGAAAAGCCATTATGTGTTCATTTTCTTACAGCTAATCAGTTTTCTTTAAACAACACTGACTTGTTCTTAAAAAAGATCCCCTTCCGTGAGCCCATGGGACTTTTTCTCGGCTCACAGCCTGAAATGATGCCTTTCATCCCTCTGTCATTAAAGGCTTTAAGCTATGATTTGCACTGATGAACTTGTTTATTACTTGCAAACATGTCTTTCTGATGTTACGAGAGGTTTGTTTTTATGCCTGAACAGACAGCCTCTGTTTATGATGGCCCGTTGGCAGTTGCTGCTTCTGCAGATTAAAAATAATCCACTTGTATGTGTGTAGTACAGCGTTTGCCGTCTCTTCTACTGCCCGCCAGTCTATGCTGTATAGTCTCTTATGTAAAACCGCATCCTAAACTAAGAAAAATGTAGATACAACGCAATTACAAACAGTGAGACATATCTTATGGTAAATATACAGTTACAATATCGTCAATTGAATTCATGAATTTCGATTTTTTTTAGATTACCAGCCAGAGATTACAAAGATATAATTTCATCACATGTCTCGTGTCCTATTTGTCTTGAACAGCGTTATATTTCTGTTTTTTGTATGTGATGCTTCCTAAAACTGTAGACCAGTTCACTAACAGCTGTTTTGCTTTATTTTTTGTTTAGTTTGTGAAGCGCATCAGGCTGAACAGAAAACCTTTCCATCTTATCGGCACGTCAATGGGTGGAAACGTGGCTGGAGTTTATGCTGCACGACACCCGTCTGATCTGTGCGCCGTCACTCTCATCTGTCCAGCAGGTGAACGCTGTGTGTGTCTGTGTGTTTGTGCAGATTTCAGTAAAATGTTCTCACAACAATAGTTAAACCCAAAATCAATGACACTGTAGGGAGCAATTGACAGTGCCCACCAGAAAAACACAATTCTATTACACTAAACAATATTTTCTGTTGAGGTTGAATGATCTTTACTTTATATCTTAATGAGCTTTTGCATTAAAGAAAAAATGGTAATTTTTATGCATACCTTTTATTTTTGGCAATTACTAAAAATGTTCCTGTGCTACTTAAGACTGGTTTTGTTGTCCAGAGTCACATTTCATTGGCTCTTGTTGCTCTTGAAGTAAACCTGTACATCCTTGAGAAGGCAAAAGTAGTCTACAGTTCCATATAATACTTTTCTTTAGAAGGGCATTTTCTGAATGATTCGTAAAAACATTTGATTCGTAAGTCTAAATCACTTAAATGCATTTAACTGAGGCTCAAGCATAAATACCCTCTGTTTGCGTTTTCTAACTGTAACATGCTTTATTTGTAGTCCTTAGCAGTGCTCATTGTAGAACTTCGATGTGACACATTTGTGATTTCCCAGGTCTTCAGTATCCCACCGAGAGTACGTTTGTTAAGCGTTTAAGGGAACTGGAGGAGACTCAAGATACTGACGGGATTCCACTCATCCCCTCCACACCTGATGAAATGGAAGAGATGCTGAAATTATGCTCATACGTACGTTTCAAGATTCCCAGACAGGTACATATACATTTCATTTTCTGAAGGAAGTAAAACTCACAGTTTCTGAACCAAACACTTGGTTACCGCATCCATCTCTGTTTTTTGTTTAGATTCTTCAAGGACTAGTTGAGGTCCGTATTCCAAACAACGGCTTCTACCGAGAGTGTGCGTATTTTAATAATTCGTTCACAAATATGAGACCCGTGTCCGTAGAAGCAGGAAAAATTCTCAATTTTTCCTGCAGGTTTCATGGAGCTTGTTGGAGAGAAATCGAGACATTCGTTACATGAGAACATGCATCTCATCACAGTTCCTCTTCAGGTTATTTGGGGGGAAAATGACCAGGTACATACAACCCACTGAATTTAGTGACATTCGTGGACGGTAGTGTAACACAAATTCAATTCTTTACTTTACGTTTATGCTTTAACAGCGTTTGCTTGTTGTGCTGCAGGTGCTGGATGTGTCTGGGGCGTCTGTTCTCGCCGAGTCCGTCCCCGGTTGTCAAGTTCATCTCCTAGATAACTGTGGTCACTCAGTAGTGATGGAACGACCGTGAAAGTCCGCCCAGCTCATCATGGACTTTATCATCGAACAACAGAACGCAGGGAACAGCACAAAGAAACATTCCTAAAACTGGCCTTTATGTGATGTCGGGTTGAATTCAAGTTTAAGCTCTCTGCTGCTCACAGTAGGTTGATAGATGTCTCTGTGCTGCTCTGACCCTTTTTACCTTGAACCTTGACATTTAATCGATGAGTGACCACGAATACGGTTTATATACTGAAAGTTGTTTCGGATGTAAGCGTCTTACAAATACCAATATGTCATTTTCCAGACTTGTAAATATTCAAAGCTATTTTTTTAGCGAATGCTCAGGGACGTTGAGTTGACAAGCACTTCAGAAGCTACTGTCTAGTGTGACTGCGGGCTGTAGTTATGTGAACTTTATAATAGAAACATAGAAACATTTGTGTTTATTATAAGAGACATTTCTCATTTTTCTCTGTTTAGTGAAGTTTGCTGAGTGTCGGTTATAGTGAGCAACCTACCTAGACAGCACTTTTGGACATCAAAGGCCATGTCAGAAGAAAGACATTTTAAGGAAAAGTTCACCGAAAACTAAAAATGTGACTCAATGTCATGATATTTCATCAGGAGCGATACAGAAACCAATGATTTAAAGCTTGACGTGCCGCTCTATTAAGTGCAACATATCTTTTGATTTCAGTTTCACTAAATAAGCTCAAAATATCAGTGGTTTTCTCTCACAAATGTTGTTTTTCTTCAGGCGACGTTAATTAAACATATAAAAATATGAATATAAAAATGAACCGTATAATCATTTTATATTTGGTTTAACTTTTCCTTTTAGCGTGAAGCCCAGAATATCTCTAGATTGTGAGAGCTTCAGTGTCCTTTCCTTTCTCTTTGTGGTTGAGTGTTTATCTTCAATTTTAGGAACTATAGTTTTAATGGTGTTACATACACATAACTTTGTCTTTAAGAACAAGGATGAGATCTTTATCTTTTCAGTATTTTGTATGAATCATGTTCCAAAACATGTCTTTACACAAAACTACTGAACAAGTGTTAACTACATATTTTGGAAATTGTGCAAACACGTTTTAATTATATATTTGACTAGTTGTCAAATAAACTGGTGACTAAAACAAAGTCGTACAGAACTGATGTTTTTTTATATCATTGAAATGTTCTCAATGTGTTTTTTTATTTGTGTAGGTGCAGTTTCAACAGCCTTAAAACACAAGAAACTCTGTGATGTTATTTCATTTTATTTCATTCAGTGATAATGTATCACAACATTACGTTTGAAGAATTCTTCAAATCACACAGGAACTTAAAACAGAACGTGGTTCATATGATGAACTAACGTCTTTATAAAAGACAGTTGCACCGTGTTACGGACATTAAAATATCATGATAACAACGTATCACGTTTTCAATAAATCATGTGAACAATCCCTCCAAAGGGAGAATACAATATTCAATGTTGATCTTTCGACTGAAACACAAACATCTTCAGATATATTCAGAATACAACATCTGAAATCATTGAGTCTTCTTGGAAGTTAAAAACTTTATACTTCACTGTATATAAATCTTTCAACCGCGTGAAAACAATTATTCTACCAATTTCCTCGAAAATGGAAATCAATGTAGACAAACTATTTCATTTAAAAAATGAAAACAATGTATTTTTTCCTTAATGGAAATTATAACAATTGCTATCTGCCTTCATTGAAGCAAATTAATGTGATTAAATGTTAATCAAATCACAGATTAATGATCTCATTATTAATAATATGTCCGTGACTTTCATAGTATTCTTAAGGACAAAGATAAACTAAAAAAAGCATTTAACAAAAAATGCAAAATGTTTTGAAGACTATTGTAGTGCTCTTTGAATATTGAGTCTTCATTGAAGACGGAATCCTCAGTGTACTATTACAGTACAAATATCTTCTCCAAACTGGATCTGATGATCAATCTTTTCTCAAAAAGAGAAATTCAAAACTGAAATTGTTCATGTTGTCTTATGTAGACGTTCAACATGTTATCGGTGTGTCTACCAGGGCCTCCAGATGGCGCTCTTGTTGACATTCATCTCTTTGTTGATGGTGTTGTGGTGTGTGGAGCTCAGCTGAGGCAGGACACTTTCTCTCCTGATCTGTTCAGATGGTGTCTGCAGGTTCTGGAAGTGCTTCAGCAGTCTTCTCTGGCTCTGTGTCTTCTGTGTGTCATGTGTGGAGAGAAAGTGCTCAATGTCATGGACACACCTGGAGAATCCTTGATTGACATCATGTGAACTGGAGTCCAGAACAGACTGCTGGTGTGTCATGAAGCTGACTGTCATCTCCAGTATATCTGCTTTCTCCAGCTTGGAGTCAGACTGCTGCTTGAGGAACTCTGGATCCAGAAGAGCCTTGAGCTGCTCGATGCTTCTGTTGATACGATCTCTTCGCATCTTCTCTACGATTGGCTTTCTCAGCTGAAAACAGAAATGAAAAGACGTTAAGTGACTTTGTCTTAGGAAACACGTAAAAACAGAAGACTTGAGAGGTGCTGAAGTCATGTTGATGTAAGCAGGTGCTGAATGTACCTTGTTGTTGAGATGGAGATGCTCGTCTGAGATGATTGTAGGTGTCATGTCTGTATCTCTGTGCTGTAGATCTCTGTGTAGAGCGAGTCTGATTTGCTCTGTCTGCAGCTCCTCTATTTATACTCCCAAATCTCCATATGAATGTGTGGAGCTCGAGCTCGCTGGACTTTCTCACACTTTCTAGCTAATAGGAGAGCTGGAACACACAATGAGAAATGTGGGGCCACCCAATTCAGAGGTCTTCATCTTTATAGTCTTGGACTCCAGATGTGTGTGTTTGTGTCTGTGAGTGAGTGTGTCTGTGTGTAAAGATCTCATGTGAGGTTCCCACACTGACTCTCTGTCTTCACATCAATGAAACACAAAAGCATCCAAAGTCCTGAATGGAGCATTAGTGACGGCTGAAGACTCTGTTCAACCTGACGTCATCAACCATCTGGAGGGAAACCTCCTCACGTGGAAAGGTCCACACGCAGAACATGCCATGACAGGATATTTTAATTCAGAATATTATTGATTTGATGTCTTTGAACAAAATGTTAACGTAAAACTTTAAAAAGACCTGTAGACAAAACATTTGCCTATATAACACATGCTAAAGATGACTTGATTCCAAGAATACATTTTCCATTTTTATGAAGTTTATGATAAGTGAATAGAAACAAATGATAATTTTGAAATTTTGTTCATGGGAAGAAGTTGATCAATATTGTCAAGCAAATATGTGTAAATTTCCATAAGTGTGTCAAGTCTCTCTGTGTTTGTGTGTTATATATTGTGTTTTTTGGGGGGGTTTAAGATGCTAATGACCTTAGAAGTGAGATCCTGTTCTCCAGAGTTTTCCCACACGCAACAATAGAAGTGTGTCTATTCATATGATAATGAAGCTTTAGATGAGCAGCTCCAACAAGATCCATCAGAAGATGATTCACTGTCTCTTCAAGAACACATTGATTTTTAATTAAACTGAAGCATTTAGAGACCATCACATTACCTTATTCGTCTCAGAGATTTTTTTATAAATAATATTTACATACAAATGTTTTTTTACATATTGAGACATTTTTTGATTTCACTCGACATAACCGAAATCATTAAATCATATGTTTTATAAGTCTGATCAGTATGTTTGCATATTTTTGTGTTTTGATTCTCTCTCTTCAGTTTGAGCAGTTAATGAGTTAATTGATGTGGGTTGAGTCTATAAGTGGAAACATGTGTTACAGGTAACAAACTTTTATAAACCCTCAGTGATGAAGACAAATGAAATTATCTGACTTAAGGAATGTATAATGAGAGTGTGATTTGTGTTTTTTCAGAATAAAAAATGAGAGAGAGGAAAGGAGGGTTGCTCTTTAATCCAAATAAGGGGTTTGGGTGAAGTTTCGGGTCTGTGATCTTAAAATGAAGAGAGGTCCTGAATCAGTTTCACTTTCAATAAGAACTGAAATAAGTGTTGAACTGATCTGATTTTATTTGTAAGATTCTCCAAGACAAGTCTTGAGATTTTAAAAATCACACAACAGTCTCTTTAAAATTGACCAAAGTGCAAGAAACCAAAACATTTATTTAGTCACACTAATTTATCTCCACCCATAAATGAAAAATATTTCAAATAGTGGATATAATAAAACTGCTTCATTTGATGATCGATGTAACGTTTCAATGACACTTCTGAGCCGTTTTCACAGCAGTTGGAAATGTAATAAAACAGAACTGTTTGTCAACAACAGAAAATGCCCTTTAAGTTTTGTTGACAAAGTAACAGTTTTAAAGTTCAGTTATTTGACTTTCTACCCGAAAGACTGAATCATCGCAGTACAATTACAATACAGATATCATTACCAATAAGCTGGAACTAAATTCCTAACAAACACGCATCATGGTTTCAAAGAGATATATGAAGTGGTTCATGTCAGACACTGATCCTCCTGCTGGAGTAACAGACACAAGCAGCTTCACACACTTCTGTATTCATCACATTAAATCAATAGAAGTGTGTCTGCTCTCACTGCACTAAACACTCCATAAGCTGTGCTTTAATCTACAGCAACGTTCTGTGACTAAATGTTAAACTTGACATTTTAAGAAATAAAATAGACAAATTGAAATCCATAAATAAACTAAGCCTGGTAAGGTTTATTTATATGGATAGATATTTGAATTATTCTTGACAATAATGCAGGTAAGAAAAACTCCTGTTTGAATGATTAAAGTTCATTTAAACTATTACACACACGCAACCACACAGACGTGTGGAGAAACATATTTGTATCTTGTGTTGTTTAAAGAGTCTTAAAAATCAAATTTTTCAGTCTGTCTATTTTTTTTCTTTGCATGCACACGCACAGACATGTGGATAAACGCTGAGGGTTTGAGAGACCTGATGGGAGACACAGAGACACACGCTTTCCCACACTTCTGTCTCACTACGGTGAATCACTCACACAATAGAAGTGTGTCACTGTGACAGAACTGAACACAAAACAACACGGCAGTTCCCACAACTCAAAACCATCTGCACACACTTTACACTTTCACATTTTCAACATTCAACTTAAATATTTTTCACATTGTTAATCTATGTGGCTTTGGACAGAAAACATTAATATTGATTTTTCTTTAAAATATAAATGGAAATTTTACATGTTTTAATAAAAAATAACTAAGAAAAATATTTATCTTCAATGTTTATGCTTTTGATAATCTAACCAATCTCACTTACACTCATATTCAGCTATGAACATCTTGTGGGAACCTGAATTTTCTTGAGTCCCCACATTCATACAGATGAATATAAGTGACCTTGCTGGCAGATGGCAGTGTGAAGAACATCCCATCTATTCACTGAACATAGAAACAATCCACAGACTTTTGTTCACAATTCTGAGGCTTCTGATTGGCTGAGATGAGAGAGATGCTGGTCTGTGAGTATAAATGGAAGCTGCAGATGAAGATCTTTATTTCTACAGAAACAACAGATTTTAACTGAAGACACAAAGCTGAGCTTGAACTTCAACACTTGAAACAACAGGAATCAACATCAGTCATGGCAACATACATCAACGTTTCTTTCCAGAGCGACATCAAACATCAACACGTTCAACACGCAAGGTATTTAATACAATTATTACTGTCATCTGAAGTGTTTCTCTCACATAATATTTGAATTGAACCGCATCTAAAGGTGATTTTGTTCTTGTTTCAGATGCGTTCTGACGTGCTTGGAAAGAAAGTGTGGAAACAGTTTGGAGAAACTCAAGTGTGCTCTGGGAGAGTATCTTCAGAACGGCATCAGTTCAGATATTTTGGAGAGGGCCGTGTCTTTCATCACCTTGAAAAGAGTTTTGCTTTCGCATGACGGCTACTCCAAATATTCCCGTGACATTCTGCGTCTGTTTCCTGATCACACAGAGGATGTAGCAGAGTTATGTTCTGAAGAATAAACATCACACCACCATGATGTCATGTTATGATGTCATCAACAACAACATCTCCACACAAAGATGATAGAAATCAGATATAATGCTGTATATATAATAGGATTTATATTTATATTGTAAATAATAGTGCCTTTAAATGTATATTTTGAGTGAAAATAACATTTTTGTATTTTTACACTGCAGTATTATTGGCAGTTACACTGCATATTTTTTCAATTGTGTAATTGATGATTTTCGTTTTATAAATGAGTGAATATGTTTATGCTCTGAGTTGAGCAGCATAAGATTTCAAACCAAAACTTCTTTTAATGGAAGTGCAGATTTTTGTAAGTGTTGTGATTTTTAAACCACAAAAAGACAATTTTGTCCAAAATAAAGAAATTAAACGCACATATTCACTCTATTTTCATTTTATTTCACTCACCAGTCTTTTGAACTAAAGTTTGTGAGTAGTCTGCGCTACTACTACTACGCATTTCTGATTCTGAAGCGATTTCATTGGCGCCATTTTAAAATTCCCGTCCAGACCTGTCAAAACAACATGACGAGCTCATAATCCATAACAAAACAGTTAAATAAACGAATACAGGAAACTTTAAATATTATTTTAAGCTGAACAAAACATTAAATGTTTACATAATCTGAAGTTTACACGACAGTTTCTTTAAAAACTCATCGCTGTTACTTCATCAGCAGAAAAGTTTAGAACATTTGTCTTTTTTGTAACGTAAAGTTGGAGCATCTGAACGACTGAAGAGGAAATTAGAGAACAATCTGTCAGTCTTTACAGTTGTGATGGGTTTTATTCTTTCATAGGCTATTTGTGTTTAGATGTGCAGCTCTCAAAAATCTATGTGATCTTATGAAACTCATATTATCAGTAACGTTATATGAATCCAGACTTATGTTAATCTTGTTTAAATAACATTCTCTGTAAAACCAAACGCTATTCTTTGGGTAAAATAGGAAATTGAAAAATAGTGTTATCTTGTGGTGGAAACACAAATCACATGAATAATGACAGATGTGGTGAAAAGATGTTCAGTTGATTGTTTTATTGCAGCAGAAATACATTCACTGAACTGCTTCAGTATTTCAAAACATTCAATGACCTTCACAGAAGGAAACAAATGATCACATGATCAATTCACATCCACTTATGTCAAAAATGACATACTTAAAGTTTATGGTGAAAATATAAACCTTCACAGAAGGCACGATGACAACTGTATACAGTAAAAGACTGTTGATAACGAACAATAACAAACTCTCAAAACAGAGTCGATTAGCATCATTTCTATTATAGAGAAAAGAGAAAAACTTCACATAGGAAATATAAAGTCTGACTGCTGATAATTTCAGCCGTTATTAAATGTGTCACCCAATGTGGGCCATTTCATATAAACAATACAGAATTCATAACCATGACAGTAATATCAAGACATACACATTTCAATGTGATATGAATTATCTGTAAGATAAATAATGTGAGGAGATAAAAACACCTCAGGCTGGAGTTCTTAACATAGAACTCATACAGCAAGATTCTTGCCATTACTTTACATTAAATAACATTTGTTATAAACAATGATAAATCTGTTTGTCTTCAAACAAGCTTTTAAAAAAATATATCTCACATGATGTGAAAATATGTCATTCAGTTCAAGTTTATTCCCATCAGGACTTCTTTAGTCTCTTCACAGAAGACGGAATCCTCAGTGTACTATTACAGTACAAATATCTTCTCCAAACTGTATCTGATGATCAATCTTTTCTCAAAAAGAGAAATTCAAAACTGAAATTGTTCATGTTGTTGTTCATGTTGTCTAATGTAGACCTTCAATGTGTTATCGGTAGTTGTAGGTTTCTACCAGGGCCTCCAGATGGCGCTCTTGTTGACATTCATCTCTTTGTTGATGGTGTTGTGGTGTGTGGAGCTAAGCTGAGGCAGGACACTTTCTCTCTTGATCTGTTCAGATGGTGTCTGCAGGTTCTGGAAGTGCTTCAGCAGTCTTCTCTGGCTCTGTGTCTTCTGTGTGTCATGTGACGACAGAAAGTGCTCAATGTCATGGACACACCTGGAGAAGCCTTGATTGACAGCATGTGAACTGGAGTCCAGAACAGACTGCTGGTGTGTCATGAAGCTGACTGTCATCTCCAGTATATCTGCTTTCTCCAGCTTGGAGTCAGACTGCTGCTTGAGGAACTCTGGATCCAGAAGAGTCTTGAGCTGCTCGATGCTTCTGTTGATACGATCTCTTCGCATCTTCTCTACGATTGGCTTCCTCAGCTGAAAACAGAAATGAAAAGACGTTAAGTGACTTTGTCTTAGGAAACACGTAAAAACAGAAGACTTGAGAGGTGCTGAAGTCATGTTGATGTAAGCAGGTGCTGAATGTACCTTGTTGTTGAGATGGAGATGCTCGTCTGAGATGATTGTAGGTGTCATGTCTGTATCTCTGTGCTGTAGATCTCTGTGTAGAGCGAGTCTGATTTGCTCTGTCTGCAGCTCCTCTATTTATACTCCCAAATCTCCATATGAATGTGTGGAGCTCGAGCTCGCTGGACTTTCTCACACTTTCTAGCCAATGGGAGAGCTGGAACACACAATGAGGAATCTGCTTTAGCAGATGAAGTGATTTGTGCGATTCCTGCTGGAGTCACAGAGACACACAGCTTCACACACTTCTGTATTCATCACATTAAATCAATAGAAGTGTGTCTGTTCTCAGAGGACTAAACACTCCATCATTAGTGCTGTGAATGTGTACAGAAATAGCAAAGTCTACGAAAAGGTAATATGTTTGTGAAAATAAAATGTTCTTTTTACAACTTTGGGTGAATTAAATAATTATAGAAATTAATGTTCAAAATTCAAGGGTGCCTAAAGTTGCTGAAAGGGTGCATATTTCTCTAATTTTAAAAAGCCCACAGGGTATTTGTCATTATCATATGAATAGACACACTTCTATTGTTGCGTGTGGGAAAACTCTGGAGAACAGGATCTCACTTCTAGGTTCATTAGCATCTTAAACCCCCCAAAGAACCTCAATATGTAACACAATAGAGACTTGACACACTTATGGAAATTTACAAACATTTGCTTGACAATACTGATCAACTTCTTCCCATGAACAACATTTCAATATTAACATTTGTTTCTCATGTATCAACATTATTGAACATTTTTTTACAATAAAGAAACTAATATTTAGCATTTGGTACTAAAGCAGTACAAAAGTTTAATTTACATGTCTTATTCACACATTACAATAAAGTATTATTTAATGCATTGAAAGACATTCAGATATAGTGTGCAACTTCGTCAAGATCAATAATAAGCTAACTTCTAAATGAGAAAATTATGATCATAAAATAGTAAAGAAATATATGTGACTCCTGGATAAAGTCATGACGTGTTGGTCAGCGTGAGGAGGTTTCCCTCCAGATGGTTGATGACGTCAGGTTGAACAGAGAGTCTTCAGCCGTCATTAATGCTCCATTCAGGACTCTGGATGCTTTTGTGTTTCATTGATGTGAAGACAGAGAGTCAGTGTGGGAACCTCACATGAGATCTTTACACACAGACACACACATCTGGAGTCCAAGACAATGACAGAGACCTCTGAATTCCATACCACGACTTTAAAAAGTTTGAAACTTTAAAAGCTTTAGATCCAAAAAACTCATCTGTACACTTACCATAAAAACATTGCATTTGAAAATTAAAGACAGATTGTTTTCTGGGTGATTTTTATGAACAGATATGATGGGCACAACGTAAATGAAGTCCTATCTTTAAGAGATAACACAAGTGTAAAACACATTTGATGTTCCACAAAATGAGAAACGTTTTCATTGCTGTGATGTTTGTCTGAAATGAGCGTCTATTCAACACGTGTGTGTAGTGTTGAGTAGCGTGTGCTGTTTGAATGACATTAATGTGAACATCAGGCAGCAGATCGGATCTCTCTACAGGGTCACCACTTTCCCACATTCACACAGTGAGTCTCTCCATCAGCTCCAGTCGCCCCTCCACCTGCTGCCCTGACACACCAGCTTTGATAGAGGATCATTGAGCGTTCCTCATTGTGTGTTCCAGCTCTCCCATTGGCTAGAAAGTGTGAGAAAGTCCAGCGAGATCAAGATCCACACATTCATATGGAGATTTGGGAGTATAAATAGAGGAGCTGCAGACAGAGCAAATCAGACTCGCTCTACACAGAGATCTACAGCACAGAGATACAGACATGACACCTACAATCATCTCAGACGAGCATCTCCATCTCAACAACAAGGTACATTCAGCACCTGCTTACATCAACATGACTTCAGCACCTCTCAAGTCTTCTGTTTTTACGTGTTTCCTAAGACAAAGTCACTTAACGTCTTTTCATTTCTGTTTTCAGCTGAGAAAGCCAATCGTAGAGAAGATGCGAAGAGATCGTATCAACAGAAGCATCGAGCAGCTCAAGGCTCTTATGGATCCAGAGTTCCTCAAGCAGCAGTCTGACTCCAAGCTGGAGAAAGCAGATATACTGGAGATGACAGTCAGCTTCATGACACACCAGCAGTCTGTTCTGGACTCCAGTTCACATGCTGTCAATCAAGGCTTCTCCAGGTGTGTCCATGACATTGAGCACTTTCTCTCCACACATGACACACAGAAGACACAGAGCCAGAGAAGACTGCTGAAGCACTTCCAGAACCTGCAGACACCATCTGAACAGATCAGGAGAGAAAGTGTCCTGCCTCAGCTGAGCTCCACACACCACAACACCATCAACAAACAGATGAATGTCAACAAGAGCGCCATCTGGAGGCCCACCTAGGTAGACACCTAGAACTGCCGACATAACATTGAACGTCTGCATTAGACAACACGAACGATTTAAGTTTTGAATTTCTCTTTTTGAGAAAAGATTGAACATCAGATCCAGTTTGGAGAAGATATTTGTACTGTAATAGTACACTGAGGATTCCGTCTTCTGTGAAGAGACTAAAGAAGTCCTGATGGGAATAAACTTGAACTGAATGACATATTTTCACATCATGTGAGATATATTTTTTTAAAAGCTTGTTTGAAGACAAACAGATTTATCATTGTTTATAACAAATGTTATTTAATGTAAAGTAATGGCAAGAATCTTGCTGTATGAGTTCTATGTTAAGAACTCCAGCCTGAGGTGTTTTTATCTCCTCACATTATTTATCTTACAGATAATTTATATCACATTGACTCAACTCAACTCAACTTTATTTCTATAGCGCTTTTTACAATTTTCATTGTTACAAAGCAGCTGTACATGAGACACATTGAATACAAGTAAAACAACTAAACGCACACACACACAGTGAAAGCACACATTGGCGATAAAGGAGAAAGAACCACAGGTCAAATATTAAACTGACTATAAATTCTTATATGCAATATTAATTATGTCTAATTTCTGAATTCTAAAGCAGCCCCCCCGGCCAGGCAGATAGTGCAAAACAATATGCAAACGGTGGTGAGGAACCCAAAACTCCCATCGAGAAAAAAAACGAACAACAACAAACAACAAATTGAAATGTGTATGTCTCGATATTACTGTCATGGTTATGAATTCTGCATTGTTTATATGAAATGGCCCACATTGGGTGACACATTTAATAACGGCTGAAATTATCAGCAGTCACACTTTATATTTCCTATGTGAAGTTTTTCTCTTTGCTCTATAATAGACATGATGCTAATCGACTCTGTTTTGAGAGTTTGTTATTGTTCGTTATCAACAGTCTTTTACTGTATACAGTTGTCATCGTGCCTTCTGTGAAGGTTTATATTTTCACCATAAACTTTAAGTATGTCATTTTTGACATAAGTGGATGTGAATTGATCATGTGATCATTTGTTTCCTTCTGTGAAGGTCATTGAATGTTTGAAATACTGAAGCAGTTCATTGAATGTATTTCTGCTGCAATAAAACAATCAACTGAACATCTTTTCACCACATCTGTCATTATTCATGTGGTTTGTGTTTCAACCACAAGATAACACTATTTTTCAATTTCCTATTTTACCCAAAGAACAGTATTTGGTTTGTGTACAGAGAATTTAATTAAACAAGTTTAACATTACGGAGGATTCATAAACTGATAATAAGGGTTTCATAGGGACACACTGCATTCGGTTTTTTAATGAAAGAGCTGCACATCTAAACTGGAATAAAAGAATAGAAACCATCAATAGCACAAACCTGTTTAAATGTAATGACATTCGCTCAGATGATCTGCTGCAACTTGACCAAACACAAGACAAATGTCGTTCACATTAATAATAATAAAACTCATCCCACCATGGCAACCACAGTTTTACTCTTGTTGAACTCTGTAAGATGCGACAGATCCCTGAAGACACGTACCTCCAGACTGTTGAATAGTTTCTTCTCTTGTGCCATCTCAGAACTGAACCTCAATTAATAGAAAACAAAATCATTATTCACAAGGTGTAAGGACTATACGCTCACTACTCATGCAGCTACTGATGTAGCTTTGAAAACTGTACCCAATATTATTTATTATTGTACAGCCGTATAATGACAATTAAAAGTTATTATATCCTATTCCACATTTCAAACCAATGTTCTCACCTTTTCTGCTTATGAAGTAACTTTCATTAGAACTATTGACTGGTTGGTAAAAGAAAATGAAAATTACAATAAATGTGTGGGTTTAATTTCTTTATTTTGGACAGAATTGTCATTTTGTGTGGTTTAAAAATCACAACACTTACATAAATCGACACTTCCATTAAAAGAAGTTTTGGTTTACAATCTTATGCTACTCAACTCAGAGCATAAAAATATTCACTCATTTATAAAACACAAACACTAATTACACATTGAAACAATGTGTAGTGTAACTGCCAATAATAATGCATATAATGCAAACAAAACTGAGGAACATGTTATTACTGTAAAAATACAAAAATATTATTTTCACTCAAAATATTCATCCCAATGTACAAGTCGCTATTATTTACAGTATAAATTCCTTATAAACAGCATTCTAGTGTATTCAACTTTTCTCAACACAGTTTGTGGAAGCGTTGTTGATGACATCATCATGATGGTGATGTAATGTTTATTCTTCAGAACATAACTCTGCTACATCCTCTGTGTCATCAGGAAACAGACGCAGAATGTCACGGGAATATTTGGAGTAGCCGTCATGCGAAAGCAAAACTCTTTTCAAGGTGATGAAAGACACGGCCCTCTCCAAAATATCTGAACTGATGCCGTTCTGAAGATACTCTCCCAGAGCACACTTGAGTTTCTCCAAACTGTTTCCACACTTTCTTTCCAAGCACGTCAGAACGCATCTGAAACAAGAACAAAATCACTTTTAGATGCGGTTCAATTCAAATATACCGTGATAGAAACACTTCAGATGACAGTAATAATTGTATTAAATAATGGTGTTATTCACCTTGCGTGTTGAACGTGTTGATGTTTGATGTCGCTCTGGAAAGAAACGTTGATGTATGTTGCCATGACTGATGTTGATTCCTGTTGTTTCAAGTGTTGAAGTTCAAGCTCAGCTTTGTGTCTTCAGTTAAAATCTGTTGTTTCTGTAGAAATAAAGATCTTCATCTGCAGCTTCCATTTATACTCACAGACCAGCATCTCTCTCATCTCAGCCAATCAGAAGCCTCAGAATTGTGAACAAAAGTCTGTGGATTGTTTCTGTGTTCAGTGAATAGATGGGATGTTCTTCACACTGCCATCTGCCAGCAAGGTCACTTATATTCATCTGTATGAATGTGGGGACTCAAGAAAATTCAGGTTCCCACAAGATGTTCATAGCTGAATATGAGTGTAAGTGAGATTGGTTAGATTATCAAAAGCATAAACATTGAAGATAAATATTTTTCTTAGTTATTTTTTATTAAAACATGTAAAATTTCCATTTATATTTTAAAGAAAAATCAATATTAATGTTTTCTGTCCATAGCCACATAGATTAACAATGTGAAAATATTTAAGTTGAATGTTGAAAATGTGAAAGTGTAAAGTGTGTGCAGATGGTTTTGAGTTGTGGGAACTGCTGTGTTGTTTTGTGTTCAGTTCTGTCACAGTGACACACTTCTATTGTGTGAGTGATTCACCGTAGTGAGACAGAAGTGTGGGAAAGCGTGTGTCTCTGTGTCTCCCATCAGGTCTCTCAAACCCTCAGCGTTTATCCACATATCTGTGCGTGTGCATGCAAAGAAAAAAAATAGACAGACTGAAAAATTTGATTTTTAAGACTCTTTAAACAACACAAGATACAAATATGTTTCTCCACACGTCTGTGTGGTTGCGTGTGTGTAATAGTTTAAATGAACTTTAATCATTTATGGATTTCAATTTGTCTATTTTATTTCATAAAATGTCAAGTTTAACATTTAGTAATAGAACGTTGCTGTAGATCAAAGCACAGCTGATGGAGTGTTTAGTGCAGTGAGAACAGACACACTTCTATTGATTTAATGTGATGAATACACACACTGTGAAGCTGTCTGGGAGGGCACCAGTGTGTGTATATCTGTTAGAAACCAGATTCATTGTTGTGTGTTTTACCTCTTCCATTGGCAACAAACGGTGAAAAACGTATTCAATGCATCAGTAATTTCCAATAGCATCTGGCTGCAGACGAGATGCACTGTCAGACACATGCACTGTCAGCGGCGCATGCGCACTCGTCACATGCACTGTCAGCGGCGCATGCATACTCGTCACATGCACTCTCAGCCGCGCATGCGCACTGGTCACATGCACGCTCTAACGTATTTCACGAGGTGAACTGTAAGATTCTATTAATAAAATGTTAAGGTTACTGCTTTTTAAGAGTACCGTGAATACTGGTGGTTCGGGTCAAGGCCAGGTATTTATTATAATTATAGCTGAAATACATTAATGAACATCTACACTAATAATGAAAATACATTACTAAATAAAACCTTTTCTTGTACACGTATTCTTCCGGCCTAAAATTATAAACAAACACACATATATACATAAATGTCTCATTCTACAATAAACAGGTGCTTGTTGATCAATGGTTTAATAATAAAGTTTTATTATATAGATATACTATATATACATATATATATATACATAAATAAAGAGCAGGACGGGTCATATGTGGCATTGTGAAAAAATTTAACATAAAATCATAACCCAAAACAAAAAATGGACAACCTTGTTCAATTTTGTACTCGACAAAAGACTCTAAGGTGCATTTTGTCCACCACATTCTCTAAAAATGTATGCATGTCCTGCATAAAAGTAAAAACAAACTTCAGAGGCTCTACACTATCATGTTCTATGACATGTCTGTAGTGAAGAACTGTTCCAAGGCCTCTGCAGCTTCATCACCCTCCATGCACATTATAAGTGGAAGCTGAACTGAGCCAAGAAGATCCCCAGAGTTCTCCAAGCATCACTGACTGGCAGTTTTAAGATCCGTCATGACACGCTCCTAAGAAACAACAATGCAGAAGATGATAAATAAAAATATGCTGAACAATAATGGCCACAACCTCTCTAACAAAATCTACTTTTCGTGGAGACTGAACCACCTGCTTCTCCGATGCAAACTCACAGATGAAAAGATTGGTTGCATCTACCTAAAAAGCAAATATAACTTTTTGTTACCTTTACGACCTTTTAAGGTTGCTGGTACTTTTCCTGAGGAGTTACCTGAGTTACCCTATATTTGATAGATTTCAACGTCATATTAAATAATTTTGAGAAACACATTGTCAAAAAAATAACTATATAGTGCAGGTCACCTACAAACTTTCCTGTGAGTTTACAAGCAACGCTACAAAATTAATTTAGATAACCTTAGTTCTTCAATAAATTACTGTATGAAGAACAGGTATCGTTACCCAAGTATCATAGATGCGATATTTCTGGTACTATTGTTTATAAGGATTAAGTTAGTTTTCGAAAACATTGTCTTATATATTAAAACAACACTTTTACATCTATCTAATACTGTATGAATGAAATCAATATACTTACAACATTCGTCTGATAATGTTAAAGAACGTTTTCGATTACATTTGTAAAATAATTCATAATAACACTTTTACTTCGACTTAATCTTGTATGAGAATAAATAAATAAATGGAATATTTAATAAATATACTTACAATTGGCCTGTTGGTGCATTTAATTCACACACGTTTCTGACAGTTCGTTGGTTGGAGTGCGCGGCTGAGACGGCATGTGTCGGAGTGCGCATGCGCCGCTGACAGTGCATGTGTCGGAGTGCGCATGACAGTGCATCTGGCCTGAGAGTGCATCTGGTCTGCAGACACACCCTTCTCGTAATTTCTCCCATGTAAAGAATGACATCATATGATGCAAAAGAGACTGATCCTGCATCCGAACTCATCTTAAAGCGCCCTCTTGAGGCAGTTTGTTATTGATACGTATATGCGCCTGTTTTATGGCCTTTTTATTTGCTTTAAAAAAGGACAGAGAAAAAAGGTTACTCTACTTTCTATTATGGCATTTCCTGTCCTGGCCTTTTTTTTCAGTTTTCATCAAATGAATGAGACATTTATGTTTAATATTTTACACATAAAAATCCAATATTCGCAACGCCTTTTTTTTTTGTTTGTTTTTTTTGCAACGCCTTTTCCCACGTGGCCCACATGAAGTACCATGGTGAGCGCGCATGCGCCTTGCAGTTTGAATGATGACGTTTGCTATCCAGCAAAGAACTAGAAATAAAACCAGCACCAAAATAAAAAAATTAAATATAAAAACATAAACTAGCACCAAAATCATTTAAACTGCACATTGCATACTGTAATACCACTGCGAGGTAAGATACTAATTTATTTTGTTTGCTACATAATGTTGCATCAAATACGTGTCATTTGTTGTAGTAATTAAAAGCAGATAGTTCTATAAATTCTTTATTTTACTAAATTTAATAGTAAGGACTTATAATTGAAAGAAAGAAAGACACAATTTTAAACCAATTCCGAAACACTTGATATTGTGTAACGCGCATGCGCAGACGCTACCTGGGCACTGAACCCTGAAGAGATCTTATTAATAAAGTTTTAGACCTCTTGTAATACGAAATGAAGCTTAAATTTCAAGTGTAAAAATGTTCTTTTTAGTAAAAATATTATAGTGATCTAAAGCGCTTTTCAAACTGTGCAACTACAACAGATTGCATTCACAAACACTCAGAGAGTAAAACTGAACTGCAGTGGAAACACTAAACTATGTACAATATTTTATATTATGTAAAAAAGTCTCATAAGGAAATAAAACGAGGTTTATTTCAACTCTTCAAAAGCAAACATTTAATTGCTGACATGTGGGAATCTTGTATAGAAGCTTTTTAGAATTAAGCTTCATTATCATATGAAAAGACACACTTCTATTGTTGTGTGTGGGAAAACCCAGGAGAACAGGATCTCACTTCTAGACCCGGTTTCACGTACAATGTTTATCTTAAACCATCTTAGTTGGATTAGGATATTTGAGGCACTTTTATAAAAATGCATTTGAATGGAATTTTACTTATGTGCACCTTAAAAAAAAGGCACTGACGTATTTTATGATATACTAGGGCAAGTTATTTTCAATTGAGACTTAAAGTGATACTTCACCCAAAAATGTAAATTCTGTCATCATTTTCTCACCTTCGAGTTGTTACAAATGTGTTTACATTTCTTTATTCTGATGAACACGGAGAAAGATATTTGGAAGAATGCTTATAACCAAACAGATCTCAACACCCATTGATTCCCATAGTAGGAAAAATTACTTGATCTTTTTTTGCTTTGTTGAACACGATATAAGACATATCGAAGAATTTAGGACAGTTCTGGGGCACTTTTCACTACCATTGTTTTTTCCCTACTATGGTAGTCAATGGGTGTTGAGATCTGTTTGGTTATAAGCATTCTTCTAAATATCTTTCTCTGTGTTCATCAGAACAAAGAAATGTATACACATTTGGAAACTCAAAGGTGAGTTAATGATGACAGAATTTTCATTTATGGTTGAAGTATCCCTTTAAACCTTGTTTGTGAAAGCCAGCCATAGTGTCATTAGCGTCTTAAACCCCCCCAACAACCTCAATATGTAACACACAAGGGACTTGACACACTTATGGGTGTTTTGATTTATCTGATGCAGTTAGTGTAACTTTTTGCACGAGCGACCTTCTGTAAAAAAATATAAGTTATTCACGTGTATACATAATGAACTGAAATCTGTATTTCACAGAAACATATTTACATTGTATCATTGATTATAAAAAATTATAAAAACTTATTTACTGATTTGATTACAAAATTTCCAGCAATATGAAGCAATGTTTCTTTTATTTGCTGTTTTAGGTTTACATGTTTAGCAAAGTTGTGTTTATAAAGTTACACTTATCAGTTTATTTGTTGGTCAGCATGAGGAGGTTTCCCTCCAGATGGTTGATGACGTCAGGTTGAACAGAGAGTCTTCAGCCGTCACTAATGCTCCATTCAGGACTCTGGATGCTTTTGTGTTTCATTGATGTGAAGACAGAGAGTCAGTGTGGGAACCTCACATGAGATCTTTACACACAGACACACACATCTGGAGTCCAAGACAATGACAGAGACCTCTGAATTCCACAACATGACTCTAAAGCTTTAAAAACAAATATATTCACATAAACTTATCTGTAGATTTACCATTAAACACATTTTATTAAACTCAACACTGTTTTTAAATGAACATATTGTTTTCTGTCAATGAACATAAAAATTTGATGAAAAGATATGATGGGCATAAAGTAAATGAAGTCCATCCATCTTTAAGAGATAACACAAGTGTAAAACACATTTGATGTTCTACAATATGAGAAACATTTTCATTGCTGTGATGCTTGTCTGAAATGAGCGTCTTTTCAACACGTGTGTGTAGTGTTGAGTAGCGTGTGCTGTTTGAGTGACATTAATGTGAACATCAGGCAGCAGATCGGATCTCTCTACAGGGTCACCACTTTCCCACATTCACACAGTGAGTCTCTCCATCAGCTCCAGTCGCCCCTCCACCTGCTGCCCTGACACACCAGCTTTGATAGAGGATCATTGAGCGTTCCTCATTGTGTGTTCCAGCTCTCCCATTGGCTAGAAAGTGTGAGAAAGTCCAGCGAGCTCGAGCTCCACACATTCATATGGAGATTTGGGAGTATAAATAGAGGAGCTGCAGACAGAGCAAATCAGACTCGCTCTACACAGAGATCTACAGCACAGAGATACAGACATGACACCTACAATCATCTCAGACGAGCATCTCCATCTCAACAACAAGGTACATTCAGCACCTGCTTACATCAACATGACTTCAGCACCTCTCAAGTCTTCTGTTTTTACGTGTTTCCTAAGACAAAGTCACTTAACGTCTTTTCATTTCTGTTTTCAGCTGAGAAAGCCAATCGTAGAGAAGATGCGAAGAGATCGTATCAACAGAAGCATCGAGCAGCTCAAGGCTCAGAAGAGATCCAGAGTTCCTCAAGCAGCAGTCTGACTCCAAGCTGGAGAAAGCAGATATACTGGAGATGACAGTCAGCTTCATGACACACCAGCAGTCTGTTCTGGACTCCAGTTCACATGCTGTCAATCAAGGCTTCTCCAGGTGTGTCCATGACATTGAGCACTTTCTGTCGTCACATGACACACAGAAGACACAGAGCCAGAGAAGACTGCTGAAGCACTTCCAGAACCTGCAGACACCATCTGAACAGATCAGGAGAGAAAGTGTCCTGCCTCAGCTGAGCTCCACACACCACAACACCATCAACAAACAGATGAATGTCAACAAGAGCGCCATCTGGAGGCCCTGGTAGACACCTACAACTACCGACATAAGATTGAAAGTCTACATTAGACATTTGTTTTCCTATTTTGGAGAAAAAATATTTTTCATTTATGGAACGTTGTTCTTAATTGACCATATTGGTCATAAATATCTGTAAAGGTTTCATGCCAGATATTTGTTTTGACAAATTATTCAGCTTACAATAAGCTTTTCATTACTTTCAAATGTGAAAGATTATTTCTATAGAGTGAGCAATATGTTGTTCGTCTTTTTTGTGTGTGGCCAAAAGTTGGCTTGTATTCTACATTTAGAACAAGATCTATGATTGAGTTTTGTCAATTGTATGCACAAGTAGTTAAAACCCATGTGGGGTTGTTGTATTAATGTTTCTAAAGAAATATTGCAAATTATACGATCTCAATTCCTAGAGATTTTAAAGCTCATGCTTCAATTTTCTTGAAGTCATACTTAAGATTATACTTTGTATGTGAACACTTGTGTATATTCTTCTGTACTATGTATTATTGAACTGTCTTTTATAAAGACACCTTCCATAGGGATTGAGAGATTGAGATTCAATTTATTATCATTACAAAAATACAAGTACAGTGTAACGAAATGGATCATGTAAACCTTTTCACTGTTAATGTGAAACTTTGTTACCTTCTGTGAAGGCACTCATTTTAACTGTTTTTTTTTCTTTTAAGGCTTTTGAATGTATTTCAATCAGTCTGTGGCGAAATAAAACAATCAAAAAAAACAAAAATATGTTTTTGCTTTTATCATTTACTTTTGTTATTTAGCAGACGCTTTTATCCAAAGTGACTTGAAAATGAGGCAAACAATGAAAGCATTCACATCCGCAATAACCAACATGTTTAATATGTAGAAATTATCACTAATGTAGAGAAGCACTTGAAATCTTCTTTCTATTATATTCCGAGTTGTTTTAACAATGAAAAGTAAAGCTAAAATTACTAGAGAAAAGTTTCTATAGGCTATACATCTGCAGTCTTCTAATATTTAAAAAGAGATGCAGCTTCATCCTGTGAGTTAAACAGATGACACTGGGTATCATTGACCAATAAAAGAGACTGTTATCAATCTGGCGATAACTTGCAGCAGGTGTAGGAATGACACAAGCTTCTAAAAGCCATTTGCACAGGCAGTTTTAGAAAATGGGGAAAGTGGGAAATGTATCAATGTGTGTTTATTTCACAGACGCCTTTGTTGAATATTTCCGTCCCTTTCTTTTAATATTGATTTTGTAATTGGTCAAACTCTGGAAAAGTTCCCCTACTTCTTACCAAAGGAATGTGAAATGTTAATTTTACTCTATAAGTGTCTTTATGATTCTTATATGTGACACTGGACAACAAGATTTTTTGGAAGTTAAGATGTTGACATAATCTGAAAGCTGAATAAAATAACATTTCTATTGATGTGTTAGTTGTAAGAATATGACAATATCTGGCTGAGATACAACCGTTTAAAACTCTGGATTCTGAGAGTGGGTAAAAAACGAAATATTGAGAAAATTGCCTTTGAAGTTGTTAATCAGGGGCACACTGGCACGCCATCCACTCACAAAAATAAAGTTTTTTATATATAAGGTAGGAAATGTACAAAATATCTTCATGGAACATGATCTTTACTTAATATCCTATGATTTTTGGCACAAAAGAAAAATAGATAATTTCGACCCATACAATGTATTTTTGTCTTTTTTCTAAAAATGTTCCCGTGATACTTAAGACTGGTTTAGGGATCCAGGGTCACATATTTGTTTTTATATCATATCCATGGGTATCAGTCACAGAACTATATAGTACTTTTACGTTTAAAGAATTTTATATCAAATGTTTTCAACCAAATTGACTTAAAAATGCGAGCATATAACATTTTGTCCACTACATGTTGTGTAATGTTAAAGCACTTCAACAAAAAAAGTTTATTTGAGTGTGCTTTTGGTATACATTAAATTAAATAATGAAGTAAACTTTCAATCTGCTTTTTATGCTTTTACGAACAATAGTCTTTGGTATATTTAGTTTATACTTCTCATATTTTGATGGAAATACACTTAAAAGTGTAGTGACGTACTGTAAGTATTCTTGGCTTGTAGTTTATTCCTGGGTGTCCTTCTGGGTCACTTTAAGCTAATGTGCAAAACTAGTAAATGCGTTATCGCTGTTATTAAATCTGCAGGGTTCTGGTGAATTACATTTTTTTCCAAAATGGCTCAATATTTTGTGCTTTAGTTTTATCTTTTAACCCTTGTTGTGGGTGAAAACAGGGACTTTCGCCTTAATTTTCCAAGCTTTTGGGATGCTAATAGCACTAAGCTGTGATTCTGGGTACCAGGACTTTCCCACACAGAACAATAGACATGTGCCTATTCACATGCTAATGAACGTTTGAGCCTATAAAACTTCCCCTGGGAGACTGTTGAACGCCTGTCATCTAGAGAACAGATAAACACCACTCATGACAGCTTGACAACTATGTGCTTGTTTACATTTATAGAGACACATGAACACACAGTAGAAAAATTTATCGTAAAGCAAAGCTGGATTTGTGTGTTTGTTTATTGTTAGTACTGTAAACGTCACTCATCATTCCCAGAAAAGTATTGAATGTGTCTCAATAAAGGACTTGCAGTGTGTTAGGATACTGAATTTGGATATCTATTATCTACCTTAAACATGTGGCTCAATTTATGTCCCTATCAAAATAAATTTTATGTCCATAGAAAGCACATTAAATGCGGGTAAAATGTCTACTTTATGGTTTCAACTAAGTTTTTGGAGAATAAAATGTCACATAATGTTACATTGCCAATATTTATGTACATTCAAACAGCATGCTTATTCTGACTTGCACATATTAAAATATATAAATATATGACATGTTATTGTGCTTTAAATTAGTGAAAAAACTATGATTGACAAATGGGTAAAACCTATGGCAAATAAAATATGTAAAACCAACTAATTACCATTTGGGGAGAAAGTAATTATTATTTTAAAATTTCAAAAGTAGATTTTTGTTGTAAATATACCTGACAAGATTGTAGCACTGAATGACATTTTAGTGCGTCTTCTGTAAATCAGGGGAAAATTATAAACATTTTTTGCCCAGAAAAACAACAACCGTTTCGAACGACAATTGAAAGCAATATTTCTTTTATTGTTTTTATGCTTAACCCTTTTTAATCTTCCACCCATGTGTACTTCAAGTACAATTGATTAGGTATACTTGACGTAGAAATCATTATTATCCATATATAATATAGTATACTAATATCAGTGTGGTGGTATATTTTAATATTTGTGACCAAAGTGGCCCACTTTTAAACAACATTTCATGTTTTTACTGCAATTACACGACAAGTGAAGTTAAATACATGTAAAAAAAGGAATGAACACCAAAGTAGAAGTATCCTTGAATTTATTTGTCTTTCCATATGATGGAAAATATTTTTATGCACATTTTTAAACAAAGGTGTTAGCAGAGAGATGCTCTCCTGAGATTAGTCTTGTCAATACAAATGTCGTCATAGCAAACGTGCACATACACATTGTTTCAGTTGAGCATAGAACTGCTCACAAAATATATATTTACCGTAATGTAAACATTAGTTAAGATATACAGTAGTATATAGATAAAATATATATGTGTTACTCCTAACACTTCAATGAAACCTCATGGAGGGGAGTTTATATTCTGTACAGAATTACAAGAAAACTTTCCAAAGATCATCATTTAAAAAACATACTACAGGGGAAGTGACACACTGATGCAGGTGTCACAATCCGAAAAGACTGAAATTAGTGATTTCAACAAGAAACAGAAAATAAAGCTTGATAAAAAGTTCTTTGACGGTCAAAGAATCCAAGAAAAATACACCGTATACGGTGAAATTCATACCCATGGAGTATTTCTTTCAATAAAAATATTATTTAGTTCACTGAACTAATTTAAAACCTTCTGTCAGGTTTTGACACTGTGTGTTATCAACATATTTTACAATACATAATTTCCAAGCCTAAAACAGCTTTCAATCACATCTCCTCAAGGAGAAACTCAGCCATTCATCATTGTCCATTTAGTCTAATGTAGACTTTCAATGTGTAATCGGTAGTTGTAGGTTTCTACCAGGGCCTCCAGATGGCGCTCTTGTTGACATTCGTCTCTTTGTTGATGGTGTTGTGGTGTGTGGAGCTCAGCTGAGGCAGGACACCTTCTCTCCTGATCTGTTCAGATGGTGTCTGCAGGTTCTGGAAGTGCTGCAGCAGTCTTCTCTGGCTCTGTGTCTTCTGTGTGTCATGTGACGACAGAAAGTGCTCAATGTCATGGACACACCTGGAGAAGCCTTGATTGACAGCATGTGAACTGGAGTCCAGAACAGACTGCTGGTGTGTCATGAAGCTGACTGTCATCTCCAGTATATCTGCTTTCTCCAGCTTGGAGTCAGACTGCTGCTTGAGGAACTCTGGATCCAGAAGAGCCTTGAGCTGCTCGATGCTTCTGTTGATACGATCTCTTCGCATCTTCTCTACGATTGGCTTCCTCAGCTGAAAACAGAAATGAAAAGACATTAAGTGACATTGTCTTAGGAAACACGTAAAAACAGAAGACTTGAGAGGTGCTGAAGTCATGTTGATGTAAGCAGGTGCTGAATGTACCTTGTTGTTGAGATGGAGATGCTCGTCTGAGATGATTGTAGGTGTCATGTCTGTATCTCTGTGCTGTAGATCTCTGTGTAGAGCGAGTCTGATTTGCTCTGTCTGCAGCTCCTCTATTTATACTCCCAAATCTCCATATGAATGTGTGGAGTTCGAGCTCGCCGGACTTTCTCACACATTCTAGCCAATGGGAGAGCTGGAACGCACAATGAGGAACGCTCAATGATCCTCTATCAAAGCTGGTGTGTCAGGGCAGCAGGTGGAGGGGGGACTGGAGGTGATGGAGAGACTCACTGTGTGAATGTGGTGATGACCTGTAGAGAGATCCAATCTGCTACCTGATGTTGGCATTTTGCAGCACGTGTTCATCATTACTGTAAAAAATCTAAACAGTGTTCAAACATCTCTTTTGGTGCGACAGGATACCATTCTAACTAGAGATGTCACATCACACTGATGTCATTCACATATGCAGACTAAATTATATAAAAAAAGATTGTTGTTTTTTCACATGCCTTTTGGAATTTTTGTTATTTTAAAACAATGCAAATTACAAAAGTTTCTGCTTCATCACTGATGAATCCCAACGTCACACACACAGCTGAATTTAGACTCCAGATGTGTGTGTTTGTGAGTAAAGATCTCATGTGAGGTTCCCACACTGACTGTCTGTCCTCACATCAATGAAACAAAAAAGCATCCAGAGTCCTGAATGGAGCATTAGTGAAGGCTGAAGACTCTCTGTTCAACCTGACGTCATCAACCATCTGGAGGGAAACCTCCTCACGCTGACCAACACGTCATGACTCAACAAGTTATAAGCCTACATCTATAAACTTCTTTACTGATGGTAATTGTATTGCATGTGTTATCAACTTTAAAATAGCAATAAAAAAACATTGTGTTATAATTCAGGAAATATTCTTTTATTAATAGCAGTAAAAAAGATATACATATAAAAGTTTTAAAACATAATTGCAATTTTTATGTGACGAACAAGTAAGATCAAAATATTGTTAAGATTGTGTTTCCATGGAGACGGTGCTCATGTCAATGGTTACACCAACGGCATCAGATAAATCTAAACACCCATAAGTGTGTCAAGTCTCTATTGTGTTACATATTGAGGTTCTTTGCGGGGTTTAAGATGCTAATGAACCTAGAAGTGAGATCCTGTTCTCCAGAGTTTTCCCACACGCAACAATAGAAGTGTGTCTATTCATATGATAATGAAGCTTAATTCTAAACAGCTTCTCTACATGATTTCCCACATGTCAGCAATTAAATGTTTGCTTTTGAAGAGTTGAAATAAACAGTTTTAAAATAATAAATAAATAAAATAATTGATTCTGTTTTAAAACAACATCTGCATATAATGCTGAAGTTGGTTATAGTTTAATGTGCTTCTCCTGACCTATGACCTCTGGTCTCTTTAGTTGAGTTTTATTGTCTCTGAGGGTTTGTGAATGAATTCTGTTTCTCATGCTCTGTTTATTCATATTGTTCACTTACACAACAACAGAAATACACAGACGATTCATGTCTCCACATTTACACTGCTTTAAACTGATCATCTCACTGATATTTTACTTTGCAAAAATAAACCATACGAAACTTATCATATGCTTCAGTAATATGAAAAGATTACTCTAATGTGCACATATAGTGATTGAAGCACATTTTCAGGCTTTGTATTAAAACATTTCCACATCTATTCACATCAAATTCAACAGTAAAAATTGGTTTGTGTTGCTTTTTTTAACAAACTACAATTCCAGTGAATTTTGTCAAGCACTCATATTAGATTTCATGTGGCTCTTGCATTTCCAGAAGAGAAATCCTGTTTGTACAAATGACTCCGTTTTTCTCAAGAAGATAATGTGCAGCAAAAAATCTATCTATTCTGACATTTCATAAATTCTAACAATAATTTTGATAATGTCAGCAAAAAGAAAAAGTATAATGATGCTAATTTTAAAAACGAATTTAAATCTAAAATAAAAATTTTCATTCAACATTTTAATTACTACTTTGTGGAAGTGTTTGTTTCCCAATTTTTTACTTGAAAGTTTTGGATTTTGCTTGGTCATGTTAGAAGTCTTTGTCAAGGTTTGATTTCATCAGTAAAATCAATCATTTTAATTAAAATCACAATAATATGATTGAATTTTCTCAGTCTTTAAACCAATAATGTGTGTAAATGATGTCTAATTCATTTAGGTAAGAACTGAATTCCATGACAGAACAGAAATGGTAAAGCAGAAACTAGAATAAACGTTTTTTATTTTGTTTCTGATTACCCATGTTTTGAGTGCAAATAAATTGGCAATAAAACATTGCAACATGAATGAAGAGACATTCAAAACACTTTATATGCACACTAGAGTACACATCAAATAACAACCTTTACAAAAGTCACATAACATTAACCACACAAATGGTTTAGAGAGATAAATGATCAACATTCCTCTACAAGAGAATGATATTACAACGCAGTGGCAGTCTTCACAGAAACTGACAGATTTTAAACATTAAACTATAAGATCCTCTGAAGGATAATATATTGAGAAACAACACAAACATTCACATGTGACTCCACAGAAGTGAGTTACCGTAACATTTGCTGGAAATTATACATTAAAAAGCCAAACTTGACTTGATATTAAGTGATCACATGTCCTATAAGGACAACAAAGCATTTATCATAAAGATAACATATTTTCCAATTACCAATAAGGGAAATTTGAGCAGTTACATGAGATTCACCATCTCAAAAATGTGATAAACCTTCATGGAAGGGGTATAAAGTTAAAGTGTATTTAACAACACAATACATTTCTTAAAACAGAAACAAATCCTCTGAAGATCAAATAAAAACTTAAAATCAAGTCCAAAAATATTGACATCAAATTGATGTGTTTACAAACATCTGATTCAGTTGAATAGTTTCTGCAATTCACATAGAAAATGTATGAACCAAAACGTGGTCCACATCCAGTGTCTAATATAGACTTGTTGGTTCGCCTCAAGGGGGCGCTTTAAGAGGAAATCTTCATATTGTTGCTGCAGAAGACCAGCTGATGCAAGATCAGTCTCTTATTTTCACCACATGAAGTCATTCTGTATTTGGAAAACCTCTCATTGCTTGAAATCAGACTCAGGATCCAGAAGAGCCTTGATCTGCTCGATGATTCTGTTCATACGATCTTTCCACATCTTCTCTACATTTGGCTTTCTCAGCTGAAAACAGAAATGAAAAGACGTTAAGTGACTTTGTCTTAGGAAACACGTAAAAACAGAAGACTTGAGAGGTGCTGAAGTCATGTTGATGTAAGCAGGTGCTGAATGTACCTTGTTGTTGAGATGGAGATGCTCGTCTGAGATGATTGTAGGTGTCATGTCTGTATCTCTGTGCTGTAGATCTCTTTGTAGAGCGAGTCTGATTTGCTCTGTCTGCAGCTCCTCTATTTATACTCCCAAATCTCCATATGAATGTGTGGAGCTCGAGCTCGCTGGACTTTCTCACACTTTCTAGGCAATAGGAGAGCTGGAACACACAATGAGGAACGCTCAATGATCCTCTAGCAAAGCTGGTGTGTCAGGGCAGCAGGTGGAGGGGCGACTGGAGCTGATGGAGAGACTCACTGTGTGAATGTGGGAAAGTGGTGACCCTGTAGAGAGATCCGATCTGCTGCCTGATGTTCACATTAATGTCACTCAAAAGCTTGCAAAATAAAGGACATCTTTAGATACAAAATTTTCAAGAAGTCGTCAATAGTACAATACTGTAGTTTGTTATTAGAATTGTCTATAAAATATGATACATGCATCCAGGGTGTATGCAGAACAAAAGTCCACAAATCATTTTCAACAACCAATGTTGAAAGATGAACTTTTCTTTCACCCTGACATCACCAACAATCTGGAGGGAAGGATCCTCATTGGCTAATGGTAAGCTTTTGTTCACAGTGATTAAAAGTGATTTTTTATTTATATTTACAGTACATTACAGCAAATATGCATGAGTACATGCAAGGCTTTGTATCTCCAGATAAATAAAATACAAAAAGATATATTTATAATCATTATTCTTTAATAAGTCATACTATAATTTGTTTTATATGATTATTATTTATTTTGAGTGAATCTTATTGCAGTTTAAATGGATTCATAACAGTGGTTTAAATCATAATTTCCGATACATATACTTTTTGTCATTGTTTGTCATTTGATTTGTGTTGTCATCACGAAACGAGTAAATTGGGGATTAGCACGACCTGACTTGAGTTAGTTTCCCCCTTACAGATGTCAAGAAAATCTGAGAAATAATGATAGTTTGTTTTATGATTTAAAGTAGGTAGACTTGTTCATTACAGTTCAGTTTTTCTATTTTTATTTAAACCATCATCTCCTGAGTAAACATGAGTAGTTTGAATTTGAGTAGTTTTCATATATTAGCCGGTGTTATTAGGCAGTGTTACATTTCAAATTATAATTTCAATAAAAAATGATATAATTTTTTTTTTTTTAAACCATCATCTTTTGAGTAAACATGATTGGTTTAAATTTTAGTGTTTTCATTTATGAGCTGGTGTTATAATTAAAATAAATCAATAGATTTTTTTTAACATATTTATTTGACAGAAAAATGAAAGCCTGACACACAGGTGATTTATAAACAATCATGAAATGAAAATGATACACGGTATCGTTAAAAACGGCAATGTTATTCTCTAGACTGAGTGTCCTCGTGAAGAGAACGCAGTCTAACACTTCTAAAAACTAAATAAATTTCTCTTCAAGAGAAAAGAGTACAATAAATTGTTTTGACTAAATGCATACACTGTAAATGCAATGCAGCTTGGTTTCCACAAGCTATTGTGCATCACTAGCAATGTACAGTAAGACACGCTGTGAACCGTTATTCCTGCCACAACAAATTCTGAAACGACATCTCAATGTCATTTATGGGCTTAAAAATCCAGAGAGAGCAAGCAAAGTGCTGTATTCCTCCGAGGTAGATGTGTTTACACACAAAATAAGATCAAGTGCTCAAATTGTTTAGTTGAGTGTCTGATGGATATTTGCATCAGAACAATGGCGTCACGTCCTGTTCTGGAGACGGAGAGAGACGCAGAATTTCTCGACATCCTCTTGAATAGCCGTTGTGGAGTAGCAAAGCCCTTTTCACGCTGAGGAATGACACCGTCTTGTCCAAAATGTCAGACGCGGGAATGCCATGATGGAGGTGATCTTCAAACATCGACTTCAGTTTCTCCATTTTGCTGAAACACTTTCTCTCCAGGCTATGTAGTTTACACCTGCAGGGCAAGATCCATGTTATTGTATGCACAAAATGGTTTCAAAAATCTGAAAGTCTGAACAAAGTTGCTGTTATTGCGTCTTTTTTAATCTTTCTTACCTGGCGTAGTGGATGTTGTCATGAGGTGTGATTTCCATGTATGCAGGCATGTTTGATGCTGATGCTGATGCTGATGCTGATGCTGATGCTGATGCTGATGCTGAGTCTTGAGTGGTAGAAATCAAATCTCACACTAGACCGAGATTTAAGCCCATATTTATACCAGAGAGCATCTGCAGCCAGCCAATCAGAGAGCAGAGAAAATCAAACAAAAGATATGTCATATTCTCATTGGTCTGTAGGTTTTTAATTGAGCTTTTGACTGGACAGGTGGGATTTTCTCTCTAGTGCCATCTGGAAGAAGGGTCAGCCCCTGGGTTTGAGAGAATAGCTGGGGGCATGAGGACTCCCAGTTTCTCAGTTCTCACACTAGATATGGAGATTTGTGCCAAACATTTACTGCATGCGGTTTGAATCATCGAAGTTTAAAAAGTTCAAAAACTATGTTATGTTTTTATAAAACAAAACAAAACGGGACAAATAAAGGTATATATAAAAGATAAACACATCAAGTGCAACACTATGTAAATAAATAAATAAATACAGCCGCTGAAAAAATTAATTTATCAAATTAATTTCTAAAAACTAATAATTAAAAATTTCTAATAAATCATCATTTTAAATGTATTGTGTTCATTCAAGTCAAAACGGTCAAATCAAGCCATATGTTGGAGAGATATAAAGTAATCCAACATCAATGTGAAAGATTATCAAGATGATCAAGGTTATCACATGAAAAATCGTTTTTAAATTTTTCATGAATACATGTCCAAATATTACTGGTGTATTGATTTAATAGTGAATATTTGCAGCTTTTCTTTGGAGCGTTTCTTTGTAGTAAAAATACTGAGCATTTGACATGTTTCTGAAAAAAATGCAAATGGAAAAAATATTTTTATGTAAAAATTTGGGATAAATTTTGTTAAAATATTTTTGTATACTGTTTGATGCATTAAATTTTAAATATTTTAAGAAGGATTCTTATATATCGATTCTTATATCTTATAAATACAGTGTATAGTTTTCCAGTTCTTTTAGTACAATGTACTATTTTCTCTGTTCTGTTCAGTGCATTAGACTGAAGTTTAAAGGTTAAAATGTATGTTTTTATTGACATAAATAAAAAAATTAAAAAAACGAAAAGCTGAACAACATACAACAAAACAAAATGCAACATGAAACATGTCAATACATTTTTTTTTTTACAAATAAATATTTTTACTACATCCAAAAGTATTTCCCTCCAGATCTCTTGAAGTCCAGCCCTGTGGGAACCGACACACTTCTATTGTCTGTGTGATTTCATGTGATGAATACTGAAGTGTGGGAAGCCGTGTGTCTCTGTGGCTCCCACCAGCTCCAGGAGCGCTGGGGCGTGTGATCAGCGTTCATATGCTGTAAGCCAGCCGTGTGTTTGTGTGTGTGTGTGTGTGTGTGTGTGTGTGAAACACAAGCCTGAGAAGAGGTACGACCACAGAACTCATACAACACCTGCTGTGACACTATATCTTCTTACAACATCTGTACTGCATCACATTTACTGATATTACAGTACTGAATGATTTTTAAAGTTAAACTTTCTGAGACATTTTATTTACATAGATAATATATGATAATTTATAGATAATATATGAAGAGTTTGGTTCCGAAATGAGATAACTTTATTATGTTGTCACATTATTGTGATTTAATTTGTTAGTTTTTTTTGTTATTATGGCTTAAATCAAAACAAATCAACTGCAGTTTGATTGATAGTAGTTGGGATGCACAACAAAAATTTGGATTTTTGAGTTTCGGAACCAAACTCTTCATATGATCATTTATATTTACATTTAGTCATTTACATTACATTTAGTCATTACATATTTATAGAGATAATATATATTATTTAGAAAATGTATGTCGATTTACAATTAAGTTACGAAAACCTGTAATGCACACAAAAATAAATATTCTGTCAAATGCATTTCACATCTTTAGATTTGTAGTCAGCACTAGTGGAAAAAACGGTGTTGCTTTTAAAAAGTTAAATCTCAGCTTGGCACGTGTTTGATTCAGATGAGTGTGTGTTAATTAAGTGACATTGATGTGAACATCGTGCAGCAGATCTGATTTCTATACAGGGTCACCACTTTCCCACATTTTCACAGAAGTCCCCACACACCCCTCCACCTGCTCCCATGTGACACACGCTTTTTGTCCTGAATAGAGGATCATTTAACATGTGACACCCATATTTCCCCCAAGTTCTCCTATTGGCCAGAAATCCTGGGAAAGTCCAGCGAGCTCGAGCTCCACACATTCATATGGAGATTTGGGAGTATAAATAGAGGAGCTGCAGACAGAGCAAATCAGACTCGCTCTACACAGAGATCTACAGCACAGAGATACAGACATGACACCTACAATCATCTCAGACGAGCATCTTTATCTCAACAACAAGGTACATTCAGCACCTGCTTATATCAACATGACTTCAGCACCTCTCAAGACTTCTGTTTTTACGTGCTTCCTAAGACAAAGTCACTTAACGTCTTTTCATTTCTGTTTTCAGCTGAGAAAGCCAATCGTAGAGAAGATGCGAAGAGATCGTATCAACAAAAGCATCGAGCAGCTCAAGGCTCTTCTGGATCCAGAGTTCCTCAAGCAGCAGTCTGACTCCAAGCTGGAGAAAGCAGATATACTGGAGATGACAGTCAGCTTCATGACACACCAGCAGTCTGTTCTGGACTCCAGTTCACATGCTGTCAATCAAGGCTTCTCCAGGTGTGTCAATGACATTGAGCACTTTCTGTCGTCACATGACACACAGAAGACACAGAGCCAGAGAAGACTGCTGAAGCACTTCCAGAACCTGCAGACACCATCTGAACAGATCAGGAGAGAAAGTATCCTGCCTCAGCTGAGCTCCACACACCACAACACCATCAACAAAGGGATGAATGTCAACAAGAGCGCCATCTGGAGGCCCTGGTAGACACCTACAACTACCGACATAAGATTGAAAGTCTACATTAGACAGAAAGGACTTTGCCAATTGTTCTCATTTTGGCAAAAAATGTTTATCAAATTCCTTTTTAGGAAAAGAGTGTATCTTGAAAATATTCTTGATACAGTGAAGGCTTTTCTTCACTACATTTGATGTTTGAACAAATGTAAAAAGTGAATATTCATTTTGGATGTGCATGTACAAGTCATTGTTTGAATACTTCAAACGTTAAAAAAATGCACCGGTTGAAAGCATTTTCCCATCTTTTTTTTGATGGTTGTTCAATAATTATTTTAGGTAAACATGTGCTTCATATTGAACCTAAATGTTTATCTTAACCTTGAACCTGTTGGGTAAAGTGTAGTCTCTCATTTTGAGGGTTTTGGCTATAGTTCCTTTTTTGGAACAAGTTTGTGTAATGTTTTAGTTTCTTTCGTAAAGAAAATGGATCTTTGATGGTAACATCAACATTTTCAAATGACACACTTATATTGTATCAATATAACCTGTTTGTGTATACACATTACATGTGTAATGGGAAACATGTCTTCTCATTAGAGATGATAAATAAAATTGCTCTTCAATCACCTTTTGTACATTGATTCAGTTCAATTCAATTTAATTATATAGCGCTTTTCACAATGTGCATTGTTCCAAACAGCTTTAGAGAAGAAAACAAGAAAAACAGAAAAGGTAAAAACACAGTACAGTACATGGTGTTTGTAGAACAAGTAAGATCCTCCTTATAAAGCAATGTTACCGGACCGAACCTTTATGCTAATCATATATAGCAGTCTCCCTGTGAGCATGCCAACACGGCCCTGTGGCGAGGAACCCAAACTCATATGAGAAAATCTGGGAGAAACCAGTCTCATCTGGGAGTGCCATCCTCTCTGACGTGTCACAGCTACACTTAGTGACTCTGATTTAAAGTTACTGAGTAAACGTTTACGAATCACAGGGAGACCTCATTCATTTTGATTTAGGAAATGTCATTTGTTGTAACTGTTTAGGTCTAATTTTGTCTCATTTTTGAACGATTTCAGACAACAGAGGAATGTTATAACCAGGGAAGATGGTAATAACATTGTGTAGATGAGTGCCGCTATAACTTCAAACTGCTGTTATGTGATGTAAGTTTAGCACTAAATTCTAAGTATTGTAAATACTGTTAAGCATTAATATGATAAAAAGTAGTCATTCTTTTTCTATAGGGTGGGAGAATTTCCTTAAGGTATAATTGCAAAACGACCAATCAAGACATTGAAAATAATTTAAATAATTAACAATTTTGAGTTATAATTTATAATCCTAATTCGAAAGGTTTTTGCTGCCAAATAATTTGATTAAACACATTTGTTTAAATTTCGATGCCAAAACCTGGTATTTTAAATAATGTAAAGTTAGGATAACTTAAGGTCTTTATTAATGACAACATTGGGGATCACAGTGTGATGTTCATCTTTATAAGTAATTAAAAGAACTTTAAAGTAAATACGATACTTAATGGGTAGCCAGTGAATGGATGATAAAATTGGGGTTATGTGACCATATTCTCTGGACCCGGTTTGAACGCTGCATTTTGAACTAACTGTAGTTTGTTCATTGATGATGTAGAACAGGGTTCCTCAAATCTTACCCTGGAGGGCCGGAGCACTGCAGAGTTTAGCTCCAACCCTGATCAAACTTGCATACCTGTGATTTTCTAGCGATACTGAACAGCTTGATTAGCTTGCTCAGGTGTGTTTGATCAGGGCTGGAGCTAAACTCTGCAGTGCTCCGGCCCTCCAGGGTAAGATTTGAGGAACCCTGATGTAGAATAACCACTGAGTGCATACAATAGTCCAGTCTTGAGGTTGTAAATGCATGAATTAGTTTTCCTGCGTCAGCAACACATAGAATATTTCGTCGTTTGCAAGATTTCTAAGTGGAAGAAGCTGTTTTTGTGATAGTTTTTGAGATGTGATTTCCAAATGACAGGTTGCCTAACATAATGTCTACGTCTTTAACTGTATTTGTTCTAGTAACAGTGCATCCTTCAATTTGCATGTTAAAATTCGAAATATTCTGCTCACATAGTCCAATACGTACACTGTAAAAAATGATTCTGTGTCGTAGTAGATTTCATGAAATTAAATGAGTAAACTTTACTTAAATAATTGTGATATTGTTTTTTAACCAAAATTTAAGTTAAAATTATAGAAATATCTCAGGATTTTAAATGCACAAATAATTGAGTGAATTTGACTTAATTGTATCATGTTCAACCCACTTAAACTTGTATGAAGGATCTTTACTTAATTATTTTGTGGTGGAACTATCCCTAACTGAGCAGTGAATTTAGAGTTCCCAGCATGCTCTGCATGCGACTGCATTAGGAGAGTAATTTTTGTAAAAAAGTGCTATTTTATGTGCTTTAGAATGAAATGAAAGACTTGATGGTGTTTATTGTTCCGTTGTCTTTAAGATTTAGAAGATATTCTTTTTGTATTTCTGAGTTTCATGGTTACCATCTTTCAGAAGAGTGCTGCTTGTACTTGTACTTGCTGCTTGTGTGTTTTTTCACCTAGTGTGTTTTTTCAGGCAGTGAACAGCAATGCTGCTAATGTCAGTACTGAGTCAACTGTCAGCTTACTTGTACATCATATATGTTGTGAACAATAATAAATGTTAAAATTAATTTAAAAAAGATCAAGAAATTAAATCCAATGCCTAATTGAGTAATTCTCCTCAATTTTATTTAAGTTTATCATGTGACCTGCTTAAATAATTTATGTAGTTTTACTTGATTTATTCATGCAATATTGCGTTAAAAATATGCTTCAAAGTACTTAAAAATATTTTGTGTAATACTGTTACCTTAATTTTTTTAAGTAAATATCTGTGTTATTTTTTACAGTGTAGGCATAATATTTCTGTTTCATTGTCATTTAAAAAGAGGAACGTACATTCAATGTTATATGTCTTGGGACACTCTGTCAAATTGGATATCTGAAAGGAATCATATGATCTTGATGCGATTTATAGTTAAGTTTCATCTGCATACCAGTGCATATTATTATAATATTTAATAATATTAAGACGGATGTAAGACTAAATATATTAAATTAAGGGAATCAATAATAAATTCATCACTTATGATAAAGATGTTGTAGGAATAAAATCATTATTAAAATTCATCATTAAAAAGCTTACATCAACCTCAAATCACGGGATTTCATAATGACGTCATGCTCGCCCTACACCGATTTCTAATAAACAAAGATCCTACTTCAAAAAACGACACTAAAAATACAGAAGATTCGGAAGATGCAAATATCGCACAACATGTGGCATTACACACACAAATTATACAATAAGTCAAACAACACTGAAGTTTTGTCGAAACAGATGTCAGTTCGTAAACCTGCAGCAGTACAATCGTTTGATTTGGCTGCCTGCAGGTGCGCGCGCACATATACTTGACGCCCTGCGTGAACCCCTCGCGCATCAGAAAACTAACGGTGGTTTTAGCGAAATATAAATATAAAGTCACCTGCTGGTCTTATCGTGCCACACGTGTCTATTTATAACTGAGGTAAGATTCATTTGACGGTTTCCCACAGTCAGTCTGTTAGGGAGGGAGCGACAAAGTTGGTGAGGCTGTTTAAGCCCACGGGCTTCCGTCCGTCTCCCGCTGTGGGAAAACAGTGTCACGGGCCACTAAAAGTGTGCCTGACAGCGGTCAGGGGTGTTGACAAGACCAACACGTCTGTGTGAGATATTAAAACGACACAGACACGCTTCAGAGTGTCTTTGATCCGTGAAGCTGAAGGTGTTGCTGATGCCGTGAAGAACGACTCTGTTTCCCAGGCAAGTTTATGACATTGAACGTAGAATTCAAGTAATTTAATTGAGAGAAATCCTACATAAAATCAGAGTTGTACTTGAGATAATGTGCATTATACCTTGAGATAATGTGCATTATACCTTGAGATAATGTGCATTATACCAATCTAGGCTACTGTGTTATCAACTGTAAACATAAATATGCCCTGTTGACGTAATTATGCGTGAAGACTAAATACCGCGGTTTTAAAAACAGGCACACTGAACCACACTCTGAAAATGTATTTTTTATGTACTTCTCTCATGAATTTATGTCCACCAAATGGGTGCATTGTTCTTGTTGAAACTCTTCAAAATTAGTATTTATTTTTTTACTTTTTAAAAGAGAATCTGATAACAACATACTTAACTATTCAAATGAGTATTGGTCCATCTCAGGTATTTAATTTCATGTTTCACAAGGTTTATAGGTGGAGGATGGATACACTACAGTAACGCTAATAGGACTGAAAGTAACAGGACTCAAGGTTTTTTTGAATACGATTAACAAATACATATAGCTGCATGCTCTAAGTTACATGCTTATATCATAGATAAACTCAAGTGATTCAGCAAATTCTAGTGATTGAACAATAAATTGCATTATTACACTAAAGAAATGATATCCATGCAATAATTTTGGTAACGGGACAGTATTTTCAAAATGATGCTCCCAGTTATCATTACAATATCATCAAATATGTAAATTTGTAAAATTTTCCGTATTTTTTTTTACAAATTTGCATTTTTGACGCTGAAGTGTGAAGTCATGCCCACAAAGACGTGCAATTTTTAATTCAAGTCATTTTCGTCACCAAAGTCACATTATGGAAAAACTGATTGACCTGTTGAATATTTTGGGTGATACCAGCTAAGATAAATGGAAGTGCTGTGGGATTTGCGCTGTCAATGGTTTGATTTGATTTGTTGTGGACGCTACACCCACTTGTGCCCGAGTGTGGGAAAGCTAATCCTGACTGGGACTCATGGCTTTGTAATGCTAATGAGCTCCTATAAATAGAGGAGTGAGACCCGCATTCTTAACACAACTGACTAGCTCTCCTCGGAGAAACATCACTGAAAGAATGGCTCCAACTAACACGACTGACTACTCCACACTTTCCAACAAAGATAAACATAAAGTAAGTATCATATACTTCATGTGTGATTTTAATCTCCTCATAAATTCTGTCATGCGTTTTAAATCCAACAAAGCAAATTCCTAACCGCATCTTTTTTTCCCTCATCAGTTGAGAAAACCTGCCGTGGAGAAAATGCGCAGAGATCGCATCAACAGCTGCATCGAGCAGCTCAAAACCATGCTGGAGAAAGAGTTCCACCAGCAGGACCCAAACACCAAGCTGGAGAAAGCCGACATTCTGGAGATGACCGTGATCTTCCTGAAACAGAAGCTGCAGCACAAGTCCTCAGCTCCACAGAAAAGTCACTTTGACGGCTATTCCCAGTGCTGGAGGGAGACCATGAACTATTTGTCTGTCAACTCCAAGACGGACGGCGTACGTCAACATCTGAACCGCTGCCAGGAAGCCCAGAGATCAGCTAAAGATGTCAGTCTCGTGTCTCCAATCTCCTATCAGAGCAGCAAGGTCATTGTGAAGCAGGAACCGTCTGCTCACACACCTCTCTGGAGACCTTGGTAGACACTCAAAGACTATTACTGAAACTAGATGGTGTTATCTCTTATGTTGTAGGAGATTTTTCCTTTATATTTAAAGAACATTTGTTTTGAAAATGTATTTGTATGCCATAAAGGGAAATGTGATTTCACAATGTGAAATGATAATCTTCTGCATATGTTGTGATCAGAAGAGCTTGTTTGTAATGTGCCTCTATGGTTTTGCTCATGGATGGACATTAAGTTTAATACTTAAGCTATCTTCACAATGAAGAGTCGAGGGACATGTATCTGACTCCTGTGGAGTTCAAGTATTTATTTGCAATGTTTGCTCAATGCCTCAGGGCATGTTGTTGTTTCTTCTTTAGAAGAATGTGAACTTTCACACGTTGATAATATATGATGTCATGTTAAATTATGTGAACATATTGTCACAAAACAATAAACCCCATTTTAAAACGATCTTATTCTTGATTGGCTTTTATACACCAACGCTTTGGTAACACTTACTGTATCTTGAAGCATGTAATAATCCATTATAAAGGGTTATTGTAGGGTAAACTGCATTATAATTCTTCATAATGTGTGTTGTAATGTATTATATGTAGTTGTAAAAGAATAAAACCAATTTAAAATGTGTAGTGAAATAATGAATTATTTAATGTTATAATGTATTAACTGTAATAACAATTTTTATAAGAGATTACAATGCATTAAAAGGTGCATCAGAATGCTTTAAAACTACTTTTATAATGCATTATACATACATGCCTCAAGGAAAGTGTAAATCCAAACCATCATCAACGTAGTCAAACAGGTTCTTTGTTTAGCCAATGGTAATTCATTCACACTAATTTCAGTGTTGACATATATAACAAGCTCACAACAAAAAGATCTTTTCATTTAAATCTTTAATTATTTTCACGTAAATAATGTTGTGACTAACAATATATCACGTTTTAAAGATAAACTTAATGTTCTTCATTTAAAATGGAGTAAAAGGTCAACCAAATCATTTCAATTTAAGATTCACCCAAGTTTACTTCTATAGCACTTTCTACAACTTGCATTGTTTCAAAGTAGCTGTACAAAAAACACAACAAGCATACAATAAATATTGATATAGAATTTATAACGAATATAAAAATAGTATCTACATATTAAATCAGTGCAACAATATTGCCCTCCAAAATATACTTTTCGAAATGTATTCAGTGCCATGTGAATTGTACACATTGAAGTGAGCTTGAGTATAGGATAGCAGCATGACTCTAGAGTTCTGAGTGTGAGAAAGTACGCAGGACCATAATGCCTCTGTTTGTCCTATAAAACCCTTGATAATAGGCACTGTGTGCTATCAGCTCTGGTTTCATCTGACAGCTGTTGGGGCTGGACGGCCTGATGGGGTGGAGGCCACGTTGCTCGTGTGGGGCCGGCTTCTCCCAGGATTTCCCACACTCGTGTGTCAGGCTCCAGTTTCAGATCTGACATTAAGGAAGTGTGCCGTGCTAAATCATCCATTAGGTATGGAAGTGTGAACCCTGACCCCTCCCTTCGATTGCCCCTAATTCACATGTGAGACCCCTGGGAAACAGTTATTCACTTGTTGTTTCAGTCAACTTGTTGCAGGATTGAATTGATCTATTGACACTGATCACGTGATGCTGAAAGTCCCTGAGACTTTAGAAATGTTGTGTCACACTTGTCTTTGGCATCATAACGATTATTATTCTTCATAAAATGTATTAAAAAGTTCTATACAATGTTGATTAAACTATATTTATGTACATATTGATATGTTAAACATTATAAAATAAGAACAAAGGTAAAAAAATCTTATGTAAATTATCTCTATGTATAATTTTATATTTCCATTATATTTCTATGTTTAATAATTTAATGTTAAACCAATAAATGTCTTAAAAATTTTTTCTTAGGTTCAGATCTTTTCCACATTTATATGCAATTTCCTTTATCAGTGTGTTTATTTAAGTGTTTTTCTTTGTCTAAGTATACTCTTAAAAATAAAGGTGCTTCACAAACCATCGAAAAACCTTTTTTGTCTAAATGGTTCCATGGAAAAAATTTCCCACCCAAATAACTTTTCTGTTTCACAAAAGGTTCTTTGTGGTGAAAAAATGTTCTTCATATCATAAAAAAGGTAAGAAAGAGATGGTTCTTTAAATAACTTTTGACTATATGTTTCTTTGTGGAACCAAAAATGTTTCTTCTTTGGCATCTTCTATTGAAGAACATTTAAAACACCCTTATTTGATGCTGTTTTTACAACAATTTTTTTTTATTGCAAATCCATGGTAGCTTATCTAAATCACATTTCTGAAAAGGTTGTTATTTGTTTTTTGTAAAAAAAAGTAAAAAAATCTTTGTGTGAAAACCAACACATGTTTATCTTGAATAAATGTAAATCTCTATTTTCAACAAGGGTCAAAAAGAGATATTTCATGAGATTTGATTGGTCAGATGTATTTAAAGATGCTTCTGACACACTTTTCATGCTGCATTCACTAAAGGTTAGACGCATTTTACGACATTTGAGGGCAAATACAGTAGACGTCATGTGCCTGGTGAATTTACTGCACTGGGAGGCTTTTGGTCTCTGAGGAGGTGTTATCAGGAGACGGCACACCTCTAGTGCACACACACACACTTACACACATATAATGGCTGTTATATCTCCTTACAGGATTCCCCCTCCTCTCCAGGTCCATGCCACTGATGTTATCTGATGTCTCAGACGATCCTCTGATTGGCCCGTGAGTGTGGGAAAGCATCAGATGCATCAGACCCATGCTGGTCGACACAAAGGCATTGTAAAGAGAACATCTCTGTGTGTCATCGTTGCAAACTGTAACATGAGGTTGGTACTCTATGAAGCAGCCTTTCATTAAATAGCAATTAGCCTATCATAAAATAATGAGGTGACAAACAGTAACAACCCAGAAAAATATTAATGATAGCAGCATTTACAATAAAGTTCATGATTTGCACCTTAAAAAACGTCAAAAATTAGAGGGCACTAACTTTGAAATTGTTTCCCAAAACTTTCAATCTTTGCAAAATCGTGTTCAGGCTTTTGTGAACGTGAATATTATAGAATAATAATAGAATAAAATGATATAAATTATTGTGAAAATGAATGTCACTAAAACATTTCCAGGATTAAATTATATAAAAAATCCTACACGACTCAGAAACTTGAGCATATTTAGAATATTATATATTTTTACTGTTGTCGGAAGTAAACAGAACTGATCAAAAGTAAAACATTTCTAGTTGGTCAGTTGGTCATTTTTCGTTGCACCATCACCATAATTTATCAAAAGTAATACCTATATATATAATATATAAATGAAAAATGAATTCAAAGGATTTTTTGTAATTAATTGCTTTTATTAAATGCAATGTTAGACACACAGTGTCCACGATACGTTTCAGTACCATCACAAGAACAAACATTGTTTTTCTGTAACCCTTACAAAGGGCTAAACCAAATCAAACATCCAATGAGATTACACACAAAACTCAGATTCTGAGCAAAACCACTGTTTCTAACTGAAACATGAGTATTGGAATACACCGGAACGCAGGCGTCATACTATCACAGCAAATACATTTGCAAAGACAATCTTATTCAAAATAAAACTGTTTCAAACTTCAATATGAAGCAATCAAACACATGCTCAAAATGAACATGATAATGGAAATGAATATCTCCTACAACATAAGAGATGGTAAAACCACCATCTAGTTTCAGTAATAGTCTTTGAGTGTCTACCAAGGTCTCCAGAGAGGTGTGTGAGCAGACGGTTCCTGCTTCACAATGACCTTGCTGCTCTGATAGGAGACTGGAGACACGAGACTGACATCTTTAGCTGATCTCTGGGCTTCCTGGCAGCGGTTCAGATGTTGACGTACGCCGTCCGTCTTGGAGTTGACAGACAAATAGTTCATGGTCTCCCTCCAGCACTGGGAATAGCCATCGAAGTGACTTTTTTGTGGAGCTGAGGACTTGTGCTGCAGCTTCTGTTTCAGGAAGATCACGGTCATCTCCAGAATGTCGGCTTTCTCCAGCTTGGTGTTTGGGTCCTGCTGGTGGAACTCTTTCTCCAGCATGGTTTTGAGCTGCTCGATGCAGCTGTTGATGCGATCTCTGCGCATTTTCTCCACGGCAGGTTTTCTCAACTGATGAGGGAAAAAAAGATGCGGTTAGGAATTTGCTTCGTTGGATTTAAATTCACGACAGAATTAATGAGGAGATTAAAGTCACGCATGAAGTATATGATACTTACTTTATGTTTATCTTTGTTGGAAAGTGTGGAGTAGTCAGTCGTAGTTGGAGCCATTCTTTCAGTGATGTTTCTCCGAGGAGAGCTAGTCAGTTGTGCTGAGAATGAGGGTCTCACTCCTCTATTTATAGGAGCTCATTAGCATTACAAAGCCATGAGTCCCAGTCAGGATTAGCTTTCCCACACTCGGAGGCCAGTGGGTGTAGCGTCCCTGACAATAGAAGAGGCATCAATTATTTCATGGTTAACTGGCCTCAGGGCTCCCATACAGGCAATGGTCTGAGCATACTGAACACAAGCAGGTTGTTATTCTTTATTACCTGGGAACCTCACCTCTCGCTGATAAGACTCCTGCAGATGGGTGCCTCGGACACATGATAATTTCCCAAGAGATGCTGAAGACAGAGATAAGACATTACACACCTTATCAGGCAAAGACAGATTCAGTACAGCAGCTGGCTTACAGAACAATAAAAGAGTCATTTCGACGAACCAAAAGCTGATGATCAAATTAAAAGGTGTAAATAAGCTTTTGATTAAAAACAATTTACCTTAATATTATTGAAGTGGGAAGCGTTTTTTTAGTTATCCAAAACATCCTTGCAGTAACATTGAAAGAGTTGTAAAAAAATACATTAAATGTTTTAAAACATTGGTTTAAAAGTTGTTTTTTATATTCTTAGTGGAAATCATTCAAAGGTTTATGGAACTACATTTGTAAATAAATAAATGCGAACATTATTGTATACAAATGTAGGTTGATAGTATTTGCTACCTGCGTTTTTATTTTATTACATTTTTTGTTTTATTTTATTTTACCTTTTGAGACAGCATATTTTTTCCTTCCATATAAAATAACATATTCAATCTAAAATACTTCCAACTAATATTTCAATCTCGTTCACTTTGAACCCTATGCGCATGTCAATAAAGCACAATTATCCCGTGCTCTCAACGATGGCACACTTCTATTGTTAGCGTCCCCTCCCGTCCACAGAGAGTTTTGGGTAATAAATGGACAGCCAGTGTGGGAAAGTAGGGCTGGATCCTGCTCACACGTTCTGAAGTCAATAGAGCCGAGCCCCTCCTCTATCTCTCCACAAACAGCCTTTGAACCTGCTGCTCAGATCAGAGACGCCAACGGCCTGAAAGACACGTGTGTTCTCATATCACCTGCTCCAGCGCCCTCCCTTCCCTTCTCTTCTTCACCATCATTAAAAGAGCATGTGCCCCAACATCTGCACCAACATCTCGCATGAAGAGCTTGAACGTGGCCTTAAATAAAAAGTGGAGCAGTTTAGTCTCAATTAATATCGAAATAGTACACTTACAACACTGTTAAGTACACAAAGTATGAAATAGAAACAGAACTTTTGCCTAATAAAATGAACTTATTTTTCTAAAGGGTACTCATTTTATATACGATTTCTGCATTTATACGGCATCTTATCTAAACTCGTGCAAAACTATTTGTGAACAATCTTCTATCTGGACACCAGATGTCTTTTGGAGGGAATCTTCTTTGGCCTCTTTGACCACTTCGAGACTCACTTCCAAACCATGAGTCATGCTGACAGATTACACTGATAGTTTCAGAATGAGAAGCCGACATTCCTCCATACACCCTCTCATCATTCAGCCGAATAATAGACACACAAACAGTGGTTGTGTCGGTGTGTCCAGCTGCATGTCTCTCCAGCGTGGAATGTGTGAGAGCTCTGGTGTGTCTCCGCTTCCCACACTTCAGTCCCATTCAGAGAGAGAGAGAGAGGCGTCCCGCCCTGCTGCCGCTGATCCATGCAGCGTGCCTCATTATTCTCCTCTATCAATAGACCATCTGGTCTTCTGCTTGTACACACAAAGCTTCCCTCTCTCCCACACACACCTCAAAGGTGCAGGTACACACTCCTGAGGGTTCATTGATCTCCGCACACAATCACGCCTACCACAAACAAACACGGAGTCGTGTGGATGAAACGCGTCCGTGCACGCTGCAGTCTCTCAAACTAGATCTCACAAAAAGCGTCAACAGGTATTCATCCAAGACATCTAAAATGTTGTGGAGCATTAAACAGGCCACCACGGAGAGACATCGACAATCGATTTCTGCGAACGGAAAAGGGCACCGGGTACCACCCCATGTCACGTCCTGGCTCTTTTCAAGCGCTGAATGCCAACGCACATGACACTGGAATGTCTCATCGAGACCCGGATTCCAGAGAGGGGAGGTCAGGGGCCCCCCAGGTCCCGTTCTTATGAAGAGGGGGACACTTCACACTGGGCGCACAACGCTGAGCATCTGCTTCGCTCGCTGTGTGTGCGCGTGAGAGAAACACAAGAGCCGGACGAGGGGGCGCCCACATCCAAAGGCCCTTTTTGCAGAGTTTGATGGAACGTATTGTGGCTTTAGCGGTCACTTTTGGAGGGAGATGAGAATTGGTGTGGGAACGGAATTTGGGGTTAACCAAACGGCATCACCTTTGAAACGCCTCCGGATACTCGAAGAAACACAAGTGTGTGTCTCTTGCATTTAAGAATATTAGTTTCATATCGCACCAACTCAAGCGTTGTTGTGCGTTATGTTTTTATTCATAACGCACATGGTAAAAGGTAATATAGGGATGAACGTTGTTTTACAACAGGCCAGATCAATGCAAATACATTGATGCTGGTGTGCCATACGTCAACGTCGCCACTAATTGCTTTGAAATAATAATGTAGTTACCCAAAACGTTTTTTAACCGAGCCAAGTGAACTGTGAATGAACCTCGCATGTCAAAAGCACTACAAAATGCCTGTCAGCGGCGGGCTTTGCTCAGCACACTTTCCCGCGCACAGGAGCCAGCTGCGCCTTTGAGCTCTTTAAAGTCTAATCCTGGAGTCTGTGTTGTCCCAACTTTCCCACAGCAGAACTTCAATGGGGGCCAATAGAAGTGTGCCGCACTCCCCACAGCATTAGTAATGGTCTCTGAATGAGGCGGCAGGTCCCACTGAGGACACACGGAACAATGCTTAACAGAACCGTTCAGCCTAAAGGCAACTTAATTGTCTTGAAATGCTGCCGCTTGATCTTAAAATTGAGATGAGCGAGCATGTTGATGGAATAAATTTCATTTTTTCTTGACCAAAATTTTCTTGACTTGAAAACATTTTAGCACGCAGATTAAAAATAGGAATTATGCAAAACAGGAAAATTGCATTGTATTAAAAATGCTTAACATTATTCATAACCAAAATTACAACTAAGGTTTTCCTCGATTGAACCTTTACGCAATGCCTCAAAGTAGCTGAAAACTGAATATAAAAATAAAATTACTTTTATAAAAAGTGATTTTACAGTGTAAACTAATACTTATTCATAATATTTATAATCAAGATCAATATTCCCAATATGCACAATTGCATTATAAAATATTAACTAATTTAATGACATTAAAATAAGCTAGTAAACAATTGATACTTGGTGATTTATTAATTTTGGGAAACTATTGTCTGTGCTCTAAAGAATTTGAGCGGGAAATTCTTTAAAATTCCGATAATCTCCTTTGACCTCCTATTGATCACGTATTTTCCCGCCGGAATAGTCACGCAGGCTGTCAAAGGCTCGTGGACACCCGCAATTTCACGCTTCCCATTTAATGCGTGCGTACACGCACACGCTCCACCTGTTTGAGCGCGCACCTCTTTTGTTTCCCGGCAAAGTCACTCAAAAGGGGATCAGGCTAATTTAAAGTTTTCCCATTGAACCTCGAGCCGCTGTCTGATTGGCTCAAAGTGTGGGAACAAGAGACGCGCGCAATCCGGGTGTATTTAACGCGACAGTTTGTCAAGAGAGACAGAAGCGCACACAACCGAACTTTTGTAGAAATGGCTCCTACTGTTTACAAAGTGACTGAGACAGGAACTAAAAAAACGAATGTAAGTATCTACCTTTGCCAAAATGTATTTACAGTCTTAACTAATGCTTTCCACGAGTGCGTTTCACTGAACGAAAATGTAACGACAAACTTTTTGTCCAGATGAGAAAACCAGTGGTGGAGAAGATGCGCAGAGATCGCATCAACAGATGCATCGAACAGCTTAAAGTCCTTCTCAAGACGGAGATAAAAGCCAGCCAGCCGTGTGGTAAACTGGAGAAGGCTGATATCTTGGAGATGGCTGTCATTCACCTGAAGAAATCCATGCGGACAAACGATAACGCACATGCGCAAAGTTACGCGGACGGGTTATCCAGGTGCATACAGGAGACGGCACGATTTCTGTCAGTTCACAACCAGCTGCAGACAACCAAACACGCTTTAATGGGACACTTCAACAACACCGTTCAACCCAAAACGAGCGAAAAAGTTGTCTGCGCGTCTGCCCCCAAAGACAGCTGTCAAGCCGTTTCCAAACGCGCAGGAGAGCACGTGCTTTGGAGACCCTGGTGATCAGCCTCGCTAGTGTATAAAGACACATAGGGAATGATTGTATTCTCTATTTGAGTAGAACATATTGTTTGTTTAATATATGTAAAGGTAGACAGCATCTGTCCAGACGCATAGAATGTACCAGTCTACCCCATGTCTGCATCTGAGAGCACATATCTAATGCTTTACTTCACGTGTGTGAAGATGAATATTGTTTACATATGGTAAAAACGAGGACTGTATCACCTCTGTGTGTTTTTGTGAAAATGAGGACCGTCACCTCTGTATGTTTTTGTGAAAATGAGGACCGTCACCTCTGTATGTTTTTGTCGCACATCTTTTTATAAAAGATTTATAAATTATCTATCATATTGATAGAATGTGAAACCGCGTTGTTGTTTAAAGCAATAAACTAAAATGACTGTATTTCTGGTTTTTCGTTTATTTCTTGAACTGATCATGAGGTCATAGTTACAACAAAATCGCATTCTAGTTTATTCATTTTTAATACCGATTTAATACAGAAAGCCCCTTAAAACTGAAGTTAAAATCTCTAGTCACTCAATTGCTTCAGTTTTTCCACACTACAAATAAAATAATATATGGCACTATGTTGCCTTGATTAAAAACAACTAAAGCAATCTGAACAGGTGTGATACTACATTCTAAGTAGTGAAAACTTATCAATGAAGGAATTTCAGAGTCCTAAGAAATCAAATATATATAAACTCAAAGATCACAATATAAATACTAATGCATTCCAATGTAAATTATTGCTTTTAATAAAAGATGCTGCCTTTATCTGATTCTTTAGGTCAAAAGTTGTTTGTCGAGAGGCCGGTAGACTGCCTGCTTCATTCAGCAGCATAAAGATCATCATTCACACTTGAATCATGAAGGATAGACATAACAAAGCGTTGACGTGGGACAGGGAACTGACAGCGTTCTCAGGCCGTCACACAGACCCTGTTGATTTTATGATGTGTTAGGAAGTGTGCCTCCGTGCCCATATCATAAAGCGTCTGTCTGAAGTGTGCCACACTCACATGCTGGACTGACTTTGATCTGACTCAAATAAAACCAAACGAAATGTGTTACTGTGGGAACCGGGACCCAGAGGTGGCATCACACAACTAAAATAACCAGTAGCTGGTTACACAGATAAAGAGGCAAACTTCAGTGTGTGAATGCAACATCACTTCATGAGATGATGATCTGTCACAATACAGTTAAGGTTCTTGAATAATGCTTCTCAGGGGAACTTCAGGTCAGGTGTGAAAAAGTGTGTCCGACATGTCCTAATAATACAATTTGAGCTATAAAAAGTGTGTTATTTAGGGAAATGTACACTTCCCCTCACCTCAATTTAATATTTTCGTAGTCTTGATGCAAAGGACATAAAGCAAACTGTGCAACAGTTTTAAAAACTTGGTTTTGTTTCCAAGAAGTATAGTCTTGTTTAATATTGGACAGTATTGAGGTATAATCTTTTAAGACATTTTGACTTTATTGCATACGCTTAAATGTTGCTATAGTTTTGTGGACTTAATACAACTAGTGCAAAATTTTGTTAACAAAAAGTGATTTTCTGAACTCCAAAGTATCCCATTGATCTCAATGAAATTGGTTGAGAGAATGTCCAGAGCTGTAATCTTGGCAAAGAACGGATCATTTTTAAGATAAAATTCCAAGATTTAAGTTTGATACGTCTTTTAACATTTCCATTTTTTTCTGCTTTTGTAGATACACGATGTGTCCAAACCTTTGATGCATAAGTAAGTTTAAGCAGGCTGTTAATCTAAATTAAAAACAGCTTAAAAAATAAAAGCATTAGGCATCATTGAATTTAGTTTTTTAATAAGTGTCATTTTGAACTATTTTTATGTAAATTACTAGAAAACAGAGAATCAATAAAACACGTTTAGAAAATGAACGATGTTTTGGCCGCAATGTCCTGCTAAAAATCAGAAAAATATCAAAATGTTGCAGATTGCATTTCATATTAAAGCCTCGCAAGGTCTTATTTCTAAATTATTAAGCTTCACAAATAAAAATATCGACACCGTCCCTTTATTTAGGCACATAAAACTGTTAGATTGCACTGTCAGTGATACATTACGGTGATCAGATAATCTTCTTTTCAATACATTGATAACATGTTCAACCATATCTGACCCATCAGCATTCTGTCACAATCAATGAACAAACATCATTTTCTCAAAAACAGAAGAATCATTCTTCTATTTACCTTTAATGAATCTATTTGCAAAACATTTTAGCAAGCTACAGATTAAATTAGGACGGCACACATAATCCAAATACAAAAAGCGGTCCATTGTTTCGACCGCTCACAGGTGTAACAGAAACACATCGATGGCTGCAGTGATTCCTACTTCCTATTCCAGAATTATAAAAAGATAGATCTCTATTTACTTTTATCAGACTTTCTAAAAGCCTATTTTAATATACTGTATTAAAGAGCAGAAAAAGTTCAGTGCATCTCCATGTGTGATCTCCATGAACTCCAGTGGCTGTTCTGATGCTCAGTCCAGTTAATATATTCACATTCACATATTTATGGTTTGCATAAGAACCACGTCATGTTTTGAAACACCAGTAGGGGGCAGTCTTTAGTCTGACAGTTTTAGGACATGCTTCAGCTCTTCGGTCAGACTTCATACTTGAGTCTCTCAGACAAAATGGGAATAGGATTAAGAATCCACAAGTATTTGATTGCTTTAGAAGTCACGATAACGGATTTGGAGAAGGAACATCTGGGTCAGCGACACTCGCTGTCTCTTAACCCATGTAGGCGTATTTCCATTCAGTAAGAGGGACATGGGTCTGCTTGACAACCTGTGGGGACGTCCAGCGGAGGACGTAGTGTGGTCCACCGGGCTTGTCGTTAGTGCCTGACAAGAGATTTTATATTTCTTTTATACTCATAACATTCTCTATGTTGGAAAATCAAATCTTTGTTCGACAGCATTTGTGATGTAATTTTCTTTGGAAAAATGCACTTCAATCAAGACGTTTTAAAAGCAGAAATGTAACATGTAATACTGTTATTTTTTTAACCTGTGATGTTCCCTAAACCAGGCAATGATGTTTGACTTTACCTGATGCTCTGGCGCCCCCAAATGGCTGCTGGCCCACGACGGATCCTGTAGATTTGTCATTGACATAATAGTTTCCAGCGGCGTTTCTCAAAGCCTTCGCTGCCTCATCAATAACTGCCCTGAAAGACACACAAAGAGGTGAAAAACACCTGGATCACCGTCAAAATATTTCCTTTTCTTTAACTGATCTGCTTTGTATTTTACATTGTGGGTAAGAGAAATTTTTACCACACTCACTTATCTTGAGCAAAGACAGCTCCTGTTAGGGCGTAAGGAGATGTGTTGTCTATTAAGTGTAGGACCTCCTTGTAGTCATTTTCAGGGTAAACGTAAACCGCCAGGACGGGCCCAAAGATCTCCTGCAGGAGCAAAAAGCAGATAAACAGATTTTAACTTTTTGGTTGCTTAAGAAATTAAAACATGGAAGCAAAGTGAAGAGAAATGCACTTTGATATTCGTTGAGTAGTCAAAGCAAAAAGGCTTCTCTTAAATATTTGCATCACTCATCCGGGCAGTACCAGGGTAAAACTGTCTATTTGTTAAATATAAGAGATCTGTTTATCTAAACAAAACCGAAGTCCACCCATTCACTGTAATGTGAAACCTTTGTGCTTTTATTGATCGAAGCATTCTTGAAAATATTTAAACCTCGCTCATGATTTTCTCTTGCGGGTCGGTGGTTTCAATGATGGTGGGTTCCACAAAATATCCTTTTGAATCGTCACAGTTTCCTCCAGCAATGATCTTCAGATGGGGCGAGGATTTGGCGTGTTCCAGCCATCCTTTAATCCTAGCGAAAGCCTTGAGAATAAAAGACCAGTGTTCTCTTACCTTCATTAAAAGTGATGCTTTAGAGTGTTTTTGTTATTAGATAATGTTGTTTGTCTATACCTTGTCATCAATAACTGCAGAGAAGAACGTGCTGAAGTCTTCAACTGGCTGTGGAGTAAAACAGCAGACATTTCAGATGGATGGAGCACACTTTGTGTCACATGGCCACTTTTATAAAAAGCTCAAGCTCTTACGTTTCCTAGTTTGATCTGTTTGTGCAAAGTCAGAAGTTGCTGTTTGATCTCCGGCCACAGGGAGTCTGGCACGTACATCCTGGAGCACGCAGAACACTTCTGTCCCCCGTATTCAAACACAGAGCGGATGGTGCCAGTCACAACGCTGCCGATATCTGCAGACTTGTGCACGAAGTGGAAGTTCTTCCCACCGCATTCTAAATCATGAAATACAAGCAAATCATGTGTACAGATTCAGCAAGTTTAGCAAAATGTTGGGAAATTAGAAGACAAGCAAAACTGTGACAATAGCGTGTTAAGGTTGGTTAGCATGGCATTGCAATGTGGTTGCTATGGTGTTGCTTCGCTACTTTGTGGTTGCTAGGGAATTGCTACAGGTTATAAACTGCTAACTCTACATATTAGCAACTGGTAATTCTCGTCTTAGCAAACGTTACTTGTTATATTTTAGTAACTGGCCTTGATCCAAACAGAACACACACCTCCAGCAACACGAGGGAAGTTCCTGTAAATGTCCAGATTCTGAGCCACCTGCTTCCACAACCGCTTAAACGTTCTGGAGGTCAAAGAAAATATTAGAACGACAAACACAACTTACACTTATTTAAGCATTTGGCAGACACTTTAATCCAAAGCAAAAGTGCATTCAAGGTACATTTGATAACTATGTGTGTTCCCTGAGATATGATTGAACAAATCCAAAATCTTGAACGCAAAAACGTTAAAGTCCCCGTGAACCGAAAGCGATTGTTTTAACTTCCATATTCTGACACATAAACGAGTGAAAAGGAATTTTAAAGAATAACATTAGTAGGCGTGGCTTGCGTTTTTTCACTGCAGTTGATTGGTTGTGTAAAACAGCTGTTGCATTGATTTTTAATTGAAACTGGCAGCAGACTGACTGTTGAAGGGGAGGAGTTAACAGATGATCGTCTAATTTTCGTAATTTCAGGGCAGAAGTTTTATATGAATTGTAAAAAGAAAATCACCTTTATTGATAAGCTATTTAGAATAAACGTCATTTTTAATTTTACTGGTACTTTACGCGTAATTTCTATAAAAATACAGAATTAGTACCATCTGCAAAAATATAACTGTCCATAACAAGGCTGCGAAACTTAACTATTGAATTAAAAATTTCAGTCATTGACCGTTTCTAAGCCATTGCATGTTAAAACATAAGAAAAGTATTTTGCATCTTAGGCCGTGTTCAGACTTGACTTCTTTTTCGAAGCTGCTAGCGTCTATTTTACATTATAATCCTATAGAGTAAATTGTGTTTTAAAAATACGTCTTTTGCGCTTTTTTAAACCCCAGCGTCTTTTAAGTTGAATTTTTTTTACTTTTCTGAAAAAAATGCCCCACGTTAAGCTCCTTTTCACAGCTAACCAATGACAAGCAAGTAGTGAGTTGTTTCCATAACAACATTCGAGGGAGGTGATAAAATGGAGGTTGTAGCGCCTGTTGGACCATAGTTTTGTGTAAGGTAAAATGAACTTTCACTATCAATATCTTTTGATTGCATTTCTATCGAGAAATTAGTTTTATAGTTTTTAAATATGTGATTAGTTATTGAAAATACGCACTCTGTTTATAATCACAGTCATGGCGTTCGGTTTCTATATGTAAACAAATGCGGCCAGGGTCAACTTTTTCTCGTAAAAAAAGACATTGAGTGTTCATGACCTTAGATTTTGTTTAAAATGTTTCAGATCCATGTTTAAGATGTGTGGAACTTTAAGGTCTGACAAACTTTAACCCAGAAAGGAGGTCAAAGTGCAGATAAGAGTAACCTAATCACACGACACATGAGTTTAAACACTCACGGGACGCTGCCTGTGAAGTTAATTCCAGCCAGGTGTTCAGAGCTGGTGATAGCGTCTCCAAACACTGGACCATCGGCCGGGACAAACTGGATGATATTGGGTGGCAGTCCAGACTCTCTCAGGATCTTATAAACCGAGTAGCTGGCAGACATGGCCGTGTCACTGGGCTTCCACAACACTACGTTACCCTGGACGCAAACACGCCACGCCACAACATTAACATTAGAAATTGTATCAAAATAAAAGCATGAGATTATAAATGCGTGATGTCTTGATGTCCAACCATGATAGCTGGTGTTCCAGCCAGATTTCCACCGATCGCTGTGAAGTTGAATGGTGCAACAGCGGCTACAAACCCCTACAAGAAAATACGATTGTTAAAATTATAGAGAATTAAATCCAATCCGGTAATGGGTTATAACATGTTATGTAGAAGGTTGAATGTCATTAAAAAATGAAGTATGTATATAAAAATAATGCATTTATAAATGTCTATTTTAGGTGCAATTTTTTACACACACAAAAAAAAGTTTTCTTTATGATAAGAAAAAGGATAGTTCACCCAAATTAAAATTGTCAGTATTTATTCATCCTCTGGTCATTCAAAATGCGTTTTTTATTTGCTAAAGAAGGAAGTCATACAGGTTTGGAAATGTAAACGATGAAAGATTTTCATTTTTGGGTGAACTATACTCAAGCACCTTCTATTGGCATTTTATACATTTTTACACACCCACCTCCAGTCCTCTGTACAGCATTGTGTTTGTACTTCCGTCGCTGTCTAAAGGCTGCTGGTGTTCCAGCTCGATGGCGTGTTTGGCGTTAAACCTGAAGAAGTCGATGAGTTCTGCAGCGGCATCAATCTCAGCCTGAATCACAGTCTTACCCTGACAAACACAGAGCGGTGATCTTCCTACACACAGTCATGAAATCTACATTCATCTTGAGCTTCTGACAACTTCATAACGTACCTGTCCAATCATGGTCTTGGCCAGAACTTCTGCCCTCTTTGGTCCACTTATGATGTCGGCGGCCTTGAAGAAGATCTGTGCTCGATCCGCGACGGGTTTGAGGTCCCATTCTCTGCGTGCAGCTACGGAGGCTTCGATGGCTTTATTTATCAGCTCCTGAAGAAACCAAACGCATCAAACGATGAAGAAAGAACCCAAATAGCGATTGAAAGAGTTTGTCGCATTGATTTTATGAGTTCATCGCGTACCTTATCAGCAAAGCAGAATTTGGAGACTTTGTGAGAGTGGTTGAAGGGCTTTGAAGAACAAACAAAGACAATGTATTTGAATATATTGATTGGAAGCTTTTTAACATGAAACCATTTAACATGAATCACATGAAACATGGATTATTGTATAACAGCATGCAGCCGATTGTTCAGTGAATTCTGTTAATATCTTCTTTTATGTATCATCCAACCTCAAATAATTGTTGGTGAGTTCTGATTGACACACAGATGATGAAATCTCACAAGACAATGAAAGATGAACTCACAGACAGCTGATATCTGATATCTTTGGTCCAAACTTCTTCATTTCCGACCACACATGGAATCTCTTCCGTCTTGCCCTTTAGCTCTTGTAATGCCTGAAGAACACAGCAAACAGAATAAAATGCATCTTGATTTTTCAGTATATATGAAGTAGCGTGCGATTTACCTTCAGCAGGTCGGCTCTCTCTTTACTGCCCTCTTTAAACCCGAGGATGGGCTCATTCTTCACCTCCACAGCTGCACATGAAAAGGTCTTGAACCTACGGAAAACAAGATTTGCTTGCTTTTACAGCTGGACTTTATCAATGAATGTATTTGTTTTATATTGGGATGGTTTATGTTTGAGCCTGAGTACAGTTAACTGGGTCGCTTCAAGTCAGTTTTAGTCTCTGAATCAGTAACTTATATGAGGTTAACTACACCGAGATGTGACCTGTTGTAAACCTATAACAGAATCACAAGATCATCTGTATTTATTTCATCCATTCACACAGCTGCTATTTCACTGTCCCCAACAAAATGTGCTAATGCTCTCTGCAGCGGTTATAAAGGCCATGAACGTCTGACTGCTGAACTCCCAAAATTTCTCAATAATCAATATCTCAAATGTTTAACAATAAATAAATGACGCGAGACTATACTAAAAGCTGCAACCTGTGCAGAGACTGTCAGCTTTAAGTCAGTACAAAAGACTCGAAAGAATAATGAAAATAAGTAGTTATTATTAGCAATATTTACTTATATTTAATACTGTAACCATGTGAAAAGTATTAAGCACTCAAAGGACTTAGTGGAGTTAAATCGACGCATGAAAGAAATGCAAAATCCCCAAAGGAATTCAAAGGTTGTGTAATGAGCCTTTTACAAGTGCACAAATGTTCTTATTAAAATATAGACCGACTGTGACATTATAAAAGTGAAACGTTATAAAATTTGGATTTGAGTTTCCACTAAAATCTTGGCAAACTAATAAAAGTTGGAAAAACTTGTTTTCTGAATAAATACGGGAGACACATGTGAGACTGAAGTCTTTGAAACATCTGAGAAGCAAAACTTTCTTGGGAGAACAACTAAGACATAAACTTTGACTTTAAAAACGACTATAGAGACTGAAAGAACATGACACCTGTAATAACATGCATTTATTTTGTGAACTGGCTCACCATGTGCATTATTCTTATGAAAAGACTGACGTACAGTAAAAGCAAACTTGAGTAAACACATCTGACAGTGCCTGGACAAGTTTGTGCGATTATTACATAATAAAAGCATATCTGCCCTGTACATTTACAAGGCAAAGGTAAACATGTACAATTTAACATGCACGTCACATATAAGGTATGAACAATGTAGGATTCATATTAAATACACACATGTCACATAAGCTTCAAATTACTTCTTCAAAGTGAAAGTCATGTGCTAGTACATGTGCAACACACACATACCCCTTCAGAGACTGACAGACGGCCGATCTCACTCGCAGCATGTTTTCACACCGGTGAAGAATGGAGATGATATAAATAAAATAAATAAAAAATATCCCTCTATCTATAAAGCCTGCGCGAGATTCTGACACTCGTCTCGTCTCTTCCAAGATCACAAGGGGTATCACATGAATGGAGGCGTTCCACTGAGTTTACAGGGGAACATCTGCTGTCGAATTTGTAATTATGCGGCTTTTTTCAGCGATTAGATACTATATTAAGTATACATACAACAAGATTTAAATAAATACGAAAATAAAGTCAAACACATAGGTTTGCATGTTTGTAATGTTTATAATAAAAGGAATCCATGTTAGGCGGCAACCTGCTGTGGAGAAGTGGAACAGGCCAGGGGCGAGACTCTGACTGGCCAATCAGCTTCGGAGACGTTCCGCTCTCAGCCAATCACATGAGAGTCATGTTTGACTTGCCGTTTCTAAATATACATTTTAAGAAATATATAATGAATTTGTCATAATAGATTAATGTAAAATATTTAGAGATACATTTAAAAAAAAGATGCTAAAAATATTAATGTAAAATTAAAAAAGCAACCGCTTTTAATACGTGTTGTTATTAATAAGTATTCATATTATAGCCTAGAATAAATATCTTATTATGTTTATGTAGTATAGCGTACATAAAAATATATGGTTAACTTGTTTTATTATAATATTAGTATTATACAGTGGTCCTCTCCATTACTTTTTAACGAAGAATAAATTATTATTAGTGTATTCTTATTAATATTCGTATAACCATCATTTCCATAAATACCATATAGTTTCTATATTTTACCCACAATGAAACTGTATTATCTAGTTATGTTATTCTGTCACCTGAATTAATTTATTCAAAATGGGTGACTGCTCCATAACATTACTAAAAGTTTTAAACAAAGGGTCCAAACCCCAGATCTGTTCTGAGCATCTTTATACTTGCCTGGGATCCAAAAGTAAACCAAACATTCAAATTTTAGCCATATAACAGTGGTATAAATCAACTTTGATGATATAGCTCTTCATCTTTCAAGAGTGAGTAGAAAATACATTTTGTTGTTGATACTTAAACTAAATGCAAATTCATCTGTCACTTGGTTAAACCTATAAGCAAATGAGGCAGATCCAAATACCTCAACATTGAAAACCATGAACAAATTACACAAAGTAACGAATAAAGATGTACAGTAACCTGGAACCATTTTTGCAAGGTGTCATTGTGTGCCACAAATACAAATCAGAACACAAACTAAACAGAGACCCAACAAAAATGATTTTATTTCTTTGACCCCAGCACCAATTACATTCATTATGGAAACATACACCAATAGCTCTCACACCCAATGTGAGGATATACTCAATAACACTTAAACCAAAAATACTCATAATTCCCAATGTCAAAATAATTCAAACCATAAAAATATAATAATAAACAATGCTGAGAATATAAGAAGGATACAGTCCACGCTGCTTATACGTTTTAGTTTGACTTGCATGTCTTCTTTTGTAGCTTGTGTTCTTAAAGAAAATGCTGGTTTAATGGTATTTTCTAATAGAGGGTCTATGGAAATTAAACATTTTCCTAGGAATTCAAAAACCATTTGTATGATTGTGAGCTGCATTCAGCTTTGCATTTGTGAGAATGTTCAGATGAACACATGTACAAAAACACATATGCTTAAGAAAGAGTCATGAACTTTATAATAATGATAATATGTGACACAACGGATTAATAAAACCCAACTGTCTAATACCAACTGATAAATTCTTGTGTATATGAACTGAGAATAGCTTGACAATGATTTTGATAACTTGACCAGCGTTTCTTTTCTGTTCTTTCAAAATCTAAAATGATTTGAAGATGGTGACATTCTGGACCTTAATGGGGTGTGGGACTGATTTAAGACAAAGAAAAAAGCAGCATGATTTAGTCTCCATAAACAATGAAAAGTAAAATAAAGTTTAAAAGCAAAATCTCTATCAGTGCATGTTTCAGTTTTCTTTAGGGGCGAGCACCCAATGACCCCCAGTTACCCTGAACATTATAAAAACAGGAAATTTTTATAAAATTCAAAATGTTTCAACTGTTTTTTTACATCTTTGATAGATTAGGAAATCTAATCCACTCGCTAAAATGTTCATATCCACAAGCTAAACAGCAAACTGAAACCGTATAGAAGCTTTAGCTAAATAAATTGGCTATTTCTCCCAAACAAAAATAATCATAAAAATAACACTAAACATATTTTCTGCCTGCCATCTTATTTAATATAAAACATCCCTGAAACCATATATTTTAGCTTATTAAATCATTGATCACTCAAATCCCCATAATTCTGATTAATATGACTAACACATGTAAAACTTATATAAACTATAACCCAAAAACATTCAAAATGAAATGCAAAATGATCCAGAAGACACCAAGCAAGACAAACACAAAGGCCACAGAGGTTTAGCAAACAACACACTTCATACAGATGAAGGCTTAACAAGCCACATCTCGTGAATCTGTATGGAACAGCGCCCCCCGCTGGCCTTAATGAGTTACAGCAAAACATCAATCCACCAGTTATAAAACCCTTACAAAAAATGGACATGTACTTGTAGTTTACTTGTGATTTGACAATTCAAATACTACCTGGGACTAAATTGTCCCACTTTTTAGTTTATACAAGAATACATTTAAGTGTAACATTAGTAAACTTTGAGTACACAACTGATTTAAAACGTTGTGCTGCAACTATACAATAAGAGTACTTCTACTAATGTACTACTTTAGTAGTTTTTATACTTTAAACAAGTTTCCTTTAAGAGAACTTGTCATATTTAGGGTTTATTATTTACATATAATATTGTGACATCATAAATGTAAATATGTATGTTTATAAGACATGTGAAATATGTGAAAAAAGTATTTACTAGGCTACGCCATCAAAACGCAACTACAAGCTAAATGTTCTGAAATGTTATTTTACATAAAAAGTAGACTGAAGGTATATTTTCTTGTTTTAGTTTTAAAGTACACTAAAAGCACACTTTAATACTTTTTGTAAGGGTCTCAGTTGATGTGATCATTTGACTTAGTAACGTACATCTACATACAATAACTCAGATGATGTCATCCTATATCTTCAGCTACATCCATTTTCTATATACAATCAAAACCTCCACCCTAAACTTTTTAAACCCTTTGCAAAGAAACAGCTTAGGCATACATCCCCATGCCAATAAAAATAATGTGCAAATAGTTGGTAAATACATTTCCAATTGGAAATACAGTAAGGCCATCCAAAATCAACACGCAACATATATAGGCACATATAGCTCCGTTAAAGTTGAGATATTATGTGTATAAAACACTTCTCATCGTGGCAGATGCTCAACATGACGGGCCGCTGTTCCACAGATTCTGTCCACAGGTTAGTCAGTAAACATTGTGGGCCAGCGCTGGCACGTCGACATGTGAGATATTATACATAACAGATGAAATTACCTGCATGGGAAACTAAGGAAGACAAACACAGGAAACACAGATCAGATCCGGAATAAGGCCGACCGTTTGCATAGAACATATCAATCATCCTGTGTTCAACATTCACGACTCTTTTCTTTTCCAATGAGATGGCTTCAAAAGGCCAACTTGGTTCTGCAGCAGTGTACATAAAAAGTTTTTTATAAAAAGCAAAATGATAATAATACCAAGTGAAGCCATTCAGATGTCTTTTATCAGGAGGGTTTTGGTCTGAAACAGACTTGACAAACCAAAGATGTTCCAGTTTCTAAAAACATTTGGAAAAATGATGCCTGTGGATTTTGAATGTGAATTCTAAGGTGACCAGATGCCCCGATAACAAATTTTAACAAACAAAGTCCCACATCTAAATCCATTTATTTCCTGTAACAATAGTTGTATCTGTGTCTGGGATACCAATATACTTTTACCCTTAAAAAGAATTAAGCCATTAAAGTGAAAGTGATTAAAAAAACAAAGAAAACCGAGTGATCTGACGTATTACTGTCAATAACGTGAGCAATGTTTGTAAATTTGTTTCTGACAATAGTAAGGACAAAAAAAATTCAGGCTGTGTTGATAATTTTCTGTGTTTAAAAATGATCTTCGTGTTTATTTTTGTTATTGTGGTCATCTGGTTACCCTGGTGTAGTCTGTGATGTATTTGACATTATCGTGTAACACGCTGATGATATCGATGGATGGGTGGAAGCACAGAATCAACCCTCATGACCTCCGCCTCTCTCTGACACTGAGACGGTAGAAAGCACCTACAGGATTATCAGTTTGTGGGAGGGGCCTCGTCGCTCAGTTTTTCTTTGACCGGTAGCGCTGAACACCGTTGGCTGAATGCTGAAAGACCCGAGAGCTGATTGGGGAGTGGGCGGGACCAGGCTGGGCAAGTATCAGCTGATTGGCCCGTCTGTCTCTCCATCCTTGTCTAATTCGTCCTGTATTTCGTTAGTGTTTCCTGAGTCACTGCTGGCCGATGAGCTCACGGAAGGAGAATTTCTGGAAAGGAAAAATATTAAAAAGAAAATATTTTGTAAATAAATGTGCAGCAAGCATCAGTTATTTCAATTTATAAATATTTTGAACTAGCGTTTCATTTTTAAATGTTTGGTTTTAATGTTTTTCACATGTGTAATGTGTTTATCTTCTTTTTTATGTACTATTTATTTATGCAATATTTGTTATTTATTGAACAATTTCAGTTTAAGCGTATTTTTTTCTAATTAGTAATTTTAGTTCCTCAACATAACATTTCTAACTGTTACTTAGTTTAAGCTTCTTAAATACTTTTTATGTCTATATTTTATTTCATATTTCATATTAAAATCACAGAAATATTTCAATATGCTGTAATGATATCTGCTCCTATGGTAAAAAGTTTAATACTAACATTAAGGAACCTATTCGTCATATAAGATTTTTTCATAGTTTTGTTAACAAACAAATTTTTATTATTGGAATAATTTTCAATCATTTTCTTGATAATTTTTTTATTATTTATTCGCAATACAAGCAATTTCACACTTGAGACTTATATTGTGAATGCAGTAATTCTTCAATATGCATTTATGTAGAACAGGATTTCAGGCCAACAATATTTCACGGTGGGACGGATTCACTTATTTCTGATGTGTTTTTTGTCATGGCTGTGGCCTAATATTAATATAAATTATACGAGATGAATCATTTTCTGCTATTATGTTTAATTGTGGCATTAGTTGTTAGGGTTTGTCTTTAAGATTTTTTATTTTTTGCGCCACTCGTATTAAGAGCTGTTGTTGTGGTTACAAACGCCTGTCTGTAAAGGTGTGACTCATGTGAGAAGCATCACCTGCCACCCTTGATCATTCTCCTGCACGTCTCCATCTGAACATCCAGCCCGCGCTTCATACTGCACATATCCACGTACTCGTGCAGATGTCTGTTCATATCACTCTTAGCTGTGGCCAACTCCATCTGAGAGAGAAAAGTTTCAGTTCATATTGAGATCTTCAGACTTGACAAATCTGAGCTCAGTTTGAGACATTGTTGACATCTCTTCCGAAATTCTAATACAGACATTTGTCATTTATCTGACTTTTTTTTAAAGATAAATATCTAATACCCAAATAAGACTTGGACTGCTCTCCATTAAATCTTATTGATGTCTATGAAAAATAAGTGAGATATTAAAGAGATCTCATTTGTGATTTAATATAAATCTTTAAATGCAGACCTCAATATCTCCGATGGTTTTCTGGTATTCTTGCTCTCTGTTCTTGAAGAGAGACTCCGTCTCATTAATAAGACTTCCGAGACTGCCGTCCTGAGAGTTCTGAGACAGAGCAAAAATTTAGAGAGTTAATTTCACAAACCTTTAAACGGTCCAAAACTAAGGACTGATGTAACACAATAAACACGTACAAAGAACTATATGATCTAAAGGAGGAAACTTGAAGAACGTCTGTTTGGGATTAGTTTTTTCTATGTGCATACGTCGTGTTTTTGGGCCGTCAGTGTTAACCAACTCACAGGGTCATTGGCATCTCCATTGCAGTCCAGATTACCGTTGGCGTTGTTAAACGCACAGGGCACGTTGTAATTTGTAAAATCCTCCCACAGCAACAGCGTATCGTCATTCTCCTCCCATGTCAAACTGTCACAGTCGTCATCGATGTCAAATGTCTCCCGCCTAGCAACACATGAGTTATCTGAATGTCTGCACGAGAGGTCGGAAACAAAAAGAGAGAGAAGAGAGAGAGCAGGACGTGAAGAAGAACACGGACCGGCACCACAGGACAAGACACATGAAGACATGAAGCAGACACATCCAAACGTGCACTCTGAAACAGATCTGAGCTCTACCTGCAGTTCCTCACATCACCACTTGGGGGCATCACAGCGCAAAAGTAAAAACCTGCCTGACTTAGGCCTGATCTGAGCTGAATGTGTCTTTGTGTGAGGACTCACAGATGGTTGAGCATGCGTTTCATCTCATCCGTGATGTTGAACGGGACTTCATCCTCTGATGGGCTGGGATCTGCGTCCATCTCAGACATTTCCTCATCTGAAACCGGCTTCTTCTCCTTCTTTCGACACGCTACAGCCATCTGATAAACACAAACATAAGCCATGCATGAGAGCGGGAGCTGACGCAATGTGATAACCTTGCGTGCTTTGAAAAATGCTGCGTCAGCAGGTCTTCTGTTTTGTGGGTCCCGTGTGTGTGTGTGTGTGTGTGGTACTGACTCTGTCTGCTGGTGCTCTGGATGGACTGACGTTGAACATTTTGGACATGTCTTCAGAGTTCCTCTGTTGAGCTACATCACACAGTTTGGCGGTGATATCTATTCTCCTGCAGATGTCCATGTCCACCGTCATGGCCTTCTCATGAATCTTTGTGTCGAGGTCGGACATTTCCTAAACAAAGATCAAAACTCAGTTTCTGTATCTAGTTCTGTATAAACAATGAGCATCTGATGCCAGAGGAGAAAAACTCTGATTCATATATACATGTATCGTATGAGACACAAATTATTTGAAATATTTAAGCCTGGCTTAAATAAATAAAAAACAGCAACGTTCACCTATGACTTACTTTCATGCCCTACAAACACAAACTGCAATGCAGAAAAGAGTCTCAAGTCTTTACTCCCCTTATGACCAGTGAAAAACAACAAGAGATGTTCTGAGTTCAGTACAAGCTCACGTGGTATAACATCGATTATCAAAGAAAATCATTTGCACTTTAAAAAAGAGAGATGAAGAAAATGAAAAATAACAAAACTACACTACAGAGAGGGTTGCCAGGTCCATGAAAAATCTCCAGCTCAGTGGCAACCCAAAATGAATAAAAACTAGCCCTAAAAATAAATATTAATTGTTTCAACTTAAATATGCTTATTTATAATAATTCATAATTCTTTATTGAATCACACATCCCAATTGAACAAAAAAAACGAGAAACTTGCAACACAGAGACTGCTAAAAAACAATTTAAAAGAAAAATGAATGTGCTTAACACAAATACAAGCTTCTCAACGCTCACAGTGCACAACACCTTTGACTTCTATAGTAGAACTACTGCAACAAAAACATAACTGTACAAAAAACAAACAAACGAAAAACCGTGGGATGAGTCATCATTTCTGTGGAATCCCACCTGATGTTCTAACGGCTGTCAATCTTATCTTGCATTGAATCCAGAACGTGTTTTTAATAAATCTCATGCTGTCAGTTATAAACTGTAAACACATCAAATCATAAATCAAATGTCATCGTACACAATTCACAGAGCAACACGTTAGTCTTGTTGTCAACCCACAGGCACGCAAGCAGATCGCCTACGTAAACACATCGTGGGAAACAATTGCTTTGGCTTATTTGTTTAATAAGGTAAAGAGAAGAGGGATCCATCCTCATTCTGGTATTAAGAGCCCAAAACAATCGTTTTCCTTCATCCAATCTAATAAAGACGCTTAACACAGCACATCTCTCATTCTCTCTTACTTTCAGATCCAGGACTTTCTTTTGGTTCTCTACAGCTCTGTGCCGTCTGCCACCCTTATGACAAACAGGTTCTACATCAGTAAAATCAGTGACCCTCATGTTCATTCAGAAATGATGAAGAACACCAAACGTCATAAACCATAAATCCAGACGACATCTGTATAAACGGTTTATTATTATTCTGCATCCAGGTCAGCTGGTATAAATCAGTGTTTGTACGTTCGTGACTTGACAGTGAGACTCTCGGCGTGTGTTTGCCGGTGATTCTCACATGAGTCTAAAACGGCAGATGAATACTCACGTCGCTCATGAGACTCTTAAAGACGACCAGCTCTGCTTTCAATCTGTCGATCTTCTCGTTCAAGTCGTCCTGAATGGCTTCGGACTCCTGAGCGTTCTGAAGACACAAAGAGCCACGTATGAAAACATCTATCGTGCTTTCTATCGTTAAATACAATACACTTTCATCAGATCCCTGGTTGAAAAGAAATCCATACGGCTCAGGGCAGAATTTAAAAGTCAGGCTCGGCGCATGTTAGGACTCTCTTGGGAAGCTTTGGTTTTGCTGACCCATAATCCAACACACACACACAGATGCAGACGTTCATTGATTTCTCGCTGCGTCAGCGGTGGACGGCAGAGGACGATGTTTTACACCTGCAGTTTTGTATCAGGGGGAATTTTGGGATGCAGCGCTGGGTCACGTCGGTCCTGATGGGAGAATGGAAACTGTTCTGCAGCTGACGTGGACGTCCAGAATAAAGTTATGAGCTTGTGTTTTAAACACATGCCATTTAAAGCACTGACCCAGATTGTTGTGGAGATCACACATGAGTTTATATTTACTCTCATGAGAGTGAGAGAAGTTACTCATCTCAAAATTTAGATACAGTATGAAGTCACGCACTACAGTGGGCCAGCCCCACATTAACATATAAACCAACACAACCTCAATGTGTAAACATTTTTAAAGGTTGCCAAATCATGGTCTTTTATAAACACTTTCTGGTTGAATCTGCTTTTGCACTGATGATGGTTTGGTTTAGGGGCGGAGTTAAGGGTGGGGCTTCATTGATGCCTTTTTCTAATAAAACGTTTTTAATAAGAATTTTTATATTAGTATTTTTGAAAACGATCTGCTTTTGCGTCAGTCACGGTTAAGGTAAGAAGTGCTTTTGCTTCACAATAACCTTTTTATTCGACTCACACCAGACATATTCATACGAATTATCCACTAAATAAAAATATTTACAAATATCCTTGAGATCCTTCTAGATTTAGATTCAGTATCGGGTGACCATAATGCAACATAAGATCAGTCCATATGACGTTAGTAGACTTTGAATCTAAAGCTTTATGCTTTGTGTTAGATACAGACTAAACTTTAGGTCTCTATAGGTTCAAATAGAGTCTTCAAGACTTTTCGAGTATTCATGTCCTGTTTGGTGCTTCATAATGATATATAATGTCCGTCCGTATGTATATTATTATATTCTACTATATTATTCTATACTATAACCCACAAACTCTGTTTTGTGGGATTAAGAATCCTCTACAAGGTTACACAGTGAAATGGCAAAATAAATTAGCATCACAATGTCTAGACGTGTGGTGTGCAGGTGAGCTCACCTCCTGTAGCGTCTGTATCATCGACTCCATCTGTTCTCTCCTCATCACCTCCTCCTCCCACCTGAAACACACCACACCTCTCATGAACATCCCATTTCTTTATTTTCTCTTTGAATTTAAAACCAACAAAACGATACGTGCATGTAAAAATAAATTCATACAACTATAAAACTAATATTATAAAACCAGATTCCTATTTGTAATTTTGATTGGACGAAGCACACATAAAATAATAACCAAACTCACATTGCGCCTCGTAAACCTGAACATGTTCTTCCTGGTCTTGACTTGTTTGAGTTTATTACGTACATCACATTACCTCGTGTTTTGTGTTATTTTCACAAATATATATCTATTGTGGTATTATTGGTATCAAAATATTTCACAGTATGAACATCTTTACACAGTCGACATACATCAGGGTTAGAGTTTGCAGCCCACCATCTGTGTTTCATTCTCAATCACTGATCTGCAAGGTCAGGATTCCTCCGGTAAACCCCTCGGCTCTGTTCTGCTGGCGTCTGTGGTTCGGGCAGATCTGAAACCTAATGCTGCGTCTGAACTGACAGACCAAAACCTTCATGACCGGGACAAACGCTCACACTGAATCTGTAAGATCATGGTTATGCCAGAGAGTATATATTTATGTGAATGAAAACATACACCATGAAGCACACTTGACATATATTGCAATTATTAATATTGGAAATACGAATGTGTCAAAACAGCATGGTTGTCCAGCCTTCAATCTATTCTGATTTAAGTTTATAGGTATTAAAGATCTCATAAAAATCTATGAGAATCACCACAAACAAACCCAGAAGTAAAATGTCTGGGTGCATTATGTTACCATTACTTTAATGGAAATAATGTATTTTATTTCTTTTGATTTTGGACTGAAACATCACAAATTCATGCCATTTGTTTCAGATTATAAATCTTCATAAATATTAAAAAAAAAATAGATAATGTGTTCATTATGATCAGCAAACCTCAAAAGACTTTCTAAAGTTATAACACTATAGATCAAGACATCACATTATGTAACCTTGTGGCTTCTATCCATTTGGTTAAACGCAAACTGAAAAGTAAATTAAACCAGAAACAAGAAACCACAACCTCCCAGAGAAGAACTTCAACCCTAAACCATTAGTAAAACTACGTGACGGCTGTGAAGAGACATTTTAATGTAAAGACTGATGTCAAACGCTGGAGGCTTTCTTTCTAAAGAGCTGTAAATCAAGTCATTCCCGAGGCATCACTTACGGTTGCCACGGCAACCATTGAGACGTCACCAAAGTAGTGCATTCAGCGTACCAGCCCCTCCGTCACATTTACTGCCTCCCGTGAACGATAATGACCCGCTCTCTCACTTCTGTTACCCAGGGGAAGTAAACAATAAACATCTCTCCTCATGGAATGTGAACTTCAGCTGAATGAAGACACGGACTGATCTGATGTCAGCATACTGATTAGTCACAGCGCTTCTGTTCACTTTATCACTTCAAGTGACTGAACTGAAAACTGCTCTTAAAAACACAAAAACTCACACAATAACACAAAGAAAGGCCCCTGAAGCTGTAAAATGCAACGCTGACCAATAAAACATCAGACCTTTGCCTCACTGCCGCCATAGACACAATGACACAAAACACACATCTAAAACCATGGAAACCTCTTTAAAATGACATAAAGATTCATTTTCACCAGAGAATATAAACAAGTCCCATCCTACATCTATCTGTCTGTCTGCTTGTGTCTAGATATCCACCCTGCACACATACATCCGGTAGACATCTATCTGTCTGTCTGTATGTCCTCATATCTGTCTGTCAGTCCGCTTGTGTATCTATCTATCTGTCCGTAAGCTTCCCACTGCACCCTACTTGTAAGTCACTTTGGATAAAAGCGTCTGCCAAATGAATAAATGTCTGTCTGTATTTCTTTCCATCAGTCTGTCCGTATATCTATCTGTCTGTCTGCTTGTGTATCTATCTGTCTGCTTGTGTATCTATCTGTCTGTTTGTCTGTCTGTCTGTCTGCTTGTGTATCTATCTGTCTGCATATCTATCTGTCTGTCTGCTTGTGTATATGTCTGTCGGTCCGTCTGTCCATCTGTCTGTCGGCTTGTGTATCTATCTGTCTGGTTGAGTATCTGTCTGTCCGTCTGTCCGTCCGTCCGTCCGTCTGTCTGTCTGTTTATCTGCTTGTGTATCTGTATGTCTGTCTGTCCGTATATCTATCCGTCTGTATGCTTGTGTATCAATCTGTCTGTCTTTGTACATATCAGTCCCTCTGTCTTTCCCCATATCTATCTCTCTCTCTGCTTACGTATCTATCTATCTGTCTGTCTGTCTGTCTGTCTGTCTATCCTGTCCATATATATGTCTGTCCATATGTCTATCTGTCTGTCTGCTTGTGTATTTGTCTGTCTGTCTGTCTGTCTGTCTGTCTGTCTATCTATCTATCTATCTATCTATCTCTGTCCGTCCGTCCATCTGTTTATCAGCTTGTGTATCTGTATGTCTGTCTGGCCATCTGTCTGTCCATATATCTATCTGTCTGTCTGCTTGTGTATCTACTGTATCTGTCTGTCTGTCTTTCTGTTCTGTCCATCTGTCTGTCCTTATAAATGTCTGTCTGTCTGTCTGTATATCTATCTATCTGTCTGTCGATATGTCTGTCAATGTAGGCCTGTCTAACTATCTGTCTATCAGTCTGTCTTTCTGTATATTTGTCTGTATGCCTGTATATTTATCTGTCTGTCTGCCTGTTTATCCGTTCGTTCATCTATCTATCAGTCTGTCTGTCTATGTACATATCTGTCTGTAACGGGGAAGGCGGGATGAGAGCCGTGAGGCGGGGCCGGTGGTGTGAGTGATAGTGGGAATCAGCCGTGCACACAACGGTCCTGCATATCTCACGGAGGAGATCAGGAGCATAAGAGACGATAGACGAGAGAGGCCCGGACATTTGTTAAGTTTGTATTTATGTTATTGTTTGTTTATTTTGTTTAAAGTTTGTCTAACGTTCGCCGGTTCCCGCCTCCTCCCTTCCCTACTTAGAACTTTGCTACACTGTCCATCTGTCTTTCCATATATTTATCCATCTATTTGCTTGTCTATCCTTCCGTCTGTCTATACTGCTGTAGAGTAAGACACTGCTGGCCGTGTCAGGTACACGCCGTTCACTGTGTCCAGTCACTGCCTGTGTTTGGAGATCAGGAGGCTCTGGCTGGAGTGATGGTGATTGAACGCTGCAGAGCTCTGTGGGTAACTAGAGTTCATCAGCTGCATCATTTCCTCTGCGGACACAGCCAATCACAGCGCAGAGCATCACTTCCTACCGGGATGCAGAGTGATGTTATCACCAATGCAGAGAACAGAAGGACAGCGTCATCAGCACGGACAGAAGAAATCACTGTGTTTGATGAAAATGAATCAGAGCAAACTTAAATAAAAAACAGCTTAAATTTGAGCTCCTGGTGATGAATGATTCTGAGGCACAATTCAGTAAACACTGAACTTCATCTCATCTGGACAGAGTCTGGAATGAAAACAAACAGCGAACCAGACCCCGGCAGGTCATTCTCAAACGCTCTCATCTCCTCCGCTTATATGGATAGCCAGAGCGTTTTTTCCGTTTGTTTGAGATGCAAATATAGATGCAGAGCAACCTTACAAGGGCAGACAGCAACACATGAGGATCAGGGTGCCAAAAAGTCACCGCACAAATATCTGACTGTTGACGGGATGCTCCATAAACAATCCCATCATGCACTGCAAAAAAAAACACACTGTGACAAAACACAGCGACACCAACTGAAAATTCAATAAACAAACAAAAAAAGATTTGCACACTATTAGACAACAAGAACACTTTTTAGTGTGTAGATTAGATCTGTTTGGATCTCAGTCATGACTCATTTAGATGCAAGCACACATTGTGCTGCTGTTTTCAAAGGAAGCGTGCAACCTATTCCCTTATTCTCATTTATTCAGTACTCTGTTGATCTGAAATACTGCGGCACATGCAGGACCAGGAGTCTCAGAAATGCGAGATCAGCGGTTTGTTTGTATGTAGAAGTGAGCGCACACATGATTAAACTGAAATCTATGGGACATCACGCATCCTTCTGCACTCACTGTGATAAATCACATACACACACACACACTCTATGTGATTTATCACTAATACTCTTGCTGTGACTCGTTTATTCGCCCCTCTGTGACAGGAGCCGAAGTCTTCACCTTGTGAGTTATAGCATGTGTTGAGCAAATATTCCACATTGTCCTCGCAAAACAACATCCAGCTTCTTCTCTATGGCCATCTACAATTTTTTCCAGTATGTATTATACCAATTTTGTATATGCAAGATATATTGCATATGATTTTGTTGTTGCCTTGTGGTTTATGGACTGTTATGGTGCTTGCTCAAGACCACAAATCAAAATAAATCACATTTAAAGTGCTAGTTCACCCAAAAATGAAAATCTTCAAATCTGTTTGACTCTCTTCCGTCGAACAAAAATGAAGATATTTTAAACAATGTCGGTAACCCAACAGAGGCGGCACCCATTAACTTCTATTGTATGGACACAAAACCAATGCAAGTGAACAGGTGCCGTGACAAAGTCTGTCATTTTATCCTCAAGAAACATTTATTTTTTTGAGAATTTCACTCTTACAAATTTCTTTAAATTTTTCTAAAGAACATTCTTATTTTACATAATGAATTCGGCTCCACGTCTGTACCTATGAACTCCGATGCTCTTCACTTAGAAAAACAATAGTGATGCCTGTCTTAGCAAGCAGTGATAAGGACATAGGAGCTGTTATTAAGAAACACTGTAAGCGTTGATGCTATAAACCACATGAGCAGGTGAAGACAGAAACCAGAAACCACAAGAATGTCTCCGCTGTAATAAAGTCATTTACGTGTTTCTCTGAATTGAATAATTGTTATTTTGCAATTATATACTGTCAATGGGGAAAATCAGTTATAACCCGAAGAACATTTACATAATTGTGTAGAACACAAAAGTAATGCAATTGAACACATCAGAAATAGAAAGAGCAATAGATTCATATTTACTCAATCTGATCCAGTAGCCACAACTGATCATTTTTACCTAAACATTCATTTAGCACAAAAAAATATATCCTGTTGAAAAATACACCTTGTGCGGGCTAGGTAGGTATTGAAGCATGGCAGCTGGTTTGTGCTGGTTTAAGCTGGTCCTTTGCTGGTCCTTAGCTGGTCATGTGCTGGTCCTTAGTTGGTTTAAGCTGGTCGTTAGCTGGTTTAAGTTGGTCATGTGCTGGTCCTTAGCTGGTCACGAGATGGTTAAAGCTGTACATGTGCTGGTTTAAGATGGTCCTGAGCTGGTTTAAGTTGGTCATGTGCTGGTCCTTAGCTGGTCACGAGATGGTTAAAGCTGGTCATGTGCTGGTTTAAGATGGTCCTGAGCTGGTTTAAGTTGGTCATGTGCTGGTCCTTAGCTGGTCACGAGATGGTTAAAGCTGGTCATGTGCTGGTTTAAGATGGTCCTGAGCTGGTTCAAGTTGGTCATGTGCTGGTCCTTAGCTGGTCACGAGATGGTTAAAGCTGGTAATGTGCTGGTTTAAGATGGTCCTGAGCTGGTTTAAGTTGGTCATGTGCTGGTCCTTAGCTGGTCACGAGATGGTTAAAGCTTGTCATGTGCTGATTTAAGATGGTCTTGAGCTGGTTTAAGTTGGTCATGTGCTGGTTTAAGATGGTCTTGAGCTGGTTTAAGTTGGTAATGTGCTCATCCTTAGCTGGTCACGAGATGGTTAAAGCTGGTCATGTGCTGGTTTAAGATGGTCCTGAGCTGGTTTAAGTTGGTCATGTGCTGGTCCTTAGCTGGTCACGAGATGGTTAAAGCTGGTCATGTGCTGGTTTAAGATGGTCCTGAGCTGGTTTAAGTTGTTCATGTGCTGGTCCTTAGCTGGTCACGAGATGGTTAAAGCTGGTCATGTGCTGGTTTAAGATGGTCCTGAGCTGGTTTAAGTTGGTCATGTGCTTGTCCTTAGCTGGTCACAAGATGGTTAAAGCTGGTCATGTGCTGGTTTAAGATGGACGTGAGCTGGTTTAAGTTGGCCATGTGCTGGTCCTTAGCTGGTCACGAGATGGTTAAAGCTGGTCATGTGCTGGTTTAAGATGGTCATGTGCTGGTCCTTAGCTGGTCATGAGATTGTTTAAGTTGGTCATGTGCTGGTCCTTAGCTGGTTTAAGCTGGCCATGTGCTGGTCCTTAGCTGGTTTAAGTTGGTCATGTGTTGGTCCTTAGCTGGTCACAAGATGGTTAAAGCTGGTCATGTGCTGGTTTAAGATGATCCTGAGCTGGTTTAAGCTGGTCCTAAACCAGCTCAGGACCATCTTAAACCAGCACATGACCCTTTTTAAGACTAGCTCATGCAGGGCTCTAGAGTGCGACTAATTTGGTCGCACATGCGACCTTATTTTTCAATGGTGCGACTTAAAATTATCAGAGGTTGCACCGGTGCGACCAGCCGTTCGAGGGGAAAAAAAGTCTCAGCAACTCTGAAAGTCTTCCTGTGATTCAATAACAGACACACATTAGACCCATATCGTGGTCTAAACCAATCAATGACAGTGAAGGGCGGACCCCCTCTGATTGGCTGTGGTCCAGATATTCCTGCACGTGTGTGTACCAGAGGTCGCGTTAACTGAAAATTCTCTGTCATTGACGGATTTTTTACCCGTGACGGAAAAACCTGAAGGCCGTCCGTCATTTTGGCGGATTACAATGAGGGCAAATTGTAAATCCCCGTTTCCCTTCAGCGTGATATGCTCGCGAAGCGACCTGCGTGTTTTCACCTGTCATTGTTACTGACTAGACATATGAGATGCGATCTGGGAAAACCCGTCGGATGTCACGCTGGGACGTGGGAAAGACAGTTCACCTATCAAAGTAACCACATAACATGAAGAATGAAGGAGTATCGCTGCACATTTCCCTCCTGTCCTGTTTAAACTATGTCACGTAAACTATTAAGTGTGCGCTGCACCATTTTCATTACTTGCGTTTTTTTCAAACGGTTTTGTACAGTATTTTTATAGACTTCAACACTAGGCTTTTTTTTAATACATTTTTAATAGAGTAAGTCTCTCACCACTGGAAAGTGACTTTAATTGTGATACTGGACTGTTGTGCTTTTAATTTCATCACTGAACTTTAAACACGATTTAATTTTTTTTGTCATTTGGCAGACGCTTTTATCCAAAGCGACTTACAGTGCACTTATTACAGGGACAATCCCCCTGGAGCAACATGGAGTAAAGTGTCTTGCTCAAGGACACACTGGTGGTGGCTGCTGGGATCGAACCAGCAACCTTTTGATTTACCAGTTCAGTGGTTTAACCCACTAGACCACCATCTCCATCTCCGTTCCTGAAAATCACAGCGCTTCAGCCGACATCAGCCATAACTTTTGTTACATACACAAGATATGAGCAAAATAAAAAGTGATTTGGAAAGGACTTGAATATGGTATCAAAACTGTATCGGCTTTATTGGGCATTCGGTGAATCGGTTGTATTACAATACAACAAGTTCCGAGACGCCAGTACAGATGACGTCACGAACATACAAATTACCACCTAACGCCACCTTGAACCATAGTGACGGGTAATAACAGATTATGACGGATTTTTTACGAGCATGTCAGTCAAAATGAAAAACTCTAGCGCAACCTCTGGTGTACGTTTTAAAATGCGTGTGCTGCAGTGAGACAGAGAGGTGAGGAGCCTAATGCTGTTAGTTAAACAGAGTGGATGTAGAAGGGGATAATGAGAGGTGATGAAAAGAACTATTCACAACTTTTTCGTGAATAATGCTAAATTAAGGCCTAATCCGTCCAAAAATCATAAGCAATACTCTGACACTGAGCCTTCAAGCCCTGGTCCATTTATCTTGAGATCTTTCTAGTTTAAATTTGTAAATTTGTGCTTCAAATAAAGAACTTAATGTTGAACAGTTTGTAAGATAAACATTTACAAGTAAATTTTGCCTATATGGACATTAAACAAAAGTGAACTGGTAAAAGCAGGTTAATGTTAAATGTGATGCGGTCAAAAATTTGGGTGCACCTAACTTTTGTGCTGGTGCACCCAAGAAAAAAAGTAAGGCGCACCAGTGCAACCAGTGCAAAAAGTTAGTCTAGAGCCCTGTCATGGCCTTCTTAAACCAGTTTAGGACCAGCTGAGGACCAGCATATGACCAGTTTAAACAAATAAATGACCATCTTAAACCAGCACAAACCTACCTAACCAGCATATGCTGTATTTTTCAACAGTGGGGCACAGCCAAAATACTAAACTTTAACTACTGTCGCTTGGTTAAGAGTTATCATTTCTAAACTGGGTTGTTTCAACTAACGTTTAGGTAAAATATGGACAAACCCAACCACTCAACTATTGTTTGAAGAAAAAACCACCTAGACTTGTACTGCTACTAGACAAAACTAAAACAAAATGTAGAATTTGTCTAATGGTCAACTTTTTAACAAACATATATATGCGTATCAGTTTTAAAGCTTCCAGACATAAACTCAAATCCACAAAACTCCAATAGGGGCATGATAGTATAAAACAGGGCTGAATGAATACATGACTCATCTGAATCCCATCAGGCCTCTCATCTTACTGGAGAAACAGAGCACACGTCACACATACAGACCTGCAAATAGAGCGAGAAAAAATAGCCCACAACTCAAAATGACCTCTGACAGGATCGGTGGCGTTTGACTGGGAGTTCATCTCAACGTCTAAACTCCAGACCCGTGAGAATTTACTCTAATGATCACATCTGTGAAGTTTACACTTCATTCAGAGAATCCATTTCTATTTCCATCTTGACATAATGTTTGCAATATGTGAAATGTTGAAGCAATATTGACTATCACCCTCTTGACTCATTATTTGATCAGACTGCAAAAGTTAAGACACTGGTCTCAGTCTGTGAATAGTCATGTTTTAGGGATTTAGTTTACCACACAAATTCATCCTACCTAATGTAAAAACATTATTTGAAAATGTAACACTGATATCTTCAATATTGACTGAATATTGACTTGAATATTATTTCTGCAAAAGCAAAAGAAGACGAGAAGAACCGTTACTTGGCTAAACTTGTCTCTCCAATATTTTGAACCTAGACTGCGATACCAAGCTCAACCACTAGATGTCAATGTACCATACGGTTTGCGACAAAACTACAAGAAAATACTAAATTGTTTATTCAATGAAATGAACATACAACAAAATTAAACAAATTGTCTATTTAATACAATTATTATACAGTAAAATAATCATATAAATTAATATTAACATAAACTAAATAAAATATAAATAGTTAATTATAGACACTAGACCGGAAGTTAGCCAAACACAGACCGGAAGTTAACCGGGGGTCAGGCGCGTGCTTGTCCGATGAAACGGTCTATAAAACTGGAATAAAAGACTGCACATCTTTATTAATATCTGGGTATATCACTGGATATTACATGTTATAATACATTATACCTATTAATTTTACTGCTGTATATGGTGAACCAGTTTTATCATAATTAACACAAACTTGTATGCCTTCATGCTTTGTTAACCCAACGATAAATGAATATTCTGGTAAAAGCTAAATCTTTCCCCTGCACTTCGATTCACTCTTTCCTCCAGCCAACCGTATGTCAAGAAAGTACTAAATACTACATTAACGTCCAACAAAATAACCTAACTGTAACAGACCAATAGACATGAGCCAGACAATGAAAACAGGTGCCATCCCACAATCTCTATTTCCACAAGCAAAGGGTGTGAAAATAAACATAACAAGTCGTATAAAGAAGAAAACAGAATGATTAGGAGACTCGCATGTGCTTTTAGTGATGAATGGCACAGCTGTACTCACACATGTTGGAAACAGGTGTGGACATCCGATACAAGTAACACACGCATGGTCATACAATATCACGGCAAATGGTCAAGTAAAAAGATCTACAGCAGGAGTCTCCAATCTTTTATAAGGGGTATCTGGATAAAACTAAATAATCTATTTGTAAAGAAACATATTTATAAGTATATTGCAATGTAAGTCGCTTTGGATAAAAGCGTCTGCCAAATGCATAAATGTACAAAGGAAAAAATTTAACTTTCACGGATAATCTAGGTCTTGCCCCCAAAACACGGCATGGGTTCAGCAATCCTCACGAGATTCAGCTTTAAACAAATTCATTATCTAGTCATTAAACAGCCTGGTAGTAAATTCTCATCTGCCCTGTGTCATTTATCCATCACCTGTCCGCCCAGCAGGGTTATGTCCTCACCCCAACACACCTCAACAATTTCTAAATGAACAAGGCGTGGCTGCTAAATACTTGTGCATGTTAAGTCTGAACAAACGCTCTCGCCAAAAAACGTTTAATTGTTTTAATAACTTGTTACTGCGGCCAAGAGCGTTTAAATACGAGTCGTTCCTGTGAGTTTACCTGCATCGCTGATGCTCACGGCCATATTATTCATGCCCGAAACATTCATGAACAGGAGTGATAACCACATTTAAAGACCACGTGCTATCCTTCAGTTGTGTTTTTTTTTGTAACGTGGATAACAAGACTTGTTAAGACGTATTCAAACTCATAACAGCATTGCTTCAAGTAAGTGAATGAAGTGATGAACCGCACGTCATTTGACCCCAGAATTTTATATGAACATTTAAGTGCTTGTATATACAGTTTCTTTGGTGTGGTAAAGATCATAACCATGTTTTTTGGTAGAACGATTGCAATTTGTACAACCAAACTTTTACTACAAATATAACTGTTAAACTATGTGTTGTATCATGTATAACTCTCATAACTCTAGTTCATTTCATCACCATGCTCTCAAGTTATATTATTAAATTTACCTTTTCAAGTTTAATATATTTATATTATAATATAGATTTAGGAAGATAGCCCTCTGAGTTTGTTTAATGGCTTATAGACAAGATATATTTAGGTATAATTTTCTTTAAATGCAAAGCTTTGAATTGATCAGCTCAATATTAATTAAAACGTTGGGAAAATACATTAAGCTCTGTATTACAGGAGGGTGGATTGGGAAATAAAAATAATACAAAAATCAACAAATGTGATGTTTCTAAACAAACCCCAAACAACAAGCAACAGGATTTAAGCCTTTTGGTGACCTGCAGTTTCTCAATCAGTTTCCGGTTTTGTGCCAGGAAGGGTGAAAGCTTTAAGAGCTAATACCAAATTCTCTTTAGAAGTTGAAATGTAGGAGGTCGATAATGCATTAAAACGAAGAAAAATTACCTTTAAATCACCCAGAATTCAGCCTGAAAAGCAAAATACTAAAGTGGGGTCTGTAGGGTCCGTCCCCAAAATCTGATTCAATTATTCAAATGCAAAGATCTTGCAAAAAGCCAATACCTGCTTCATTGAGATGTTAAAAGCAAATCACAGAGAGGACGAGGGTGTTTTCCTCACGCACACGCTGTTTTTCCCAAAAGTTTACACCTTTCCGGACACAGGTGTGAGCCGGGATGAGACAGCAGGTGGGGTTGGGTGAACAGTATGACTCTTATATTACAATATAAATGTGCATCTTTTGTAAAATAGACCGTTTAACCTTCTTCAGAGGGTACAATAATTTGCAGAAATCAGTTTTACGGTTTTCTGCTTGCTCCCAGATCTTTACCATAAAAGCCGCACCCTTTATAACCGCAACTGTGTGTCTTGACCTGTCAGGAACACACCCTGATTTGTTTATTTCTCCAAGTTTCCTAATCACTTTCACTTAAATAATACATAAATGTAAATCATTTCTGTCTACTAATGGCACACATATGCAGTTTAAGGAATAGAGAAGAGCCTCCACCGTCTGACCCGTATCTACATCAGAAGGTGTGATGTTAGAAGAATGAACTCAAATCATCACGTAAGATGACCTGAAATCATTAGACAACCCTTAAACCTCAGCCGGTCATGGATGAGACATGCTGCGTTGCGATAGTTATACCCAGAGTTCACGTGTATCAGCTTGACAGAGATCATTGAAGATCAAGTGAATCTGAATCAGTGCGGCCAACCCTTAACCGGTGTGAGAAACACTGCTGTTCATCTTTACACATCCAAGCTTTCATTGATAGATATTCAGTGCTGTCAATCAAGAGGTTATAATCTGCCTGACCAACCCTGAAACATAACAGTCAGTGGAACTAAGAATCAGAGTTCAAGGGCCTGTTATGTTCAAGACTTTATATTCATATATGATTTATATTCACATGTGCTTTCTTAAAACATCAGCTCTCTTTCATTTTTTAGGCACATGCTCAATAACTACTTTTTAATTTTTTATTCACGCAGGATGTTAATATGCTTTACAGCCAATGAATATGGATTAATATGCTGCCATTGAACTTCTTCAACACTGTATTTCAAAGCACAAAAATAAATCATCTAAAACACACTAAAATGAAGATTTTGTGACCTTCGGAATGAAAGCTTGCAACTCTCTTTTTGTTTTCATGTCCTTTTATTAACCATGACTATTGGTCACCCTTCATGTTTGACTTTGGGTTTTGCAAAAACGTATTAAAGTAGTAGAAATGATTGAAAGATACAAGCTTTCTGACCTTATCGGGAGTTTTGTGCTAGCTTTTTAAAACATTAATATCACAACGATTATGCTCCATTAATTGTGTGAAGCATAATCACATTTAGTTTATTAATTTTGCAGGTCCAAAACACAGTATTATGTAGCCTGAATAATAAAAAAACAAAAGGCAGATGACGTGGTCTACTTTTTTATCATCCTTTGACTTTTCCTCACTATGCCATCAATTGACTAAACAGTAATATTTGTAATTATGGGAAGAAACGTTTTTGCAACACTTCACACAGTCTTAATGAGCCTCATGAGAAACTGCTCACGCCGTTCAGCCAATGAAAGCTTTAACACGCAGTGCTGGTATCCACGTCGACCAAAATTCAACCTCAGGGTTCTGGCATTGATCCGCAGCACTGAAGCTAAATTCAGCGGTGATTCAATTATTCATGGAGGAAAATTCCGGCGGGTTTGACTGTGAGGATGGATGCGACCCTTCTGAATTTGGTCGTGTTATTTATGTTGTTATTTGTGATTTCCAAAACTCGGACTGCATTTACAAATTTTCTGAATTTACTATTTGTAGGCAATGGCATTCGTTATTGTTTCATTCTGTGAACTAGTGACAACATTTCTCTCAATTTCCAAATAAAACATTGTTTTTTTATTCGCATGGTCAAAAAAAGCAATGTTTGTTGATATTGAATACTGCAAAGAAAACATAAAGAAATTCATATTAATGTTTAAACATCACATTGCTTATGCTTAACACGTGTAATTTAGGATCAATCGAATATCCACATATGATGAGACAAGCCTGATTTTTTTCTTTTTTAGTTGCATACGGAGTCTTTTCACATTGATGGATGACTTATTGTCATCCTTTTGTTGAAATTCAACATACATTGGACTGGTACGGACACAATACACGCAGAAATGCATCTGATTTAATTTAACCGGAGTGATCTCTTGATTTTTCCATGCTTGTATTAGCATTTCGTGAGGAACATATATGAAGTTGTGCTCATTTGACTTCAGTAATGTGATCCTGCAGAACACACACATAACAGTGACCCTCTGCAGTCACACACACACACATATCGGTGTCCATCGCACGCACACACGGTGCGGTAGGGAGGGACAAACCCCATCAATCTTTGCTCTCTCTATAAACAGACACTGCAGGGCTGTTGGCCGTTCACACCGGAAGACTCGGCAGCTATGCTGTAGATGCATGTGTCATATAAAACACTACAGCACCAATACAGATTTGCACATTCCCTGTCTCACCATGATGTCTTTATTCCTACATTGATGATAAAGTGAAAGGTGGTTTTAGCGATGGAGCAGAACAGATATATCTCTGTAGTGTTTAACAAATCAATGAACCTCTCAACTCAGCAGAGCTGAACAGTCGTTGCACATGGATTATCCCACGCTATTCTGACAATGCAAAGCCACCGAACATCTAATTTGTTTCATGAATCCGACTCTTTCATACAACAAGCATTTCACAACATTATAAATACAACCTTTGTCCAATTATGTGTAGAATGAAAAGCAACATTTTTATCTGCAGTTTTGATGATGTCTGGACGCAATCACATTAACTGGGAGGTTACCGAGTTTGCTTCAGCGTCCAAATTTAATTTAAAAACTCCAGATTTGCATATCCATTTCATTTTCAGTGCTCTGATCAAAAAGAAACGAACTGTAACTGTCTCATAATTCATCCTCCATTTCCTTACAGACAAAGACAGCACGCTTTTATGTCTATGGCACAGCTCATTAACTAAATATTGTGCAGAATAAAACTAAGACTTTAACCTCAATTAAACGTGTAAATCCCTTCTTATTTAAAACACAAGTATAACTCTGAAATGAGGCACAACTTAATCTAAATATCTATCAAGATAAAATGAACTTCTTTATTCTTCACACATGCACACGTACTATATTAAACACAAAAGAAGATATTTTGAGAAATGCCTCTGTGGTTTTGTGTATTAACAATGGAAGTCAATGGGGGTCTATGTTTTCTGGTTACCAACGTTCTTCGAAATATCTTCTTTTGTTTTCTGCAGAAGAAAAAGGTTTGGAATGAGATGAGAATGAGATTTTTTGGTATTGGGGTTCACGCGTGTTTGAGCATAACAACTAATCTGATTGTTTGTTCATCTTCGGCCAATTGTTCAGACTCAGTGTATCTGTGGAAGTGAATTATATGTGTGTAATACGAGAGAAGATGATCTACATGCAATAAAGTCAAAGTCGGCATTAAAGATCAGCAGAGAGGTCAGACATGAAGAACTACGGACACGGCCGGAAGAAAAAATACATAGACATGAACTGAAGACTGGAAACTTAAGATAGGCTACATATATTATATGATATATACAGAATATTTATCATACTCGTGTACCATAGTATTTTAATGCCTTTCCAAGCAACGAAACCCAAACTAGACAAATTACAATCGATTACACATGTATTCTGTACTTTGAAAGGGTGCAATCCAGAAGACTTTCATAAGCACATAATGGGCAGCTGCATCACATCATTATTTTGATCATTTGAATGCATGTGAATCTCTAGTGTGTTGTGTACAGGCTTACAGGACTCTTTTAAAGCTATTAGCAGTATTGTAATGGATATGTAATTTCAGATCATTTTGTGCAATTATGTTTCAAGGAATTTTGGCCACAAGCTGTTTGTCTGATGACACACATTCGAAACGAAAAAGATCTCAAATGTTTCAAGTTACAGCGATGCTGAGCAAAGCGTTTTGCTTCTTTTTTTATGGTTGTTTTTCGGTTGCTAGGGTGTTCTGGATGGTAACAACTACGTCTTTACTTAACAGCACAAGTTGTAATAGAACAAGCTCACTTGTTCGCTCATTCACTATTACCTTTAAAGCGAATGCTAAATAGTCCACTATATGGGGAAGAAGTGAATGAAAGTGAGTGAACAATTTCGGACAATGACGTAATATATCCTGAGTCTGACAGTGCTGTCGCAGACATTCATCACAATGCTTATATTACACCTGTGTGCTTTATGGATTGATTGATAAAATGGTAGAGTTCACTTTTACGTTATTGGTCACGTTTATTGTATTAGTTTTTAAATAAAGAGAACAAAACAAATGTTTGCCACGTTTATTGACTACTACATTTATTACGTTTAATAAAATTACTTAACATATTTTAACTAAAACACTGCGATATATAACATTCATTTAATCTGTTTATTCACAAAAAGTAGAAAAAAACTGTCAACAAGAACAAAAACAAGTGTATAAACGTACATTCGTGGCTTTGACGGTCTCTCTCCTCCTGATTCTAATCATACGGTTGATTTGCAATGTATCATGGGAAATATGAGTGAGCGAGTTTACATCGGATGTACACTCAAAATCAGAATGCATTGTGGGTAAAAAGTAGTGAACAAATGTAAGAAATGAGTTGTTTCGGACAACAAAATGGCCAACACCCGCTATAGTGCAGTACATAGGAGGTCTATTTTGCTCTTGATTTAGCTCAATGTCTGTAGGATTTATTTAGGTCAGCGGCTGTAAGAGAGAATCTGTAATATCTCAATTATTTCTATTTGACATTAATAAGTTTAAGCGCTGAACAAACAGACACTTCTGCTTAAGTCTCATCTGCGTGTGTCAGTTGTTTCTCCTGAGAAAGAGCCAGAAATCTGACGAATGTGTCTGTCATTAAAGTTTCAGAAGAGATGTCAACAATGTGTCAAACTGAGCTCAGATTTGTCAAGTCTGCAATCAAATGTCAATATTATTGAAGATCTCAATATATGAACTCAAACATTTCTCAATAAATTGACTCAAAAACAGATTAATTTACCCTAGCAAACTACATTAATTTAACCCCTTCATACTCTTCACGTGTATCAACAATTACGCTCATGTGTTTCTTGTTCAATTGGAACTCCAACTGAGAACAAAAATCTCATGAGCAATGAAAAATCAACATCAGTTTAATCACTCACACTCACTTTCAACAAACCACATCATTTCTAACAGTCTAAGCAACATCATGACTACCATCATTTAGCTTAACTAACAGGTGTGAAAAGTCAATTATTAACCCCTTCACTTCAATAAATGCTAGTTACGACGTAAACAAAAATTGTGCATACAGTACCGCACCAAAAAACTTAAAGGTTTTCGTTTCAGAACTTGTCTTCGGCCCGACTGAATGTCCTCTATGATAATGGTCACAGACGACAGGCAGGGACATGAGGAGAACACCATTAATGTTAAAGTTCGTGAATCACACTTGATGACCAGGATGTGATGCACACAGGGAACAAAAGGATGAACCCAAGAGGAAGATCTCCTCTCCGCTCCTTTATATGTGTTTGTTGTGTTGTAGAGGGGTACAGCAGCAGTATATGCACGTGAGTCAGCACATGCCTGGGTAAAAATGGACAGTTTCAACAAAAGCACACACATTCACTAAGTCATACATTCATACAGCCCATTCAACTTTCTCATTCACAAGCCTGTCAAGAAGCGTCCCGCTCATATTTCAACTCAGACCCTCATTAAGACAAAACGTTCAAAGGACATAATCTTTATATATGACCCACAATGAACTGAACAATGCAGAGATTCACTCTTGGAAAGATTCTGTCTCAACTCAAAGACTCAAAAGAACGTGTAATCCACATTTAATTTGCTTTACAGGTGCTCGAAAGGCAGGAAGGATTTCACTTTGATCATATTTTGTGGGTTTCGGCAAACTTCCCCCTTTCCTTTTCATGTGGTCCGTCAAGACGAATCTTACTTTTCCAGGTCACTTTCCGAAACATTTCTTTTGGATTTTCACAATCTTGGGTAAAAATACTGACGGATTCTCATGTCATTGTCATGACTGTTATACAACAGATGAAAACATCTAAGAATCTGCCATTTGAACTAAAAGTGGTCCACATATCTCAGAAATGTTTTGTGGTTTAACCTCTGCTCTGTGTGTGATTGGACACATTGTGAAAAAAGTCAACAAGCAGGCTGGGCAATAAAAAAGCTTTTTTTAAATCAGCTGCAAAATTTGTTGAATTACTTTCAACAACACCGCAAGAATTTGCAGCAATTCTGCATTTATTACTTTCAGGGTAATACTGACACTCCCTTCACATTGTGCTTGAAACAGGGATTGGTTTGTCTTAAAAAGATACTGTTTTGATTTACGGCCACAAAATGCTGAGATTATAGCTTGCGTTAGTCAGTGTTGACTGTCATTTGTCAAATAATGCCATACGACATCATCAAAAGAAGTCACCTACCGATCATTTTAATGATAATTACGTTTATCATTAGACTGGAACAATGTTGCTCATGCAAGCTCACCAACACACCTACGGCCAAATAACCTAAAAACAATATATCTGGCCTGGATGGACTCTGTCCAGCCATCCAGCACTCAAAATTGGGCCCTTCGATATTTGCTGTTCTCATGCCAAGATATTCTGCTGCAATGAATCAGTCTCCCCAGAAATGTGTCCGGCAGGCTGAACTTAGGCCTATAGAACTTTATCAAAACAAGAGCTGGCACCAGAATGCCACTTGGGTTAAAACGAATCAACGCTTATAATAAAACAACATAAATAATACAATTTGAGCAAAACTGTGTCTGTTTTACTCACTTTTTCCTGTACTCCTCTCTCTCCCGTTTGACTTTGGCCAGAAAATTATACAGAGCTCTCAGTTCTGGAGTGATGGTGTCGATTTGGACCCCGACCCCGTCCGGGTGGGTCCAGGTGACCCCGGGCCCCTGGACGGTCTGTATGCCCTCTCCACTTCTCAAAACATGCCTATAACTCCAGATGGTGCCTGGCAGTCTGGATTCCTGGGAGTCGGTCTGGACGCCCACCTCACGGGAAAACGAGTAGCTCTGATACCTCTGACTCGAGGCTTGCTTCAGCTGGCTCTCCAGAAGTTTGTTTCGTCTTTCCAACTCATGGACTTTAGCGAGAAAGCAGCGGAACCTCAGGTTGAGGGTCTTCAGGACGTGAATATTGGAGCCCAGATCGTTGCGCAGCGCTCTGGGTACCGCGTCCGAATGCGCACCGCCCAAAAAACCCTCTCCAAACAACAACGAGCTCATACTTTTATGAAAAAATACAAACGATCTATAAAAACTTACTATATTGAAATCATTAGATCACTCTCCAAAGTGGATGTGTCCATGCAGTCCTCTTTACTTGCGCAAAATCCTCCGAGCGTCATTGAGCAGAAATAAGCAATGCCAGCATTATCTGTCTATTCTTGCGGGGTAAAGCATCATTTTCTCCGTGGAAGTGAGGTGGATTGAAGGAGTGTCAGCACATCTTCCGAGTGTGTAACTCTGTGGCTCATCTGGAGATCTGCGGCTCATCTCATTGATAATAACGCAGCACGTGTTGCGGATGCTCAAACTCTCCGATCACTCTGATGTTTTTCTCATGGTTCTTGTGTTTTGGTCGGATGGGCCCAGTGATCGCAGGACTATTTTATACCCCACGCTACCGGCGCGACGGGATCGTGTTTCATGGTCCTAAAGAGGGCAAGTGCAGATACCGCATCAAACTCTCCGCCCCCATCAGCGCAGCGCGCACGCCGCGCCGGGACGCGGAGACGCGCATTCGCGCACACGGGAGGAGCTTTCCGCAGCAACTCACTATTTTTCTCTTCACCCAGAAATAAATATTTTGAAAATATATTATTGAAAGTAAGTTTATTGTAATAATAAAATAAATAAAAAATTGTACACATATATATGATGCTTTTCACTATTTGTATTGTTACAAAACAGCTATAAAACATATTGACTATAAGCAAAACATTTAAAGCACAAATTTCAGATATGGGAGGGAGAAACACATGTCCAATATTAAACAGACTATAACTTCCTATATGTAATATAAATTAAGTAAAACTTAAAATAAATAAATAGTCAAGTGAGAAACGCATTTTTTGCAACATTTAATCATCTTTGTTAATGCTAGTTAATACAAACACAACTGTTTATTTTGTATTAATGTTTGTTCATTATGCATATGTTAACAATTACTTAAAACAATAACTTCTACTAAGATAAATAATATGTTTTTAAGTATTGTTTTTGTTATCTCATTGTTAACAAATGCAATTTTTCATAAAAGTGAGCTTATTATTATATTAAAGTAACCAAAACGTTTAAATTAAAATTATTTAAAATGCATTTTTTATATCTGACCTCAAAAAACATCGGATCTCTCTCTCTCTCTCTCTCTCTTTTCTTTTATTACATTCCATTTAATTTAATTTAATTTGCATATTAAGTCTAACTTATTGCAAAAGCATAAGTGGTTTAGTGCACAGACTGTAAACTTGGTTTACTGTTCATTAGTCTATCCATATGAAAAAGCAAGGCCTCAATGTATACATACAGACAACATTGCCAGGTAATGTTCATTTTAAGCATAGACATTTTTGGGTGGGGGGTTATCTGAATGGAAAACTGCATTCAGTATTCTCTGCCAACAACAGAAGAGTTTGTGAACAGACTCAGACATTCCACACGGACACTCTTCACTGAAACCAGTCCTGCCTTGACAGTCATACAAAGACAACACACCTCAATCTGTCATACCTGGACAGGATCCTCAGGATTTATTGGGATAATGTATAATTTTTGCCATTGTTTTGTGCAGACAGGTAAAGTTATGCCAAATCTGTGTTTGTGTAGTCATGTCTGCTACAAATCCTTTTATTCAGTCTCAAAAGGGTTACAAAGTATCCATCTTTTCTCGTATTAATCTCTATCATTTATCATAATCAGGGCAGATCCACTTTAATGATATTATTTGTCTTGGTAAAAGGTTTCTTTGTTGAAATAGCAAGCTTTAGTTCTGGACATTTATTGCTCGGCTTTACAGTAAAGGTTTTTGTTTTAACTTTAGTAAAACTATATTCAACTGTAAGTAAACATGTCAAAGGTTTACCATCCACATTAATTTAATCTTGGGTTCATATTTTTCTTATCTTTAATAATAATCTGATCATCAAACTTATTTTCTCATCATTCAATAATACTCCATAGCATAGGCTACCCACATTCTTTAACAAATCAATGAACTTCAAGTTGTTAAAAGTCTAGTTTAATAATATATTTTCTAATACTTTTCGAAAAGAACTCACCAGTTAAGATATTTAATTCAGTATGTTTACTATCAAAACGTGGTTATAAATTTAATAAAAATGATTAATACCCTACAGGTTTTGGTGTGTATACATTAAAAATGTTAATTAAAAAATGTAGCATAAAATTAGACCCTGAACTTTCTCATTTACTTGGGAATAACCACCTTCTGCACTCAAATAACATCACATGCCTGCCACCTGCTGGTTAAATGTGGAATGATCCTGCACTTTTTTGATAGGTTTCCCGGGAGTTTAAATATCAAACAGGGTTGTATACTAAACTCATAAACATTATTTACGTCACAATAACCCTTCTAAACTCATGTCTGTGACATAAAACTACAGTAGTAAGTATCTATGACACTCACATCACATACCGATAGGTGGCGATGTGATACTTGAAGCGCTCTGAAATCATCAGCCGAAGAAGAAAACCACATCACACGTGAGAACCATGCCGAGATCTAAGAGAGACAAGAAAGGTACGATTAAACATTTGTATTACATTGCATATCATTTAAAAATGTTAATGATAAATACATTGTATCTTCATGTAATATGACTGTGTCGTTTAACTCGCGTTGCGTGGTTTAGTTGAGGTGAGCTAATATATACGATTTTGTTTCTTTGCTCATGAGTAGTAGCAATACTAGTAAACATTTTTAACTTGTCACGTCAGTTTGTCAGAAATATTTTTGAAAGTATATTTGGACTTCACGATGTTAATCTTACTGTTTTCAGTGTCTTTAACCAAAACAACCAAAAAGGGGTTGGAGTCTAGACAAAAACTAATTGAAGAGGTGAGTAGCATTCTGTTGGATCACACAATACTAGACTACCAGGGTTTTGGAATGGATTGTTTTGATACCTTGACAATGCATTAGATTATTCGTATTATTTGAAATTCTTTGGATTCAAATATAAATGCAGTAGTGTATGGCTACATTAATATTTTTTTGTCCATTTCCATTCTTTCATTTCTATTGTAATTGATATAAATTAATATTTCTATTCTTACCCTCTAAGCTGCGGAAATGTGCAGACATCTACAGATACGTGTTTGTATTCTCTGTAGAGAACATGAGAAACAACAAACTAAAAGACGTCAGGACAGCCTGGAAACACAGCAGGTACACAAACAATCGCATGATGATGATACGCGTTTATAATTTCCATTCAGATTCTAAAATAATCTTGGTTCTGTGTTTTCAGATTTTTCTTGGGCAAAAATAAGGTGATGATGATCGCTTTAGGTAAAGGACCCACAGATGAATATAAAGATAACCTGCACAAGGTTTGTCATGAATATATTACCAGCATTCATCATTTATTTATTGACTCGGATAAACATGTAGTGGATATTATCGACTATATTGGTATAACACAAATGCATGAGTGCAAAACGAAATAAACCTGTTTGAACTTTTAAAGAGTAAATCTGCTCTTGTGGTTTGTCCTCAAGTTGAGCAGGTTTCTAAGAGGTGAAGTTGGTGTTCTTTTCACAAACAAAACCAAAGAAGAGGTGAAAGAGTAAGTATACATTTTAGTTCAATTTCGTTCCGGTGTCTATATATAACTGGGCTATCGTTAGATGCATCGACCGCTATTCATGACAAACTTTGATTATTCAATTAGGTACTTCAGTAACTTTAAAGAGGTGGATTACGCCCGTGCAGGGAACCAAGCAACCATGGCAGTGACACTGGATGAGGGTCCGCTGGAGCAGTTTCCACACTCTATGGAGCCTCAGCTGAGACAGCTTGGCCTTCCTACTGCTCTAAAGAAAGGTACATCATTCACTTCACACTGCTACAAACACGTGTTTCTAGCAGATTAGAAAGGGGACGGAAGTTTACTGTAAACGAAAGAAATCCGCTAACATGAATCATTTTCCCTTGGCAGGTGTGGTTACGCTGATTAAGGATTTTGAAGTGTGTAAAGACGGAGACACACTCACTCCCGAACAAGCTCGTATTCTGGTGAGTGTCTCACACTGTTAAAATGCCAAATGGCTTGTTTTTTCGACTATGATGCTTTTAAACACCTTGTTAAATTGTTTAAGAAACTTTTTTAAATAAGTGACTGTTAAAATTCACTTTTAGGAGTACAGTAGCACATATTTGAATTTAAAGCTAGCCGTCACAAAACACAAAAAATACAATTCTTTATCCTGTCATTTAATTTGCATTGTTATATGTATTTTTTTTTAGAAATTCTTTGGAATCGAGATGGCAGAATTCAAATTGTCTATTAAATGCATGTGGAACTCTGAAACCGGTGACTTTGAGAAGCTGACGGAGGGTGAGGAGGATGAAGGAATAGAGGAAGATGATGGAGCTGAAAGTGAATAAACTCTGACGCATGAAATGCAATTTTTACACGAACATTTCCCTTTTGTGTTCCAACAAAGATGCACATAAAGTGAATTTTCTCAGCGAATTTCCATTTCTGTCGGAGTCTTGGGAAACTGTTTAATTTAGTTTTGTGCATTTGGTTAAGTTTGTAAACAATCGTATTCTGCAATGTTCTGGAGTATTCTATAAATACAGGAATTTGTGAGACATTATTTTATGACAGGAGGAATTTTATCGGAGAAGATAAACACCAAATCAAGATTTGCCACTATTACAGATTTATTGCATTCAAACATGTACAGATGAAAAACAGCAGAAAATCTCAAGAGAAGTTTGATTTGAAAGACTAAATGTAAATATGGTGGGCTGTTCCAACTCAGTTTATCACTTTTCATTAAACAAATTAAAAGGCAAAATGATGTTAGTAATACAAAAATAAAATTATCTGTATGTTAGTTCTTATAAATCTGGGTTCATATTTTTCTTATTGCCATTATGTTTAGCGGAAGTAATTGGGACACTCGTGGGCCACTAAATCCCAGGCATGTTTGAAAGCGTCCACAACTTCATTTTTTAAAGGTCCCTCAGCAGCTGCCGTCAGATTCTCACATAACTGCTCCATAGTGGACATCCCGATTATGACCCCATCACCCAGTTCTCCCTGCACGTGACATATAGAACAACACCATTCAGATACTGACAACTACATCATTTACTTATTCATTCAAAATGATCAAAAACAGTCCATCTACCTTCAGCTGGGAGTGATGATACATCCAGCGCATAGCAGCTGACGTTAGAGCCGGTTTCTCTGATCCATAGGCTGCTTCCAAAGCCTTACAAACAACATCTATGGCCTGGAAATGACTCTCCTTCCAATATCTGAAACCAATAAAACACATGGTGTTCAACTCAGCTCTTCCTGTTAGTGTAGTAATGCATATGTTTTTATACTGTTAGTGTACCTGTCTCTGTAAGCACCAGCCCAGTTGTTGCCAAAGAATCGCCCTCCAGGCTGCGCTCCATCTTTATCTTCATATTGGTACTTTCCGGTGAGGAGTCCACCTGTGAGAGGAGGTGTTGGTGATTCACAAATATCATTAAAGGAAATTGTGATGTATTTTGAACAGTTTTGAAAGTGCATCTTAAGACATTTACAGTACCTGCCAGAGGGTTGTACGCAAAGAAACGGATGCCAAAGAACCGTAAACATGGTAATAGTTCAGTTTCCACTTGACGTGTCGTTGCATTATACATGCCCTTTACAAAAAAAAACATCCAACTTGTTAATACTCGCTATTAAACAGATATTTTATCAGTACAGCAAAACAGAAATCAAATGGGTTACGAAAATCATGCTTTTAAGATCAGCATATTTTTCGATGGACTTACCTGATACACTGTAGGAAGAACCCAGTTATTGTGTTTGCAGATACAGTAGATTTCTGCCACTTCCCATGATGCATAGTTAGATAAACCCAACTCCTTGAATTTGCCCTATAAACAAGAATTTGCTTTATTTTGATCATTAAACTCACATTTGAGATACACAAGTGAACGGGTACAGCGGTACAACAGCATGTAATTCTCTGTGTGTATGTTGTATCTTTTTTGCTTAACAGCATGTGTATTGCTCCATTCCGACGTGTTGATGACTTTAAAAAAATATATAGTATAGGTCAAATCTTGTTCAATACCCTGATAGTCAAGCATGTATCAAAGTTCACATCTGTTGTTGGATCTGATGTCACACCTCTTTATGGAGCTCATTGCAGGCCTGTAGTGTGTCACGAATAGGGTTCTGGTGATCTGGAGCGTGCAGGTAGAAGATGTCCACACATTGTGTCTGTAGTCTCTTAAGGGACGTCTCCAGCTGTTTACGAACACTTTCTGGTTTCAGTGTTTTGCCGTCCCAGGGGTTCGCTTTAGTGGCGATTCTCACTTATAAACAAATGAAATAGATCAATATTTTATAAGACCTTAAAACAACTATGAAATCTCAAGTATTATAGATCTCAACAGTAACATAGTATAACAATTTTTTTTTTTTGTGAAAAATGCCATATAATATCACTACTGCACCATGATGACACTACATGTGGCCTACTTTCTTAAAATATGGACTGAAGTTCATTGCAACATGATTTAAAGTGTGATTTATTAATTTTAGGACGTAAACCATCTATATAGATTTTTGGTGAGTACCAAAAAATCTATGAAGGAGTTAATAATTCAACATTACTAACTGCAAGAAACTGTAGTATGCCACAATACAACAACAACATTGTTGTCACATGATCTCTCTACATCGTGTGGCGTCTAGTTTTGTGCTTCTAAATAAATTGTTATTTCAATTTCATATCGTGAGACATGAAGTATACTATTTAAAATATAAACAAACAAAGAATCAAACTTTCTGATCTGGTACAGTACTCCTGGTTCTACTTTCTGCAGCGCTGCACAGAACTAACGGTTTATGACATCAAGTATCGCGAGGGTCATTTCACAGCTCCGCTTTCTAATCGCTCTCGCGATACTTACACGTCACACACTGAACTGCTGGCCATCGCCGTGTAAAGTGGACCGCGCTTTTATGGCTACAATATTCACTGTAGACTAGTTTGAGACGATCATACCTGTCGCAGGCAGCCGCAGGCCTCCTATGATGGTCTCTGCCTGTCCATCAGTGTACATGTGTGCGGTGTCGAGCTCATTGTGGCCGCTTTCCAAAAACTTGTGCACCATCTGAGCACTCAGTTGCGCGTCTGCCCGGCCGCCGAACGCCATGGAGCCCAGCAGTGTAACCGGCCGTTTGGAGAGAGACATGCTGCGGATGTGTTTTAACTGCGAGGGTTTGAGTCTGGTAAGAAATCTGTGGTGAACTGCACACAGGCCTGCGACGCCAGCGGAAAGCATTGTAAACACATGCAGTAAAACGGGGCGGGATTTGAGGAAGCGTCGCGCAAGTGCCGAACCTGTGGGTAAGCGTAGAGGGGCAGCGCTGGGCAATGGAGAGCCATTGGTCAACATATGGAGGTGGACATTTGGAGGTCCAAAGTTTGTCTGCTTTTTTCTAGCCTTAGCATCTAGAAGTTTTGTTTGAAACGTTTATCATTCTGTTAAAGACATGATGCAATTCACCTTATAACCCGAAGATGTCAGCACAACACAAATAACCCCCTTACGAAAATTAACCATGGTTTTATTATAGTGAAAGTGTTAATTTTATGGTTTTATTATAGTGAAAATATGGTACTGTAAGATGGCAATGTTTAATTTGTGGTTTCGATGGTTAAACTACGGTGAATATATGTCTGTGGTTTAATTTGTAGTAAAACCATGTTAATTTTCGTAAGGGTTCTGTTAAAAAATCTTAATAAATACACCAGATAAGGTATTTGTAATGGTTTTAATGCAAGACTGCTGATGGTTAATATCTGTAATGGAAGATGTAAATAGATGGTGATGTAAATTTGAATCCAGTTTTGATATGACATGAATGATATAATACAACAATTTCCATTTTACCTGAACAAAACCAGAGTATTGTGCGCTTCAATAAGATTTGTACTGACGTTTCTTAATAAACATCCTTGCATTCATGACATCTATGCATTTATTTGCAAATTAATCTTGGCAGTAACAAAACATAATAACATTAAAAAATCTGTGACGAACATGGATAAACACAATGGATTTATCTAGCAAAAGTCCTTTAACAATCATGCCGTGTAAGAAAACAGTGCTGTTTGTCAGAAATTACATTTTTAACATGAAGGCTGAGAAATGGTTGTTTTATTCCCCAGTGTGACAAGATGATTAACTTTATTTGGTATCATGCATTCTATTTAACATTCGTAAACATAATATAAGCGTAATATTTCTGAAGTAACTCATCTGTCCTCAGGTCTCAAATACCAGCAGATGGTTTTCAGTTTTAGTTTTCTGCATTCTAGTCATGGCAAAGGTGTTGAACCCTGGTTGGCATTGACCCCTGAGAGCAGGATCCTTGGAGTTAGCGAATGTTTTCTATGTTCTGCTGCCCCCAATCCCTGCTGTGACCTCTTGAACCTGCCCCATGATATGACCCACAATCCTTTGCTCTCAGCTGTGACTCGGTCTTCTAAGGAGGGTAGCATTGGCTACTAATGTAGTATAAAATCTGTGGGATTCATAAATAAAAGCAATTTTTCTGGCTGTGGTTCACTCATAAGGCCCGGGGTGTTATTGTGTTGTTTTCATTAAAGCGGGTATTATTATAGATGCCACAAATAGTGAAATAGTGAACTTAACATTGTACTTTTACAGTTCTACAGTTTTGACAACCCCATGCAATCCATGGCTTCATTTGCACATTGTATTCTCCGTGGTATGAATGAACAGCAAAAACATGAATAAATGAATTAAAAAATGACATTAATATGAATCTGTTTCATTTGGTGTAATTGTTGTAACTGGGCACTTTGAAGTGAAGATGACAGTGTTCATGGTGAAGGAGAGTCGGTCTGAGCTCGTTTCTGGATTCCTTTGCACTGCTCCTTTTACTGCAGCTCCTACAGGAAGAGCAAGTGTCCTGGGGGCATTTGGATTTGAGTTTCCCTCTGCGGTTCTCCTCCTGTCGTTCGCTCCCGATCAGACCAGAGCTACCTCAGCCCGGAGGATCTCCACACAAATTGATATGGACTCAGATTCTTTAAGGGTTCAACATTTTTAAGCGTCTTTCTCGGTTCAGGATTTATTTTGACCGTTCAGAAAAGCATCAGGATGGATATGGTTTATTTTTTAATCATTTTAATTCATGGAATTAATGCAGTATCCCGTTCTGGAAAGGATCTGATGCCACAAATGTGAGTCACTTCTTTGTTGTGTAAAAACAATTAAAAGCTTCTATGTTGCGCGGTCGTTATTATTGCTCAGCTTTAGTTAATGTCAGATTAAGTATTGTTTTTAATAAATGTAAAGCCTACATATACTTTTATACTCGTTTTATATCAAATATTGCATCAGGTTTTGATAAGCGCGTGTTTGGAAACGCAATTGGACGCGTATTTACGCACCGGTGACATTTGGCGAACACGAGAGACACTGTCTCCAAATTTGTTTTGTTGTGGTTTCAACATCACGTTTGAGCAGACGGTATGAGTCCCGAGATGTAAAGTAGAAACACAGAGACCACTATCATATGAAACTAACAAGAGTTCTTAGTTCGTAGCCTTCATGCAATAAACGGTTTTCAAGCATTAATGCTTGAGGCATACATTCCAAATAATACCTTACTTTAAATAATAACTTTTCTGTAACATAATCTGCTTTTGATAAATATATGCATATATATATAAGCAATTGATATACCTTGAAGTATGTGCAGTTCAGCTATGTGAATAGTGTGTCTTGTCATTATAACTACTGGCAGGTGCAGATCAAAACTATCCAGACCTGCGGAAATCATATTTGTTTGCTTTGTTATGTTTTAATCTTATTAAAAGACATTCATGCATTTGTAACTATTGCTCATGTTTAATGTTTTATTCTTTGGTTTGGATTGTGTGTCCCAGACAGTGCATATACAGTATATGGGCTGGCAACCAAAATACCACATAGGTTTAAACACCATAAGGATTGATTCCTGAACCGACTCCTGTTCTGTCCTTGATGAAGACATTTTGTTGCATGGTGATAAACGTACTGTATGTAACTTTGGCTAATGCGTCTTCTGAATTTGATGTATTTTTTTTCTGACAGGCCGAACGTGTGTACGGAGCGCGAGGTGAAGCTGGTGGCTCACATGCAGCCATGTGTCCAGGCCTTCACGCGAATGGTTAAAGTCTGGAAGCAGGGCTGTCAGGGACATTCGTGGTGTATGAACTATGAGAGGAGGTGAGTCGGATCATTGTTGCATAAACATCTTTATTTAACTTTTTGACTGCTTCATTTGAATAGTTTCACATTGATTGGTGAACAAACAGATGTAAAGTTAATCTCGCTGTTGTTCAAATGAGCTTTGAAAGTCAGAGAAAGTTTAACCCACCCACAAGCCTTTACGATACTTTTCAGGTTTCTCTTTAAATGCGCATTTGGGATTTTTTCACCCATTGAAAATGAAGAAACCACATCTTCAACATTGACTAAAAGAGAGGCTCGCCTGACTGAAGCAAACGCCACTAACCCTTTTATGTGCACATCAGCCTTCTCTTCTGAATTTTCTTAAAAGGTTTTTGTTGTCAGTCTCACGCTTTGTCCTTTAATCAGACCTCTCCTCTCCTTCAAGTGTACAGTGTAGTTACAAAGCATCAATTTGAAAGGCATCTCACAGGGTCTTTCGTACCTACAACACCGAACGGCCTTTTAACTCTGTGACTGACAAGCCCTTTCAGTCCCTCATTCAGGGGAGGATCTCTGTTCCTCGCACCGGCACGTTCTCCTCCATTTACTTAACATGAGAAAGACTCGGGCCTTGAAATTACACGCTATAAACACAGAGCACAGAGTTACGACTCTGGAGCCGAGCAACAGAGACTTTAAAGTACAAGAGAGAGAGACGCCTTGAATCTCACAATGTCAAAGAACATCATTAGAGACCGAGAGCAGCTTCGCAGATTACAGTGGCAGAACTCATTTACAAACTTAAGTCATGATCTAACATCTCTCTCTCTCTCTCTCACACACACACACACACACACACACACACACACACACACAGAAGCTTTCATTAGCTCACAGAGCTTTCAATCCGAGAACAATGTTACAGTGGCTGATGACAGACTTATGTGTTCACTAGTAAAGAAATCGTAATCCATACCTGTGTGCTGAATGGAAAAACCAAAAATGAAACCCTGTTTTCATACAAGTTTTTTGAAGCGGGGTGTGTAATGATGCACATACCGTGCAATTTAATAAATACAATTATTGTGCGATTTAAAGACATCTGCTTCTGTGGTTTATAGCGCTTTTGGAAGCACATTTTGTGCAGTTGCTGAGGCAAGCGTCACTGTTAATATTGATCAGATGTGGGTTGAGGATTTTAACCACATTAGTATTCAACTTTGGGGTTTAAGATGTCACATGACAACTGACTGAGGGTAAACCAATGATGAGAGCACTTTTATTTTGGGGTACAATAGAGGAAATAAAATGAGAAGTCCTTAACAAAGTTACAAACTTTTAAGGGACCCCGGTAATATCTAGGAACCCAAAAAACAGAGATTATAGGATGGGCTTTGTTAAATTGGGTAGTTGCCAGGCAGTTGTTTCCTAGACACTGTATATCAATGCCCCTGGCAACCATGCATGGGCAAGCTGGAAAGTTTTATATTCAAATACTTTTGTGTATATTCTCTTAAAGTGACATTAAAGAATAAAACATTCTAATATGCTTTCTCATAAAGATTCCACTGTTTTCCAGGACGGCGTATTACACGGCGTACAGACAAGTGTATCGTCAGGAATATCAGACTGTTTCCAAGTGTTGTCCGGGCTGGTCACAGCTTAATGGAGAAGCCGGATGTCTCTACCGTAAGTGTCCTTTAAATACAGAAAGAGCTAGGTTACTTCTTTAAATGACATCAAAGGTGATTGAAGAAAAAATTGTTGGGCATTAATTTATGATTATTGTGGTATCTTGTTGTGTAGTGCATGTTGAGCGATAGAGGATTTAAAGCGGGCGTAACACACAGGATTTCTGCCAATCTCATATTAATCTTGAAAACCAATAGAGTAGTATTGCAAACGTCCCATCTTCGAACAGCATTTAGTTTGATCACATTTATAAAAGATAGATACAGCTTTACGATTGTTTCCGGAAACATACGGCGTGTGTAGGGGGGAGGGGTAGGCTGAACTAAAGCACCCATTGTCAACAAAACACAGACATGTTACGAGAATAGTCCAATAAGGGCCTAAGAAAAGTTTTTGCGAAACAGTTTTATATGTTCGAAAAAAACTTTCCGAAACCAGTACGATCGCTGGGGGAGTGTATTGAGCACAGAAATACTTTAAAATATCTGGTGTTCCCTATAGAAAAATTGAAGAAAAGTGAAAATTCACACAGCCTGCCCACTCCAAACAGCGTATAAAAGCAAAACAGCTATAGTTGGTTTGATGTTTGTCTGTCAGGTGAAGTATTCTTGGCATGAACGTACTGCAATGTGAGACTTATGCGTTCACTTGTGGTTTTTATCCAAAACTCGTGGTCAGAATGACTGACAGTTGTGTAACAGTTTATGCCCCGGGTAGTGATTTTCTCTGGGGTTTTATTACTAAAGCCCACACAAACCTCAAAGACCCCTTTGTCCATCAGAGAAGGTGAAACTACTCATTATAGCCGCAGGATTTTGCCCCGCTACCCAATCCAGATCTGGTTTGTTTTAAAACAAGTTCAGAAAGACGGTCAACATGCATTCCAGCTCTGAACGTCTCCCGGCGTGAGCCGTCGGATATAGATTTCACGTATCTGTGGAGGTACAGAAGGACCCTCGACTTTTATCCTCGTAATTTAAGACCTGGAAGCACTTTAAGAAACAGGACAAACTAATCATTCGCCTTTCTGAGTCACTGAACAGAGACAAAACGTGTGTTGAGAAATTCCCGTCTGACTGGCACGCGTACAGAAACGTCTGTCTGCACAACCTTTTCATTCAACGTTATTCGATCGAACGCACAGGCTGGACACTGTTAGATGTGTCAGGCTGTAACAGGACGGACGGTTTGAGTCGTGTTGTGGAATTGAAAGGTCATCTGCGGTGTTGTCATTGTTCACCTGTCAGCGGGGAGTTTAGGAGCGAGTGGTGATGGCCCTAAAGAGCATGAATCTAATGAGCCCTTAATTCAAGGAACGGCCTGTAAAAAAGCATTAGATCAAGCCTCTCGAATAATTTAACTTCAGGACTTCGGTTTTACATCAGGCATCAAGTATCAACACTGTGAAAAAATAATTTATCTGTCAAAATAAACAGAAATGTTTTTAAAATTGAAACTCAAAATTGAAACAGCCTTCTTAGATTTCGCTCTTTCATAAGATTCAGAAGACTCAATAGAGTGATTTTCTACTATCAACTTATTTTCCCATAACAAATGAGGCTTTGTTGAGATCTTTTCTGAAACACTAATGGAGAAATTTGTTAGATTTCTGACTCTTTTTATCAGAAGAAATGACAAAGTGCAAACACATTATAGCTGTTTAGTTGGTTACATTTGGTAACGGTTGTGACAAATTTAGTTTCCTCTGCACAACTTTATCTTAAAGCGTTTATAAATGTTTTTTAGTGTTCGTTTGGAAACCCTGTTTACTTCTTTGTTTTTAAAGTGCACCAGTTGACTTAATGACATTGATTCTGAATGTAGAAGTGCTTCAACCGACTTCCTTCCTCTTCGACAAGACTTTCACTGTTTTTCCTCTTGAAAATCCCAAGCTGCTCATTAAGAGTTTAAACTGGGATGTCTGGGACAGAAAGTGTCCAGTTATTTCAATGGATTCTGACAGGGTGATTTGAAACAAAACTGACCATTGAGCTAACAGTGGCACTTTGCGTTTTGGGGTTTGTTAGTAGAAGCAGACGGAAGTGTAGACAGCAGGGTGGTCTCGGTGGTCACTTGACGAACAATGAATGTCATTACAAAGCTTGTTAATTGTCCAGGTCGAAGTTATGTTCTTTCAGGATTGGTTTATGTTTTCAGTGTGTTCTTGAATTCGCTCAATTGAATGACGTTTTTCCCGACTATTTGCCGACAACAGTCATGTGACTTGTATTTTCAGACAGATACAATGTGACCAACAAAAAATGATCAACAAATGAATGTTGGAAAATACAGTATATAAATATATATAATGTGTAATACAGATTTGTTTGTGTACTATTTTACTATTTTATGAAAATTCCTTAAATTCCATCAACAAAGCTTGTTCCTATTCCTGTGATTATTTGGGAAAAAGGTCAAGCTGCTGGGATTTCCCTCTTTTGATCATAAAGTAGGTTATGTGATATTACGAATGTACGCGCCAAAAGATTATTTATGTTCCGCTATATCAATAGCCCTGGTACATTCTTTCACATGCAATTTTAAATATTGGTTATAATAACTTTAAAGTGATCTCTCTCTTTAGTACCTGAACATTTCTAGGTGCAAAATTATAAAAAATATTAGCTTGAAAAGAGTTTGATCTCCTATTTAGACATACTGTAAAATACACATGGTTACAATAGCAAATGTTTGCGAGCATGAATACAACCAGCAAACCCGCCAAAATGTACTTTCTGTCTTCATTTACCCACCCTGCATGACTTTCTTCTGCAAAACACAAAATAAGATAATTTGAAGAATGTTGATAACACCGAATCCCATTGATGTCCATTTGTATAAACACAAAACTTTAATCATGACATTTCTCAAAATATCTACTTTTGCGAGAGTCATATATAGGTTTGATAAGAAATTAGGTTGATTTTTTTTTATTATGGGTTGAACTATCCCTTTAATGTTTACAACACTGTAATGCTCTAATGGATCATTTAGAAACCTTAGTTTTAAAACGTTAGCTCAGTGTAATCCAAGATTTTCACCCTTGAAGGCACACGTCATGTTCTGTTTTTTGAAGGCTGATGTTACATCACCAGTTCTTCAGATGTGTGTCTGTTTGTCGGGTGTTAACAGTCTAATAGTAAAGCAGATGTTTGTGTCAGCTGCCAGGTGTTGAGAACAGCATCATCTTCATGTCTGTCCGTCTGTCTCTCTGCAGCTGTCTGCAGTTATGGTGTGTGTTTTAATGGAGGTCACTGTAAGGAAGGTTCCTCTCAACTCTGTGACTGTCCGGCCGGCTTCAACGGTCCAAGCTGTCAGTACGGTAAGTCCAAACCAGCTGTTTGTTTCCACGCTCGATTTCTCAGTCCATTTGGCGGGATCTGTAAAAAAATCCAAGCATGTGAAATGTTCAGATGTTTCACATTCCCGTTAGACTTTCACGTAGACTTTTTAGAGATATTTTGACTTGGGCTAGTAGGCAGGCATCCAGAACATCTTATCAGCCGCATAGCAACACCCTGGCAACCACTCACATCATCTAAACTTTTCAAGGTTTTAAGGTTTTATTTGTCACATACACAAATATACAGAATATAATCAGCAGTAAAATGTGAAACATTGTAACGGTCAACGTTCAAAGCGTTATATAATGATTGTCATATATTTCGACAGCATTTACTTTTAAATGACTGTGAATAAAGTTTTCTCCGTATGATCACGAGCGTATTAAAACTAAGTGAAGTATTTTATCTGTCGTGAGGAGTCGTGGCCAGCGAGAGAGGATGCTTATAATAAAGAATGTTGCTTTTTGTGTGATAATCTCCACACGACAGGAAATTCTTCACAAATCTCGCCGCCCGTCTCCAGTCGCTGTAGTCTCTTGTTTGTCTCCGACTCAAAGTGATAACAGACATTCGTTTTTTCTCCGTTTCATAGGCGCTTTCAGTAATGTTACGAGCGGATCCGATGACTCAGTACACAAACATCTGAAGTGACCTGATGTCTTTTGTTTGTTGTTTATTGTATCGTTTTGTGTTTGTTTCTGTGTTAGATCGGCTGTATCTTCAAGGCAGACTTAGTGTAGATTGAGTCCAGCTGGTAACTACGGGTCATTAATTCTGGTAACATCTATGTGTTTGGTTTAAAGCGATGCTTTGATTCGGTCAGCATGAAAACAGCATGAAAACAGACATAATGTATTACAAGAACAAATATGAGAGTTTAGCGTATACATCATCTTGAATGATTTGAAGGAGTTTGACATGCTGTGTAGACATCTACCGGGTCGGTGTGTACTTGCTTGTGGATGTTTGTTGTGTTGGTCGTCTTAATGTTGGTGGGCTGGATGTAGCTTTAGGAAATCTGATGCATTTTTAAACAACAAAAAACATTCTGGAGGGGAATTTGTTTGTATATAAAATTCAGCGGCGCGTAATACATCTTATCATAAATAAAATAAGTCCATGCATGAATCATAATATTCCTCACGGTTTTATGTGAATAGTCCTTGTATGCAGAAAATGAAATAACAGATAAATATTGAAAAGTGACATATGCTTAACAGTATCTGACAGGAAGACATTCCCGTCACCTTCCTTTCATATTCTCTGTTAGACGGAACGTAAAATGAGTTTTCAGCAGGAGGCCCGACAACCCTCGTCCTGAACATCCATAAGTGCTCTTGAAGTCAGACAGGAAATGTTCATGTCACATGGTCTTCCTCTCATGTTGTGACCTGCTCTTTTTGTGATGCATTGTGGGTAATCACCATCCTGAGTGGCAGGGACGTTTACTTAACAAGATTCTCACTGAACCCGTTGTAAGTCAATCGTTTGTGAATCCTGAGATGCCTGTATTGGGCATTGCTAAGAGAGTTCGATGTGATGCTTTTATTGCATGCACGCTATCATTATTTACAGAGAGTAATGAAGAATATGTTGCATTATATCGCAAACAAGTCAAGGCATGGATGAAATTGTTATTAAGGCGTGTTGTTGGGCACACGGTTATCCAGCTGTGGCACTCTGGTATTAATAGCTTTAAATGTAAATTCAACCATTTACTTTTTTTGTGTGGACAACATAACATGACAATTATTTACTACAAACAGAAAAGTTCCATTGCATTTTTGACACCTAAAAACGATCTTTGTCTGTTGACAAAAGAAAATCATTCTGATATGAAACATCCATCGCCGCCAGATCCACATTTGAGTTTATTCTGCAGAAATCCTCAAACTGTGTTATTATCATTGTAGTCAATGACCCGTGATGCGTCTGATGCAGGTGGTGATGTTTGACACGAATCTAGGCGGTGAGAACAAACGTGACACGCCTAAGGAGATCTTTACCTGTGTTTGAGTTTCATCATAAATCATATGAACATTTCCTCGCCCTGACAGTCATAGTATTCTGTCTCTCACTGAGCGATTGGAAGCTCGAGAGAAAACATCTTTTCACAGTCTTTCAAACTCTCAAAGGCCTATTAATCTGAGTTGAACATCTGTGATGTGACCAAACATTGTGTGTTGTGTGAGGCTGAGAAGCTTTTAAGAGCTACTGAATTTGGCACATGGAATTTAGCGGCGAGAGTCAAAACATTACAAGGATTTTGCAGTAGGAACTTGAACAAAATAGAAATGTATAATCAGATGATTGTGTAATAATGTTTGGATATGCAGATTGGAAGTCATATATATTTCATCTTTCACGCCTACAGAAGCACAGCATATTTATCATGTTCACTCTTAAAAATAAAGGTGCTTAAACGGTTCTTCGCAGCGATGCCATAGAAGAACCATTTTTGGTTCCACAAAGAACCATTCCCTCAAAGCAAAGGTAATTTAAAGAAGCATCTCTTTCTACGTTTTTCATAATCCTAGAAACCTTTATTCGCCACAAAAAACTTTGAAGCAGAAAGGTTAAAGGTTAAAATCTGTATGACATATCGCTTGTTGCTCACTAACTCTTTGGATAAAAGCGTCTGCTAAATGACTAAATGTAAATATAAATATAAAGGTTCTTTATGGAACCAAAAGGTTTTTCTATGGCATCGAAGAACCTTTTGAATCACCTTTCTTTAAAAGGGTTCTCTCTGTCAAATGGCCATTTCATGTCTCAAAATGAAAGGTCTCTTTCAATCTGGACTAATTTTGTGTCTTTTTCTTGGATACAAAGTATTTTTCTTCCATGATGTCATGTCTTGGCATAGTCAGGAGAGGTCAGAAGAGGCCGAGCGGCACAGTCAGACCTCTCGTGGTATAAATCTGTTGTGATTGAACACAATTATCAAACCTGGCGGCCTACATTCTTGATGCAGGGCCAGGCATGGACTGAATGATAATATTTATCTGTCTGTTCAAATGTAATGTATTGAAATCGTGTCACAGAGTTTACAGATCCGTCACATTCAGCATATCTGGTTTACGTTGTGAGATTAAGAGTTGGAAAAGAGATCTGCTCTGTGTTACCACCACAAACCAAATGCTTTTTGCGTGAAGATTTGTTTTTGCTTGAATAAAGAAAATGAAAATATCGGTAGCAATTTCACAACTAATGCCAAATATTATGTTAATCAATATTTAAGGACACTGAGTAGCGGTACATTTTTATGATTATCTTATTATTTCATTTATTAATTTTTTTTTCAAATGTCATTCAGAGATTTAGTCTTGTAGATTGTTAAATTGATACCTGAATTGATCCTGAAATTGATCCTGAAAAGTAATCCCAATGATATTGTTTCGCTGATATAATTTCGCTGTTATATCAGCGGCAACAACATAAACAAACGTTATGTGGTCCAAACTTAACTTACGTTAGACATCTGAAAAGATCCATAACTTGAGCAAAAACTTTATATATAACTATATCTATAACTATTCATATTATTTTATTTATATTTACTGTATGTTTATTTGTATTATTATTTTACTGTTTAATAATTGCATTAAATAAACCATTTGTTGTCCTGTAATTGGTCGCATTTAAAGAAATGGTATGGTACATTGACATCTAGCGATTGAGCTTGGTATCGGAGTCTAAATTCAACATATTGGAGAGACAAGTTTAGCCAAGAAACGGTTCTTCTCGGTTTCTTTCAATTGTTATCAGAAATTATCTCCAGGCACTCTATTGTTTTTGAATGTGTACCTGAAGTTAAGTTGGAGTCAAAAAAGATTGGATCCGCAGTAACGTTTATTTTTGTTGTCGAGCTGAAACCATCCCTATAGAATAAAATACTCAAATAAATGAATATAAATGAAATCTCAAATAAATTATTATATCATAAACAAACATAGACCGGAGGTTAACTTCGGGCCAGGCACGTGCGTCCAAAGAAACCGTCTATACAGTTGTGGTTTGGACTCTACTATTCTTTCAAATAAAGAAAGATTTTCAAAGCGTCATCTTTATAGTTATTTTTAAAGTTATTATTCTTACTCTCAACTGTCCTTTACACTTAAAATGTTTGAATGCCATTGCATTTGATACACAGTAGACATCAATATTTTTAGCATTCATGCATTTTAAGTGTCTAAATACTATGTTAGTTTAAAAGGTTTCTCAACTGACCCTCATTCATCTTTATCAGTCTCATTTCCTCTTTCCGTCACGGATTTCACTCGAGATGGAAGTTCAGTTTAAGAGGAGGTCAATGGGCCTTGATCAAAGTCTCTTCAGGAGATGATGTTTGATGATCTTCTCAGAGGTGTCCACCAGAATTCTGTGGTGTTGAAGGTTAGAAGATGTTAATGGCCCAGAGCTGATGCCGGTGTGTCAGTTTTACAGCAGGTCACACGAGTCATGAGATGGACATCTGACCACTGACACCCTGAGCTATAAATAAAGGTTTCAACCTCTAGGCCCACAGCTGATGGAGAAACTTCACTCAAATCAGTTTTAGACATTGTTAGTGAATAAAAGTAGATTTTGCTGAAGGGAACAGAATGAATTTGAATCAACAGTCTTTAGTAACCCACTATCCAGATTTAGTTCTGCCTTCGGGAAGCTTTCTGATTAAAGTTTGCTGAAGTTGGCAGACAGAATCCAAACTTCAGCCGTCATATATAGAGACAAGTTGCTTTCCTTGAGGACACTGGAATGAGCAGATTAGACAAGACAACTCGAGAGACCCGATGGAAGTGTTTTTATCAGGGGTTTAGCACACACTACAGACAAGAAAATATGCTGGAATGAAAATATTACGAAGGAAACTTTGTGGAATGTGATGGTGAAGACAGTTTATAGAGGAAATTCAGAAGAGAGTTGCTTGTCTCATCTGAACGCCTGCAGAGTCTGTTTGTCATCTTTACAGCTGCTCTCAGGTCTGTATGTGTGGTCATCTGTTGAACATGTTTCTAATTTGTTCCCAATGAAATGGTCACAGGTTAGAACATAGAGTTGAGGTAATCCACATGCAAGGTCATTCACCTTTTAGACCAAAATAGAGATGATGATGTAGTAGTAATAGTAAATAGGGGTTTGAGTTACTGTACACATGAGAGACAAAAGCTACTTGATCATAAAGATGTCTTCGTGTGTTGCAGAATTCATGTGGTTTTGCTGAAATTAAACAGTATTGTTTTTTTTATGTAACCTGTATAAACACTTTAGTGGTTCTCAAATTTCGGGACCACAGATTTTGGGGCATTTTATGAAAATATAGAAATGTATCATACTGTAACAAGATTCCAAGGAATGGGAAGGAGGCGGGAACCGGCGAACATTTAACAAACTTTTAATAAAATATACAAAAAAACAAACGAAAGTGAAGGGCCGACAGCTCCTTTAAATCTCAGGACATCTGATGTTCTTGGAACTCAATTCTCAATTGTGTTTCATTTAAGTATCAAGTAAAGATCTTTGCACAAACAGTCGTTTTCAGATATTTTCGTATTTGGCTCTCGTTTGTGCGGAGTCTCTGAATTGTTATAAAAGGCCACTCAAAATGCTTGACGGATGCAAAAAAGGCTTCGAAAGACTCCGAGTTTTTTTTTATGACGGACCAAAATATCGGAGGCAGTGTGTAAATGTGATTGACGATTGAGGTCGTATTTATTTTTTCGTTTTGGAGAATAGGATAAATAAAAAGAGAAACAGATGAGTGTAATTGTTGAATCACATGAAGAGTATTGAGGTGTAAAGTCAATGTAGATTGTAAAGGTAAAATATGAGAAATGTTTAAGTTCATATTGAGATCTTCAATATAATTTAATCAAAATAATATTGACTTTTGATTGCAGACTTGACAAATCTGAGCTCAGTTTGACACATTGTTGAAATCTCTTCTGAAACTCTAATGACAGACACATTTGTCAGATTGACTCTTTTCCTTAGCAGAAACATCTGAGACACACATGAGACATAGGCAAACGTTTCTATTTGCTCAGTATTTATTCTCATTTCTCATTGTGGAGAAATAAATGAATGGATAATGAATGAATGAAATGCGCAGATACTGCAAAAAATATCCTATAGTTAGTCATCAATGGGCACAGAACTTATATAGTTCATGCATGTGTGATGAACAGCAACATGCTGTTCATCTTTACGCTTCATTAGCATTGCTTTGTGCGCTTCATTTATCAGCCTGTCTCGAAACTATTAAAATGGACGTAAATTAGATCTATAGCCACAGAAAACCACTGAGCTGCTTTGACTGGGTTAAAGCTTAATACGAGGTTTTTCAAAGGGTCATTAGCTTTAGGACACAGAGGTCACTCGTGTGTCTTTCTCTAGCTAAATATATCTGTCCTTTGGCACCTCAGTGTTTCATGGAATGTAAAACATGAAAACCTAACTCATACGTTTGAAGCCAGAGGCTTTCTGTTGGCAAAATAACGTGGCGCCGTTCAGACTACACAAGGGAAACAATTGAACGGTTTACAAATACGCGCGGGGTCAGTATTTCTGTTTATGCTATAGCTTTCAGATTTGTTGACGTTGCCTCACATACAGTGAATTGAATTTATGGTTCAGATGCAAAGAGTTAAACATTTGAGAATTCAGAACGGGTTTGATTATCAAGTTTGGTTTTGGAGACCCCGAGGTTTTTCTAGTTTCCACAGAGCTTTACCATCATTGAGCTGCGGTTCATCCCTGGTCATGTGCCTGTGTTTTATGACATGCTTGTTGCTGTAAAAAAACAAAGAAATAACACAGACCAGATAATATATGGCATGCTTAAAACGGCACATAAGTTTCTTTATGACGGTTATGCCGTTCAGCTTTTGTATCTGTGAAATTTCACTTTAAAGCCTGTGAGAAAAAGAGACCAGCGCTGAGCGCGACAGGATTCATGATGGAGAGCTTGTGAGTTGCTGGTGATGTTGAATGTTTAATGATGGCAAATCAAAGGGTTAATTGTGGACAAGTGCAAATCCCACAAGAAAGAAAAACAATGATGAGATCTCAGTAATGTCACCTAGAAATCAATGAAATTGAGATCAAATGGAAACTTTTGATTAAATCTCATCTAAGATGTTTCTCCTGAAAAAAAGAGTCAGAAATCTCAGAAATGTGTCTGTCATGAGAGCTCTGTAGAGATGTCAACAATGTGTCAAACTGAGCTCAGATTGGTCAAGTCTGCAATCAAAAGTCAATATTATTGAAGATCTCAATATGAACTTAAACATTTCTCATTAAATTTACCCAAATCCAGACTATTTTGCCTCAACAATCTTCATTCATTTTACACCTCCATACTCTTCATGTATTGCATAATTACACTCTTGTTTGATTCTCACGTTATTTACATTTAGTCATTTAGCAGACACTTTTATCCAAAGCGACTTACAAAGAGTTAAAGGAGCAATAAGTGATATGTCATACAGGTGCAATAATACAATAAGTGCTTATACAAAGTTACTAGTTTCAACAAAAACTAGACCACTACCTGTTGAGAGAAAGGGAGAGTTTTTTATGTTATTTTAATGTATTTTACTTAAAGGGCTAGGTCACTCAAAAAGGAAAATTCTGTCATCATTTACTCATCCTCAGGTTGTTTCAAACCTATATATGAGTCTTTGTTCTGTTAAACACGAAGAAAGATAATTGTAAGAATGTAAGCCATTTTCAGCTCCACTACAATAGTAGTAATAGTCTTTTATTTCTGTTGAACACCAAGTGAGATATTAAGGAAAACAAACAGTTCTGGGGCACCTTTGACTTCCATATATTTGTTCCTACTATGGCAGTCAATGATGTCTCAGAATTGAAAATCGCTAACATTCTTCCAAGTATCTTTCTCTGTCTTAATCAGAACAAAGAACTTTAAACAGGTATGAAATTAGTTAATGATGATAAAACATTCTGTTAATACTTTACAGAAACACATTTGAGAACTCTCCTGAGCTATGAAAGAGGAAATAGACCAAAACTTTGAAGAAGATAGATTGATACTTTATTGTGCATGAACACAGTGTCAGAAAACCATCTGTGAAGGTGACGTGAGAACCGTCCGAGATAATTTCTGTGAATCTGCTGCACTTTCAGATATTGATGTCATCATCATGACAGTTCATCAGAAACGTTCATCTGGCAGTGACACTTAACACTCTTTTATCCCTTTTTACATTTTTCCAGTCCAATTTCTTTTCGTTACACACATCTGTATCAATCGTCTTTTCCTAAATGTGGGAATGTTCAAAGGTTTTCTTCATGTAATCCATCTTTGAACAGGCACATTGGCGTTGTCGTTGCATTGCGTGTTGGATCGATTATTGAAAGTCAAGTTATTGTGACGCGTCCCATGACCCGGAACATTCTCTCAGTGTGGAACTGTCCCAAGAGGACAAAAGCGAGCGGACGTGAATAGAGTCCACCGAGACGACATGCACCAGGGGTTTCTCCGCTCGGCTTTTCTCACAGTCTGTCGTGTTAGTCTCTGTCTGTCTTGCTCTCTTTTCATCTCAAATTTAAAGCGATTGTTCACTTAGAGACAGACATGCTCTATAAAGCACCAAAACTCGCTTTTTGTTTTTACATTCCGTTTCAGTGGCACAAACATTTGAAATTTAGGTCCAAATTAAATACGGGCATTAAATAAAGTTATTATGTAGTCTTTTATCAGAACATGCAGAATATTTGTTTTTTCTAAAAGTAACAATGACTATTGTAAGGACGTCCGATGTTTTGAAATACCCCCCAAAAAATGACAATTTAAATTCCAGATCTTCTGACGCCATTCGACAGCTTTATGAGAATACGAGTCAGATGAGTAAATTTCATCTTTGTATGAAGTATCTCTTTAAATTGTTATAGCTTTATTTTACTGTCCATCTGTTTTCGGGTTTATGATTTAAAAAAAAAAAAATTGTATCACATCTTTGACTTCACTTACCCTATCGGTTCAGTTTGGCCATAAAAATGAGATAAGTAAAAACTCCTCACAACAACTCTGTGATACTTCTGCTTCTAGATAAACTGGATTGTTTCCTTGTGTTTTGGTGGTTTCTATTAAATACAGTTGATGTGTCTATAGGATGATGCTGCATTGTGATTATGTTGTTAAACGGCATTTGTGTGCTCCTCAGGGCTGAACTTTGACACTTTAATCTCTCTTAATTGAGCTGAAGTGCCGGCTGGGTTCGACCTGATGAAAGGTCTGTCGTGGTCATTCTGGGGTCTCAAGCGATGTGCGTGTATAAATCCAGCTGTGTAATGTAATCCAGCTGTCTTTACTGTCATGACAGATAGTGTCATCCTCTGAGCCTGCGGAGCCTGCGACTGCTGTGTTTAGGAAGATCATGTTCGAACAGTTTTTAATCACCCTCATGTCATTCTAAACCTTTATGAATTTCTTTTTTCTGCAGAACACATGAGAAGATGTTTAAAAAAAGAACATTAATAAACAAACATCACTCAACCCCATTGATTTCCATTGTATGAACACAAAACCACGGAGACATTTCTCAAAATATCTTCTTCCACCGATGAAAGAGTCATATAGATGTGAACAACCACATGAGAGATAATGATGACAGAATTTTTATTTTAAGGTTACTAACCCTTAGATATTATTTATATTTTTTTCTTTCCTGTGTAATTGAGTGAAACGTTTTTTAAGCATTTTTTTATTTGCTATGTCCCTCCGTTCCACACGATGAGTCAGGCAGTAATTTGGACATTCCGTATGGAGCCCTCACATCCCTGCAGGCTCCAATACAACATTCTTACGTCTCAGGTCGAACCGGCCGTCAGGCCCGAACAGGCAGAATAGAGACTTACACCTGGGGTTAAAGTTCAGTGCCTGAGGCTTTGTCTGTTGTTAACACCACACGCTTTGTAAACCACACGGGAGTATGAGAGCAAATCAAATCAATTCTTTTGTCCGCACGACAACTTGTTTCTTAGATGCTTTGGAAAGCATCAAACATGAGATCAACCGAGGCGTTGAAAGTGAGCGAATGTGTGGCGTCTGGGTTTAGACATGTAAATCTGCTCGACTTTTGTGGACTCAGTAATTCACGAATTTGGTTTCTGAACGATTAACTTCTGAGTCTCACACAACAGGGGGTTGGTTAGGGCTATCGAGACAGAATGAGCAAGCAACACGTACAGTACATGCACACATATGCACAAACCCGTGTTAATTGAGTCGACACATGGCCGGAGGTCAAATAATTCAGTTTGAAAAATGTCAAAACATCATTGACAGAACTGATAAAGATTGTGTGTGTCACAGTCTAACCCAGAAAACACATTAAAAACATCCTTAAGATGTATTAACTTAATGTCTTGTTTTCAGAGGAATCTCAATGCGATAAGAAAAATATTTGAATTAAATAAAAATGGAACGACATCATTTAATTGTACAGGAATCTGTGCATAGACTTTGCGTACTTGAAAACAGAATTATTTTTATGACCTCAATGGCAAAGATTTCCCTGAATTTGAATGTTAAAAACAGGATTTTATCTTGGATATCCTGTAATTTATCATGGAAATGAGATAAAATCTCATAATTTTGCTTCTTAGGTAAAATATTTTATGTTATTTAGGGCTTTAAATTGTATTTCATTGGAACTATATTCGAAGACAAGAGTAAAAATGATTATTAAAGCATGCGAAGGACAATCAGTTGCCCCAGATGTTGCACTTTTATTGCTCTTGTGTTTCATTTTACAGTTTCCATATGTTTCTTATATTTCTTATATGTTTCCAAATATAAGAAATAAAATGACATGCAAATGTTGAGGAGATGTAAAATGAATGTGTATAACGTTATTAAGATGTTAGGTTCTCACATTGAAATCTTTTTGAGGACCTTTGCAACCACATACAGTCCCACATAGCAACACCCAGGCAACCACCATTCAACTAAAATAATATTATAAAGACTACGTGTACTCCTTTCAGGATAACACAGATATCACAGTCCCTGTTTTGGGGGTTTGCTCTCATGAACAACAAAGCTGGTGGTTTTTGTCCTGTCAACACACGCCATACGAAGATAGGCACAAACAAAACACAGCTGTTCAACAAGAGTGATATGTGAGGAATCTGGATGCTTTTGTCTGTCTGGTGGATTTTGTGTGGATTTCTTTTGAAAGTATTTAATGTTTTAATATGTTTAAATAGTCAGGATTTGTATAAAAATATTTTTCATCCATAGTGTGTTTATAGCCAGAAAAACAATACATATTTAATATCAGAATACGTTATTGTATATGGTACTGACATCAGTAAAGCCATGTTAGTGTAGTAAACCTCAATGGGAATTGCACAGAGATTAATCTTTCATAATTCAAAGTTGGTTTAAGACAAGCAAAAAAGACCTTGCCAACAGGGAAAGAAAATACATTCTTATCACAGGCAGATTTTTTGCATGTTTAAAACTTATTTTTGTATCTTTTCTCTCATGTAACAAGACTAAATTTCCTCTTCAAGTAAATGTATCTTGATTTAAGATGTTTTGATATTTGTACTACAAAACAAGACCTTAATGAGTAGTAAAGTTTCTTTTCAGTGTATGTTGAATTTGAGTTTTAACTTTATCTCAGATGTTTCTTTTAAAACTCGCCTGGAGATACAAAAAAAGGGACAAATGTTGACATAAAAATAGTTTAATAATTAATATGTTTTGGCTTTGGAAACATTTCATGATTAATAGATTTAGGTTTTCTCTGTTATGTTTAAAGATGAGGTGTTATTTTATTATTTGCATTTAGCATTGTGTTTGCATTGCTTTTCTCCCCTGTAACTCACTTCAGCGCCGGAGACTTCATTTATTTTGTATTATTACACGGCTCATTTGAATGCTTGATTCTGATTGGCCAGTTGCGAATAACAACCGCTCAATAACACCCTGTAACCTGGAAGCTGCAAATCATTTTGAGAGGGGCAGTTTAATATTACACAAAAAAATATTATAAAAATCTCTTTAAGTAACATCTATGATATTATATTTACAAATTATTAAACCAATTTGCCTGATCGTGACGTTTGAACATCATTTCTTACTTTAAAACCAAACTGTACAGCTTTTCCTCCTGGAAGGTATCCATTCGGTAAAAATGAGTTAATAAAGTATTTCAAAATCACATTTAATGTCCAGTTTTTTCTCATGTGGGATGTAGCCGTGTAATAGACGGAATAATCTATAAGCACCCGGCTGTTATCGCGATAAATAAGCCCCGACGGACAGTGTGATCGGGACCTGACGCGAAGCGGCTGCCTGTACATTATCCCTTACTTTAATCCCATGACTGTTATAGGAAACTGTGATTTTTCCTTCTCGTGGTAACATTTTCTATTAAAACGCAAAAGAATTTCTAAACTTCTTAAACGCTGCTAAATAAATCATCATAAACCAGATGATTGTGGGTTGTGAATAAACTGCATCTTGTCTGATGTCAGTCACGGTCTGATGTGGTCACATAATCTGCAGCGTTAAATCAGACCTCATGCACATACCGCCTTGAAATGATACGGCAGCTGTAAGGTCATTTACGTGCCCACATGCCTATATTTTTAAACCTCCAAAAGCATTATAGAGCAAATGCAGATGTTTGAGGATAAACTGAAATGATTAGCAATAAAAATGTTCTGGATATAGATTCACAGCAGAAGTTGAGTTTTATGAGGCTGGAGATGGAGGCGGCATGTGCCAGTCTGCTGTTGGTTATATGCTTTAATATGTCTTGTGATAATGTTAATATAATGCGATGCGTGCATGCAAGCTTTTAACTTGAATTTTTGTGACTGAATTGTTTGAGTAACTCGTGTTCATGACAGTCGTCAATTATATCTTTCATACAGGTGCAGACCACAGCTAGGTGTTGTAGGTCACGTGACAAAGTGAAAGACATGCTTTTAAAATGTGCAATGTGGCTTTATTACTAATTTATGTAAGTCTGTATGAACCCGGTTGTGTTTCTTTAAAAATAACAATTTTAGGATTTAAGATTAGATAAGAGACGTCACAAGTTTGTATTAAAGAAATCAAATGTGTTGAGCTAGCATATTGGAGTGTTATGGACAGAGGTGGCTGTGATTTTTCATTAGTGTCACTCTGTGATTTTACCCAGAGACCCTCATTTTAGAAGTGCACTATGTAGACAGCAGGTGGCAGTGTGTGGTAGCTGCTGTGTCAACCTTGGTGGATGTGACAGATTATTGTTTGCTTTTTGTTTATTCATCAGTTTTGGAACGAAAGAAATTATGCAGATTTTATTTAGTGATGTTTGCCATTTTCAATGGTATTGCTCATAGTTGGTGTGTTCCAATCACTTAACTTTTAAGTATTATACTTTGATGCATAAATAGTTATACACTGACTATGTTTTGTATTTGAATCACACCTAAAATTATCCAGCTTGATTAAGTTAATTTACACTGAACCAAAGCTTTCCAATGCTTTCTGTTTGACCACCACAGTTTAGTGTTTCACGGCACCATTCTTTATCTGCGCTGCGGTGTCCCGGGGTGACAGAGGGTGTAAGGGGTCTTTCTGTGCCTGTCTGGGTCTCTTGTTTCCGTCAGTCTGCTCAGACATGATCTCTCTGTAAATATTTGGACGGCAGTCTGGCACAGAAACAACAAAGACTACAAAAATACTTTTATAAGTGTGCACACAATGAAGCTCACGGTTAAAACAAGAATGTTGCTGCTTTGACACATATTCTCAAAAATACTGTATAGGATAGTCAAAGTGTGTTAAGAATGAGTTGATTGTGTCACATATTGATATGATGAAAAGATGTTTTTTCATTTTTAGTAATGACTTAATAGTGAATCTCGCTAACATGTTTGAGTCAGAATCTCAAATATGAGTTAATCATTTCATTTTATAAATAATAAAACAAAGTTGGTTATTAATTTAGCTTGAAACAATTTTTATTTATTTAAAATAAATGACCAAATAAGGAAACATTGCATTTAAAGGGACAGTTCACTTAAACTTAAGAATTTCTAAAATAAGAAAATAATTTACTCACCCTCATGTCATTTTAAATGACTTTTCTTTTTCTGCAGAACGCAAAATTAGATATTTTCATAACCCAAACAACACTGAACCCCATTGACTTCCATTGTATGAACCATTTCTCAAAATATCTTCTTTGGTATATTTACACAAAATATGGTCATATAAAGATCTTTAACCACATGAAGGAGAATAATAAATGATGACAGGATTAACATTTTTGGAACAACTATCTCTTTATGTACGGTTCAATATTAAGAGTAATGTACAGCTAGTCATTAATTCAAAGTAAAACCCTTCAGGGTCATGTAACCTCCACGTTTCGTATTCACATTTTTTTTGCTGTCTTTCAACAACGAAAAACTCTGCATGTGTATAATTTTGTGACAGATGTTTCATGCGTCTTACCATCCTGATAAATGTATTTACGCCCTGAACGCTGGAGTTCAGACCCCACTGATGTTATCTGGACCCGATGGTTTGGTTTGGCAAACCAAACGTCTGACCCATTACGTCTGACCCGTAATGTTCCAGCTTCTGTGCCAAGCCACAGTAAAGACAGACAGAGCCTCACAGAGTTTGTCACATTCTGTAAAAGATCAATGAGCTGCAAAACATTTTTTGTAGATGCATATAGTAAGTCACATTTATTGGCATTGGGGCGAGCAGGATCAATAAGATGATCATAGGATAAGGAGACCTCAGAAAGTCTTGCGTTCGGTGGCGTTGATCTGACAGGGGATGTGTTTGGTTTGCAGTAGCCCATGTGAAGATCACAGATGTTTTAACATGTAACCAGCAGTTCAGCACATTTTCCCAAGAGATGCATTTTACGGAGTGAAAAACATATGTCACACTTTGTGCACGTGCGCCGGAATGATAGATTTATACCCCTAGAGAAGCAGGAACATTCTTTGTGAGTTTATATTGGGCAGAAACGATTTGCACGTTTGCCCCTAAAGACATAACAGCTGTTCTCCTTATACAGTAAACGTGAACCCTGTTTTTATTGTAAAACCGCCGTAATTGTCATGAAAAACAGGCTCTTTGATAGTAGTAAATGTTAGAAAGATGTGACGGCCACCGTGAAACTCTTTCAGGGACTTTTAACGTCATCTCCATCAAAACACTGTTTTATTGATTTCTGAAGTACAGATTTGAGTATCTGTTGTTTTGAGGTCTGAAGCTTCAGGCTAAACGCACCCGTGTCCCATGAGCAGCTGTGATGTGTTTTTTTATGACATCATGAATGGTCAATATTTGTCCATTTCATGCCCTAGAGAATTTGAGGAATGTGTCCAACAGTGTTAGCCTCATGGTTATTCAGCGCTGTATGAAAATAGTAATCTGGAGTCATTTGCCCTCTGCAATAAAGCCAAATTTAATTTCATAAACTTTATTCGTGAGCGTTTTCGTGATGCGTTCCCGAGAGTCTGAACAGAAGATGATCGGCTGGCTCTTTTTGTGTTTTTGGCTGATGACATTCATGATTGTCAGTTGTTCTTTCTGACTGAATGTCTGTGTTTGATGAATCGAGTCTGTTCAGACACAAAGGAATCGTATCTGGACCTGCCAACATCATCAAATTCATCAAGGCTCGTTTCGCTGGCCAGTTCTTGGTCTGTCGAGAGCTCCAAGCTAAGCACATTGTGTGAAAATGAAAACAAAATGTAGACATCACTGTCAGAGCAAAAAAAGGAGTTTAACATTTTTTTACTTATAAACGATAAAAGCCTGGTCTGCATTTCCCGAAACCTTCTTATCGATACATCGTTCTTAAGTTATCCCTTAAGCCAAGGGTTCTCAACCTTTTCATGGTCCTCCCCATACTGTACTTTGAGGATAGATAAGATAATGTGTCAAATATGTTAGAAATAGTTTATATACTGTATATATATATAAACTATATATTAAGAAGCAAAAAATACCTGTATAGGAAAGATTAGTCTCAAGAGATCAGATTATAAATGAAACAACCTAAAAAAAGAAACCATCACAGAATTAATGGTTTCCATTACAAAACCATTGTGAACCATTAGCTTTTTGCTTTAAAACCATTACAAAATTGTAGTGTTTTGTGCATTAGTCCAAAAAGATTGATCTTTGCCTGCTGAAAATAGCGCTTTACATTTTTAATAACTGTCAACAGCCTTACACATCCGTCCAAGTTCAGAAAAGGCATTCCCTTTAAACGCCAATCCCTTCACGCCCACTCCGAACTCATCATGAGAGAGAGAGTCTTGTGCTAGTTCTGTAATGACATACTTATTTACTTATTTTTATTGACATACAAACAAAATTACATACTTATATGATCCACATGTTTCTTTGGATGGTGAAGAGGTAATGCTGCTGCTTCCTGAGTGGACGTTTGCCTACTTTGTAGATTTTAAGCTTTTGTGCACAGCTTAATATTTCACTGCGCAGGACCTACAATGAGTCTGTGCGCTCACTCACGCGCTCAGCTTCATGCAGAACATTTCTCCCCGTCCAAAGGCTGAGGAATCGGGGAACCATCGTGCCCCACCTGAAGTACCTCTGAGAACCACGCACTTAAGCTGTACCTTATCGTTAATATGTGTTTCCCGAAACGTTTTTAGTTAAGTATTCCTTCTGTAAGTCATACGTTGGGATGGTTGGTCTGGAGCGCTCTTAGCTTTACCTTATCACTGTTAAGATTTCACCCCGCTAGTGGCCACTATGAAAAAAAAAATGTAAAGTTAAACACACCAGTATATTGACATGTTTTCATGCAAAGAATATATTTCCTTTATGATGATGTTTGATAGCTTTTTAATTATATTATCGTAAGGTGCATCAGCTGACAAACCAAAGAATTTAGAGTATATTTAAAGAGAAAGATAGCAGATAGGTGGTGGGAAGTTCACTCACACTGCAGCGATACAGCATTTTTTTTTGCTAAATCAAAGACAGCGCCATCTGGGTGGCATTGAAGTTCATTTAATCCCTGAAAACCTGGCTACAATTTATGCTGCAATTATAATTATAGAAAAGTTAACATTCCACAGTGGAAAATTAAACAGCTTTTGGATGTTGTTGGTCTGACTTAACTCAATGGAGCAGCCCCTAAATTCAGCGCTAGGTTTTTTGCTGCTATACCTGTTGAGTATATAAAGAGTTTGGTTCCCAAATTGAACAAATATTTTTCCAATTAATATCAATCAAACTGCAGTTGGTTTGTTTTGATTTAAGCCATAATATCTAAAAAAAATACAGCTAACTAACACAATAAAACACAATCAAAACGCGATAACGTAATAAAAAACATGATTTTTGGAACCAAACTCTCCATATGTTCCTCGTTCGATGCTTTTAATTACTAAATATAGCAACATATATTATGACAAATAAATGAGGGGTTCCTAACCACATGTATAAACAAAGGAAGGCTACCCATGGCACACCTTTTAAGTAGAAAATTGGGGAAAAACACACAAAATTCACTCCCATTATACTCTTTATGTTTCTTGTCATGAATGAATAAGTTGAATTGAATATCAAATTACCTTATTATAGGGCTGCACAATGATGGCATATTATTTACCTTGATGTTATAAGTGTTATTAATAATGTTGATCATAATTTACTATTTTGATTCACACGACCATAAGCTACATGCTTCGCGATGTAAATGCGCCGCTTGCGCATCCGGTGTCCAAGAACAATAAACATGTGAACTATACTAGTCTAATTATAAGTTGCTGGAATAAACTTTTTTTATGGATATCCATTAATTCAGCACCACAGCTATGGACAGCACCTGGTAACTTATACAGTTATATAACTTATAGACTTAATAGCGCTCTTAGAGACAACGTTAATGGGAAACGCAGCCACTTTACATAAGAGTCCAAGTTGTAATCTCTTAGTTTCTGTGCAACACAATGTGATTTATTTTACCTGCCAGTGTTGGTCACACAAATTGTAGACTAAATATCTCCCAGGTTTCATTATGTGCATGTGACCTCTGACCTCTTTGACCCGACACACGTGTCTTCTCCATACACAACACGTGCAGGTGCGAGGCTTACAGCAGGTCCCCATGACGGAGGAAAACACTGCCGGGTGTCTCCAGGGCGTCTTTTTCATGTCGACCAGCAGGTTGACCTTGGCTCATGAAAGAGGTCGTGACCTCTCAGTAGAGGAATGTGACCTCTCTTCATTTTCTTATTGACGTTATAGTCTGGATGTCGAGGAATGTGTGTTTGCAGACTGCTCTAATGTTATGAATTACTATCTGTGATTTCTTGTCTTTGTGGAAGTGCTTGCTTTTTAAATACATCTCAATTTAAAGGACATAACGTCCCATCTAATATCAAAAGAACATCAATATGCAAAGCACATGTTAAAATACAAGGTTTACATTTATTTCACAACTGGATGTTAGTCGTAATAAGTAGATCTTTATGCCAGTAATCTTTACGTCACAGAGCTGATATTCTCAAATTGAAAGTGTGGTTTGGACTATACAGTTCCTTACATGTCCTGTAGTATTTATTTTCAATGGCTGGAACGCTTCAGATCTGAGGTTTCTGGAAGTCTTGATGTGAAGTTTTACATTTCTACTTTTGCATGTTAAACATGTTAAATCTTTTGTAGATTTGCTTCTAATCTTACATTTCTGGAAAGCGTATGAACCTCAAAATAACAGGGCTGTTAAAAATGTGCCAGTTTTTTAAGCTGATTTATCACAGTGTTCACGTGCGTAGAGATGCATTAATGGTTTGATCTTCTCGGACAGTTTTCATTCTTCCGTCACACAGCTCCCCTCTCAGGTGTGAGACTTTTAAGAAAACAATGTTTTATCTCCAAATCTCCATTTGCTTATGTGTGAGAGCTGTCATTTTTTATACATGCGTGAGTGAAACCTGAATGAATGAAACCTCCCGCCGTGAGGCCGCTCGGTGCTGGAAGATTCCTTTATTCTGTTTTCCAGGTTTTCCATTTGTTCCTGTTGTTTGTTGAAGGTCTCAGTGAAGTTTGAAGTCACCAACTGTGCCAAACAAATGCCAAAACATCCCTCAACATGACTCGTGTTAACCACTGGAAAAATAAAGTGCTTCAGTTGGACACGAGAAAGCTCTTGATGTTTCCTTATTAGATCGACGATGTGGGACATTCAGGAGTTCCTTGCAAACACTATTTTTGGTAACATAGCACAGATTTATTTATGCAGAATACACTACAAGTCATTCTTAACATAAGCCAAGTTTTTTCTCATACCCAGGATGCACCAGGCGGCTTTAAGGCTGAAGGGAACACTTGGAAATATGGAAACATACATTTTCCCTTGAGGTCAACTTGCAGCCCAGATTTCAGTAGCTTTAGCAAATAATCAGAAAAACAATATCATTAGAATCCAGTTAAAGTGCAGAACAGTTAAATGTGTTTTCAATTACACACACGATTTATTCATCACCGGCAGAATGTCACGGGCACGCAGAACTCCGTTCTCGGAGTATTTTGAGTCATTTTTTAGATGGAAAGATTGTGCGTGGAAACAGAATATTATGGGTTCAGTATGGCCATGAATTTCCAGCGACGGGCCTGATGTTGTCCTCACATGACCTTTACAGCTTCTTTAAACAAGACTGCTAATGTGACCAGCAGTACCGCATCAACATTACTAGAATTTTAGATATACATCACCATAATGTGTGATTGTGTGATACTTGAATCAAGTTTGTCTTGGCAAAGAAATTATAATTTGTGTCTCTCTCACCCTCAGATGTCAACGAATGTGAAGAGACAAACGGCGGCTGTGAAGCTCTGTGTTGTAACACCATCGGCAGTTTCTACTGTAAGTGTCCTGCAGGACAAGAATTGAAAGAGGACGGCAAGATCTGTCAGGGTGAGTCTCATGCATCATCTTTGTGCTTCAGTCTCTCTCTCTTTGTCTTTCCGTTCCTATTTGCATATTATTTGTCACGGAAAACACAAAGACCGATTTATTTAATCAGATAAAATAATCAAACACAAACAACAATGATGATTTGTTTCATGCAATAAACATTCCCAGGAATACAGCGTTTTACATATAACAGAGACAGCAACTGTTCAAATTTCATTTTTCATCAGATACACGTGGAGAGAAATGTGTGACTGGATCATGAATTTTCTTATCTTTTAAACCTTTTTATTTTATAATCAATACATTTATTTACCATTTTGGTTATAAGACGAAATGCAAATATTGATAGATATGAAATTGTTACCATTGAGAAATTTCACCGTCATGAACGTGACCTTCAACCCCCTCAAAAGCATAGCATCCCTCCATAATCCCCCATAATGCACTGCAAACTTAAATTTTGATCCATGAATATTAAAAACACAAATAGCAGATTTGCAGTGATGTATAAAATGTTGAGAATCTGCCACCCGCACCATTGGGTTCTGCAAAGAGGAACACAGTTTGCAGATGTTTTATGAAAAGAATGTCTAATTGTTTTGTGTTTTGAGGTTTGTGGTTATTCACTGATGCGTAAATGTATGAATGTTTCCAGTCATCCTTCGTCTATGGAATTATTTCGCTTTATGCACGATATAATGTGTAAAAAACAAAAAGAGATTTTAATGGTTTCACAGTCTAATGATCAGATCAATTATGTGACACATTAAATCCTCAAATAAACTGAAAATCTTTGGTCAAACTTCCACCTGAATACATAGAGATTTCATTACATATATGACTGCAATGTGTTCGACTCCAGGAGAAAATAACGTTCTTCTCACATTCATCTGTGAGATGCCATTGTAAGATTTATCTGATATGTCTGATATTTCACATATTTTTGTTCATCCTACAAATGGTTTAGATTTTGGAGCTTTCATATAAAAGCAGGCTTCACATATTTTATATATGTGAATGCCAGAATGTTCAGTCCGCACTCCGCACCTTTTTATGTGTTCGTGTGTTTATTTTCATCCTGCACTATATACATGGTAGAGATGTTTTAAAAATGAGAACAAAATGAATGGATAATGTTACGTGATTGGGATAGTCAGCCGATTACTATAACAAAAATAATACAGAAGAGATTAAATATTACTTGATGTTTAAATTGTTTTATTATGCACCAGAAAGTATCTAGATTGAGACAGTTTTTGTCAAGTATTTGACAGTGGAATTCTTTGATCATTCAGAATAACGTTTTCCGGACAGTCGTGCAATAGACATCAGAACTTAAGAATGAGCAAAAAAATATTTCTCACATTAGAGATGTGTCCAGTAAGAACATGAGAGATATAAACACATTGATGGAAAAGAGAGAGACGCAGAGAGAGAAGCTTAGGTAGAGAGAGAGAAAGAGAGAGAGAGAGAGAGAAAGAGGTATTTTAGAGGGAGAAAATAAGAATGTGTGTTTGAAAGCTTCCCTGTCAGACTGTTCAGAGTTTTGCTTTGTCTTTCATGATTTACAGATTCAGACACATATGTGTCAGTAAGGGATTTTTCTTCTGAATCATGACAGGGTGTCTCATGCTTTGCCTTGCTTTTATTTTTCATTTTTATCCTATTAATGCGGCTTATCATTCTGGATATTGGCAATATTTGACACACTGTAGGCCATATTGTTTCCATGGATACCACCGATTTAACATGGGATACCTGACACCAGGTGAGAGCTCGTATTGATCTGTGATTGACTCTTGTTTTTTGTACTTTGAAGAAGTGTTCTGGACAAGAATTATTTATAATAAAATTATATAATATTATTTATTGTGTACTTTAAAGATATTAAAAATACAAGTTCTTTAACAAGTCTCAACTAACGGTTTTAATGTCAATATATAGATTTTTGTCTTTTGAACGTTTAAAATGTCACATGAATGAATATAAGTTTCATATGAATATAAGTTTCCATCCAGCAATGGATAAACCTCATGGGCTACGATATTGCCTCTGCGAAAGTACATATCCAAAGTTTCATTGTTTTATAAAGTTTTATGAATATCATATTTGGCATATGAGATCACCTGACGTTGGCATGGGTTTGATCCGCGAGGAAAATAAAAAATACTGTCAAAATGCAGAAGCTTGAATGCAGTGTAAGTCACTTTGGATAAAAGCGTTTTCCACACGCAAATATAAATGTTCTTCCGTTGACCGAGCATAGCTTTTTCTCTTCGAGGAACAGTTCAACTTTAACCGCTGTGTAAGTGTTCCAGGGAGCTCACAACATGCCAAACCGAATGGTTTCACCGATGCAGGGAAACATTTCTGAGTAATTAAATTAAAGCCCAACCAAACAACCACATGCTCAGTAGATGGAAAGCCAGCGGCAGTCTGCCGTCTTTCCTGCACTGAGACGTTTTTTTGGCACACTCATGAATCAAAGTCTAAAAAAATCAACATGAATATTCAAGCAGCTGAACCAAAACAACCTCTAATAGAATAAAGTCTGAACACTGTAGTAGCGTCATAATCATTACATGTTTAAGCTGCTGAATGACAACGACTGGCAGCGTGACATGTGACTGTTATTAAAACCAGAACCTGGAAATCGGTCAAACAGAAATGAAATACCAAAAATGAAAGACGATTCGGGTTTGTTTGATCTTCTTCCGAATTGTTTCTTCCACATAGCAGAGGGATTAAAGAAAATGTTTATTTTTTATTAAGAAGAAGATGTTCATTATCTCACATGTGCCTCTTATCGACAATCATACAAAATATCAACAGCGGCTCAAAACAACTGCAATCAAAAGAGACTTCTGTTTCAAATTACTTTTTCGTGTAGGACTTTCTTTCTTTTGCAGAACACAAAAGAAGATTTTTTGAAGAGGGTTGCTAACCAAACAACACTGAACCCCATTGTCTTCTTTAGTATGGACAAAACCCATGAGACATTTCTCAAGATATCTTCTTTTGTGTTCCAAAAATCTCTATTTGGCATGTGTGTTGGCATAAGATGTAAAACACATTTTGTCTGGTTGTCCAGACCTGATGTTTCACAGGATATCATGTGATTCTCTGTTGCCTCTGGCGTCTCGGTCAGCATTCATTTTGATTCCACACAGGTAAACAGTCACCTGCCTTTTATTATCAGACGTGTTTAGCACCAGCTGTTTCAAAACGGTACAAATAATCCGAATTGAGCTCAGCTGTTAATGATACATTCAGCAAATGATACAAATGATACATTCAGCACCTATTGATGAAGAACCAGCCTTTGAAAACAACATCTCCTGCTTTGATGTCATGAGGTGACTGTGACGCGAAGCTGCTCATTACTATTTAAGAGGTCAAAGGTCATTCCAACACAAACTTTGTGTGTTCCTTTTGGGTTCCGTGCTGTTTTTATTGGCCGCTCGGGTTTTGTGTGCAGAGAAAACAGCATATTGTACAAGTAGACAGTAGTAACGGAGGAATCGTAGGAATTTTTTCCTCTTAGCAGGAGAAGAGACCCTCAGGAGCCCTCAGGAATCAGCAGGTCGTGTGTTTGAGTGGGTTCCATAAGAGATGTCGACAAATTCTCAAACTGAGCTCAGATTTGTCAAGTCTGCAACCAATGTGATTAAAGATCTCACTATGAACCCAAACATTTCTCACCAAGTTGAACCAAATCCAGATATTTGAAGTCAACCATCTACGTTAAATCACGTGCGCAAAATGAGTGAGCAAAACTATTTTCCCCTAGGATGCTGATTTTAAAGTTAAGTTTAACATTAACCCCCCGGTTTTCTTGGGAATTTTAGTGGGCCGATGTGGGAAAATAAACACGGTGGCCTTCAGTTTACTTCTGATCTCGGATTAGTAACAGTGTTTCTGTGACTTTGCTAGCTTTGACTTTGTTAGCATTTCAATGAACCATCCGTGAATCTGAAATCGCCTACTTTCATACTATATAGTAGGCGAAAATGAGTATGAGTCACGAGGAGCATCTCCGAAATCTCAGTATCCACAAAATCCGAGATTTGTGAGTGGATCAGATGGACACTTCTCTATCCCATGATGCAACGGTGTCAAATAAAATTGACTTGTTTTAATGGTCGATGGGTAGGTACTTCATATGCGATTTGGGACACAGCGTATGATTCAGATTCTTAATTCCTACATTTTATTTGATTTTTTACTTAATCTTTAATGGCCATTTTTTTGTATTTGTTTATAATCTCAGTTGTTCATTTGTCATGTTAAAACTATATTGTTTATATAAAAGGGGTTTGAATATTAACTCATGATGTCAGATATTTTTTTCCCAGGCAAGCGGATGAAGTTAGCTGTGAGGTCTAAAGTATCGGACTTTAGTCAAACTTTATTTCTAACAGTATTAAATGTGAAGTGTGTGTTGTCCTGCAGATATTGATGAATGCCAGGTGCACAACGGAGGCTGCCAGCACAAGTGTGTGAACACCAGGGGCTCGTATCACTGCCAGTGTAACGCTGGATCACGACTGCACGTCGACGGACGGACCTGCATCGGTCAGTCAAAAAACATAAAACAAACAGCAGACATGTGACTCTTAAGAAGCCTGTTGAGATCATGTCTAGATATTTCATCACAAACTAAGAGAATAAATCATTATATTTTAAATGAAAAGTGCGACATTTAGTGTCAATTTCAAGTGTGTTTCTGACACAAACGTCACTGTTATATATTTATCCTCACAATATTGTTAACCCCAAATGTTAGTGTTGGTTCAGGTCATTGATGTTTGTACAGCAGGGGTCTCTTTGAACTCACTGTAGAGACGTCAGATGTCTGATAATGTCTGATCATTTCACAGCCATGTTAACAAAAACACTGAAGCACTTGAGGAAGAATTTATCCTTTATTATGACATGTTTCATCTTTAAATAGAAAAATAACAATCTTCCCAAACCCTCTACACATGTTTCTGTGTCTCACTCTTTGTGTGTGTCTCAGTGTGTGTGTGCCTCAGTGTGTGTTTCTCTATCTTTATGTTTGTGTCGCTGTGTGTGTCTCTCTCTCTTTGTGTGTCTCACTATGTGTGTCTCTCTCTGTGTGTCTCGCTGAGTGTGTCTCTCTCTCTCTCTCTCTCTCTCTCTCTCTCTCTATGTCTCACTATGTGTGTCTCTCTCTGTGTGTCTCGCTGAGTGTGTCTCTCTCTCTCTCTCTCTCTCTCTCTCTCTCTCTCTCTCTCTATGTCTCACTATGTGTGTCTCTCTCTGTGTGTCTCGCTGAGTGTGTCTCTCTCTCTCTCTCTCTCTATGTCTCACTATGTGTGTCTCTCTCTGTTTGTCTCGCTGTGTGTGTCTCTCTCTCTCTATGTGTCTTACTATGTGTGTCTCTCTCTGTGTGTCTCGCTGTGTGTGTCTCTCTCTCTCTCTATGTCTCACTATGTGTGTCTCTCTCTGTGTGTCTCACTGTGTGTGTCTCTCTCTCTCTCTCTGTGTCTCACTATGTGTGTCTCTCTCTGTGTGTCTCGCTGTGTGTGTCTCTCTCTCTCTCTATGTCTCACTATGTGTGTCTCTCTCTGTGTGTCTCGCTGAATGTGTCTCTCTCTCTCTCTCTCTCTCTCTCTCTCTCTATGTCTCACTATGTGTGTCTCTCTCTGTGTGTCTCGCTGAGTGTGTCTCTCTCTCTCTCTCTCTCTCTCTCTCTCTCTATGTCTCACTATGTGTGTCTCTCTCTGTGTGTCTCGCTGTGTGTGTCTCTCTCTCTCTCTCTCTCTCTCTCTCTCTCTCTCTCTCTCTCTCTCTCTCTATGTCTCACTATGTGTGTCTCTCTCTGTGTGTCTCGCTGAGTGTGTGTCTCTCTCTCTCTCTCTCTCTCTCTCTATGTCTCACTATGTGTGTCTCTCTCTGTGTGTCTCGCTGTGTGTGTCTCTCTCTCTCTATGTGTCTTACTATGTGTGTCTCTCTCTGTGGGTCTCACTATGTGTGTCTCTCTCTATCCGTGTGTCTCACTGTGTGTTTCTCTCTCTTTGTGTGTGTGTTTGTGTCTCACTCTGTGTGTCTCACTGTGTGTGTGTCCGTCTCACTCTCTGTGTGTGTCTCACTGTGTGTGTCTCTATCTTTGTGTGTGTCTCACTGTGTGTTTGTGTGTGTGTCTCACTGTGTGTGTCTCAGTGTCTGTGTGTGTGCGTGTGCGTGTGTGTATGTCTGTTTTACTGCGTGTGTTTGTCTCTCCTTTTTTTGCGTGTTTCACTGTGTGTGTTTCTCACTCTTTGTGTGTGTGTCACTCTCTTTGTGAGTGTCTCCCCCATTTTTGTGTGTTTCACTGTGTGTGTGTGTCTCTCTCTTTTCTTGTGTCTCACTGTGTATGTGTGTTTGTGTGTGTCTCATTTTTTGTGTGTTTCATTGTGTGTGTGTGTGTGTGTGTGTGTGTTTGTCTCACTGTGTGTGTCTCTCTCTTTGTGTGTGTCTCACTGTGTGTGTTTCTCTCATTTTATGTGTTTCTCTCTCTTTGTGTGTATCTCTTGTTGTGGGTGTGTGTGTGTATGTGTGTTTGTCTCTCCTTGTGTGTGTGGTTGTCTCACTGTGTGTGTTTCTCGTTGTGTGTGTGTACAGGTTTTTACGCATTGTGGTAAAAGTCTTTCGGGGGACGACCATTGATTCAGAATGATTATTAAACAAACTAACTGATGCTTGTTTGTGTTTGTGTTTAGCTGTCCACTCATGCAGTGTGGGAAACGGCGGCTGTGAGCATTTGTGTGTCCAGCAGACTGCAGGTCATGTTCAGTGTCGCTGTCGGCCTGATTACAAACTCGCTGCGGATGGAAAACACTGTAAATGTGAGTCACGCTGAACTTCCACAGCACAACTTTCCCATGAAATACATTCTCATACCAGCCTGACTTTGATGATACTTTTCACATATTGAAGTGTTTTAAGCAAACTTACCCAAAGCCAACCTATGATTTTCTTTTCTCACATATGTCAGCCTTATACTATTTATGTCTTTATTCATTTCTGCACTCAGTCGGGATTGTTTTATATTAAACACATTTTATCATAATAGAATATTTGTTTTAAAAAACGACATGAAGATAAGTTATTTATACATTTTGTATCTAATAGATTTCAGACACGATATATTAGCCTCGCGTCTAAGAAAATTACAACATGTTTATAACTAGACTGTAAGTTATTTCTACTGTTTTTTTATGTCTTTTCACTTTAAAGGACAATATCAATCCACCCACATTCATCACCAAAACTATATGAGAAAAACAGTTTTAGTTTTAAAAAATGATTTTGGTCTACAGGGTAAATTCGTCCATTGATGTACGTGATGACATCACAGACTCCACAGAAATCTCTCATGTCTCTCTCAGGTCATGGAGTTGAAGACACACCTGTCTGGCTCTGATGAAGGAGTAATTGCTAATCGCAGAATAATTTCTATGATTGTATTTTCAGCTGTTGAACAGAATATAAAGTAAATATAATATAAAGTCAAAGTAATTTAGAGAAGATCAGAACCGACAGGAATTTAATGGGCTTGATTTGTTAGTTCTTGAGTAGATCTCCGATCGGTGTGTTCTAGTGTGTGATGTATGTTGTATCTGTCATCAGTGGAGAACCCGTGTGCGGTGAGGAATGGTGGTTGTTCTCAGATTTGTCAGAGGGCGGGCGATGGCGCTCGCTGTGGATGTCGATCAGGTTATAAACTGGCCGAAGACGGGAAGACTTGTGAAGGTAAAATTGTCTGGGAAATATAGGTATTTGGCAGAAATTGCCATTCGGTCACAGAATGAGAATTTGACATGTTACAAGTGTGGGTCACTTAGATGGCTGAAAACTCGAGTATGAATGCCAAACTTTGCCCTTGAAGTGAAGTGTGCATGTGTGTGTACTTTCTTCAGACACTGATGAGTGTCAGACGGATCAGGCAGACTGCTCTCATGGCTGCCAAAACACCAGAGGATCGTTTGTGTGTGTGTGCAACGCTGCCTATGAACTGGGTGTTGATGGGAAACAGTGCTATCGTGAGTATTTCATTTAGTCTCGAGTGACTCTCTCTTTACACACACAGACCAAATATCACATAATATAGCTTTAGTTTTATCACTTAGTGAATATACAATGTGTCCATTCAAGACATTTTTGTGTGATAATGTACATTAATAAATTAGAACTCTATAATTTAATATCATGATATATTGAGCCTATGTGATGTAATTTAATATAATATAATATTAAACGCTGTGCTGTCAAAGTTAACAAGCTCTTTTCAGTTCTTTTTAATGGTTAAATATTTGCAAAACCCGCAAACTTGCCAAGTAATGATTAGTAATAATTTATATGTGTATGATGTTTCAGTCAGACAGCTATGATTTTACATATGGTATGATAACCAATGATATCATATTGTATGATATAATCTAGATATTAAACATCATATCATATGTTATATGACAGATATATGATTTGGTACAGACTGAAATGATATTTATATGATATGATACTATACGATACATGAAATTATATAAATATTATATGATATTGTACAGTATTATATGCATATGATACGGTACGGTACATAATACGATATGGTTATCATGGTATGATATGATATGGTATGATAGAGTAATTATATAATTTAATAAGGTATGGTATTATATAATGGCTATATGGTATGATAAGATATATGTAATGATATGATGTGATAGAAATATGATCTTGTACGCTATGATATATGATATGAAATTGCACAAAACAATGGCACGGTATGATATTCCATGAAACGGTACGGTAGGGAATGCGATATTATAATGATATGATATGATATGCTACGGTACATTATATGATACTGTAGATGTGATATGATATCTCTGTTGTTGCAGGTATTGAGATGGAGATCGTCAACAGTTGCGATCATAACAACGGTGGCTGCTCTCATCACTGTGAACATTCCACCAATGGACCCGTGTGCAGCTGTAACCAAGGATACAAGTTGGATGATGACCACAAGACGTGTATCGGTACATGACATATACATATGACCGCTTTCTTTCAGACTGTATGAATAGAGTGACGACCCAGGTGTGTGTTCTGTCTGTATGTGTAGATATAAATGAATGTGGAGACGGCAGCTCTTGCTGTGAGCAGGAATGCACAAACTATCCCGGAGGTTATGAATGTTATTGTACAGCCGGACATCGCTTGAATGCGGACGGATGCAGCTGTGACGGTACGATCAGTTTGTCTTTAGATCAATTTAGAGTTTGATTACATGTTCAGATGTTTCTTTTGATGGCTGATGTTCTGTGTGATAACAGATATAGATGAATGTCTGGCTGAAAACGGAGGCTGTGATCACAGGTGTCAGAACAGCGCTGGGTCATTTCAGTGTTACTGTAAACGCGGTTACCGCCTCGATGAAGACCGCCGCACATGTGTTTGTGAGTTATTACTCCCTCTAAACTGCTTTGTAAACAAATTCAAACATCTTTTTGGTTTTGCTTGATATAATGTATGTTGTAAAGGAAGGTTTGTTTGTGTGTCTAGCGTTGCAGGATGCTGTGGAGGCTTTAAGCAGCGGTCAGTCCGTTGAAAGACTTCGACCTCAGCTGACCATCCTACAGGACTACGATCAGAGGCTGGAGAAATACGACGACTATGAAGATGACGCTGGAGAACTAAGAGCTGAAAACACACTAGCTGAGAAGTTCAGTACGTTCACTTAAGATGATCACAAGGAGCTGAACATATTTGATGTCCATTTAAAGATACAAGTGTTGGAGCAACACGTCAGATTAGAACACATTACATAGTTGTATAATCTTTATTTGTCTCGTCTCATCTGTCTAGTATGTCTGAATGAATCGTTCGGCTCTGACTGCAGTCTGTCGTGTGAGGACTGTGTGAACGGTGGAGAGTGCAACACACACAGAAGGGGATGTGACTGTCCTGACGGGTGGACTGGAATCATCTGTAATGAGAGTGAGCTGCACGAGGACGTGATCATACACTCAAGAATTTCAATAATCATTTAGAAAGCCTCAGATGGTGTCTTTATAATTGTATCTTTAAATGTGCGCATACCTATGTGTCTTCCAGCGTGTCCGTCAGGTCGGTTCGGCAGAAACTGCTCATTCAGCTGTAAGTGTGAGAATGATGGTGTGTGTGATCCGGTCACAGGAAGCTGTAGATGTCCACCAGGGGTCACTGGAGAGCTCTGTCAGGACGGTCAGTTTATACATTTATTTACATTTATGTATTTTGGCAGACGCTTTTATCCAAAGCGACTTACATTGCATTATACTATACTTTTTTCTGTACAATCCCTGGAATCAAACTCAAAACTAGTCAGCTACAGGAAGTCTATACAGCCACTGGAAAGCTATATGATAATTTATACCAGTAGCTTTCATGCCTCTGTGTGCGTGAGTACGTGCGTGCTAATGTGTGTTTAAATGTTGTTTTCAATCAAGAAACCATAAAAGTAATATTTTAAATCAATCAGTTTTTTAATAATTTTTTTATCTTATATCCACCTTAAATTGTTAAGTGATTCAAGGATAGAAATGAAACGGCTTTTTTAATTCATTTAAATAAGTAATATAAAACGGCATATAGTGTTCTTATTAACTGACCAAAGTATACAAATATCAGAAGGATAAATTAAAGCACTTGTATTAAAGTTAGCCTTAGATTTTTGATGTCATTTCCACTTTTGTATATATCACACAGTATTCAGCACAATTATATGAGAAGTAACTAATTAAATTACAAAAAAATTTTATTCCCTTACTTCACATTTTAAGGAGAGAAAATTCTTCAATTACAGTAACTAATTACTTACTACTTAACCACATAATCACGCTTATAAATCACTTTTGGTGTTTTAACATGTTGCCAACTGTGTTTGCACTAGAAAGTAACTTTACTTCATATGATTATTTTCTTGCACACACTTCTGTAAATGTAACTTTTGAAGTGTAGATGTTGCAGAGCCCTGTGAATTAATTATGTTTTTGTTTAAATACGCTTAACAAATAATTATTGTTGTTGTATAGAGCAGTGATTCTCAACTGGTTTGGCCGTGGGACCCACATTTTCACATTGTCACCAAGGAGCCACCAAATTTTTAGGATACGTATATGATAGTTTGTAAAAAAAAACAAGTGACTAATACTAAAATACTAATTCAGAAAAATTGGTGACTAATATGACTAAATCTTATGAATGAAGATTTTTTTAATAAAATTGTTGCTATGAGCCACCACTGTAAATGAAACATATGCAAAATAACACAAAGTGATTTTTAGGTATTCGACTCGTAGTTTCTTTTGTGTTCAGTGAAGACGGCGTGCACTGGTACATTTGCTTGAGTATAGCATTGTATAACGTCTGACAGGACATGATAGTTTGTTTTTCTTATAATATACTTTTAATTTAGAAAATAACGACGATGACATTAAGCGTGACAACATCTTACCTAAACGCAGATTTTATCAGGCATCTGACGATAGCTTTCACGCACGTCTTTCAAAATGAAAGTCTCACAGCAGAAAAAACATTTAGAAAAGTGAGAAACACTGGTTTAGAGTGTGTTCTGTGTTTCTGCAGGTTGTCCGAAGGGTCTCTACGGGAAGTTCTGTAATAAGAAGTGTAATTGTGCTCATAACGGACGCTGTCATCGGACATATGGGGCGTGTCTGTGTGACCCGGGCCTGTACGGACGCTTCTGTCACCTCCGTGAGTTGTTTTATTCTGACACAGCTTTGCCTTAAATGAACTCCTACTTATATAGTTTATACATAGTGTGTTTCACCGTCATCATAAACTCCGATCGAATATTTTTTATGGCTATTTGTTGTTTAATTTTTGTTATTTACTGACCTTGATGTCCTCGTGTCTGTGTTGTGTTTGTGCAGCGTGTCCTCGGTGGATGTTCGGACCGGGCTGTTCCGAAGAGTGTCGCTGTGTCCAGGAGAACTCTGTGGAGTGTCATCGTCGCCATGGCGCCTGCATCTGTAAACCGGGTTACCTGGGCGACACCTGCAATGACAGTGAGTGGATGAGATTTATAAATGCAACATCCCGGAACAATGCAAGTACACTGTAGTGGAGTAGGCGGGGCGAGACCGTGGTTCGAGACCGGTGAGTAATTGTTAATGAGCGCCAGTTGTGCCCGGTCTCGTATCGCGTAGGAGATTACGAGCATATAAGAGAACGAGCGACAAGGCCGCCGATGAGAGAGGACCCGGCCTGAACATGTTTATGTTTGTATTTATGTTTTATTCGCCGGCCATCGTCCGTGAGGGGCGGCCGGCTGTCTTTTTACTTTTGTTATTATTTGATTAAATGTTTAAAATGTCTGCCGGTTCCCGTCTCCTTCCTTCCTTTTAATGAGCTTTTCTACATACACAAAATTCAGAAACCAAAAAAAATAAAGAACTGAGCTTGCTGTTCTGCTTACACAATATGTACATTTTGTGTACATTCCGTTTGTCTTGGTGTTCATTTTCTATTCTCGGCTTTGTTTTGATGCTTTCAATAATACCAAACAGAGCTCAATACTTCTCGATGATATGCTGACCATCTCTGACTATTTTCTTGTGTAGCGTGTGAATCGGGATTCTACGGCTCCGAGTGTGACAGAAAATGCACCTGTCCACCTGGGGTGTCGTGTGATCATGTGACCGGAGCGTGTCAACCCAAGTGTTCAGCCGGAAAGAGAGGAGAGAAATGTGATGAAGGTAAAGAAAGTCAAAACATACACTTGAAAATCTGATGTCCATAAAGCTTCTTAAACTTCTGTCAAATGTGTTATTTGTTGTAGATTGTGTTGATGGGAGATTTGGGATTGGATGTTCTCAGTCATGTGACTGCTCGGGGGCGTCATGCGATAAGATCACCGGCCGATGCGTGTGTCCCGCCGGAACGGTTGGAGAACGCTGCGAGAAAGGTGTCAGCATTCTTATGATCTCGTGTTTTTGTTTGAATAAAGTCACACGTGTCACATAAATGTCGTAAAACACCTGCACAGCATCTTACTGGTTAGAGTCATAAACTGGTTTGACTGGTAAAGCTATGAAAAACTTAAACACTGGCTTACTGTGATTATGGCATTCAAGTTAATGTGTAATGACATTTGCAAATTCCAATAATTAATTTTTCAATTGAATGTTTCTAGAGTGTGCTGAAGGTTATTGGGGTGTAGATTGTCGGGAATCGTGTCCGCCGTGTGCAAACGGAGGTGTTTGTAGCAAGCGTAACGGGACGTGTATTTGTTCAGCGGGATTCCTCGGCAGACTGTGTCAGAACTGTGAGTGCATCTGATATTACTTCTGTGTTTCTCAAATGTAGATTTGAGGAAGATTGAGAGGATCTCAATGTAGAACAGTAACATGTATATGTATGTGTAGCGTGTCCGGCGGGCCGGTTCGGTCAGGGGTGTCTGCTGAGATGTTCCTGTGATAACGGGGGTCGCTGTGATCCTGTAAGCGGCCGCTGCTCGTGTCCCGCCGGCTGGACAGGACACAACTGCAGGAAAGGTACTGTCAACACATATTCACAGTACAGTGTGTTTTATTACAGAATGGGTCTTAATGACTCATTTTCTCACTATTAGTTTAAAAAAAATAAGTTTACAAGTTCTCAGATTGTGGCTGGCAGCTTGCATTAGTTTTGTGGTATATTATGAGAAAATATTTCTTTAACTTTATAAAAACTATGTAAGGGATAATTTACAGGCAGCAGGATGTTGGCTTTTTGCTTTATCACACGGCTCATTTGAATGCTTGATTCTGATTGGCCAATCGCGACATTACATGGGTTGTTATTTTCAAATAACAACCACTCAAAACTATTAACACCATGTAACTAGTTTGCTAGTATCATTTTGAGAGCGGCAGTTCAATATTACACAAAAAAGTATGAAAAATATGTCTTTTAATAAGATGACATTATATTAACAAATGATTAAACCAATTTGCCTGTTTGTGACGTTTGAACGTAATTCACATTTCCAGTTTTTTTGAGTATAGTACCGTATAACGTCTGACAGGACAGGATAGTTTGTTTTTCTTAGTTAAAATACTTTTATTTCGAAACAAGTTACGAAAATAGCGAGTCAGTTTCAAGGTAAGAAACAACGTTTAAATGTCAGGAACAGGCAATTTGGTTGATTCATTTGTAAATATATCGTCATATATGTTATTAAAATATTTATATTTAATTGTCAAATGATTTGCTGCATCCGGGTTACCATGTGTTATTAGTTTTGAGCGGTTGTTATCTGGGAATAACGAACATGCAAATGCCGCGACTGGCCAATCAGAATCAAGCGTTCCAACTCTTTGAAGAGCTTGCTCATGTTTCTTGAGAAAAATGTTCTTTGGCACTGTTTTAGTTAATAAAGTCTAAATGATGCTTATTTAAAAACGCAAAAAGTTGAAGATAAAGTTCAATGGTAGAGGATAGAAAATACAATTAGTTAAGTATAAAACAGTAGAAATCATTGGCAAGTCCCCACAAAGCATACTATAACAAACCTGTGTGTGTGTTTTTCAGCTTGTGATGTTGGTCACTGGGGTGTGGACTGTGCCAACGTTTGTGGATGTCAGAACATTGATGGAGGGTGTGACGCTCAGACCGGACGCTGTCAATGTGAGGCGGGTTTCACAGGACCAACATGTGACCAGAGTAAGAGAATTGACACACGTTTTTCTGTAAGATGTTGTGTCAGTTCTAATCTGTGTAATACAGTATTTGGTATTTATGACTAATGTTTGTCAAATCTCTGTCCCAGAATGCCCTGCTGGTTCTTTTGGAGCAGGCTGTAAGCATCGCTGTCAGTGTGAAAATCAGGCATCATGTGATCATGTGGGCGGGGCTTGTACCTGTAATGTCGGCTGGACTGGAACTTTCTGTGAAAAGCGTAAGATTTCTTTGCTTCACATTGATTAAGAGTAGTTGTGTGTATGATTTGTGATATATATGTGTTTGTTGACTGTGTGTGTGTAGAGTGTCCACAGGGATTTTATGGTCTGGACTGTCAGCAGAAGTGTGTGTGTATGAATGGAGCTCTATGCAGTCACATCACTGGTGAATGTTCCTGTCGGCCTGGCTGGATTGGACCACATTGTAACCAACGTGAGCGTATTTATTTATAAGATTTATTGATAAGATTTATTTATAATTCATACTAATAATTTGATTTATTCATTATACATTTGTGTAGCATCTACCCTGAAGTCCATTTGTGACCCTAGTCAACAAAACCAGTCAAAATTGAGATTTATACATCATCTGAAAGCTGAATAAATAAGCTTTCCCTTGATGTGTGGATTTGGATAGGACAATATTTGGCCGAGATACAACTATTGAAAATCTGGAATCTGAGGGTGCAAATAATCCAAATATTGAGAAAATCGCATTTAAAGTGGTCCAAATCCAGTCCTTAGAATAGCGTATTACTCACAAAAAAATAAAGTTTTAAAATATGTACGGTAGGAAATCTACTAAATACATTCATGGAACATCTTGACTTAATATTCTAATGATTTTGGCATGAAAGAAAAATTAATAATTTTGATCTGTACTGTGGATTTTTTGTTTTTTACCGAAAATGTATCTGTGCCACTTAAGACGGGTTTTGTGGTCCAGGGTCACATTTGTTTTAAAATATAAATACTTTAATCTGAACACTTACTTTTCTAATCCAATTATCAATATGACGCTTTGTATTAAAAACATATTCCTAATACAATTAAATGCCTTGATACCCAATTGTTTTGTCGATTTTTGCCAAACGTTTGATGACACTTTATGATGATAATTTCTTCCTTTACGAGCACATCTCTCTTTCAGCTCAGTGTGGCCTTATGTTCATGTGAATAATAATTGTGATCGTCGTGTGTCCAGTGTGTGCTGTTGGATTCTACGGAGACGGCTGTTCTCAGACCTGTGTGTGTCACAATAACAGCAGTTGTAATGCAGTGAGCGGTCGGTGTGAATGCAGCGCCGGCTGGACGGGAAACAACTGCTCACGACGTAACATTCACAAACTTCACTTCTGTTTCAGAGTCTCTCGGTCCTGTCAGATAACAAAGACGAATCAAACTTAACATATAAAAGTCTTTAGATTTCATTTACGCATACTGTATATAAAAATTTCATTTGGAGAAAATTGGCCGCTTTTATCGGATTTATTCTGCAATACTATATTATCGGCTGTGGTGTAGAATATGCTCCTCTGCTGGTACAATTTTTTCCAGGATGTTCTCCAGGATTCTTTGGCGTGGGTTGTGGTCAGAGATGCCTTTGCCAGAATGGTGGTTTGTGTGACCCTGTGAACGGCCACTGCGTTTGCCCCAGCGGATGGACGGGCTCTGCTTGTGAACGGGGTGAGAGAGAGAGAGAGAGAGAGAGAGAGACCTTTTAGCTTATCTGAAACCACAGTTATCTCACAATGTGTGAAACGCACAAGATGAGATCAAGTGAGGCTTTTATTTGATCTTTAATAAGATAAATACTGAAATATTCAAATAGTCTGTTTATTGTATTTAAACAAGAAAACACCTCACATACAATATTTTGCAATGGCTTAAAACATAATAGATGAATTACTTTTTAACATGCATGAAATGTCATCGCAAAGTGGATGGTGGCTGTATCTGTCATTGGTGAAGATTTGAGAATGAAGTGACTCTGACATCAGATGAATGTCTGGACCTGTGGAGCTCAGACAGGTTCAGTGTTGTGTATTTTTGTGTGTAATGGATCTCCATGTGTTGTCTGTCTGCGGGGTTTATGTGAGAACGAATTATTATGATTTTCAGGCATTACATCATATAATTAGTGTCCTGCTGCTGTTTCCGTGTTCAATCGAGTGTCGGACGCTGAGAGGTTTTGAAACACAGAGCGTTTTTTTTGTCAGGTGTTGCGTATCCTGCGAGCTCGGGAGTGTTTCTCTTTCCTCACACCTCATAATAGTAATAATGACACGGCTCCGGGTGCAGTTTTACTGGTGTTTAATGAGAGCCAATGACTTTAAGTGTTACCAGATGTTACTCATTTCGATTTAGTGAAGAAATGTAGGCTTGGGATCTTGCGTTGAGCGATGTTTAGGTGATCTCAAAGTTTCAATAGAAATAAGAGTACTTATAATAATGATTTCACCACAGCTCAACATGAAACTTTTAATGGTATTCGAGGCAAAACGCTTGCCTGTTAAAGAAAGAAAGATTATGAATTTCACAAAAATATACTGTATATTATTTATTCAACAAACAAACATCTGCTGTTACTCACATTGATTGAAGTGATAACGTTTTGCAAATTTGCAAAACAACAGATATTAATGTATTAGAGCGATGTTTTCATTTTTCACTTCTCCTGTATGTGTGTGTGTGTTCTGTTGTGTGTGTTGTACATTTGAAGAGCTCTTTTCCAAAACGCTATAAATCCATTTTAATAATTTTCATGAAAATGACATTTTTTTACCTAGACCCATACATTTTGTTAATATTCAATTTATCCTGTTAAAATGGTCTGTTGGCTCAGTCTGAACATGTTAAACAATGATTGTTAAATGAAACAACAATATTGTCGATTATAAATTCAAATTTTATTTTAATTTTTTCAAAATGCTTCCATCCTTTTTTTCAAAAATTGTAAATTTTAAAAACAAACAAACAAGAGAACATGAAACATATGACATCAGGGGCTCATACTATAAATTAATATAAATCAAATAAATGGAAATAAATAACAGCCAAATAAAATAAATAGTAACAAACTAAATAGTGAAATAAATATTTTCAATTTCATGTTTCAATATTTTCCACCACATACAACAAATAATTTAGAGATAACACATAAAAACACCACTAACCAGCGAATTCTGATTGGTCGAGAGGACATTGAAGGAAACTGCATCTTGCAGTAGATTTTAAACAAGGAAATATTGCGATTTGGCATGAAACATTGATAGAGCAGTGAATAGGTCTAGTACACAGCAAAATGGCATTAAAAACTCATTTTTTTTATTTGGCACTTAATGCGTTTTGGAAAAGAGCTCTTCATATGTGTGTATGTTTATTTGTGTATGCTTATGCGTGTGTGTCTTTGTGTGTGTTTATTTGTGTATGCTTATGCGTGTGTGTCTAGGTGTGTGTTTATTTGTGTATGCTTATGCGTGTGTGTCTTTGTGTGTGTTTATTTGTGTATGCTTATGCGTGTGTGTCTAGGTGTGTGTTTATTTGTGTATGCTTATGCGTGTGTGTCTTTGTGTGTATGTTTATTTGTACAAATTGTTTGTTATGTATGTGTGTATTGTTCATGTGTGTGTATTGTTTGTGTGTTGTGCATGTTTGTGTGTCTGTGTCTAATGTGTGTGCATTGTGTGTCGTCTCAGAATGTCCAGCGGGTCGCTTCGGGTCCGACTGTCAGGACAGTTGTGATTGTCAGAGCGGTGGTCAGTGTGACAGACAGACGGGTGGATGTGTTTGTCAGCCGGGCTGGACCGGAAAACTCTGTGAGAACGGTGAGAGAACCCACATCTACCGCATTAAGCCGTCATGATTCAGTTTTAAAGCATTTCTTAAAGGAATAAACATTTCTATCTATAGAAATATGCAAATCTGTTTCAGTTGCTCATTTAAATGCAGTGGGGATTTGGCTCCCTCTAGTGGCCAATTACAAAACTGATGCTGTTTTACATACAGTATGGGTTTTAATAAATTTGTCATGTTATTGACATGTAATCTAACTCCAGTTTAATGTAGTTTGTTGATGTTGTATTTACTGTGAAAGTATCTGATACCAGTTTTTTGTGTATCCATATAAGCACCAAATGTGCCCACCACAGTTAAATAATGCTTTATTTCACATGTAGAAATGACTGAAGATGACGTGTGTGTTTTGTCAGGATGTGTGTCTGGACGTTTTGGAGCCGGCTGTGAGGGTCGATGTGAGTGTGAGCACAACGCTCCCTGTCATCATGTGAGTGGAGAGTGTTTCTGTCCCGCCGGATGGAGAGGACGACGCTGTGAGAAAGGTCAGTTTCAGTTCAAACTTTTCTTATTCTTATTTTATTCCTGTGCCAATATCTCGTCCAAATAATCAAATGTTTCAAAATCGCTTTGTAGTGGATGAGCAAGAATAGATGTGCAGATGAGACAAGACTGAGATGATGGCACAGTGCATAAAGATCTATAAAACAGTTCATCCAAATATAAAAAAATCTGTCAATTTTTTCACCCTCATGTCATACAAAACTGTAAAAGAAGATATTTTGAGAAATGTCTCAGTGGTTTTGTGTTCATACAATGGAAGTCATTTGGGTTCAGTGTTGTTTGATTTTGACTTTGACATGATGAGGAGTCTTATAGAAGTGATGAAAGAATTTCATGTTGGGGGTGAACTATCCCTTTAAGAAACAGACCGGTGGGGTGCTGAAGTGATTTTGGGCGTCTCACCCTGTCCACTTCTGTTTTCAGTGTTTGTGGTTGTAATTGCTGTGTAACTGTTTTGTGTGTGTGTCAGCATGTCTGCCGGGCTCATATGGTGAGAAATGCCTTCAGCGCTGCTCCTGCCCGACGGGAACATCATGTCATCATATAAGCGGAAACTGTGGCTGTCTCGCTGGATTTACCAGCCACGGCTGTGAAGAGAGTGAGTGTCGCCTAATAAACTGAGTTCAGACGTCTTTATAGTTTAGGGTCAGCGTTATTTCAGTTGTCCAGTGTGTAATGAGGAAACACTTCAACTTTTATTGGAGGAAATTTCAAATGATTGCATTAGGGGTAGTGTTGTAAAGGGATCATATAAAGATGCCCAGTAGAAGGCGCTAGCTGACTTTTTTTTATTACAGGAGCACCTAAAGACTATCACATGAGAGAATAGGGATTTGAGGACTTGTGCAATAATATACACAAAACCAGTTGAAGAATACACAAGCTAACTAATGTATCTTGTTTACCCACCCTTAATAAATGAACTTAAAGTATACTTATTTTTGTAAGTATACCCATACATACCCGTATATTTGAAGAGTTTGCTTCAAAAATGAAATAGGAATTTTCAAAAATCATGTTTTTATTATGTTATGTTTTTATTGTGTTAGTTAGCTGTATTTTTTTTTAGTTATTATGGCTTAAATCAAAACAAACCAACCGGAGTTTGATTGATATTAATTGAAATGCACAATAAAAAAACACTGTTATCTCATTTTGGAACCAAACTCTTCATTTAGCACCTTATGTAGCAAGTATACTGATGTCAGTGTACTTGTTTTAACGCTACTGGCGACTAAAATTGGCCCACTTTTTAGTTAATAATTAAAAAACGTTTAAGTTTTAAGGGAACTTGATATTGTAATAGTAAACTTTGAATCACAACTAGGTTACAACTATGTTTTTGTCTGTATTTCAACTGAACTACAAGTAAACTTATTGAACGGTTTAGTTGTTTACTTCTTGTAGTGCAGTTTTTAGTTGCGGTAAGTACACTCTGAAGTATGCTGTGTTCCCACTAACGTAATAGTCTAGTAGTTTGTGTCCCGCAAGTATTTTTTATCGTAATGTTTTATTTAAGTGAACTTTACAATATACTTAACTACTATACTATTTGTATTAAATTTATATTATAAATAAATAAAACTGTGTGAAAAGTATTTGTAACACTTTCCTTGAAGCATGTATGTATAAAAGTAGTTTTGAAGCATTGTAATGCACCTTTTAATGCATTGTAATGTCTTATAAATAATTGTTATTACAGTAAATATATTTTAACACTTAGCAATTCATTGTTACACTACACATTTTAAATCAGTTATAATTCTTGACAACAACATATAATGAATTACAACACACATTATGAAGATTTATAATGCATTTTACACTTTAATGACTCTTTATAATGCATTATACAAACATGCTTCAAGAAAAGTGTTACCAAATGATTTAATAGGCTACTTAATCAAAAGAGTAACAACCTCAAGCCAATGTTAAAGACTTTTATTATGTTTCGTTATATTGTATATTGTCCGTCAGTATACATCAGTGTCATTTTAAATATATTTCTGAGTATATAGTTTGAAGGAAGACATTCTTGTTTTTAGTTTAAACAAAGTTGATGTGAACTTGTCGTTTTTAAGGGTTGTTTACAATATGCTAATCTTGGCATATGATCAGAATAGGGTGTTGTGCAATAAATTAATGTTGTTGTTTGCTTGTCTTCATAGTTTGTCTGCCCGGAACATATGGCATGAACTGTAATCAGGTGTGTCAGTGTTCAGAGAGTAACCAGCTGTGCCACCCAGTGTCCGGAAAATGTTACTGCGCCCCCGGATTCACAGGACCAAAGTGTGACCTTGGTAAGCAATGCCTTAAAAACTACACTAAGTTTTAAACATGTTTAGCTTCTCTTAATATATTTACAAATGTGTTCTGTTGATTCCATTAATATGGTCTACATCTATCTGTTATAAAATTGTATTGTTTTTTATTTTAACACATTAATGCACACAATCCCATATAGGACTTGATTGTGATTGGCTGGTTTGTACACTCGATGTTTGTTGTTTACATGTAAATGTTGTCACTCGTGTGTGTGTGTTTTTGTGATGTAGGGTGTGCTGAAGGTTTCTATGGACCCGACTGTGAGCGGCGGTGTCAGTGTTTGAATGGAGGACTTTGTGTTTCTGTCTCGGGCGCCTGCCAATGTGCACCTGGTTTCATCGGTGCCAGATGCAATCTGAGTGAGTCTTACAAATGAGAAAATAACAAACACCTTGTCTCTTAGACAGCGGTACAAACATGTTAAACAATCGCTTGAGCATTTAGCTCCGTGGTATGTGAAGTGTTGACAGCACATGCAGTGAAGCTCTCTTTCAAGGTGTTTATAAAATAATGTAGCTGTGGATTATTTGTGATGATTGATGATCTTGTGTTATCCTCAGCGTGTCCGGCCGGACGTTACGGGCAGGACTGTGCTTACGTGGCGGTCTGTGGGAAGGGTGCGAGGAATGATCCGGTCACAGGCAGATGTATCTGTGCAGCAGGTCAACGTGGTGAAAACTGTGATCAAGGTGAGTCAAACATTCAGGGCAAAGACATTGTGTCTTAAAGTACAATTCACTTAAGACTTTCCATCATCATGTTCTTTTAAAGCTGTAAGACATCCTTTCTGTTTGTGTTCCTCAAAATACGGTCAGTGATAGAGGCATTTGCTTTTAGATAGAATGTATATTTTGTTGTGACACTTTTATTTTTGCAATTGTACGTGTCTCATACATGCACGGGCAACTTATAACACATCAAAGACACAGAATAACACGTAATTGCGCCATATGACCCTTTAACTACTTTCACGCTACATATTGAAACGGATGTGGTGTATTTGTAGGCTGTGCCGCGGGCTGGTTTGGTTCAGATTGTTCACAGAGATGTAACTGTAGCAGTGGAGGAGTGTGTGACGCTGTCACTGGAAACTGCTCGTGTGCTCTCGGATGGACCGGACAACATTGTGAGAAAGGTACAAAATTATTCAACCCTTTAAAACATCGTAAAATATTATCCAAGTACTTTTCTTAAAGATGCTTCTTGCTGTACAGTAGTGCAGTTACTATGGTAGGTCTTATCATGAATTAAAATGTACGTTTTTATCACGCTTAGATTAGTTGGGGACACATTTTGAGAACACATTTGTGTGTGTTTACGGATTTGTGTGTTTGTTTCCGTGTGTGTGTGTATATGTAGAATGTCCAGAAGGCAAGTTTGGTCCCAACTGTGCTCTCGAGTGTGTTTGTCAGAATAACAGCACCTGTGACAGGGTAACAGGTGTCTGTCAGTGTAAAGCCGGATATTATGGACACCGCTGTGAACACGGTGAGCGTCTCGCACACACTTTCACCTGAAGCTGATCCGTGTGTATGTGTGCTGACATGTTAAGTGTTTGTGTTACAGTTTGTCCTGCTGGTCTATACGGGTCTCAGTGTTCTCAGCGGTGTGATTGCGTAAATGATGCTCAGTGTCATCCCAGTACAGGACAGTGTCTCTGTCCTGCCGGCTTTCATAGATCTCGCTGTGACAGAGGTGAGCACACACAACCTGCCCTGAGAGTTCATTCTAGTGACGGATGACCAATGGGCACTTCCTGTGTTATGGACGTGACATTTCGCGTTATAGACGTGAGATAAAACTGCTCCGAGAATGTATTTGTTACAAATTTATTGAAACATCTGTTTATATTTTTTATATATATTATTTATTTGGAGTCTAAACATCAAAAAAAATTCAGTTCAATTTTTGTCCAAGAACAAATATAAAAATAAAAAATAAACGTGCGTTATGGATGTGACAAAAAAAGGACGCAGTTTTTGGGAGACGACAAACTTTGTAGGATTAGTGTGAATTAAAATGCTCAAACCTGAAACAATAATTCCCAACAAAGGAAGAAGGGGTGACGCTTCATAGAACATTAAATATTTACTTTATTTGAGTCCGTTTATGAGGAATATGCACCGTTATGGATGTGACAATCCTGACCATGGCACTTACCTGACGAATTTAACAAAACGAATGCTTTAAAAAATGTTAAGAGAGACCTCACGTGGGTATTTGAAGCTCCAAATGTTGATTTCTGTGCTGTTAGTATAGTAAAAACCTTTGGTTAAAACTAAATTTTTTAATTGTTAGGTTGATATTTTCACGGAATTGCCACGATACAGGTTTCAGTTCACACATGCTGTTCATCAAAAGCATTTTATCGAGAACAGAAAATATCAAAAAGATTAACTGAAATGATGGCATTGCTTATTTTGTTCTCTAAGAGTTTCTTATATTGTGAATAGAGCTGTTAACATCTAATAAACAAGACAAAAACAAAATTAAAATGTATTTTGTTTTTAGTTTGTGAGCAGGGCACGTTCGGTCAGAACTGTTCGGAGTCATGTGACTGTGCAGACGGCGGATCATGTGACCCCGTGAGCGGCAGGTGTATCTGTCCATCGGGAAAAACCGGGGCCAGGTGTGACAGCGGTGAGTCTTTATATTTCCTAAAACCACATCTCTTATTACTTATCAGTTGTGCGGTTATATGTGACTGTGTGTGTGTGTTGATGATGTATAGACTGCAGTATGAACCGCTTCGGCCCAGACTGCGCTCTGACATGTGAATGTGAACACGGCTCTCAGTGTGACAGCAGAAACGGACGCTGCACGTGTCTGAATGGCTGGATTGGTCTCACGTGTTCTGAACGTAAAGTCTTTGTTTTCACTCAACTAGACTTTTTGTTTGCACTGTGTTGATCTAACTGGTTGTAACTGCTGTAGGTGGACCTCCACAACTGGACCACAGAAGTTCAGAAGAGGCTCAGCTGCATCCCAACAGCTCATAGCACCAACACAACTGAGTCTTGGAGACAGAAGACAAAAGCACAAATGTATTTATGAACTGTTTGTGGGTTCTTTTGGACCCGCTGGAATCACTTATGCAATAACTGGATGCGAAACCGAGAAACAACAAACACGAACTGTTGGACACTGTGATGACAGTTTTTTGAGTGCACTTTCATGTGATTGTCAACTTCAAATCACAGTGAGAGAAATTAAAAAGCAAACAATAAAAAAACTGTGATTATGTTTCAGACATGAACATAGTTTTTTACTGAGATGCAGTGAGATGCCCATTGTGTGCTTTGGACCGTAGTCCATACTTGATCATTTGTCATTTACTGTTCTGTCAGAGTATTGTTTTATGGTCTGTGTTGAGATGTTTTAACAAAACTGGTTTTACATTTCACACAAAGCATCAATTAAATTAAAATAAAGCGCCCCCTACAAAAATAAGCATACTTGGGTAGAGTTCAGGTATAATTTATATACCTTATGTAGTAAGAACTGCTACAGTTCTGCTAAAGACATGTCTTTATGTGGACGTCATGAAGATGTTTATACGCACATGAAGTGATTTCTCTCGATCTTATTAATGGTGCTACATTGCCCTTTTATTAAAGGAGGGCCTGTATATGAAATTGGTCATATCAGGAACTTATGTTTTGTTTTTTGTATATTGATGTTGCTTCTGTTCCAGTGCTTTAGCCTTTTTAAATCTGAAGTCTTATTTATATTTTGTAAAGTACACAATTGTAAATGTTACATAAAGTCTATAATATGTGAACTGCTTAAAAATAAAGATGTTTCACTCATGCTGGTTATATAGTCAATGAAAAGAAAATCACCCACTACTTAGTTAAAGCACAATTGAAATACATTGCACACAGTGATCCAGTTCAATCCGATGAAAAATAAATGAAATGTTTAAATGTTATATTTGACAATTGGTCATACTATAAAATGAAGGTCAAGTTTTATTTCAAGTGTGATGAAAATCACAATCATCCACCATAAAAAGAGTCTCCCAGCTGCCGCACTATTTAGGAAAACACAAGGTCACACAAAGTTTGTTTTCAGTCATTGTTTTATAGTTGTCATTTCATAGATACTGTGGCTGTACATCTCTAAATTCAGATTCAAGCGCAATGCAGTGAGCAAATGCCTTTCGTGAAAATAAAAGAACATACAAGGCTGAAGTGATCACCATGAGTACTTTTATGTATATATATGTACAAAGGTCAAACTATATACAGATATCCGACTCGACATACAGTATTTCTCCACGAAGCGTGGAATTGTAGCTTGCCATTGTATACATTTCACAAAAGTCTCTAAAAATGCATAATCAGTGCAAATAATTGCTCTTTGTAATCTTTGTCATCATCATCAGTCAGTACCACCAGAGGGCAACAAAGGATGGTAAAAAAATAAAATCATATTCTTGTCTTAATCTTTGTAAAATAGTTAACGTGAAAAATAATCTCATTGGGAAATAAAGCATAAAAATAATCATTCAACACGCATCTTACTTCTCCAACCTGATAATCCCCATTTAACACAGATACCATTTCCACGTTTCCCTGCTCAGCCACTTTAAGTCTCATCAAAATAAACAAAATACTGTCATTTGAGTCATATGTGTGTTGTACGACCAAATGGGGGCATTATCATACTCCAAACAAATGAAGTGCTAGAACTCATCCAAAGCATCTACTTAACGTCCAGACACAGGCTGACATGTAAAACACTAAATCAAACTGAAAATATTAGTGAAGAGCAGACATCTCCCATCTTACAAACATGTAAATCAATGTCAGTGTCATGTGAGAAACGAGCAGTTTAATTTTCATTTCGCCTTCTGGTATCCATCCTGAACGTCAGCTCTAGTATCTAAAGAACACAGTGATGAGGACACATCAATATCAACACTTCACTCACATCTGATCTAAACTCGACCCGACCGTCTTCCACAAATCTACAGTTTTGACCAGAAATCTGGAAATCTAGTTTTAGTTCTTACACTCAACACTTTTGATGATAATACACAATGAAATGTTACGAGTTCAACACAAGTGAAGCTCAATGACGGCATCTGTGACATGATTAAAATAAACATTATACATATTATCACACTAGTATTTTATCATTTCGAGCTTGCAAAAACAAGATGTTCAGGGTAACGTATAAGAAACAGAACGTTTTGTTTGTTCATGAAATAAAACATCCACGGTAATGTCACTTGATCAAGCTTCACTTGTACTGAACCCAGAATGACTCATGACCCAGCTAACAAAATTCATTAAGTTTTAAAATTGATATTTCTTAATATTTTAATCGTTTCACTATCCATGTAACATTTTTTTAAATGCATACTGTAAAAATGATAAAATGCTTTTTCCACATTTCAGCAAAAACGTTTTGACAACCTCGAGACAACGTTTAGAGAACGTTTCCTGTTAGCTGGGGAAGTTTTAAACAGTACAAACGCAAATATCACAGAACCAACTAAACAAATAAGGTGCAAATTTTTCAGCGAATGGAATAGTTATTAACACACAATAAACACCATGTGTCTCCAAACGTTCTTCAGACTACACACTAACTCACAGATGCTATGGACACCAGTTCAGGTTGGTAATGTAGCTGTTACTCAACCCGATACACAAAACCATTAATCTTTTAAGAATGAATTTGCCGTAAGCACATGATTCTGAGAATACTTGGTCTGATCGTATTTCATTGTTTTAACATCATCATAGATGACATTTTACAAAAGGTATCGTCTTAACATTTGTGCAAATCTGTTTGAAGAGGACTTAAAAAGCAGCACTAGCCAGTTTTAAAGATGTCCACCAAATGCGAGTGACTGCATGCTTCCGGAATAAACCTCATGCTTGATCAGCGACAGGTCGATTAAACGGGGAACGCTAGAAAGACTTCGGCCTCCTTATCAATTTCAATAAAATCTTATTGATGAATTGGTTTTGTCTCCATTTAGAAAAAGATCTAAAGACTGCTTATCGTCCCTACTATGTGTGCTATGTTTATTTGTATATATGCACTTACATTTATAGCGCTACCAAGAGCATGACAAGTCAGAGTGATTATACAAAGAAGAGGAAGGATGGCAAAGCACAGTTTAAAGACCAAATACATGCCGCAAAAAACAGAGGACAAGGGGGTAGACGGGATGAGGGATAGATCTTTGGCTTAAGCCACACATGTCTCTGGTACATGGTGAAAATGTCCAGTGAGCAGAAATGAGATGTAAGACAATTTAGCCCACGCTGTTGCACATACACACGCGTACACACAAGCGAACGGAGACATTCTACCGCAGTCCCTGAGCTGCTTTCACAATGACATCTATGCTCCTATCGGACGGTTTAAACAGTCTGCTTTTCTATTGGCTAGGAACATCTGTCAAGTCATCACGTTGTGCTGTGACGTCACCCCCAGCAACACTAATAATTCATATTTTGTGTAGGTTTTTCACGGCAAACATTATTTTACTGATAGACACTGCATTCAATTCACTTTTTTTGAAGCAGGCGAGAGATCCGTGTCACGGCGAGAGCAAGATTCAACAGTTCAGATTTTCCTTTTCTTCTCATTTTAATCACAAGTTTGTCTTATGAGTTTAATCTGACCAAGAAACATCTGGACCCCAAATTATTTACAATCATGAATTATTATAAATGTCTCCAAAATAATGAAGCCTACTTTTAGAAAAATGTTTGCATTGCATTTCCTCTGCAGATGTTTTAATACTTCTTTTACGGACATAAACATACTTAGAATTTGGATGAAAAATGTGTCCATTGCTTTAAGGTTTATAAATCAATTCTTGATTTCTTTTCATTTTTTTGGGATGGAACTTGACTAAAAAATGTCGATCTTTTGCATTACGAAAGCAGTGATGACAGAAGCATTCCTGTCCCGTCATTAATACAGATATTTCAATCTTGAAATCTATTAAGTGAATAGTTTTGATTTTAGTACATGAAACACTAGACGTGTGTGCTGGGAGCAGGTCTTTTCAGTGTAGGGAAGACCAAACCTCATCACCGTCCAATTCCACGGATCTTCAGAACCACAAGACCTGATGGAGTAATCTGACATCGAGATGTCTCATACAGCCCTGTTAGCGAAGCAAGGACGGATAAAAAGCTGTTGAATTCTTTAGTCTAAACAAAGAACGACGCAAGCGACGCAATGTGGAACGACCAAAAGCCTCAATTTACTTTTTGCCTCTTTCCACACTGGAGAGTTGGGATAAGTTCTCTCATCTAAAGGTGTCTTAAAGTGCTTAAATGGATTTGCCTGCGGGGAGGGGGGGAGGCATTTGTAACGCAGACGACACAGTGAAGAGTTCCGGGCCTCGATGACATTAACATTATATGCAAACCCAAACGGGCGCGAGCGGCAATGTGAATCATATGCAACTGATGGGGAAATTCGGCTCGAGCTCCAGTTTTGTTGTTCTGCATTCGATATAAAAAAAAGCAAAGAGGAAAAACTAAACTCTTCGGCAACCAAGCAAGCATGTTTTTTGTTAACGTACATGATTAAATACCCTATATTTTCTTGTACCTTTTCTGTAGAGTAAAATGTATAACGGATGCATCCATAAGCACGATGCATTGCTTTCTATCCTGCATCTCAACCCATAAATGCGTCTTTTTTTGTTGTTTTTGTTTGTTTTGAACTTTATCGCCCTTTGTGTTGTAAAAGTCTCTCTCCAGTGTGTGTGGGTGCTTGCCCGTCTCATGCGGCCGGTGCTCATTCAGTAAAGCTGAAGCGAACGGAGAATCAGGCAAAGGTGCGGAGCGGCCCGGGTCCTGTCTTGTCCCGCACTAGGAGCGGTAGTCCTTTTTACTGTAGGGTTTGTTGCCCAGGATACTGTCCACCTCGTGCACGATGGAGGAAGACAACTTTGGAAGAACCTGACAAGAGACAAACCGAGTCAAAATGAAAATAACCTTCAAGTCTTGAATCATAGTGATGTACAAGCCCCTGCATCCCTAATTATTAAAACTCACAGAAATGACTAAACTAGCAGATTATGAAGCGACTGACCCATCAATGATGATTCTCATTCTCACCTGTATTGCTCCTATATTCTCCATGAGCTGGTCCGTGTTGGATGCTCCGAGGAGCACAGAACTTACACCCTCATTTCTAAGGCACCACGCTGCAGACGAGTCGTAAACATGTTCAACATTTACCATCAACAATATCATACAAAAAGCATTAAACACGTTAAACATACATTCAAAAGAGTGCAGTCCCATACACACAAGCACACACGATTACCCTAAACGTGTCGTAAAGAGAAAAATGTGATATTCACGTTCATGCATTTGGCAGACGCTTTTATCCAAAGTGAGTAACTTTGCATGATACTGTACAATTATTTCTATGTTCAATCGAACCCATGACCTTGGTATCTCTAACCACTGAGCCACAGGAAAGCTTTTAGATATCCAAAGCAAAAAATGTAAATATATATTAGAGCTGTCAAAGATAACGTGTTAATACATGGAATTAATCTGTCACCATTGTCCAATGCATAGGGCTGTCACAATGATTAAATAAACATTATTTGAATTCATCGCAATTATTTCAGATCCGCAATTATTGTGAATCCCTATCAAACAAGGGCGATCTGCAAGATCTGCTGCATTTTCATCCACCGTCCTTGATCTGTACTAACTGTTATATTCAAATGACATTTCTCCACAGTTTTTGTCGTGTACACTTTGTATATTTTTGTTGATTTGTTTCGTTTCCAGACGTGTTGCAACTACACAGCAATTTCAATTATTTCAGTTATTTACAAAATGTTCACAGTTCTAAAGAATATATTTTCTTCATTGAATAAATTAATTCAGTCATTATATTGTCAGAACCTTGAAACAGACAATTAATTAATGCCATAATCGCAATTATTTAATAGACAATTAATCGTCATCCAAATTTCAGAATCGTGACAGCCCTTCCAATTATTAACTTTTACATTATAATCCTAAAAACAAATGGCTCACACATGTGATTGTAGATTCTCATTACATGTCATTTACATATCAAACCCAAACAGGACGTTAAACAATTTGCATTTTTCTATAATATAATGTAAGCAAAAACTAGTTAAATACGAATGAAAGGCTTGGATTCATGAATGTCATAGATGCAGATGTTAAAACAATCTCTAGAATCTTTACGATTATTGTAGGACTATTATTTATATAGATTAGATCTGTACTGATGTTTTTATACCATGTGAAGGTCAATTTTAAGGTCATGGGTTCGATACAAAGGATTGCACATACTCAGATACAAAAGTATATAGTATAAAGCAATGCATGTCGCTTTGCATAAAAGTGTCTGCCAAATGAGTAAATGTAAATAATCTACATATAGTGCCAAACCAAAATATTTAACATTTACATGAACATGTTTAGATTTCATGAAACCGAATGTATATTAATAATTATTTTAATGCAATATATATAAACATCTATTGACGGCTGTAATATACACATATATCTAAACACTTCTAAAACGGCTTCTTCACCAACACACACACACACTGTGGCATCACACTAAACACACAGCAGTTGTCAGAGCGCTCTGTTACCATGGTTCCCAGCACCGGCACTCAAAATCAGATCTGTGCTTTTATTTGTGCGGAAGACGAACGTTATCTGCAGGAGCACAGAGGAGTCATGCCGACCGCTGCCGTCCTCTACACACGGTCCACGCAACACTGCCGTCACACAGTCAGCACGGAAGCTCTGTGGTGATTGAAACCCTACCGTGAGTTCACGTGTGTGCCATCTGTGACGCTGGCATTGGCTGTGTTGTGCATTTACTGTATGTGTTTACTGTACATGTGTGTGTGTGTTCAGGCGACATGTAGCCATTAAATAAAGGGGATGCATTCGGATTTGCGCATTATGACATTAAAACAAATGCTGCGCCTTTAAATAGTCAGCCGTGAGGGTTTGGGTACATCAAACTTTAGTGGATTTAAATGGATTTTTACAGTTTGTCCGTAACAGATTGTTTTGTCTAAACACACACACACCAAACACTCTGAAAACACATATGGAATAGTCATGCCGATGCTATAACAAGAACTGCCAGGATGAGGAAAATCCTTGGTGTGTACACACTTCGAAACGGACATTTTTCAGTCAAACATTTTCGAACAGTTTAGCTTAGTCACGGGTTTCAACACTTCAAAATATCTTTGTTTTATCGTGACGCTGTATTGTGCACCGAGGCTAAATTTAAATAAACTCATCCTTACAACTTTTCATCCGTGTGCATTTCATTACCCTTCACTGAGAATCTGACCCGCGGCCTTAACGTTAAATATGTTGCCGGTCATGTAAATGAGCAGCGGTGGCTGTAAACTGTCTGTAAATCGATTAGATGTGCCAGTGCACATTGGGGAGTTGGGAAGGGGCTGACAACCCGGTAATGAGGTGTGAAATGTAATGTACGCCTGCATTTAAGGGCAGGTGAGGAAGAGGACAGGGATGCGAGTGGAATCAGTGCTCTATGGATTGAAATCCTGTCAAGATTTGTATACTCCAGCGGTTGGATCGTGGAGGGCGTGTTGTCACCTACGCATCGCCGCTTTATGACTTGACTAGTTGGAGAACATGAGAAACATAGATTTGAAAGGTATTGGCTGACGCTGGGTGGAATTAAGGAGCAAATGTAAACTGCTACGGATTTCATGATACAGTTAATATAGTGGTAGATACATACAGTATATTTGGTACTTACATGTGAGCGTTAAAAAATGATAATACAGACAGTAGAAGAACCTGATATGAAGAGCTTGTTGTTTAGCAAATTTAAAGCCGTTGCCTCAGTAATAAACATTTCAAATGATGTGTCAGCAATATTCATTTTACAGTATTACACCTAAAATATATTATATTTTATATAATAATTTATATATATATTATATAAATATATTGTATATTTTATGTAGTACTATGATGATAATATTATGTACTTTTTGTGTACTTGAAAGTGTACTCTTTCAGTACTACTTGGGACTAAATTGGTATACTTGGATTTTATATCTACCAGTAAACCCAACTATGCAAAGTGTGTGCTTTTGTTTGTACTATACTACAAGTTAACTAAAATGTTTGGTTACTAAAACAAGTTTGATTTGTTGATTCACACATTTATTGTTGATGAACGTACACTTTGAATTAATCTAGTTTCAATACTGCAAGTATAGTTTTCATTAAGCAAACTTTACAAGTTTTTGCAGTTTAAGTAAACTACTAAATAAACTACTGATACTCTATTTATACTTATAAATAAACTTATTTATGCTTTTTGTAAAATATACCTTAATAATAACATTTCTTAAAATACACTTTTAACTGTATTTCAAGCAGATTTGAAGTATTAAACAGTCTACTCAATAAAGAGTATAATAGTATACCTTGTCTCCATCAAAATATTTTGTACAAACACCGACCAAATATACTTTTTTGTCAGTACCTTACATACTTTCTTAAATCAAGTATCATTTATTGTCCTTTGAAGTACATCTATAAGAAAATGTCATATTTGATTTATTTATATTTTTATTTAAGAAGTATACTAATAGCACACTTGACTATTTCTCTTTCGTAAGGGTAGTTTTAATGTTTTCTCACACATTATGAAGGTCTTTCTGTGCTGAGGCCAGATTGACAGGTCTGACAATTACGGTGTGCGCGATCGTGAGCTCTCAGGTCTTAAGATTAGATTACTTTAAGAAGAGACACTTAAATCAAAGCACCCTGGTCCTTATAAAAGCGTGCTTTCTTGATCTCACAAAAGATCTATTTGAAACATCGCACCTCATTATCTCTTTAAAGTATCATTTAACGTAACCCCTCTCAAATGCCACATCGATTATCGTGAAACGCTAAACGAATTAGACGTCAGACTATTATACTTAACACTCAACACTACACTTAAGCAAGAAGGGGATTCTGGGAAGAAAGAGTTCTGTATTAACCGCCACGATCTAATCTCATTGCTCTGCACAGACGGACGGGCGCTTCTGCTCCGACGATCTGAGGAAGGTGAAGATGAGGAGGGGGAGAGGATGAGCGAGGTGCAGGACGGACGGACAGACAGACAGAAAGAGAGAGAGCGGCAGTGTGTCTTTGGGTCAAGCGTACCGATGGCCAGCTGCGGCAGCGTGCAGCCCAGCCGTTCAGCGATTGCCTGCAGCTCTTTCAGCTTCGCCTGCTGGCGTCGGCCCTCCTCGCTCAAGATCTTGTCCTTCAACCACTGGTAGCCCTGTTAACAACACAGCACACCTGCTCAAAAACAGGAACCCGCGCCCACAGCGGTGCACAAACACACACACGACACGCAAACACAGGGAACAAGAGCTCGGACGTGTGACACTCGGAAGCACCTGTGTGGGCGAGGGCCTGTTTTTAAACATGTGACTCTGTCCACCCGAAAGCCTGAAGGAGCAGACGAACTTCTGCTCGTGAAACTTCAGGGGGTGAAGAGACCTTATACACACGCACAAACATTTGATGTTGATAGAACAAAAGTTTACGTGTTTTTTTTTGTTATTACGTTTGTTTATGTTAAATGCTGCTGCAAGAAATCATATGCAAAAACGTAATTATTATAAGCTTACCGCGGTAAATCAAGGTAGGGTAAAGAGAAACTTGATTTTTTAGATACTTGATTTCACAAAAAAGTTGATTTAACTCTATACATTTTTAAGGACGAATTTTAACTCTTTCCCTTGCCAGTCAGTGCCAGCATTTTTGATCGTTTTCTCTAAAATGTGATGCCTCACAGTACATTTTATTTAATAAATATATGGACAAATAATATATCAAATGAAAGAACAGAGTATGTGCTTTTAAACAAAAGAAACCGTGTTCTTCTATCTTCTTTTGTTCTTTGAACAACTCCTAAATGTGGATAGTTCTATTCAAAAATGAAGTTTTGATTAAATAGCTGACTCCGCCCAGATTAGATAAAAAATGGTTATAAAAACAGATAAAATATATACGCTCTTTCCAAAGATGTGTAACGGCGCCATCTGCTGTACAAAAGTACAAACACAGATTGCCGTAATAACTCGTCTTTGGCGGAAACCGTTGGATTTTAAATGACGAGATAATACGTCCACGGCGTGGAAAGAGTTAAACATAAACAGTTTGATTTCGAGTTTACAGAAAATTTAGATTGAACAATAAATGTTTGTGTGTGTGCGGCAGTTGTAGGTCCATCATTAGTAACCATTAATAACAGTGGAAAAGGACCTGTGTGCTCTGGTGATCTAAACACTCACGGGTCTCCAAACCTCAGGACCCGTCACCGCTCAGACCACCAGCACGGTTCTGTTATAGTCAAGTGTCAATCAACAAGCACGTTACACAGAGGTAACAAGAGGTCAGGAACACCGACAGCATGACACAAGACTACAGGAGGAAGAGGATGAGGTCAAGATGATGGATCACCACAACACCAAGGGAGCGAAACATGCTACTACGCCAACACACAGCTCGTAGTGTGAACTCGTGTATGTGTTTTAGTGCGCATGTCATTTGAAGAGATGGATACGACAAGTGTCAATCCTCCAGAATTACCACAGAAACGTACACAACAACGAAAATAAACGAATGTTGAAGATCGGGTGTGTGGATGCATGCCATCAAAAACAACACACATCTACGGGAGAACACCCAAAGCTAGAACCTGGAAGACACGGAACACATTCACATTAGAGCACCAGAGACACGAAGGGAACCACATATGAGAAAGAGAAGGAAGAGAAGCGACAGAGAGGCTCGAGGGGAGTGAGGTACCTTCAGCGAGGCGCGGGAGTACGGCGGGACCCCGCTGTCATATTTCCCTGAGATGATTCCACAGGCCAGCGGGGACCAAGTCATCGCACCGACACCTGAGGACAGGTCAGCGTCAATCACTTATGTCAGAAGATGCCTTCGGATGAACGATGGGTAAACAATGATGGAAGGGTCGCTCACCGATCTTATGGAACAGCTCGGGCAATTGGACCTCCACTTTCTCTCTCTGAAACATGTGATATTCGGACTGTTCACAGATCGGGGGAATCTGGTTAAACTGACGGGCCACCGAATATGCTTCCTGTAAAACGACAGAGAGAAAGATCTTTAAAAGGGATGTTTGATATGTAGGGTGTATTACAGGCATACTCTCTAAAGATACTTTTACGCGCCAAAGATACCCTAGAAACTGAAAACTTAAAAAAGGTTTCTTTTACAGGTGTCAAAAATATCACATTTATCAAAATGATCCCTATTCACGAATAAAAAGTTTGACATGTTTACAAAACCATTGTCGTGTCCTTGTTCAGACGGATCGGAGAAACAAACTATGCATGTCTGGCAAGTAAGTTGGTGACATCACTTTGACAAGCGCTTCAAAAAACAACACAAGAAACAATATGAAATCTTCAACAAAGCATTATTCTCTAAACACGCAATACACATGATGTCACTGATTTCACACATTTGCATTTCTTAGTTTACACAGAGACTATAATCCCATCTTGACATGAACAAAATCTTGCACTTTGAAACCTGTTTTCAAAGTTTTAGTTTTCAGGCCCACATAATACAGCTGAAACAGCAATAAAATATATATTTTTAGTAAAAAACAACACACATGAATGAACGTAGCTTAAAAGATTACATAACATGAAATGACATGTCATGCAGTGAGTAATGTTGCCGTGTTTGAAAGTAAGCAGTCTGCTACGTTGTAAATCCGAAGGTGAATGAATAAAGTCATTGGCTTGGAAAGAAGGGAGTCGACTCTGAATCACGCAAACAACTCGTCTCTAGTCCGATTCGTGAACCGCCGTAGATGTACGTCACTAGATATAGTCCATTCGCAATAGACCAATCACAGTAGACTAGACCATCTGACCAATCACATTTGACTAGGCTAGCGGAAAGGAGGAGATTAGATGAATTGTGGAAAGAATTATTAGAGAGTCATTCAAGCAGTAAGGTAAGAATAACTGCCTATTATTACGAAATAAGTGTTTTTACACCTTCAACGTACATAAACTTGGTGTTGGACACTCCATAAACTAAAGTAGGACCTTAAAAATCCCTACTCTTTAAAAATGATGATTGTAAAGAAAACCCCCAATAAAACTCAAACTTAATTTGACTGTACAAAGTTGTATTTATAACATGATAGTTACTTAAGAGATGACCAGATATCTAAAAATCTGGTAAAGCACTGATTATTGATTTATTTTTCTTTGTTTAAAATACTTATTTTTATTGTTTTTTTTTTGGCTTCAACAATAGAGTTTGAAAATGAATGGAATTTGAAAATAAACTAGAATTTATATGATAAGTAAGTGATTAACTGTGTTAGGCTATATGAGACCAGTCTTCTTTTTGATTGCACGTATGCTCTTGTTGTACTTATGCTGTCCCAATTGCTTCCATTACCTACCCCACTTGTAAGTCGCTTTGGATAAAAGCGTCTGCTAAATGACTAAATGTAAATGATTCAATTTCGTTTTTATCACATAGGAAAAACGAATAATGTACGAATTACAGAAAAAAATGCTTTATAAACAGTGAAAAGTAATTCCTGACACAGTCGTATATGCCAGTGGAAAACCGCATGGTGAAAAATCTTTGATACAGAAAGCCCTTGACTTTCATTATAAAAGAAAATACAAAAATGCTTCTTCACGTTGAAAAACATCCCTGCAAAGCGACCGTATTAAAGATCTCTTCAAAGCAGGTTACGCCTCAACAAGCACAACATTGACAAATAATCAATGAACACAAACTAAAGTTCAGTGCTCTTCAACATTTCAGTGGTGACGGTGAAACTGTTCTCCTGGCTCAGAATAAACACTGCTGTTTTACATCTTCTATCCACCCTGTGTTTACATCTTCACTGACAGCACCTATTTAAACACAGTCGTCTTCAGATTCATCCTGTGATTCGGTGTTCTCAAATGAACATTCAGGAACAAACGTGTGTGCGATAGACATGTTGATTATATAATGCAAGAAGAAACACTGTCTGTGACTTACCATTATTTCCATAGGACTCCAGCGTGATGTGCCCCAGTACATGGCCATTCCCTGATTGATCACATGGGTCATCGCCCGCACCGTCTCTGCCAATCACATTTAACACATCATGGTGCCAATAGAACGTGGCAGGATAGGTAAAACAAAACAAGCTAGATGAATGCAGGGAAGGGAAGTTTACAAGATAAATAGCTTCTGAAATGAGCAGAGGAAGTTTAATCAATATATGTGACACAAAACAAACCACTGCCTTCCGATCAATATGAATCTCAGCTCGAAAAACAAAGTCTCATATGAGGGGAGGACGCTAAGGAGCCATTCCTAATAAACAGGCCTGTCAAAACATGCGTGTTAAGAACTCGAGTCATTTTCTATGTTTGCTGAGAGAGAGAACGAGAGAGAGAGAGAGAGAGAGAGAGAGAGAATTGAAGTGATGTGCTTTATAATGGCGAGAAGAGCAGATGGGAACAGAACCCCGAGCTGCTTTTGTTTCAACTATTGAACTGTGTGAACTTTCTAAAGGGCAGTTAGACTAATAAAAGAAGATCGAAGAACGTTTTCCACACTGACTCGAAAACCTTTGTCAAGATTTAATTCCGGCTTGCGGCCGGAGGAAAAGATCTTGTTACTTAAAAAGTTACCAGCTTGGCACTTTGTAGCAGGCGTCATTTGTTGAAATAAAGTCTTATGTCAGCCTGAGTAAACAATAACAAGAGTTTATTTTGGGTAACTTCACACTTACCTTCCATGGGTGTGTTGGGGTCTGGTCTGTTTGCAAACACTACATCCACATATTCTAACTGCAGTCTCTCCAACGATGCCTTTAAACCTGTAGATAAATGTCATTTAGTACATATGTAATCAGTCAAAGAACAAATCAGTCTGATAAATGTTTCCATTTAAAAATAAAAAAAATCTGTGTGTCTCTTTCTGCTGTGGAAAACAAAAGAAGACATTTTGAGAAATGTCACCATAAAATGGCTTTGTGTTCATACAATGGAAGTTAATTGTTCTTCAGATATTTTGAAGAATGTTGATAACCAAACAACATTGAACCCCATGTTGTTTGGTCGGAATAACATGAGTGTGAATAAATGATGACAGAATTTTCAGTTTTAATCTAATATCAAGTTATGTGCTAGTTGTGACTAATTTTCTCATTAGCTTATGCAGTTGTGTGATGGTTTGGTTTGCTCACCTTCTATAATGTGTTTTCTAGAAAGTCCTCTCTCGGTCTCTGCTCTAAAACACATTCACAATTTACAGTAAATCACAGCACACAAACAATACTTATAAAATATAAAACCTTGAAAACAAAATGTTGACCTTATAGAGTTAAGGTTCATACTGACAGAGAGAAAGGCATTTTTATATTGTAAATAATAATGTACATACTTTCCACCCCAAAATATTTTTGTTGTAATGACAAAACTGGAGCGTCTGCAATAAAAAAAGAAAATGATTTAAAATGTGGTCAGACATCAGGGAAAAGCTTTTAAAACTCAATTACAAAGTTTCAAAATAATTACCGTAAATAACAGCTTGGGGACAGTATTTTATTTTCAAAGACACGAACGCACACACAAACCAGACTGAAAAAGACGTGTGCTTTCCAGAGGTGAAGCCTGATATTGATGCACTTTGACTAGCAGGATGACTAAGCAGCACACAAACTCACACGCTTATTCAGATCTCCCGCAGAGAGCTCAGTTACTTTACATTTTATTATCCGGGCACAGCGAGAGGCGACCCGGCTCTGAATTAAAGCAACTTAACAAGAGCTTTCATTAAACATGTCACGTTTTTTACACACAATTATCAAGGCATCAACCTCACAACACATGCACATGCCACCGTTTCATATTTCAATATCTAGACGAGACATCTAAAAGCTCCAGCATCAATATTTGATATTTTGCCGTCTGGTGTGCAGTGGCACAATGGCAGTGATCTCGCATGAGTTACCAGGCCAAGATAAGAGACGGCGGAGAGGAAATGAAAAGCTGCAGACGGTAATGAACATACCTCCATCCTTTCTTCTTGATGATGTTGCCCAGCACCAGCTCCGCCCTGTGACAGAAAACAGATCCTTATCGCGCTAATCCCTCATTTTATTGACATCTACAGCCGACACAAACGGCAACCGAGCATGTTCTAGCAGAATAAAATACACATTTTGCCTAATTAAAAATGTAGTTTTGTGACTCAAACACCTTGAATTTATTTAGTGCCTTCACATACTGTAAAAACTGATTGTTCAATCTACATGACAGTTTTCATCCAAGTAAGCGGTTCTTAGTCTGAATGCAGGGCTTTTTACATTGACAGCGATAATAACCACCACCTCGAATTTAAAATGCAACATGTAGTGAGAAAGAAAGCAAACGTTACGAACTGCGAGGATGTGAATGAATGATAAAAAGACCTGTGCAACTTTAATGGTCCTGAATGTTTTCATGGGCAGGCGGGTGTCAGTAACAGTCTGGAGACTAAAAGGCTCTCTGGCAGACATTAGTGGTGCTAACGGTGATAATTGGGATACGGTGAAGTCTCCCGCTGAGCGAGATCTCCCGAGGTTCTGCAGCAGTGGATTCAATAAACCGCTGTGCTGAAATTCAGCTCGAGTAGTTAAAGCTCAGTAACACCACCACTTTCCTATTACTGCCTCTAATCAATTAAATTGATTCAACATTCAAAAACGTGAATAAAGGGTATGCCTGCATGTGGTGACCAATTTTTCCTTTTTATAAAATACACGCCAGAAATTACTAGATGCTAGCAGCCTTTGACTTAATAAGCAGTCCATCTTATAAACTGTCTTCTTGGGCGATGTGAGTTGCGCGCATCCCGGAGAACATGCGAGTCTGTGCGCTTGTGTTAGCATGTCAAACCCAGTCAGACCTGTTCGGGGGCGTCTGTATTTTTGATTCGCCTAAGTGTGCGAGGGAAAGAAACGCTGAACGAGCGGGGACAGGAGTTGACGCGTGCGCTCGCGTGCCTTTGTTTCTCGGCACGGCACAAAACGCCTGGCTTGCAGAAACAACGCGTATTTACGCAGGGGTGTTTGTCTTGTTACGGCCCACGGGCTTCAGCAGCGGCGCATGGAATTGATCGCAGCATTAGATTCCCCTGGATAAATAAAACAGACCTTCCCACTCATCTCACCTCCATCACTGCCAACATCCAGCTCTGAGCTAATGACAGACCGCTATCTTCACCTAATTTACACAGTTTATTTATGAAACATCAAGGACTTCCTCCTTGTTCAGAACCCACAAAGGACATTCTCATATGGATAGGTCATGCAATCGCATTGTAAAAGTGGGATAATCCTACAGATTTAAGTGTTTGCTATTGCTACCAATATTATCGGTATGGTGTTATCGTAGTAGCAAAATTGTCTCAATATTATCATGGTCACATGACTGTTTGGAATGATAGGTCTTCCGGGCCAAACACAGAGAATGTTAGAAAAAACAGTAGATTTTACCTTTTGCAAGGTCCATCTGGTGCAATTATTTTATTTTATAAAAGTCATTTTAGGTCATTTGACCCATCTCATTCTTTTACTCATACCTCTAAGCAACAGTTATGATTAGAGGATAACGAAAAGAGGATGCTTATGGCACGTTTCCAAGTCATCATTTGTTATTTAAAAAATTGTCGTGGACTTCATACCGAGGTATGAGATTTTGATATTGTTACATCCCTATCAGACACATATGTACAATATTCACATGATAGTTAAAAATGACCCCATGAACAACACAGATATGTTGGCATTGAGTCTTCCGGACAAGTTCGACACAAATTCCCATGTTAGACAGAGAACACTGGCTTTATGAGTCCTGACTCAGCTGCACGATACATTTTAATTTACCTTTTGAAATGACTTTATGCTTAAAACAGCTAAAACAGATAAATGTTACAGATTCACTGTTAAAATTATGTGATCAATAAGTCAGGACAACACATATTTACTTCTTTTTTTAAGTTACAGCAACTCGCAAATGTAAGTTAAAATAATTTGTGCGGCCAATTTTTTAATACTTAAAAATTTTAGGCTACCAGGACTTTTTTACAGCATCCTGGTCATGAATCTTTATGCATATCGTCGCTGTACTTCAGATGTTTTTCAGGAAACATAAAACACGCCGTACTTTTTCAAATTCGACAAGCACATTTTCATACATTATTTACAAAACCAAGTTACAAACATAAAGGTTGACTAATAATAATGTTTTATTGCAAAAAATGTAATCATGAATTATGGAGACACAAGGTTTCAGAAGGACAGAAGCCATATGTAAGATTTACAGCATATGTAAGCGTAAAACTGATGTGTTCGGAAGCAAGCACTATTAATAGTTCAATTAAAAGGAATTGTTTCTTTCTTCCAATATTTTCATTATTTATCTAACAATGCAACAACAACGAAATGAGCATATTTCGACACATGGCCATACTACGGCTGTATTTTGATGGGGTGGGATAAGTGCTCATTTTGGCTCACTCACTTTCCCGCAGCGTAGACCTCGGCCGTGTCGAACAGATTGATCCCGTTTTCGTACGCCAGAGTCATCAGCTGCTCAGCCATCTGTCACAAAAAGAGGACGGGACTGTCATTCAAGGTCTATTCAATTATTAAAACCTGTACTGTACATTATTCTTCTGTGTAAGGCTAACTTCACAATGAAAACCTGCATTGTGCTTCATCCTGGTATGTTCATTTTTCACTTTGAATATCTATTTTCATTCGGTAATATGACATTATAGAAAAAGAATATGCAAGCTAACATCTCACCTCATCTGGGATCTGTCCTCCAAACGTCACCCATGTTCCTGTGAGAATATCCAGAAAGAGTTTATATGATTATCAGTTCTCTACCAACAGCACTCTTGACTAGACTAGATTCTTCAAATAAACAAAGAACACCGAATACGTTTAAAGTCTTGCTGAAGAGATCAGAAGACATGCTCTTGTATGCTGGAAGCATCTGCTAGCTATCAAAACAATCTTCCCTTGTAATAGAAAGCACTTCAGCTGTTTATTTTAACTCACCTAATCCAAGACACGAGACTCTCAGGCCAGACTTCCCCAGGTTTCTGAAAAAAGCAAAGGAAATAAATTATAGACAACAGCTAATAGGTTTACCCTGCTTTCTTTCCCCCTTTGCTTTCTCAATAAGTCCAATCATTCATTAACGAGATTCTTAGACCCAGTATATGTGTGTTTGTGTGTGTCTGGGATTAGGGATGATGTAACAAACTGTGGGTAGGAGTACTAAGCATGTATGTGCCTATGTTTCTGTGTGGGTGTACGTGTTGGATTTAAAGGTGTTTCATGCATTCTGACTTCTTTACAATGTTAAACGTGCTGTCTTCTTATGCTCGACATGGTCATCTTGTCAAAAAACGAGTTGGATGTATGAAGTAGTATTTCTGTGCTCGATACACTCCCCAAGCATACGTATGGGTTTCGGAAAGTTTTTTACGAACATGAAAATCCATTTCGTAACAACTTTTCTTGGTCCCTTATTGGGAAACTCTCCTAGAAAAGCACGCCCACGGCAAGGCGAAAGAAATAGCCTGCCCACGCATCAACCCACAGGAAGACACGCTTACCATCATGATTGGCTGCGCTACGTCAAGATTGGCTGCGCTGTGGGCCTGCAGCTGCAGCTCGTTACTCTTGCCATAGAGAAGTTTGAGGTGTGTTTGTTTGCTCACATCATTCCAGTGATGGATGTTATATAAATGGTGGATGTAACGCTGGATTTGGAGATCGTTTGACACTGATCGATGGAGCGGTCCCAGCACTAAAAGATGATGTGTTTTGTTGGCAAGCAACATGTTTCAGTTGGCTCAAAAGACGACTACCTTGATGCAGGATGGGTTTGACCCAATCCCTAAATATCTCTGGGTACTATTAACAAACACTGAGAATCTCTGGATGGAAATATACTGTAGAAAACAACAAAGGGGTCAACAACAAAGAGTTTGCGTGAGTGGAAGGGTGTGAACACTGTGAGAGGATTATTGTAGGTTGTTATTTTTGTCTCAAACATATTATATTGTCTCTTCTTGACCAACATTTGTTTACCACACCTTTTTTAATACGTGAAACTGAACTTTAAAGTTATAAGAAGACTGTACTGCGTCAAAGTATCATCTAACACAGTTGCTATGGTTACCTCCTCATGTAAACTTCTGTTCACAAGCATATATTTAGTGCCTGATGAAAAAAATTCACTCATTTGACACGTTTTAAAATGTTCCTTCTGAAAGTATGTAGAATAAAACTGTTATGACTAAAGATTTTTTTTCTTTTTATCGACTCACCACTCACATGCTGTTCTTGTGTTTAAGCCCACACATGTAAAGTTCAACCCAGCAAACAAACAAAACGCTATTTCTGTCATCATTTATTCACCTTTATGTGGTTCAGAACCTGTATACGGCGCTTTATTCTTTGGTACACAAAATAAGATATTCTGAGAAATGTCTCCGTGGTTTTGTGTCTATTCAATGGAAGTCCTTGTGGTCCAGTATTGTTTATTTTGTGTTCCGCAGAATAAATAAAGTCAAACAGGTTTAAAATGACATAAATAAATAATTCAAGAATTTCCATTTTTGGTGAACAATCCCTTTGAAAATGATGGGATTTCTGATGAATAATTGAACACAAGTTCATCTCAACCTTACAGCATCTTATTCTCTTGAAACAAAGCCACGACAAAACAAACAACATGCTACAGATAAACCATAAGGCTGTTTGTAATACATCCATCATCCATGTCCTTGATAATATGTACAGTGAGTAAGATCAGAGATATGGAGATTGGGATTCCACGGTTTGATGTTTGTGACATTAAAAAGATCCTAACATGACTAGTACAGATTAAACCATGAGATACTCAACCCTACTGCTGTCCACATGGAGAAATGTATGAGTGTGGATGTGTAAAAGTGTGAAGGCTGTTTAAATGACTTTATGCAGGCGCTCGCTCTAAAGTAAAAGATAAAATAATCTGGTATATTCCCGGCCAGTAAACTTTTTATTGTGCTACTGTTACTGTCTCCTTTTTGGCTGTGTTGTGTTGAATATTTCATGAGATGGAGATAAATACTTCATGATGGATTGTGGCCCAGACTCTGGCTGAACTAGACACAGGTGCACGCGGCAGTTTGGGTTAGACAAGAGTCACCGGAGAGCGAGCCAGAGGTCGGTAATGTCATTCGGGTCTTTTAGCCGGGTTAATGGTATACAGAAAACACGGACAGTCAGCTTTGCTTACAAAGCACACTGTAATGAATCAGGTAGGAAAGCAAAGTACTTTCAGACCCTTACAGTTCACATCGAGTTGTTCTCAGAAGGTCTGAATATTGCATTCTGCACCAGGATTGACATCTTGATTTAAAAACACAATAACGAAATAGAGATGACATTTTCCCTAAAAACTACATTTTACTATCCATTCCTTACTTGATCCTCATCTCACCTGAAGTCTTTTATATTTGTTCTTGAAACACAAACACTGATATGTTTGCCATCAAATATTTTTTCGAGTTCATTTAAAAGGACAGTTCACCCAAAAATGAAAATTCTGTCATCGTTTACGGACCCTCAGATTGTTCCAGACCTGTATAAATGTCTTTGTTCTGAAAATCACGAAGGAAGATATTTGGAAGAATGTCAGTAACCAAACACATCTCATCTTCCATCAACTCCCATAATATATTTTCCCTACTATGGCAGTTAATGGGGGATGAGATCGGTTTGGTAAGTGATTTTTGGGTGAACTATCCCCTTAACTACACAGAAAAAAGATATTGTGTGTCTTCCATCTAAGAAACACAATAATGCAAGTTTGAAACAACACAATGAGAGCATTTTCTTTTTTTTGGGTGAACTATTTCTTTAAGGCCAAAGTATTGCAGAAAGCATAATTTCTTAAAGTATATACAGGGGTGTTGGGTTGCAAAGCTGAAGGTTGGTGCTGTATCGTCGCTTTTCAGACACAAAAGTTTAATGAGGTCATTATAGGAATTAACAAATAATATCTTCCAGAGTAAAAACATGCAGTGGAAAATGTGTTCAAATACAGTATTTGTGTGCGATTCTTTAAAACGCACACAGTTCTCTGATGGCTGCCTCGTGCGGATTTGTTCTGTGAAATGTGTTTATGTAAGAGCGATTCAGAGTGTGAGCCTGCCACCTACACCCTGTTCTAAAAGCAGAAGCTCCACCTGAGAAGAGCTTGTGATCCAGTCAGAGAAGTTCCATCTCCAACCCACATCCATCTCTCTTCTCCACCAACACCACTCCTTTCCAACCTTCAATCTGAGGAACGGCTCAAGTTACCAACCTCAGGGTTTATAGATGTAAAGCCAAAATTCGCAAAGCAATCACATACAGTATAAGTCAATCCTGACTTAGATTTATTCAACTGACTTAAAGAAAAAATGAAGACTAGTCCAAAACAGATTTATGCTACAAGCCCTAGTCCAATTACAGCATATACAAAATATTTATTTTTACCCGAGATCTGACAACATAATGATATTTTAAAGTATCTTACTGTAGGCATGTTATTGACACAGACTGTTCTTAAACAAATCTACAAAGTAAAAGAAACTTTAATTTCACTATTAAAAATGAAAAAATAAGATCACTGCAAGAGTCTCCATTTCATTTCTATCTGTTGCGCGTTGTCTTGCTCTTCTTGTAACGAAACGATTGACACGTAGCAATTTAAAGTCACTTTCATTCAATTAACAAACATTATTATTTTCTAGGTGTACTGGCTTTCAAATAATTCACATTTCTCTCTCTGAATGGCAGCAAACTACTGAAGCAATTTCTAGGCATGCAGATACAATCATCACAATACAAATTAGTCAGGAAATGAATGAATGCGTCTATTTCTTCCCTGCCGGAGCTAATAAATCTATTTCTAGAACACAATACCACTACACACAATTGCCAGTGAACATAGATGTTTCTTTACGTGAGTATTAATTAAACCCTATCTGCAGCGCACAGATGAGAGAACACACACGTGCATCCATTGTCAGGTCTCATTCCAGAAAAAACATTAGTTTTCAGTGTGCACGCTTTCAATAGAAACGCATGCGTGATATGGAGCATTTATTGCGGTATATGTTTGTCTTTGTAAATGGTTTTGTTTACTTCTGGCAAACATTTATCAAGCGTTATTTCATGTGCATGTGTGATTTTGTACTGAAGGTAGTATCAGTTATTGTGAGATCAGTAGTGCAATACAATCTCTCTACAAGCCCACTCTTGACGTTTAAAAAAGCATTTTAATACGTACTGTGCCCTCATTTCTCTCTCTATCCAGTACTTACAAATGCATTTATCGCAGAACTTACAATTATGTAGCAATTTTCGTGCGTGCTATTTGAGTGAATGGAATATCATACACGTGTCTACATATTTATACTATACAGACGGACTGTCATTAAGTAGCTGCAACATTAATTTTACAGGCAAACCTTCAAATTAAAGATTATTGAAAACACCTTATGGGTAATTGACTAATAAACCACACGTTTCCTTTGGCGTGACATTAAGAAAAATATATATTTTTATCATATTTATCTCTTATGCCATTTTATATAAATACAAAATACTAATAATATGAAATAATTATTTATTAACAGTGTGTTTTCTATATTTTTTAAACAATGGTAAAGTTACTACACCACACCTCCAAGATGCGGGTTATATGCTGTGTTGGACAAAAAAAAAAGATTCATCTTCAATATCAATTTAAATACCTGAACAAAATCTTATTTAAATGAAGATTTCTATAAATGGCCTTCTCTTTGTTTTTTGTCTCTCAATCCTGTTTCTTGTTTTGGCATTTTAAAGCAATACTTACAGCCTGGTTATGATCCACCAGCGAGAAATGCGAATACTTGTAATGTTTCTTGTAAAGACTTTGTTCAGGAGTGTATGACCTGCATATGGTTCAATTACAATCAATTATAATATTGCCAAATCTGACGCTATGCTACAAATCTGGCAATTTCACAAACTATCTGTGACATGACAGGGTATATAAAATACTGAAACTAAACGAATAGGAAATTTAACGAGGTTTTACGCCGGTTTCATACCGCACGCTTAAGCAGAGCGTGAGCAGTGCGTATTTTTTTCGGCAAATATGTTAATAGATGAGAGCATTCATACCACACGCATAAGCAGCGCGTGCTCACGTAGCAAGAGCGGCGCGTAAGCAGCAGTGCATCGATCATTTCAGCGCCGACTCTATTTTTGCTGCTCTGCTCAAGCGCAATTAAAGTGACATTGTAAAGGTCCTAAATGGAATTTATTGACGTGATAAAATCATCTTAAAAGTTCGTCAATGACATTTAGTGTATTCCAAACAGTCACAATGACGTTTATAAATGTCCTAGCAAGTCCTGTTAAGCTTACAGACATATAAATATTTTGGCAGCGAATCAGATGTCATGCTGACATCAGGCATGATAAACAATTGCAGCTGACTGTGTCCGATGTCAATTAGTCGGGGATCTTCAAGACGACACATAATGGACGACTCTCGTCTCATCGTCGAAGTTGAAAAACTAAAAGTTATTTATGACCCACGAGATGTGATGTACAAGGATATACAATTAAAAGAAACAGCATGGGAGGCAGTGGCAGATGCGGTTGGTGTGGATGGTGAGTAGTACTTTTGATCTTTTAAAAAATAAATATCAGACCTTACACTGGCGATTGTCAGCAAATAGCTGTATATAAAAATTTGTATCAGTTGTCCCTATATTATTATATGCTTTTGCATTTTAATCACACATCATGAACAGGTGTGCTATTGTGCTATTGCTAATATACTGGTATATATGCTAGTAAATCTAACATGAACCTAAAAGTGATGCTAAATATTCAGTTTTTAATTATGTATGTCAAGGTTGTATAAATAGATTGACTATGTTGCTTGTCAAAAACATAAAAGGCTTGTCATTCTCTTCTAATTTTTTTTTTCATAGCACATGGCATTTTGTGCTGACAGATGATACATAACAATTAAAAAAAAAGTATTTTATTTTCTTATCAAAGAGGAAAAGTGAATCAATAAAATCGTTTTGTAACAATCTTTAACTATCAAACAGAACAATCAAGCATATGAAAGAGATTGTATATTATGTATGAAACGTAAATACTGGTTAAAATATATAGCAGAAACTAAAGATTATTAGATGTCATATAAAATAACTTGATGAGTGTTCTCTCCGGTGTTGTTTGACTGGGTGCACCCACAATCTACGTTGTCTCCATTTTCGTAATCTCCTCAGCAGCAAATACAGCGCAATTGCCTTTCTTCTATCTACAATACGTCCTACACGCTATCCAAAAAATCCAGTTTAATCTAAGAAAAACAGTTTTATTAACTTCTAGAAAACCAAAACAAAATATTTTGTAAAATAAGATAAAGGGATGCAAACGTACCCATGCTGTAAACAAGACGCGGTTCAGATGCGCACTGTAGACGCTTCAGGTGTGAAAGGAAAATGGCGACGCGCTGCTCCTGCTCTGCCTACGCGTGCGATATGAAACCGGCGTTACAGTTCGTACAGCAACCATACTGTCTAATGGTTTGAATTTAATTTCTTAAAATAAGGTTAACACAGTTAATTTACCTTCTACAACACACTTCCATTTCTCTTGTAAACTGTGATTGAAGACCTACCTTAACTTTTGAGCAAAATCAAGTCAATTTTTTAAGCGAAGGTTCGTGAGCACACTTAAGCGATTGACTTTAATCTATTCACACATTTTCCTAAACCTATTTATTATTTAGAAGAATAAAAGATCCAAATAAAATAGCCTCCATTGTGAAGCTTTTCCACTAAATCATTAATTCAATTCTCACTGGAATCATTTAATCTTTCCCCGGAGCTAAACTGAAGCGTCTCACAGATAGCAGATAAGATAAGGCGGCCATGTCAAAGTGGCTCAATCTACCTGACAGCAGCATTCCCAGTTCCACACTCGCCGATAAAATGCCTTGGTCAGTCCGGGAAGAGAGAGCCGAGTAATACTGCAGAAGATGGATTGTAGGAAGATGATGGCTAATTGAAAGCCCTCCTCCATCCCCATCTCTTTACAAAAGCCTTCTGTCTGCTTCCATTCAGCGGTGCAGAATGAGATTTTGATTGGAAGTGACTAAAGAAAATTACACTAGGTAAGACAAAGCTGACAGCGTGAATACCGGGAAAACACGACTGGAAGATTTGTATCCCTTGGAGAGAGAAAACTCATCACAGTTCACAATAATATGGCATCACCTTTCTTTTACTTTTTTTTGCCTAGAAGCTTCTTTTTTACATTAGCCTGGCAAATTAAAAGTGGTCAGTGATGCAACTTCCTGTGAAGAACTATCAGTGCAATAGTGCAATTCTACAAGCAACAGCTCAAGGGGCTTAATAGGAAACATCACTGAAACTAACACTGACAAGAGCGCAGTAAATCCACAGCGCTTTCTTCTGGGTGGATGGACAGTGCTCTCAAATGCACGCGTACACACACACACACGCGCACACACACGCACGAACACACACACACACAAACAAACACAAAGAAACACTCAAAAGAACTAAAAAACACTGCCCATGGCCTCTATGCACATAAACATGGGACTCTTCCTTTCATAGTATGTATGAAAGAACACATTCACCGTGTCACAGGCTTTTGTATATTCTGGCAGAGTCCGCTCTGAGCATCATTAGAGAAGTTCGCCTCTGAGAAATGTTCTAGTTTGTCCACACAGACACACATCCACTGCCAGAAGATGAGATACCGCTCTTGCAGTCAATATGGTGAGCTTCTTACAGCCAGAAGGACCTTTGAAAATTGGCACAGGGGGCTCAGATCTCTCCGAAAGACTACAGAAGGTCCTGCTATCAAATATGGTTCGCCTCGCAGAAATACAGCAAGAGCAATTTGGTACAGTGAGCAAGTGAAGATACTTTTCGGTTAGAATGTAAAGAATAGTTCAACAAAAAATAAACGTATTTGTTCATTCATTATCATTTCTTTGGTGATTGTATTTTCTCACTTTACAGAACACAGAGGCAAAACATTTTTCAGTCAAAGATTGAGAATCTTTCTGTTTCTAATTCTCATTGTACCCATAAAGAAAAGCAATACCTATGCAATAGTTTAATGTCAGAAAGAGTCCAAAACCAGACATTTTTCACAGTTTAATTCCTACTTGAAGAGTGTAAATAATGACATTATGCTTCAATTCAAATTTATCCAAAAGCCAGACGCCAAAGTGATTTGGGGTGCATTTCAGTTTTACTCTGTATGAATATTAATGTTTCTTAGGACTTGAACCCATGACCTTACCCTAAATGAGCTCCGGCAAACACAGCATTAATGTTTATTTTAATAAACTGCGGACTATTCCTTTAAAACAATGACAAAGCTTCATTTATCAAATAAAAAAAAAGGCTGGATGTATAAATGAAATGAACTAGATCTAGCTAACTTCAACTCTTACTCCTACTGAAGTGATTTTAGCTTGACATAAATTGGAGCCTTTGACAACAAAATCGCTTCACTGCGATCTTGATATGGAAGAAACGATCAAACGCCTCCATTAAGAGACGTTATTAGAACATTTCTGCAAATGTACAAGAAAGCTGAAAGCTATCTGCCAGTGCTTTTCACCAGTCATTATGCAAATGAACAAATACTTTTTGCATGTTCGTTGCTATCGGATGCAGATACTGTGAAGTATCACATTCATTGGAACGTAAAAGTGAAATATGAAAGTGACTTCAAACTAGAGAATGATACTATAATACATATGCTTTAGATCTTGTCTTTCAAAAAGTACATTTTACAATAGCATATGCACAAAAAGTTGGTTTGAGTACTGTATGTGTATTAGTGATTTGCTTTAAAATAGCTCTTGTTTCCATGCATAAGCATTACAGGAATATGAATATAGATTGCCAGAGGCACAATTGAGTTACCATGATTAAGAAAAACAATGACCATTATTCTCAGACAGTTAAAACTGCATTATCTCAACCATTTGAAGAGTAACAGTTCAATTTACGCGGGAAATTTCATTATATGCAATGAAGCCACTTTGTAGAAATGGAAAAATATATACAGACACAAGAAGATGTCAATTATTACGATATTGATCTTGACAGGACCATTCAACATTTTCCTTAATATTACCATGAAATGTCATTACTTACATTTCAACGTAATTTTAACGTAAAATCGAACATAATTTAAATGAATACTGTGCATATCATTTTGCAGAAGTATCAAAAACAAACCAAAATTAAGTTTGAAATTTCCTACCTATATTTCATGCCAGTTCTAATGCTCTGGTCGCTTGTAGTGGGCACGCTTTGGACAGACATCTGACCAAGGCTCCGGGCCACCATTGCCACGGCTTTGAACTTGCTCCGGGTGCCCGTGTTTGGACTGTTAGCATTTTGTCGATTGAGTCTATCGTCCGTGCTACGGCTCATGGACCGATGGTCCGTGCACACAAATGAAACCTGCATAGTGACTTTGAAGAGCTTTCACAAAAAACCTCACCTGAAGAGCACAGTCCTCAAAATGTGCACAATTAAAACAATTTGCTTGAAAACACAAAGTTAAAAGCAGTTGTCAAAAGATTCTCTGTGGACTTGAATCCTGTTTGCTTCAGTCGGAGCGCTCACTGAGATGTGGGGAAGGACCGGTAGAACTGATCCGCTGTAGCCGTACTCGACCGTCTCCAGAGCGACCCACAAATCCCATATCATTGCTTTCCCAACCGGCACATGAAGTTCACAGTTCGATTATCATCTAGTTTGCTGCTCAGGAACTCCATGCCACATACAGCTAGATTTTCCACAAAATGTCCACAGAAAGGCAGGATCTTAATTTTGAAATCCACGTTCAGCACTCTCTCTTTGCAATCCCTCTTTCAACCCTGATCACAGATACAGCCGTTTTTACATTTCTCAGCTCACAGCGTCAGGTCTGTTGCATGAAAGTGTCGGCACACGATGTGCAATGTATTCAAACAGACTGATGCATCAATAAACAGTTTGTCTTCTCATGTCGTGATGCCTAACATTTACTCCTGCTGCTCCTCCTTAGCACAGATTAAACTTACAAGAGCATTCACAGCGCAAGACACAAAGAGGCAGAGCGTGAGCGAGCGAGTACGAGAGGGTGGGAGGGGCAAACCGAGCTGAGGAGAGTATAAATCAACACAGCATGAGAGAGAAAGGGTGTTTCCTCTTATTTGTATTTTTTTATTTTATTTGTGCAGTTTTCTGGGGAAAATCACTAGTACTTCTGCTCATACTTGATTTGAACATAAATACAAATTCTGTCACCGTTTATTTACTCTCGTGTAGTTAAAACATGTATATGACTTCTTCTGTGTAACACAAAGGAGATATTTTGAGAAATGCCTCCGTGGCTCTTTGATTTGGACCACTGAGCATCTACCTAGCAACCACCCAGAACAACCTAGCAACCACAAAGCAACATCATATAAGCCACCCATCACATCCTTTAATAGGAACCACATAGCTACATACTACAACCATTTTAAAACACCCAAGCAGCTACTGAAGATGGGCATTATTGAACATATTTCATAACGAGTACCAAACAGGTTTGAAAAACGAATACTCGATATATGGGGTGTGTCCCACATGGTGACAATGAAAATATTTCAATAACAAGACTGATACAGATTTAAAACACAACACTAGAACCCATTATAAACAGAAATTCTGTGTCCACTGGATGCAGCTCGATCAGACGCAAGAAAACGCCTTGTCCGGTTTCTTTTTGCTTTTGCATCCACAGCTCGCTTGCAGTGTAGACAGAGTTTAAGATAATATCAAACGTGTAGTAGATTTGGATGTTTTGTATGCAGCTTGGCGCTACACATTTTGCACTTGACTGTAATTTCGTCTAGTTTATCAAAGTGAAACCAGGCATCGGTATGCCTTTCAATATGCACTTTTGTGCTCCGGACTGCAAAATCTCGCAACATAACCAATCAAATCTCTGGGTACCACAGGAAATGCCAGCATATCCAATGAGAATGATTTTTGGTAACACTTTCCTTGAGGCATGTATGTATAATACGTTATAAAAATTAGTTTAAAGCATTGTACAGCACCTTTTAATGCATTGTAATGTCTTATAAATAACTGTTATTACAGTTAATACATTATAACACTTAGCAATTCATTATTACACTACACATTTTAAATTGGTTATAATTACGTATACTTCTACATATACTGCATTACAACACACATTATGATGATTTATAATGCATTTTACCCTACTATAACCCTTTATAATGCATTATACATATATGCTTCAAGGTGTTTTTTTTATGTATCTACAGACACAAACGATCTATGTTTTCATCATAGATTGTCGCTGTCACGTCCCTAGCATTCGCATAGCAACACCCTAGAAACCACCCAGGACACCCTATCAACCACACGCATTTAAAACACTCCCTACACTAACTCCACGCCAGAGAACAAAGTATTTAAATCTTGTTTAATTTTACATTGTGTGTCTGTATGTGGAGTGAAACTACGGAACAAACTTGGCTTGCAACAAAAGCAATGCCAAACTATTTATCAATTTAAACTGTTATATAAACATCGGGTCCGGTCAAAATACAGAGATGAGGGTCTTTAATTTATATTGCTGTTTTACTCTGTCTTATAGTGTTAACATGTGCTCAATGTTTCTTACCATCGTTGGTATATTGTCCGTCACCATCGTTGGTATATTGTCCATTACTATCGTTGGTATATTGTCTATTTTTTCTACTTGTTGGAATAAGCTGTTAAAATAAATACTTGTTATTTGTGGCAGCTCCACCATGATATAACATTTGTAAACAATCTGTGAGTAAAGTAACAATGAAGCTCAATGTATAATCACCAAATGGGGACCCGGGGTGGGATTTAATAAGTTGTCTTCTTCCCACTCCCTTTCAGGCAGAATTTGATTGTCATATTTAAAATACTGTATTTTTTTGCACTATATGACTTAACTATATTGTCTACTTTGTACTTTTTTTGTGCCATTGCCTGAAATAAACAAATAAACAAAAAAACATTCTATTTATTTACTTAGTAGTATGAATTAATATTTTCATAATATGTACTTTATTTTATTTACTTTATATTACTTGATATGCAAGACATTTAGACTATTTTTAAATGCTTGGCAATTCAAAGACACAGTTTTTGACATGCCAATTAAATACATATAAATTAAAATCAACGAAGCAATGTAATTGAAAGAGAAATAGTCCAAGACAGGAGATGGAGAAGGAGACCATGAGGTTTGCACAGCTCGCAGCTGTTGTCGCTCTAGCAGCTCGTGTGTTATTAGGTATCCATACTGACTGGAAGCTATTGACTATCAACACAAGAATAAAAGCGAGCTGGTGAAAGAATAACAAACACAATTTAGCCCAGCGCATGGCAGGATCCATCATACAAGAGGGCATGTTTAAAATATTCATTATGCAATTTGATCTTTCTGAATGTGTATCAAAGCCACTGGAGGCTGGAACACATTACAGGAAAACTGCTTAATCGGTATAGTCACCCTCCTGGCATCCTGTCCAAGCCTTCCTGCACACAGGGGAATACGTCAACCCAACTTTTACCACAAAATGACAGCAATTCCCTTAACCCTTCATTACACCGTGCGGCTTTCACACCTCGCGTAACTTTTGAAAATGTGACATAATTGTCCAATTAGGTCAGCATCGCTATGGCTTCCAATGTGGTGGATGACAGGAAGCCCACATCAGCAGCCAATTATGTGGGGTAAAGAGATCAATGCAGACAGGAAGTGAATGGGGAACCTGGATCCGAAACTAATATTGGGAGATCAATGTAAAGTTAGTTATAATTGGGGTCTGCACAAGATTGGACAGACAGTTGTGATGGCGCATGCTTTTACAGTACTGAAATAATGTGACCATAAGTGCTGTTGGGGTCACACTTTATGTTTCACTACGCACACTTTATCATTTTACTATTGAGTATATTACTTTATTGAAAAACTGCAAAACAGCAACACATCCAAATACTTTGGTTAGCACTTCTATATACAGTGAAATATCTCCAACAAGACAACACTTTTCTATTAGAACTAAATATCACAAACTACCTTGCGATACAAAACGCAGGGAGATGTATCTCATTTCAATACGTCCTCACAAATAACAAACTCATAATTGGATCATGACTGAAACTGCGCGAGAGGGACCTTGAGAATGCGTGGGTTCAATTTCACAATTTCACTTCAGGTATCACTTGTTTATTACAAAAGCATCTTGGACTGCAAAAAAGACACTAGCCTCCCTTCTCAATTATTGAATGTGGCTAAGACATAAAATAAAGGCACAAATAAATGTATAAAGCTATGGACTCAAGGATAAAGTATCGTTAGATATTGAGATGTGATTGTACTGGCACAGTCCTGGAACATATGTACCTACATACAAACACATATAAACAAAACACATAAAGGTTGGAGGGAGGCTTCTTAAAGTCTGTTGGCAAACTTTGCATCCAAAGACCTCTTCTTTATCCACAGTTTAGGTTAAGCAGGGATGGGTCAGGTGGGTTTGGAGGAGGCTCGAATGTCACACTTGTTCAACCTCAGCCGGCAATTCTGTCACCCGTTTGAAACCCTGAACGATGCAGAACTCGTGAAGCAGAGCAAGAGGCTTTGTCAATGTCAGCTTCTTTTACGATCAAACAGTAAGGACAGAACTCTGTGTGTGCGTACGTTCATGGCCGCCAACACATCCCAAACCTCTTCGACAGCATATACATATTTTTAAACATTGATGGTCATTTGTGATACAAATCTTTTGACTGTGTTGACAGCAAATGCCACGATCCGACATGCTCCGTAGCGTCAGCTGGCGTGACACAATACGCAAGTAGCATATCAACCGAACAAGCCTCGTTTTGTCATATTGTGCATGTGAACTTACAGTACCACGGTGAAACCCACACCACTGTCACACAACCCTCCGCAGATGAGCACAGCCATCTGGGAAGCGGCTCGCTTTAAGTACTTGTATTTTGACCTGTGTGTGGGTCCTTGTTGCCAAGTAACAAGCGATTCATAACCACCATGTTTCACTACGCAGATCGATTCATCGGACCGGTTGATATTAGTTCACGATTCAGTAAAATGTAAAAGATCGATGAGAGTGCGACAACCAGGACCGCAGTCTCGGTCACAATAACCAAGAGTTTCATCAATGCAAGACATTTTTGTCAGTTTGCCAATTTAAAATCTTCTTCCCACACTGACTGGTCACGGTCCTTGTGAATTTAAGAAGGCGGATGTGCAATCGCTATGGCAACTGAAGTTTTCATCCACACTATGTCCAAGGATGACTTTCTGGACCAGACCCTGAATGATAATTCTAAACTACATGGTTGAATTTGGTTTTGCGTTTAAAACTTTACCCATTACTCTTTACAGGAATCTGTGAAAAAACAATTCAAACTTCAAGCATGAAACCAAACAAAAGAGAGACACGTGTTCAAATACAGCATGACGAATTTGTGTCTTATAAATTTACCCAAATAATACATTCTGCTTAATTCATTTTGATAGATTCAAATCCATTCCACCAGATGTTTCCCCTAAAACCTGTGCAGGAAATGTGGAAAAAGTCACCAGATTCTGTCTGAGACTGGTTAAAACAACATTAAACAGCAACCGATAATGACATTTAAGCATTTTCATAGTCATCATCAACTACACTGTCTCGTGTGGAACTCTGAATGGCAGAAAGCAATTGCTTTTTGATTAAAGCCAAACAGAAACAGCTGAGCAAAACATCATGAAAACTTGAAATCCATGCATTCGTGTGTCGTTTTGTTGATGCTCGCCGTAATTGCATTCTTTGCTGTCACGCTGAATATTCCCTGATGGACTATTCCGATATCCTGCACACACTTTAGTTTTAAAAGAGACCTGCAGATGGAGAATTGCCATTTGTTGGCAGGCAATACTACGTATCACAACACGCTAACAAACACAGGAATGCAGAAAAAGCCATTATGTAAATCAATCTAATCACACTTAACTAACAGCTGCTACACAAACATCTGTGCTACACTCTGCTGTGATAGAGAGAATATAATAAAACAGAGAATTTACCTTGGAGATGTGTATCTATACTGACAGACAAAGTCTAAACAACTGTAGATGTAATGATTCTTAAAGGAACAGTATGTGTTATTTTCAACTGAATGTCTATGCTTTTTGTGTCATGAATAGTGTTTTAATGAAGAGGAAAACATATTCAAATAAAGCACTCCAGCAAGAAAACTAAGCGGTTAACACACCACATTTTCAGTTAAAAATGCATAAAATCAAGTTGTCAAATTGCCAAAATCTAACTGGGGCTTCTATTAAAGGTAACGAATATGATTCCTAAATTTAACAGTGTTGATATGATGTTGCCATACATATAAAAAATACAACCGTGGTCATTTGACTTCAAGTTCTCACGGCTCGTAAATCATGAGGTAATAAAGCTTTCCTCAACCAAGCGCTTTTCTATTACACAGTCCAACTTCACTTCTCTTCAGAAACGCTGCCACAGCATCCTGTCAAACGGGACATACTGCAGCTCGGGTCAGTAACATGACAACTGTCATTTCACATTCACTTACACAACTTTAAGAACTCACACGACTCAAGACCCACGATCCAACTCATTTACAGTTAAAAAAAAATCTATTCAGTTTAGTTACTCAGCATGTATGCTGTACACTGTATGATATTTTTCTACACACACAAAATTACAGAATACTTTTAATATTTTTAATCTTATTCAATTGTCACAATATTTCTGCCGAAACTACAATAAAATAAATTGAATCAATAATGTGGTGATGACCATTCTAAATAATCCCTTATTTTTTTTATTTTTTTTTATTTCGTTTTAAATGCAGCCAGCTCCTTCTATAGATGTGCTCATAGCAAAAGACAGATTTAAATATTAAAAAATAAATAAAATGATTGATTTGTTCTAAAAAGTAAATTTCAAAATGTATTGAATGAATAATAATAAATCCAAAAAATTATTTTATCTAATTTCTGGGTTTTTTTGTATTTGAAAGTTGATAGACACCAACAAACAGACTATGCAAAAACATATAAATAAATTCAGAATCAAAGCAAAAAAGCTTTACATTATGCGACAAGTGAAAATGACTCATAACAGTAAAACATCAGCTAACTCTTTAGAAAAGCTTGCTGTAGTGTTACAAGCTTTTCAGAAGTCGATTCTCCGATGTCACCGTCTCAGCAGCTGTAATTAAGAGCTCAACTTCAGCTTATCTTCAAAATTTACCGAGCTCCTCAAATCTCTCAGTTTCCTTCTGGACTGGTTCCTTCACACACAGCGCTGACAGCACAATATCCGATTCTTGCTATGAAAGAGAGGGACACAGCCACAGCTATTACTGCTTGCTGATAATCACATTGCCAGGAATTTACTCAGAATGATTTAGAAATATGAAGCCCACATGCATGTTCACATTCACATAGAAGAAATGGGAAATAGCTTGCGTGATAGACTGCTAGAATAAGTGTTAACATCCACAAATGAGGTGTCATTTCCACAGGTGGTCCATAATTGCTCGCTGACAGACCCTATCCATCACTGTTAGACCCGCTGACATCTCACGAAAGCGTGCGATGACTGAAGAATTGTGACAGAGGTCCCTCACCTGCAACACTTTTGTCTTTTTCTGGAGAGGCAGGGTTTCACAATTTTGCCAGAAGGCTTGAATCAATCACACCAAAACACACCGAATCACCTGACATAAGGAGACTCTGACCCCATTGACAAGACTCGAACCAGTCAGATCCAAAAATGACAGGAAGAGAAACTGGCGGTCAGCAACAAATTTGATTGTCTCCCGAAACAATGAGTCTCAATAAGAATCACACTAATGCGCAAAGATGACTCGCACAGAGGTCTCAAATATTTTTCTCTAAATGTAGAAGCCAACGCTTTACGAATCAATTGCTTCTGTATCTTATAACAAGGCAGCGAGGGATTACTGCAGTCAGCAATGCTTTAGAGAGATAATCAGCCCTCGGTCTCAAAATCCACGCTACCACGCATGAGAAAAATGGGAGATCAGAAGTACAGTTAAGACTGAATTCCCCCAGGTTTGTCACAGGACACTTTGACACTAAAGCAACGTTACATAACTAGACTTGTTATATTCAGTACAAAGTCTTCTGAGCCTCCAAAGCTATGAAAACACAGATTAGACTAATCAGATTTTTTAACATGTGGATATAAAGCGTGAAAACTATAAAACGGGCAAAAAATACTGAGCCAAAATTCTAAATGGTTGTAGCAACGTAAAATCAAATGCTTTTAAAACAACACAGATTACCTTACTGTTGCAAGAACATGGCAAAACTCTGGCAATTGCCTCAATAACAAGATAATACGTTTAAATCTCCACTTATATCATTCTTAAATTCATTTAAATCTTCGATTACTCTAATGGGATCATAGATCTTAATGTACTGTAATGTAAACAAATACTTTTAAATGACAAGAGAATAAGCGAGGTATCAGTACCTCTTGGGTGCTCTTCGGATAAACTCAAAGCCTGTCCATTGATGTTTGCCTTGATAAGGATGTCAGGTTATCTCAGGCTCATGACGTTAGGAAAGATCTGGGGAAGTCCTTTTACATAATGCTGCCATATTGATGTGGACTGAGGGAAATGATTTGTCGAGCTCTGACGTCAGCTGCCCTCCACATCTAAAAACTGTGCGGAAATGCTTTTTTTTTTAAAGGTCAAAAAGTGTGGGCCTTGTGAACTTCTGTTGCTAAGGCTGGTATCTCATCTTATTGTCTCCAAAGCTGCTTTGGGTATATGGCTTGAATATTCTCTCTTGAACAAAGCCTATGTCAAAAAGCAGTATAAGACAGTATTCAATCTGTACAATAAACATTTCATGAGTCATTTTCACAAAATGTCAGCCAGGATAACTATAGATTTTAAACTTAGAAGCCTCACAGAGCTCTTAACAGCATGTCTTGCTCTTGACAAGCGCTGCCATGACTGCAAACATGATCTGATGGCACGCCACTCACCATTAGCCATGACCATAGCAATAATGCTTATATCATCTGTCTGCTGAACACAGCATCACCTCTGACATCCATTATATTGTCCATTAGGATTTCTTAAAAAGACAATGAAAATTCAGTGAAGAGAACCACAAATACGGTGTTCACAGCACAGCCTATACAATTTTTGTTGTTGAGCAATTTTGTTGAATCAGGAAAGATAGATCCACTCATTTCTGAAGCACGTTTCCTAACAAAACTTTGTTTGCATTTTGACTAGTAAAGGGCATAACAATTATATCCTGAAAACACAGCATTATTTCCTGACATCCAAACGGAACTGTATAGTCACACAAATTATACATCTCCACACATTCCTACAGAAAGATAATAAATCTGGAACAACATGAGCTATCTCCACACGGTTTGACAACATCTGCAGTTATCTCATGCTAATAGGGATCATCTCGTTCTGTGGCACCTGTGCAATTGTTGTTAGCTTTGTCATTTTGAGTGTTCAGCTCTATGCATAGACTGACACCTGGTGTCTCAAGAAGTATATGCAGGACACATCATAAATAAATCCAAAAATATACATTTGTATTCCTGTAGACGACGATAGATTATGTGCTGTTCCTGTAAACATCCATGACATTTAAGATTAACTTGCAGAGTATGTCATGGATATTTTAAAATCAATGTTCAACAGTTTGTTTGGGTAATTTCTCACACTGAGACATTTGACCTGATCTCCTTCACGGACGTCACACTGATTAACTTCACACAACATCCATCAATGTCCTGAAGTGATGTCAGAAAGCTAATGTCTGAGAGAGAGATAGATAGATAGATAGAGAGAGAGAGATAGAGAGAGATAGAGAGAGGGAGAGAGAGAGAGGGAGCATGTCTTTTGTCTTTACAGAACAGGATCCCCATCTAGTGTTTGTTTGTGGTCATTACAACCTGACAATCCATACTGCATTGATTTCATTTGACAATGATTTAGAAGGGCCATTGCAGAGGAAATGAAATAGTGAATTACAGGTAAACCAAGTAAAGAGACAGTGTCAAATTATTAATACAAATTCCCAAAATCATAAAATAAAATAATTTTCCAAATTCTTTAAATAATACTAATTATACATAGGAATGTTTTTAAGGCACACAATTACAATTGTGCAACATCACACGTTTCAACAAGATAAATGGCGTTTACTTTCCTAAAGGCAATGACTAGCAAAGTTTTTTAGGATTTGACTTGTTAAATGAGATGATGAGTTCCAGCATATTTATTTGCCAGTAAATTCGCACAGTAATTAAATAATTAATGAATAACCTTTGCTTTGAAGTTACAGTTAAGAGGTCCTATAGCCATTTAAAAATATCCAAAAGGGAAAGGACCAATCCCAAATCAAAGAGAAAATGTAAAAAAAGTAGACAATCAAAAACAAAATTCACAAAAACTTAAACAAGATTTGTATGTTGAGTGAAGATGAATTATTGGAGGATATTGCATAGAAGTTAGGCAAAATATTTTATTAAAGAAAAGATTTGAAAAGTTACAACAATTTTTAAAGTTCCTTTTGAAATAAAAGTAAGTGTCTTAAGTACGTAAGTAAATTGCTTTTGTGGGTGAAACTTAATTCTACTGAGTGCTCCTCTGACAGTCGCAAGTCAAGGAGAGGACAGTATGTTCCATGTAGAGTATCACCTTTACAAACGACCTTTAGAAACTCAGGTTCCACACTTCGATCTACAGTACATGGATCATGCTTACAATATATAGAACATGTGAAGAAAACATAACTGCTTTTCAATAACAGCACAACCAGGTACTCTAGAATTACTTTTCTGAGTGCTATAATTTAGCATGCACTAATCCTAATGCTACATGAAATACAACACAGTTCGGCCACGGCCTTTGGTCCAAGACAAGAAATAAATACCATGCCTTGGGATTACAATGGCTAATGGCAAACTTAAGTGCATTGCAATCAAAGCCCAGTCTTTAGCACACTGATAAGAGATCTGCCCATGTTAACCTAGTGTGTACTAGTGTTACACAAGCACCATATTGTCTGTCTTAAGAAGACACAAAGTAAAGCATGAGAGGCATTCTCTTTCACAGCTTCAGTGTCTATCTATCCTTCCATCCCTGAATTAGTGATGAGGGTGATCGGAAATGCATGTTTTTGGCTGACCCGGATCCAGCATTTTTTAAGGAACAAGGGATGGCGAAGATAGACGGCGAACCGAATTTTGCTGAACATGCTTTGTTGAAGAGTAACAGCCAATCAGATTTAAGGTTTAGTTTAGTGATGATGTCAGGGGTAGACTTAAGGCTGGGTTCGAAATATTCAAAATCAATTTATTCAATTTAAGACAAAACATCATCTAATACGACCAAATTGTCCTCGAGCTTGAGTCTTAAAGAGAGTGAAAACATGGACCATCAGTTAAAGAGAGAAGTGAAAGTGTCCAAGCGATCACAATGTTAACAAACAAATTCGACACTGCCAGGTACTACAGCCAAGTTGGCCATGAAGAAGCACTAAAGATAATTACAATTCCTATCAATGATGCTAATTCAGGGCTCAACGGCAAGGATTTTTCCATTTCCCCCACCTAAAAAAATAATAAATAATCAATATAATCAATAACTGAAATATCAAATACTGCTGAAGACAACTAATCAGTAAGTAATAAAGCAAACATACAAATAACTATAATGGGCCTCATTCATGAAACACGAGCAGAATACATTTTTGTGTAAATCATTTGTAAAGTCGTTCCGATGTAAATTTTTTGATTCATAAAAATGTTCGTATTTCAAAATGTAAGTTGGTACGAAAAACATGTAGGCTACACCTGCTCCCCAACACGAGTAAATGGTGCATAAAACATTCAAAATGCATTTTGATGCACTGTATATCATAATGATCGAGTTCCTTTGCCCTCTTTTTTTTGTTTTTTACTCTTTAACTTGCAGTAAAATGCAGACCTCTTCACTGTCACTTTTAACAAAGCTGTCCAATCACAGTGGAGGAGAGGAGGGACAAATAGTACATTGAACAAACATCACACTTGTACAACACTACAATGGAGAAGTTAATATTGCTGGTTACTCCATTTTTATATTTATTAATAATCTTCAAAATAAGATACTCATAACATGTTACCGTCCTGGATATTCCTAATCATAGCAACCAACGAGTGTCCGGAAAAACGCGCAGTGCATTCAAAGCGCTCTCAAGCGCCATCAGCTGGTTATTTCAGAAGAGCCCCAGGCATCATTTCAGCTGGATAAAATCGCTTTTGTGGACAAAGGTTAATGTATACATTTTTACTGTAACTATAATTTGTTATGCATTTATGCAATATATACCAAGCCAAACATGAGAATTGAATCCAGAGGATTCCACAGCATTCCTAGATACAAAGTATTTGTGAATACGGAGGAGTTATGGGGAAGGTCCGTTCTATGCGCATATCACTCGGATATTTACTCATATATTTACGAATGTATCATGAATTAGATCCCAATTGAGTGCTTTTCAGGTGTTTCAGGTTGATCTTGTAGTAGTTATCAGGTACAGAAATTAAATGTAACCCACATGTAAAATAAGCCTTTATAGTCTTCAACATATCAATTAAATATAAATTAAACCTTACTAAAGTTATAATGTAATCAGGCAGGAGCAGTGAATGTTTTTTCTCTTCGTCCTTTGTTGTTTTATGAAAGTTAAAAGTAGCCATGTTTATTCACTGCTGACGCTAAGATGTAAAAACTGTACCACGCGCTTTGTTTCCAAATCTTTTCTTTTTGTTTAAGAAAAAAATATTATTTTACAAGGATACTTGCTAATATGGCCATTTTGGCATCATTTCATGAGGAGGTGTCTGTTAAGAAGACGTGTAAGAGAACTCGCTTCGGTATTTTGCGCGTTGTCGGAGATTCTGCTTTCCGGAGAACCTAATTGAATTCTCTTTTGAGTCATATTGAGAATATGGCCAGGCTATAAACTTGCAAATAATAAACTTTCGTGGCGATACAGCACTGGCCCGATCGGGCAACTGACAGTTCTCTCAACTGGCCCAAAGGTGTCCCATGCTGGCCATGGGGTAGTCCTTATTGTCGAGCCCTAAATTTTCATCAAAACCCATTGTTTCGATATAATAGAATAACAACCGCCTTGTAACATGACTCTCACTCCCAGAACCGACACCAGATCAAATCTTAACGGTCGGCTGAGTGAGTGTTACATCAAAGCGCAACGGGCACGCTGACCGACTGCTGCGTTGATACACAACACCAGACAGCCAAAGACCAGCACATTTCCTCTACAATGCCAGCACCATCCATCCATGCGGTTCTAAATAAAAAACGATACAAAAATATCACAAGCATTTTTGGTTTTTGTCTGTCCTAATGTGCGTGTTTGCTGCAAAAACGTATTTTCATTAAGCATAACTCATGCATTTTTCTCCAACAGGGAGCTGACACAGTTCCAGGTAAATTCCCTAACCTGGAGCAAAGACACTGAGAATCCAACAATCCCATGATATGGACGAATATCTTATCACATCCAGAGAGGCTCTGCTCTTATGGCTCAGAGACAGATGTGTCCTTCCTTCATTGTTGAGCAAATATGCCAGCGACCTAGTTGATGAAAATAAACTCCAATCTGCTGGCATGGAGTGGAACAAATGGACTGCAGTAACCGCAGTGGTGCAGAGCTCTGCGTTCTTGGATGTTCTTGTTCTTGTTAAGTATCATTATGTTGAGCTTTATTACTTAAGCTTTATAGCTTTAGTAGGACGAGATGGATCATCGCCTCAACCTGTGGCTTGAGCTGCATCAATAAAGATCACAAAGTTTTAAAAAGACAAATGCACACTCGCAGTTAAGAAAAACATGGAACTTACGAGTGGCAAAGAAGAACAAGACGCAGATCTGGAAAAAACGATCCTAGCCATGGACCCAACCTCGGGGTCTTTCCTACCAGCTTCCAAAAGCAATATTTATTTCTTACCTGTACTTCATTCCGGTCCGATACGACACGCATTCCTCCAGCGCCAGGCCATTCATCTTTAGGAAGTCTTCCATATTCTTGACCTGGGCGGCGACCCTTTGCTCCCTAAGTCGCTGGAGTTCAGCATGGTCCGTTTGCCTCGGAGGGGGTTGATTCAGACCCTGATCCGAGTGATACCGGCTAATGCCGCTCCGTATACTCTCGCTGTAGGTCATGGACAGCATCTTGCCTCCGCTGCTGCTACTACTGCTTTTCCGCACGCCAGCCCCCGGAGGTTTGTGGATCTGCAGGTTTTCGGAAGGGAGAGTGGATTTTCGCCGGCCAACGGTCCCCCCTGCATACCCACCCGCAAACATGATTCAACCCTTTACCCCACCGCCCCCCTCAAAAAAACATAGATGCTCTTGCACCTGTCTGATTGTGGCACGAGCTATAGATACTGGAACGCACACATTAACATACACACCAAGCACAGGCGGGGAAACTGGGACCAAAACAGAGTCAAAAGCTGGGTTGAGGGATTGCCTTAAATAGCAAGGGTGAGGAGGGAACAAAACAGGTACGGGCTATCAGTGGCAGAGAAGTCAGGCCGTGCGTCTTGTAATCAGAGATTGCTCCGCCCCTTTCCTGACAGATACAATAACACAACTGCAAGACTCAGGTGGGTTCAGGCAGGTACTGAAGGTAAACAGAAACACTAGTGGGCAACACACACCGGTCACATGCAAGAAACAACAGGTGGACAAACGTAATAGCACACAAGCCAAACATCTCAATTAGGTTACTATCGTGACAGTGCGCTTCTTTTATGAAGAAACCCAGGGTTCATTTCAAGAAATGAATTAAAAGGCATTTATTTCACATTAACTGACAAATTTAAAAACGGTAACAAATACTAAAACACTCAAGTGTTGTGGCTAAAAGATATGGATCTATTTATTTATTTTCATTTTTAGTGCCCTGATTCAAAACTTTTCTAAGAGATAACAACCCAAATCCAAAAAGCACCAAGAGACATGAATGTTATATCCCAATTAAACACTTTGCATGTTTGTTTGTTTATTTTATGTTTGTTTTTAAAGTTTTACAGTGGGGTATATACAATCCAATTACATAAATAAGTAAGGAACAATTGAGGACGGGCCGTTGAATTCTTAGAAAATGCTGCGTGTCGTGGCCATTACAGCACATTTTGTTTTCTAAGAATTCAACGGCCCGGAGTCAATTATTCTGCTTATACAACGGTTACCTCGTTGTTTGATGTCTGCTGTCAAGACATTTTTAAGATATTTGTCCTGCCTGGAATGTGCTGATTTCTGACAAGAAGCTTATTTAAAAGGACTAATTTCTTACGCGTCTCTCATCACAAGCCGTTGCTTGAGCCTGTAGACAGTTATCAGAGAGCGAGCGAGAGGAAGACAGACAGGACAGCGCATATGCTCATACGTTTGCTTCATTTAGACAGAAAACCACGTATCGATATTTGTTTTCGTCGTATTAAACAGCCTAGTCATTTCAGAATAGCATTTGGAGAGAAAAGATGACACAGATTCGGGTTCTCACAGTGCCATAGAAACTTGCGGCTGTGTATTTAAGGCCGTTTATCTCTTCCACAGATGTATTTTTAACTTTAAGCCACCGATTAAACAAAGAAAGCTGTTGTTTTTTAATACAAAAGAAAATAAACAACTGCCATCAAAAATTCAATTAAAGTCAAACTACAGTTTAAAATTATTGCTTAATGCTTATAAGAAAACCAGAATTAAATCCATGAAGAGTATACAGGTGTAAAATAAATGTAGGTTGTAGAGGTAAAATAATCTGGATTTGGGTACATTTGATGAGAAATGGTTGAGTTCACATTGAGATCTTTACTAACATTGACCTTTCATTTCAGACTAAAGCTGAGTTTGTGTCATTGTTTAGATCTCTTCTAAAACTAACAGATACCCTTTTGGCTTTTAATCCAGGAGAAAGGTGCAGGAGACATTAATTTGCTCTCCATTTAAATGCATTAATGTCTAGGAGAACTAAGTTGATAGATAAATAAGATGAAGATCTGTGATTGTTCTTATGGGTCTGCAGCATCTCCATTTTGACACTATCATCATGTGCAGCAAAAATTTGAGCCAGACATGGACATCTCAAACCACTAAAACTTGAGCAGTGTTTTACTCAGATATGCAGAAGCAATGTGGTGAAATGACTGCCAATAGCATCTGCCGCCTGATACAGGACTGCAGTCGGAAGCCGGAACGCCTAACAGTGAAACAACATAGCGACTTAAGTGTTATCAGTGTAAGTGCAATTAACACTGGATAGCAAAGTATTCTGACATAAAAAAAGACATTTAACTAACAGGTGAATCAGATGCATCAAACTACTATAAAAATGCAGATATGAAATCCATACAAAATGCATTAATAGATTAAAATTTATTTAAAAAAAATGTTTGACTTCTTTCTCTCGCAAAACTCCTCCCCTCCAAGGAAACATGATCTCATCTTTGTTGCACAGTGTTTAACAGGTCCTTTAGAAGTTTTTTTTTCTTATCATAAGCGTGAACAGATTCTCTAAATCTCGGCTGAATGGTGTTTTGCAGAAACCACTCAACTACAGCACAGCTTTCTATGATAACAGTGCACACACCCACACTGCTAATAGCTTCCCTTCCACCCATAAAAAAGTTCAAAAATAAAAAAATTCAATGCATTTTGGTCACTACAGCACTGTTTATATAGTACGATCGTAACCATTTAAAGCATGAAAAATGCAAAAGAAATGCCCCTCAAACAAGTTCTGCAGCATCCACATAAGTGGATAATCAAATATCCATGCCGCTCTTGTATGATCCGATTGAAAACAGCACTTTAAAACAGGCCGACTCATGCATGCGAGCGGGCAGTCATACCAAAGACACGCAAGCAGCACAAAAACTCACCTTAGGTCTTGGAGGTCGGCTCATAAACAAGACGTATGAATGTCAATCTGCCCTTATAAACACAGCCAGCAATGCAGCGATCCACCCAAACTGGGAGTGTCTTACATGCCAGCATCTAAAGCCATTAGTCGAAATCACATTGCCCTCATCCAACCCAACCCCCCTCAACCCCGTCCATCACCTCTGCCAGCTCCTCTCTATGAAGAAAATCCATTTATGTCATTCGAGGGGGGAGAAATTTGTTTCTGCTAACCGCAGCAAATAATATCTGGTCTAAATTATTCACAGAAGCTTTTGCGCTAAAAGCTTTTGATTGTTGTTCCATATGAGATAGTACATAAAGGCATTTTAGTGCACTAATGAAGCTTGCGTGAGCTTGTGGAGGTTTAGAAAAACAAACGTTTAAGTCAAAATCAACAAAATATTTAACAAAGCTGGGATGTTTAACAAATCAAAGTCATCTTTTTGTCATTTACTAATATTATACTTTAAAATGTATTTCTTATGGCCTCAATGAAAACAACGAGATTTAGCAGTCAATGAATCAATCTGAAAACCAACAAGATCTTCCCACAATAAATGCCAGTATGAACGCATTACTCAAAAAATCTGTGATCTGTGTACAACCATACTTTACTGATGGACAAAAAAAAAACCGACGTTGCGTGACCATTCATTTATTGAGTAACCACAACACATCTTCAACAAAATCAAGCAAGAAAAACAAAAACAAAAGAATGACTGAAAAGAACTAATGTTCATTTCCCATCACTCTCTGTCCGGCCGCCAGTGTCAACATAATGATCGATTCCACATCCTGATGCGACTCGAAAAGACTTTAAACTTAAAGCAACAGAAATGTGCAAGTCTGTGAAATCAAAATCCAATAGCGTGTTCATTAGGCTCCGAGCTACAGAGTCAGGGGTTTTAAGAGCCCATCAGCACAACAACCACGTTGTTCAACCCATAAAAATATGATCCCTCGCGAAAACAGGAAGAAAAGTGCACTTCAGATGCATTCAACAGCCTGATGGATAAAAGCAATTGCTACATAAAACAAGAGATTATCTTGTACTTCCAGGTGATTGTCTTTCTTTGGCACAAAGCATTAGCGTGTAGGGTGTTTCACATGAAATGTATTAAATTCAGATGTTGTGGGGGCTTGACATATTCATCACCACATCGCTTTGGAACTGTTTGCAAAAATATCACAAAAGCAAAATATTTTAAGATGTGCAAAACAAATTTGAACAAAATCAAATTTGCATGAATCTAAATAAAATATAAGACAACTTTTTTTCTAAAACAGTCTGTAGTGGTCAGTAAAGAGAATTGTATTCACTCTCCAAGTGAAGGTAAAGATCTGCTTTAATGAGAGGAAACACACCTGCATAAAGATCTTACCAAGCACAGACTCAAGCTCAAGATACCACTTATCATATTAAATCAGGCTGTGAAACTAATACCCACCACTAGCCAAATGTACTGCGCAGGATAGTTTTGTGTGAATTGTGTGAATGGCTATTAACCTAAGACTTTAACTAAACTTGATAATAGAGAATTTCACTTTCTAAGCCAGTTACTGTTCTGTGTGGACGCAAAGAAAATTGATTGTTTTATCTACATTGACGGTACAACAAATGTCCAGAAGAACTTCCTCTTTTAGTCTTTTAAGACTACACAAATTAGTAAACAAAATTCAACCAACATAACAGTCGTTTCTCAATATGTGTTCTTCAGCGGTCTTGTGTCCTTGTGTTCTCGCTCCACGTCATCAGTCAGTGTCAATACTCAAGAACACAGTGAAGTCATGAAAGTACCCGTCTGTGTTCTTGACATTAAGGATGCATTGAATGCATACTTGCGCATAAACCATACCAGCTTAAAGTCCCATAAGTCATTGCGGTGCATCTATCTGAGGCTGACTCGCAAGACCAGTCTCCACAGGCTGTCAATGTATTTTCACTGCTTCCATTCTTTCATGTTTGTTATGTTTAGAGTTGCACAACCAGTGACACTTTAATTCTACATGCAGTGAAATAAAATCCAAGTACCCCGCGTTAGGATTACTGAAACACTATTCGGACACACAGCACGTCGCTGTATTGTTAATAGCTCTCATCACTGTACAGTGAAAGCTCTACAATACTGTATGAAAAAAGTTAGCACAACACCAAGTCATTTAGAGACTACATTTGAGATGGTTTCCTTATAATATCAATGTAAAAACCTCTTGACTTTAATTGGTATTATCTCGATTTGTACATTTATAATTTATCAGCTATTAACTACTACAAGCAAACAGGACTGTAATCACATGTGTTATGGCTATAACGCCATTGTATTTTCAACAGTATAACACTGGTATCAGGACAAGCTAAACTAAGAATGAACCCAAGGCGACTCAAGGCGCTTTCCAAAACAGATGAAAACAAGTGCAGTATCAGATGGCCATGGCTTATTAATCACCGAACAAAGAGGTACCTGTAAAACTGCAGCTGGCGTTTTGGGCTCCCGTACCTCGCACTGAGGGCAGCAGGAGAGAGAAACAGAGAAAGAGGAAGGCTTAGTCGTACAGACGAAAGTGGAAGGATCAGAACAAGGGCAATAAACACAGACGGAGATGTCTTTGGACTGTGTCACTGCTTGAACATTGATGGAGGAATGTGAGCCCTGAGACGTATATCTGACACTGATGAAGGAGCAAAAAAAGAGTGAAACAACAAACAGCTCTGATGAAGAAAAGATAATGACGCCACAAGAAAATTAGGGTAAAATGTGTAACTAAAATAATGAACTCCACAGGTTCAAAACACGAAGCTGTTTGTTAATTGTCTAAAGCAACAAATGAAATTATGCAAAAATGAATAGTTAGTTCAGTGATTTCCCACATTAAAGCTTTAAATTCAGATACTTTAGGCAAAAATACTCAATAATAAACTCCATATGTCAATAAACTATATAGAGGTTGAAATAATCATTGTTTACATCACAATCGAAACAGATCTTCGACCAACATAAATACACCGCAGTTAAGCTGATGTTTAATATTCGAGCTGGGAAAAGACTGTCATTGTCACCTGGTGTTCAAAACGGAAAAAACAGCAGACTTAACTCAAACTAACAATGTTTACCAACAGTTAAACTCATACATAACTTGGATGCACAAATTGACAGAGGATCTTATACACACAAATAAAATATACAAAAAACAAACAATTAAACAACAAATAACTTTTTTCAGGTGTTAAGTTCATTTTGCTGTTATATGTCTCTTTAAGGCAGATACCATGCCCTGAGGTCAATTAGACTGTCGTGTGAGTGTGAAAGTGTATTTGCCAAGTAACACGTGTTCCTGGATCAACATCCTACTGCATTCATTCAACAGAATTCCCATCAGCCTGATTTTAGGGTTTGGTCTGAGGTTAAAGCTAAAGCATTTTAGATTTAATTTAGGTTTAAGGACTTAATAAATTAAAGCATATGTTTATTGACAGGACTGTGTCACTACCCCCGAAAAAAGAAAGAAAAAACAAGAGCACATCCGGCTGAATCAGTCTCCACAAGTATGAGCGTAACCTACATCGATAACCATCATGAACTAAACACCAGAGACTCTAAACACAGAGGTGATGATTTTCTTTGCTTTGATGAATTGCTTTAAAAAACAGACTGACCTGTAGACCATGCCTGGTGAGCCCGTCTGTCTCAGAGAGAGACGGGCGGGCGAGTCTGTGGTCGATTCTGGATACATGGGGAAAGGGGTCTCTCTCTTTCCTGTCAATTGACGTGGCTCACTCTCACCTAACAGGACCTCTGAAATACACAAATAAATCGGTTAAGGGTTTGAGCAATCATTCAAATATAATGGTGCAGTAACACACAAAAACATCCATGGAGTACTGCAATGCTTCAAAAAGCTGTAGGAATGCACAGATAACACTAGAGGGCGCTTTATCACAATAATACACGGTTACCACATACAGCAAAGGCATTCAATTTGCAGACACAAAAATACAGATAATGCAGCTAAAGTGTGTTATTACCACCTTTGAATGTAGTGTGATGTCGAAACAAATAAAAAAGATCTCAACATCAGAATTACAAGAATGTATAGTTCACGGATATAAAATATTAGACTGGATGCACCATAACGTTATCAAGTAATCAAGTGACCCAGTTAATATTCACACTCTATTATGCTGCCCTAATTTCGCAACAAGATGTACATACAGGGTCTTTAAAGCTGGTGGAAAGTTTATGAATTAGATGTGAAATGTCACCCTCATCAGTGCATCACACTTTTCATATTCATGCACGGAAATTTTCATTTGAAAATGCGAGTGAGATTCCCCCATCCCTTTCTAGGGTTCTTCTACTATCTTGATCCTACTGCATTATACAACAGCATGTACCCATAATGCAGTGCAAAAATATAGCAGCAATGGCCAAGAGAGACAAAAGAAAGCTAATCGTTTTAAAGCAAAGACAAAAAGGGAAAGAGAGGGTTGTGCATAAGGTAAGAAGAGAGAAAGTCCTGTGAAAGTATAAAGACGCTGAGAATGAAAAAGAGATGAAGTAAGGTCAAAGAAGTAGGATGGCAATTTAAAGGGCCATTTAAGAGCATTGAGTTTTACTCCATCCATAACGTTTACACCTGAATAAACACAACTCCCTTATGTATATTATTCACACACGAATAAATACTACTACTGGTTACAAAATGCTTTGTTTAGTAAAACAAATGCTCAGAGGATGCCCGCAAGAAATGCCGTGGTAAAACCTGCTTACTCCGCAAAGGGCAAGGGAGGCGGGATGGTAAAATGCAGAGTTTCCGAAATGGAGGAGTTTACTGGTCCCCATGAGGACCCGATGAACACCTTTGCTAATACATTAACACATACACACACACAGCATTCTTCAAAGCCACCTCTCATTTCAGCGCTCATTACTCTTAGGTGAGTGTTGTAAAAGGACACGCTTAAAACACATCAGGGTGTGCTTCTGTACCCATCATCAAGGGGACTTTACCTGCCATCAATCTCTACATACCAGCTGTCTGACAACAGAAATAAGGTCTTTCCAATTCCCAAAGACTAATTTTACGCTGTCTGCCCTCCTCTTTCCATCATGTTAAGCTGGACACATGGGATGGATGTCTCATTACAGAGGGGAACCGTATGTTGTGTAGTAAAGAGGTGGTTGGGTAACACATCATTGGAATAACTGCGAGAAGAAACCATCCGTAGAAGCACAAGGTGACTGTGAATGTGTTTGAAGAACTAGGGCTACTTGATTATGGCAAAAATTATAATCACAATTAGTTTGCCCAATGCTGAGAACATGATTACTCATTGTCATTGGACAAAGTCAATAAATAGATCACTTACGAATAAATAAATGACTTGTCAATTTAACACTGGATTTAATAAAAATAGATCAAATAAAGTATGGATGCATATATTCAAATTAATCATATACAAATCAAGAAAGAAGTGAGACTGGAAGTTCTCAAATCAGCACTGAATATTAATGCAACGAAGAGTTCATTTTTGGTTGCATTTTCAGCTGTGAATATTAGGGAAATTGTGTGGAAAACCGTATATAAATAGTTTAATGTTGATTGAATGAACCAATGGTACCATACATTCATGGATAGATGAAAGAATTATTCAAAATATTTTATAAATATAATCTATTCAACTGAAATTTTACAAGGTTTCTTTTGTTAGAGTCTGCTTTTAATGTAATATCTTTTTGCATCTTATCAACCTAAAATGACATCTTATCGAGAAGCACAAGCCTTTTGTAGTGTTACTTACAGCGAAGTGGAAAAAAACATGTTTATAATAATGTGAAAACTTTAGTTTCGTTTGGAAGCTCATTATAGATAATGTGATGGTGAAAGATGAACACTGCAGTACTGCGGTATGGACAGACTAAGGCTTTGAAAGTTGTAGCATGACCTGTGTTCTGATGTACTACTTTAATAGCCAGAACCAATGCAAGGTGACCTCAGCAGATCACAGCATATGTGCACTTTATACAGGGGGAAGTGAAGGTGACTCTTTACACACATGTGTGTGAGTATCTGGAGAAAAGAAAACAGGTAGAGTAAGACATATAGTAGTGTAAAAGAGAAGAAGAATGTCCAGAGGACACAGAGTTTTTGCGAATACCCGACCATTCAGTATTTGGCAATGTGTGAAATATATGGTGCTTATGGAAGGATATTTTTAGAGAATAATGATGAAAAACAAATGTTTAATTGACTGCTTTTAATGTAATGTCAAACAGGTTTAGGGCTGAAACGATTAGTCGACATTGTCGACAATAAAAAATTGTCGACAAATATTCTTGGTGTCAAGTAGTCGTTTGATTACGTGACATAATTTAAGGGCCTGCAATATCACAATTTGACCACTACGGCAGGGTAGCGCTAGATTGTAATGTAGCCTTCCCCAATGCAATCGCAGTAAAAGGACACACAGCGAGAACTATGGCGAAGTACAAACGAATGCGAACAAGTAAAGTGTGGGAAAGCTGTACCAAATTGAAAACACAAAAATGCGGTTGTGTGCAATGCATGCAAGGCGGAACTTGCCTTTCACGGCAGCACAACCTACATGCTGGAGCATTTAAAAAGGAAACACCCTGGAGCAGGAGAGAGGCGAGTGTTCTCCATCTAGAGCTAACTAACTAACTTAGTGGTAAATCTTTTTATGAGAGAATGCAATAATAACAGTAATGAAAATAACAACAATAATCATATAATTACAGTTATGTTATTATTTGATTTTCAAAGTATAAAGCTTTGATCGCGCTTAGGAGTCAAGCCTTTTTTGATTATTTTAACCCTATTAGGTATTACATGAGACGAAAATGATTATAAGAGAGGGACGTCGTTAAGTGATAGGAGTCTTATATCTTGCCTTTATTTTTTAAATATGTTCTTCTCTTACTTGCTCTTTTTTATTAAACTGAACTGTTGTCATAGAAATGCTGCTTAATGCTTCTGTCAAGAGATTTGAATACATTTAATAAAAATGTTTTGGTCTGTAATGTACTGGATTTATTTTTATTTGTATTTTAAAGTTTGTAGAGAGTATTTGTGTGATTCGAGTTGGACAGAATCAGCAAACTTAAAGAGAGTAAACAGTTTGTTCAGGTTCATTAAAACAAATTTCAAAAGTTGAATTGATTTTAATTAAATGTTTTAAGTAGTTGCAAAAGCTGAATAATCATTAAAAACGTATGATTAGTCAATGATTAGTCATTGAAATAATAGACGATTTGTCGATTAATCGACTTTAATTATTAGATTAAAGTCTAATAATCGTTAGATTCATCGACTACCAAAATAATCGTTTGTTGCAGCCCTAAACAGGTTGGTTGAAGTTCTTGCTACAATTGACGATGATATTACTGGGCTTACATCAATAGTACATGTATGTTCATTTTATTAATATGATAACTATGCAGTGTTGAAGTATTATTTTTTGCACGAAAAACAGAACTAACACAGGACATGACAGCAACGGTCCTCTGACTCAACAGGCATGCAACACTCTGATGGTTTTTCTCCATGATGAGACACACAAAGGGTGTGCAAGACGAAAGGTCACAAGCTGAACTCCTGCCTTGAAAGAGAAGTGATCCCAACTGTGTGGATGACAGCCACCAAAGGGACATGTTCCGTATTCACATGAATGGGAATTGCTGGAAAACAGCACAACAGTGTGGCTGTTGTCGCCACACAGGAAACATACAAACAGCTTACTGGAATCATCTACATGACATGTTCACAGCAGTAAACACCTCTGCAGGGCTAAGGGAAAGATACAACTAATGCAGGTGTAAAAAAATATACTCGAGTGGTGAAATGAAAAGTTTAGTCAACACATAAGAATGTGGAATTAAGGTCATCGGATTGTTTATTAGCAACAGGCTGTTATATTAGCCAAGCATGGCCTTATTAATTTGCCATTTTAATATAAAATAGCAATCACCTGACACCACAAAATCCAAGCACCCTAAATGACAAAATGTGGCATATTTCTCATAAGAATCACTGCCTGCAAAATACGACCAGAGTCACTTTTCTTTCTGAAATGCTAATATTCCGTCTGTGCAAACCTCCTACACACGGCAAACAGAAAAGAGAAACAAGATTATAAAGTCAAGCGCTTACGTCTGAGATCCACTTTGCTGAATACTTGCTCATAGGAACAGCACAGGTCAGCACTGCAGTACAGACAACTACATGGCGAGGACAACACTCATCAAAAACATTTATGCAAGCATGTTGTTTATAACAGAACCTTGGAACGATGTCACATAACACTCCTATCTCTTTTTGATCTCCGTTTTTTCAGCCATGTAACAGATTTGGCACACAATTGAACTCTCAACAGGAACATGAAAGGAGGCTTGAAATGACAGACATGCATTCAAATATTAAAATGCTAGTTTTGCATTTAGATGTGCAAATACACATTAACAGTAGAGCCCACAAAATAATTTTTGGAATTACTTAATATTTTTACTTTGGGTTACCAAACTAACCAACGTTATACTTTTTTTAACAGTTAAGTTCATAAAAACATGAAACATGTTTATAAAAATAAGAAATGAACATTCAAAACGGGCCCAAATAGCAGCCAGTTATGGCGACATCTTCAGGACGAGAGGTGAAAAACATATTTTCACAGGTAAAAACCATGCATAAAGAATTCCCGTATCGATATTGTTCTAAATAGAAGAGTCGATATTACCCAGCCCTAGTAACTACCTTACCAACATTGTTTGTATTAAATCCAATAATTCATCTCATTATATTATCAGAATAAAAATGTAATATAAAGCTGATAAATTTGATAACATTCATAGAACACATTTAAAAATACAAGAAAGAGAAATTGCATGACCACTACTTTTAACACTGAGCAAACTTTGCTTACAGCCATATGATAATTCATGACCAGAAGATCATCCACATACTGTATTTTAAAATAAAAAATGTAAATGTATAAAAATGTCTCTTCGTGATGCCCTGCATTGTATTTTTATATTAAACCCCGAAGACGCTTTGTATAGTGCAGTGCCTATAGGGTATATATTATAACCTGACACTAACCCTGAACATACAAGCAACATGGACTGTAATGTCCATAAACACGAAGCAATTCTAATACTCTCTAAATCATCTCATCTCTTTAATCGCTTGAATGAAAGGCTGATGTGATACTGACGTCTAATCTATGCTGATTCCTCCTTCCAGCAGACAGGGTGACGGCTGGCCTCCAAACAGCTGTCCAGAAACTGATGCCTATAGGCAATGCCATATAAAGCTCTCCTAATCCATAAATAGCCCCTTTTCATGGTTTCACTCTATCTAATCTGACTCCGCTGGAGACAGAGGTGACCTAGCATTTGGCTCTGACTTCCATTCAGAATGATACAAGCATGTTAACATAATGATGCATCAAGCAATGAGTTGGTGAATAAAAGGGATGTAACCATTGACAAAACTGATCTCACGATTCGATTAATTTACCATTTATTTTTACAAAATGAGTTGAGACAAATTAGAAATGAACAACTGCCCTTTTATTCTTTCTCAAATGCTGCAAATTTGTAATTTTGTAAAAATAAAAATGTTGTTTATGCAGGGCTGTGCGTTAACTTTTTACATAGCAGTGGTGGTAGTGAGGTTTAAAGTTTTGTAGCACAGGCCAAACAATTGAAGCACAACTATAAAACATATAGTGATCTTTGAAGTGCATCACAAAAATAGGCAGGAAGAAGTGACAGAGGACATTATTGTTACAAACAGATCAATTAATTAGAGCCATTTTGATTTTCCCCCAAGCCTTTTACATTTTCCTGTGTTCTGTTTCTCGACGTTTTTACTACAATTGTAAGATATTTGTCCGCATATAAATACATTATTATACTATACCTTAGTATTTAATTCAGTAAACTGCAGTAAACATTTGTAGGTACTACAGTGTTTTTGAACCATAATTTAGTAAATATTAAAGTATACTTTAGCGTTTACTACAGGTTATCAATTTAATACAAGTTAATCATTTTTTCATCTTTTTTTCATATTTTGGTGGGTTGTCGCGAAGACGCGTCATTGTGTTTTTGAAGGGAGCTTCTCAAATAGTGAAATGTTCGTGAAATAAACTTACGAGCAGCTGCGCCTAAAACTGCAATCTGCATCGCACGCGTGCTACAGTGCGAAATTTATTCTTCGGCTCTTCGCACAGACAGATTTTTTTAAGCATATATGTCGCATAGTAACGCCCTGCTTTTATGTAAATTTTAAAACGAATTGCAAATAAAATAAAATAAAATAAATATAATATAATACAAATGTCTCTTTTAAATAAATAAACCAAGACTTTGTCTGTGCTTTTCTCAGATTTTTTGTCTTTTAAGAAATATGAGCATTTCCATGTTTTCCAAGTTTAAAGGAAACACTGCTGTTCAAAACAGGTATTGCGACATAAATAACAACCGGCTTGACTCGTCACATATTATTATCGACTTTCAACTGGGTCACGGTGAATCATTACATCTCTGGTGAATAAATATGTATAATACACAAACAAGTCAAAATTTGACTTCTTTCCGAATATATTACCAATGTCACAATATATCTATTCATGAAACTGTGTTCCGTGTTTAAATACCTAAATGCAGGACAAACCAATATTTATTTGTCAATTTTGCACGAAGAACGTTAATTTTGGAACCCCGATTAAATGAATGCCAGAACACGCACCACAGATCTGCATTATTATGTTTTACTTACATTGGCCTAAATCACAGTGTTTCTCATTCAGTACTGCATAACTGCTGCAGTGAGGTTGGGGAAGCCTTCTCTGGCTCTCGCTCTCATTTTCATCTCACCAAAAACACAGACTCTTAATGTGCCAGCTTCACTACCCTTAGTTTGGCACAGGTTCCCGCAGAGCTGCGTTGAACCCGTTGGCCTTGCAGAGAGCTAGGTAGTGCTAAGAGTATCACTGCTAAGGTGTGGTGCGGAGTTAAATCCAGGCCACACACAACACAAAGTTGACAGCCTTCTTTTGTTGGTTATCTCAGAGATGGATATATCAGCTCGCATGATGTATCGTATCAGGCTGATTGTCCACTCGGGCATGAAAGGTCACCGATCTTCAATGTGCTTCAGGGAGCTACGTGAAGGGTGAACGGAGATGCAGATATGCAGTGATCACAGCCACAAAGGGAAGGCATGGATTAGATTCCGCATAGGTGTGCATTTGAAGAGGAGGGGACAAATTAAAAAATAACTCCGTGCACTGTGGTGCACTCTGTATTGTAAAGAATAGCCCAGTGATCAATATCTCTCTGTCTGGAGAGGAGAGAGGCATGGGAAGTGAGGTCTGTGAAGGACAGGCGATGCGGCAGCGGTAGGACACAGGGTTTGTTTAACAGCACATTGTTTGGATGAAATCTCAAAGTTAGGGATGTACAGTATACTCACAAAGTACATTATACTGTACATGGTCATAATATTTAGTGTTCTAATATCTATTGGTTAAAAGCGATTGTTTACCAAAAAATGAAAATTATGTCATGATTTACTCACCCTTTCCAAATCTGTCTTAATTTTTTCAGTGGAACACATGAGATATTTTGAGAAATTTCTCAGTGGTTTCGCACCCATAAATGGAAGCCTTTAGAGGTCAATGTTGTTTGATTACAAATATTTTACAAAATATCTTCTTTTGTTTTCTTCAGAATAAAGAAATGCAAGGTTTTGGAATTTGGGTAAATAAATAACAACTTTTTCATTTTTGAGTAAACTACCCTTTAAATACATCTCATACAAGAATTACAGGTATGTCGTGTGTATTTATTTATAAACATGATGGATACAAATCAGAAACAGCATAATGACTATATTTATAACGTTTATGACTGATAAACATAACATTTTCAGTACCATCACTAGGACCAACAAATGGAACTGCAAAAATAGCAAGTTCCAAAAAAATTCCCTAACAACCCCAATCTGCCACTGGTTTGTCAAATAGACAATCCCACCCCGATTTAGGCCATTGCAGGAGTCAATGCAGGGCTTGGCGGGATGAATAAACAAAACACTCACTCCTTATGTTCATCTGTGCATCACATACACCTCTACCCACCTCCAGCTATGTCAAAACAACACTGGCTGTCTAAACAAGTAGGTCATCAAACTACAAGCAGGATTTACACCATACAGTTTGTGATGTGCATATAGACATGAATACACTTTAAAAAAAAAAACATTGAGCAAAGTCAGATCCGAACAGTGATGTTAAGTAACCCTCTGGTTTAGCAGTCACTGTAACTCAAAAGATGGGGGGTGGAGACCTACACAACATCTGAGACGTTTTGTATTAAAGCCTGTTTGTACAATTACACGTCAGTATCTTTCAAACGCAGTGCATGTAAATTATGACAAAATGTCTTGTTATGTTTCCATGCTTCTTAACTTTATCCTGTTGGTAGCTGTTGCATGAGCAATCCTTGATATAATCTTCCCCCAGGATGCTGAAATACCACTCTGACAAACGTCGATGCTAACCGAGGGGGAAAATGCAGCGAGAATGGTCCAGAATTACTAATGAAACGTGTGCAAATGCAGCAAAGCAAGCAGAGTGCTGTAAGCAGACTGAAAAAACGCCCCCAGAAAAAGGCTGCCTGCAGCAGCTGCCCTGCACGCTGAGGAAGAGGAGGGAGGACAGAAAACTGCAGTTGAAGAGAGATTCGAGGAAAGAGCTGAGTAGGCAGTAGCTTAGCCATTCAAAAAATGATGAAGGAGAAAGGAATGGAGGCAGCTTTAGCCCCAGTTGGATCACAATAAACAAATACACACGGACGACACCTTCAATGTCACATTTGCCTTTTGGTTTTTACTGCAATAGCCCCCCCCCCCAGGGTCCTGTGGTATACTGCAAAGCTCAACCGGAAGAATAGTCTCAGGGTTTATTTTATTTCAAAAGTCAAGAGTATTTCATTGATTGTACCGCATATTATTTATGCCTTGCAAGATGCTTTTGTTTTTGTGTCTCGTGTTTTAAATGTAGTCCTGCAAACTTTGACGCTGATGTTTCACCGTAATAAACACAGGTGCACTCAAAAAATGTTGGGATATTTCAACGTTGGGTCTAAAATGGACAAACCCAACCGTTGGGTGATAAATTAACCTAAGCTGGGTTGTTTCAACCAAAAATGCTAGGTTGTTTTAACCCATTGCTGGGTCAAATATAAACATATTCTGTGTAAATTGACCCCAACTGTTTGGATTGTCCATTTAACTCAACGATGACCCAACATTTTTTAGCGTGTGAGGTTTTGTTGAATAAACAATATTGGGAGCAGATAGGATGGATTGATTTTCTGCTCAGAATAAAAAAAGCAACACAGCACTTAAAAGAACCAAAAGAGAACTTGTATGGAAGCAAATAAGAGACATAATGTTTTGCAATTTAACAGGCAATGAATACTTGATTTTGAATTATTTTACTTTGGAAACCATGTATCTGAATTTATTTGTTTCGAATTTACCTCTATGAAATTTAAATATGAAAATTCTTGATTTCCAATTTAAAAACCTGAATTTAATGCTCACAAATTCAGATACAAAAAAAAATCAACTTACAGAATTTCAGATAAAATACATTCAGGTTGATCAAATTTGATTGCTCTTATTCAGATCTCAAATTTCAAGTTTATATTTTTCAAAGAAAACATATGTCTAATTTGACTGCACAAATTCAGATCGAAAAATTCAAGTTAAATATTCACATGGTAACATTCGGGCTACCCAGGATAGGAAAAACAGTTGAGCCCAGAGCCCGTCTGCAATTGAACCGAACCAATGAACCGAACCGACGTCGGGCAACCTATCAGAGCACGACAACCTGACTGTCCGTCATGATCCAAGAAGAGGGCAAGGCATGGAAATTAAATCTGTAAAGAAGATGACTTCTAGGGAAAACGAAGGTGCTCCGGTAAGTTTGCTGTTTATGTAGCATCAGACTTGACAGAACAAAAGTATGTTGTTATCGTCGGTTCGGTTCAATGGTTCGGTTCAATTGCAGACGGGCTCTGGGCACAACTGTTTTTCCTATTCTGGGTAGCCCGGATGTTACCATGTGAATATTTAACTTGAATTTTTCGATCTGAATTTGAGCAGTCGAATTAGACATATCTTTTCTTTGAAAAATATTAACTTGAAATTTGAGATCTAAATAAGAGGAATCAAATTTGATCAACCTGAATGTATTTTATGTGAAATTCTGTAAGTTGATTTTTTTTGTATCTGAATTTGTGAGCATTAAATTCAGGTTTTAAAATTGGAAATCAAGAATTTTCATATTTAAATTTCATAGAGGTAAATGCGAAACAAACAAATTCAGATACATGGTTTCCAAAGTAAAATAATTCAAAATCAAGTATTCATTGGCTGTTAAATTTCAAAACATTATGTCTCTTATTTGCTTCCATAGTCTTGCCAAGGAAAATTTCTAAATATTCGTATAACATTTACCAATTTATAAAATTATAGCATAACAGAAAGTCTTTTAGACGGTTTTATAAAGCAAAGGAATACTGTGGGAAATTTTTTATACCTGCAATTTATTCTAATAAGAGTCTCAAAATAAAAAACTTTTCTTTTACTGACTTGAACAAAAATGGGTTATTTTGGGTGACCACGTTTAACTTCAGGTAATGCTAATCTTCAAGTTATCCTGCAAATTTTGCACAGTTGGGTTCTCAACTAAAACATCCTCAAGATAAAAAAGCGTACAGTCACACTGTGTTAGATTGAGTTGCTATATTAACATGCCTAATCCTGACATTCAACATAACAGATCATGCTACCAACAGTTTTTAAAATCCTTAATAAAATAATACAATACATGAGGCCATGTTACATCCTTTACGCTCCACCCCAAACGAAGTGACATGTTGTGTTGGTCTTTTCCGCCCGAAGGACCCAAGCAACATCTATATATAACATCCATAAACGCATGAACAGAAACACACGGACCATCTGTCTAATTACATACATGTCCACACGTGTGACTCACAAGACGCCAAATCTGTGCTGCTTTCAACGCGTTTGCCCGCGGGACAGTCTCCTGACTGCTCTTTAAAAAACGGTCAATCATCACACTTAACATTCTGCAATACAGGAAAACGAAGCCGCAATGCTTACGCATAACAAACAAACCTATGTACGGTAACCAAAAAACTGTAGAGGAAGCAGCACGTGTGTTTTAAATGGTCTTTACATTGAGCCATGTTTCTAATCAGTTGTATACGACAGAAGTGCAGATTGTGTGGGCTGAGGTTAACCAATGCGACGCTGTGCATTGAATTTCTGTGTGCATACTAACATCCAAGCCAAATAATACGCTTAAGTAATGTGTGTGCACCCACTTATCTGAAAGAATTGCAGTATATGACATAATATTTTTAAACTGATCTTTAGTACAACAGTTCTGTAAATAAACTCCAGCACTTTCTGTGTGGATTAAAGTGAATCATCAATTCTTGCTGCAACAGAGCCATCAGCAACACTGACATCAGAAAACTCTCACCTCTTGCTCTCATTCATGGTGTGTAAAGGTGCTTGAACACCTCATGCACACACACACACACACACACACACACACACACACATCCGAACAAGAACACAAACAGAGGTTGATGCAATTGGTGAGTTCAGTCACGCAGCCAGGTTGCGATTGGTTAGAGACCAACTGCATAGCAGAGAGAGGCAGGTTTACTCAGCAATAGTCATCTCTGCCTTGTCTCTCTCTACTCTTCCCCTCTAAATAATGTTGTTCCTCAATCCTTCTGTGTGTTTCTCTCATTCTCTTCTCTTTCTTTGGCATTCTCTGTGTCCCTCCATCCGGCCTCAGGCAGAGCCTACAGTGGCGATGTGTGCGATTGTCCAGTGTGGGGTCTGAGGGATGGAATGTGACCTCTTCCTCTTTGACTGATACTGATACAGGACAAAATTTTGTCAGCAGAGGCCCACTGGACAGCCCGTGGGTACCGGTTTATTAAAAAGAATAATAAATGATGCCAATGACAAATACAAGTGACTGGCATGACAAAAACTGTACCGTCTGGACAACAAAAGCAGACTGTGAACCCCGTACCCAAGTATGACAATATGTACACTTTATAAAGCAATAGTTCACCAACGTAACCCCAAACTAACCCTTTCGTGTGAAATCTACATGACTAAAAGTTGTTATTTATTTGCATATCTTCTTGCTAATGATTAGAACGCATTATAAATATGATAATATTTAATAAATAACAACTACAATTTAAAACTTAATATTTATTAAGTGCTTGGATATTTGAGACCACTGTCATCTTCTTCCACACTAATGGCCTAAAATTTCGTCCCTGTCCTTATGAAACCTTGAATGTCCAAATACACTGTTTTTCAGGAAATGGAAATAATGCTGTACTTTTAAATGATTAAATACTGTGTGCTCAAAGTTAACAGGAAGTTTTTGATACTTTTTTTTGAATAGGCTTTTGCAAAACCCAGTGACAAACATAAAGAGTGACAAATAATAACAAAATATGGAGATTTTCAGGTCAATCAAGGTTTCAGGACAGCAGCGAGGTTTAATAAAACTATTATTTGGTATTAAATTACTATGAATAGGTAAAAGAGAAGAGATGTAACTAGTAATCATGAGCTGGTTGAAAATCGAAAATAAAAAATTTGTGACGATTCAAGACAGTTGGGACCTTAAAAGAATCCCAGTTCTTGTTTTGAACAGCAGTGGCAGCTGTGAAATGAAAAGCACAGACAAAGTCTTACTTTGTTTATGTTAAAGAGACTTTTGTAATATTTATTTTTATTTGATTTGAAATTAGTTTTAAAACTGCAATTTAGTTTTGTTATTTGACATAAATAATATTTTTATTTTATGAAGAATTGTGAAGCATTAGTAATATATATATATATATATATATAAATAATAAAAGGGCAATTGTTCATTTTTAATTTGCCTCCACTCATTCTGTAAAAAAACATGAATTAAATCGCACCGTGTGATCAGAATCGTGAATCGAATCGCATCACACAGTGAGCTGAGTAAATTGTTACATCCCTTCTTGAAGACCTGCTCAGATAAATTAATCGTACTTTTTCTGTAACATTACATTTCTCATTCAATTAAGGTTTCTTGCAAGCCCATCAGCTGGGTAAAAATAAAAAAAAATGATTTGAGACTTTGAGTCATACACGCTCAGTCATTCTCCTAAAATCTGTTCGTAAAATGGAATCAATTTAGTACTTTATCAGAACCAGACCTTTTATTACTGAAAGGTCACTCAAAGACGCCCCAAATGCAGTGCTGATTAAAATGCTGGTCCTCAGCGTAATAAAGAAGGTCAAGATGTTTGTCTCGACAGAGAAAAGCAGGCAAACGGGTGTGCTATATTTAAACATTAATATGGAAAGAAAGGGGTCATGACTAATTATTGTATTCAGCTCCTCTGCATTAAGTTAAGTCAATTAAAGGCACTCTAAAAACAATAACCTGTTAACCAAAGCTAGTTGACCACTAGTGTTAGTTATAAGACACATGTATTGGTTCGTTATTTTTAATCAGACGATTCAGGCTGAAATGTGGCTTCAGGCAATTGAAGTTGGACATAATTAACCTGTTAGTTAAAAATAACCATTTATATATAGGTCAGTGACAATGTTACAAGACACGGAATATTAATCCAAGAGAATAATTTGTTGTTTATATATGTAGTACCAGCCAGTTTTCATCCCATGCCAATTCTGTGTTGTTTCTGACACAGTCAGTGAACAGGTGGAAGAAAGATCAGTACTGAGTCCCTAGAGAGAAAGGTCTGTCTCACACTTATTCTCTCACGTAGGCTTGTAATTAGAACTCCCTCGTTTTTGCACTTAATACATGAGCCTCAGAGTCTAAAACAAACTACTAGACACATGATACTTGACAGAAATCCCTAATATACATTTACATATATTTTAGAATGTTAAATGTCATCAAAAATGAAAGGTTTTAAGCATTTTATAGTTTGAGGTGGAATTAACATTATGGCGATACAAAAAAGTTTTTTTAGTGTAACGCCCCATTAAGACTGCCAGCGAAACCCAGCGACAAAGCGAGGCAATGTCATTATTTCAATGGAGAGCCGGCGACTTCCCGCGACAGTGACCATTGGCGACAGGAAGAGGGCGGGTCTAGCGATGCGACAAAATTGAGATTTGCTCAACTTTATGTAAATAATGAGCGATTTACAGGAGCGACTACCAATAGGAGTAGCGCAGCAGGGCTCATGTCATCTGTCTCTCTTCAGTTACTAGGGCTGGGCATCGATTTTGATGTTCCGATTTAATTCGATACCGGGTTAGGGTAGGGTTAACTATCCCTAACCCATTTCACAAACCTGTATATCAAACTTTAAACAAATTTGGGATTATATTAAAAGTAAAACAGAACAGATTATTTACATTTAAGATACAGTATAACTAACAAAATTTCACAAAATTAGCTTTAAAGAGGGACTGCAATATTATGAACCGCTGCCTTTAACGTGAAGCTGATGTTAAAATCGAGGACACATCCGCCATGTTAATTAAGCAATGAATGAAGTATATGCTCCCTGTTGTAAAATCCACCCGTTGTAAAAAGAAAAGTGACATTTGGTGGATAGCAGTAGCAATAACATTCACGTTTATGAATGTTCAGTGCTTGCGAAAATATGTAAGGAAAAAAATTGATTCACAGCTTTTGAGAATCGACATTGAATCGACCACATTTTAAAAAACGACTAATCTATTTACTGCAGGGTTTGTTGATAAATGTTACTAGAGCAACCAAAGCTAGGAACGCCTTCTAACGACCTCGTAGCAAGAGACTATCGCGAAACAGACGCTGAAGGTCTTAACGCACCTTAACACTGACAAAATGATGTGAGTTTAGGGGCAGGACTACTGACCAGCAATACCGTGTTTGAGAAAGCCTGTTTAAAAGCCAAATACTGCTTTAAGTGACTTTCACTCCAAATCTGATATGAGCTGATTTGCTAGTGATATGCAAAAAAGTTATGTATAAGGTCTATTTGAGTGAGAAATCAATCCGATATGTTAATACATTTACATATATGCGCTTGTCAGACCAATGCAATTTACAGTGCACCTAATAAAAACGATTTGTGTCTGTTCCCTGGAAAACAAATCAATGATCATACTAATGCCATTTACCTGTCAAACTTGACACAATGATATCCCTCTGTTGTTTGTTTGTTTACAAATTTGTTCAATAAAGTGATCTCTAGAATGAAAATGTCTCACCCACTGGTAAGATCAAGTAGCAAATCATGGCTTGGTAAAACTGTTACAAAATAAAAACCAGTGGGAATTCTGGAGATCAATAAAATACAACTTAATCTTCCTAGCTTCCTTGGAAGATTTTTGCCCAATCTATCCCCATCACTTTGATTCCCTGACATCACAAATGTCCGAAAATAATGACGCTATCCTTACAGTGAAATCTAACTGTAAGTCATTTTTTGCATTTTTTGTGTAAATCTTTTAGACCCGCACAGTGCCATACAGATCATATAACAACATGACTGGGTGGTCTATATGACACACACATAAACACACCTGTGATGCAGACAGGTGTGATAAATACAGCAGATTACACAAATCTGCAAGAGCACACCTTCTCTCCGATGGGAATCCCAAACATGACTAATGCGCCAAGACAGAAGCCCTGCGCCTGCACCACAGGATGATTAGAGAGAACTGTTAAGATGCTTTCTCTCTAAGGAGAACCTTACATTTACAAACCGGTTCCTTCCTGTTACCTAGAAAACAGTTCTGCAACTATTATGCCTTTTGATATCTGCTGAATAATAACAGCAAGAAAGTACATTGAATTCAATAACAACCAGATAGCTAACATCTTGGACAGTGCTAGAAGTCTTAGGATTAAATAACCAACATAGAAAACATAAGAAAAAGGCCTTGAATGTCTCAGCCATATTTTATCATTGTCTTTGCCGCCGTTTACACTAGCAGCAAAGACATTAGAACATTAGAGATTGTGACCCATTCTTCTGAAGCCATATTTTGACAAAACACTGGAAGCCCATGGGAATAGTTTAATTGAAAACCTTTATTATATTATGGTGATATATAGTATATATGTTGTTTTTAGTTTTAAAATTAGCACTTCTCTATACTGCATTATACTGCACTTGATTTTCTGAATTTGTACATCAAATCTCATCAAATGCTCTCTAACCATCCTGATTGTTGTTGTTACTTTTAAATACCAAAAAAGGCTCTATGTACCACCAATAAACACCAAATACAAAGCATGAAGGTGTCATTTTTCATAATATGCTACATAAACTATTTTGTTTATTACTCTCAAAAGTGTGCAACAGACTACACAACATGATATTTGTTTATATTCTATCATTAAGAATAATGCCTCAATACATGAAGAAAAATCAGTGTGCTACACATTCAGCTAAAGTATGTTACCACAAAGTTCAAAAAGAAAGGACAAACCCTTTGACCTGATTTCTAATGGTAAAGACAGTACTGATTACCAAACATGCTAATAAAAGTGTCACACATAATTTACAACAAGAACAACTAGATCGACCAGCATCTTGTTCCTTTAACGCCATAGCTTATGACAAGAACTTACTGCACCAAATCCCAGTGACTCGCGCCTACCTCATACTCACCAGTCCTGGCCCTGTGCCCACAGGCAGAGTGACACAATCCATACACAACCCAACAGAAAAAAACACTTCCTCTTCAACAGACGGTACTCACGATGCCACCCAGAAATAATAAGGCAGCCTAACCCTGCAATCGCTATCAACATATACCATAACAGAAGCAGGAAAATAATTCACATTGCCACTGCAAGACTGCATTGCATAAAGCCAGCAATTGTGGGCAACAGATGGGCACTGCAGCAGGTGAGAGAAGGATGCTCACGTTCTGCCATTAAATGCTTCCCGTTCAGAGCATTTTCAGACATTTCCTATTTGAAGTTAACATTACTGAACCATATGACGCTAAGGTAGAGGAAATTTAGTCACACACAACATGCAGCTTACATTCAGTGCAATGGGAAACAGCCAGACAGAATAACTGTGCCAAATGATATACAGCTACACCTCTCAATGCAGTAAGCATATGTGCTCACCGAGACATGAAAGACATGGAGATAAAAAGGCACAAATCTCTTTTGTCTACACATACACGCACACAGGGAGACTCACGCTTAGACGGATGACAGGAGGTGGTGAAGAGGAAAGCAGAGAGAAAGCAGCGCCAGAGCAAGTCTTGTTGCTTGACTACCAACCTCAGTCCTCTGCCGACGCCTGATGCAGTGTTTCCTGCTCGGCTAGGCTGAAGAAGAGTTGGGTGGATGCAGCCAGATTGCCTCTGCCAAGCGTCGGGAACGGTGACGAGTAAGAGAGAGAGGGAGGGTGGGGGAGATGAGGCGGGATGGAGAGTGGGTTTATACTCCACGCTACCCTGTCACTGTGTGTGCCTGTATGCCTGAGTGGACGAGTGTGTGTGAGGGAGAGAGAGGGGGCGAATGGGCAAGAGAGAGAGAGAAGCGCCAAATATGTGCAGGCGAGTCACCCGAGACAATGCCAGTGAATAGAGACTGAGGAACACAGAGTAGATGCATTAAACACAGGGTACCTCCCTCTTACATCACAGTAACGCAGCACTCTGCTAGGGCTGGACCAGAATATTCGATTATTCAAATATTCGTTCGGTGGGCTGGCATTCGATTTTCAATATTGAGATTCAAATATTTTTTTTTTTCTTGCATCCCCTCGAAGCCGTTCTCATTCGTGCTTAAATATGAATTGCCCATGAGTGAACATCATGAGTAAAGATCTTTGCACATACAGTCCGAAATTTTGTAAGCGTTTTATAGTATTTGGCTCTCGTTTGTACTGTGTCTCTGAATTGTTATAAAAGGCCACTAAAAATGACGGATGCGGAAAAAAACGAAAATCGAACCCGGCCCGAATTTTTTTATGATGGATGAAAATATCGGAGGCAGTGTGAAAATATGATTGACACAACGTGAGGTCGTATTTATTTTTTAACAGCCGGATATTTCAGAAGCAAATTTCGGACTCAATGTGCAATGGGCTTTAATCTGGAAGAGAAGTCAAAATTGCGGAAGACCTCAGGTGTGTGGGAACACTTTAACTTCAGTGAGGACAAAAAAAGGCAGTCTGCCAAATATGCAATTTTAAACTGGCCTACCACAATTATGAATGATGCTTTGCACTGCATTATGTAGACAATCCTTATATTTGGAGCAGTTTGGGACCCGGCAAGGACTCAGGTTGCATGTCACTATATCGCACGTATCCAAAGTTTTTTTCCTTATGGTGACAGCTGAAACTGAACGAGGAATTTAAACAGTCTCATGCCCGTCATACGTTATTAATTCATGTCTCTGGCGCGGTTGGCAATCAAACTGTGTTCTGTCTGTGCCTGAGCAACAAACAAGAAATACTCAAAACATTTTACTAAATAAACGCAATAATGAAGGGAAACCAAATATATCTAATTTATCACTGAAAACAAAACTAAAATATTTTAATGGCTGCAACAGTCTCTTTCATGTTAAACATTTAAATCCGAACTCCAGCGCAGTTGGCAATCAAACTATGCCTGAACCACAAACCAAAAAAACATTTTTCTAAATGATCTCAATACAGAAACTAAACGAAATGTATTTTGCAATTACTAACAAAACAGAACTTTTAAATGTGAGGTGCACCGCTTCCGGCTACCACTGTTATTAAACATTTATTCAATCTGAGTGCATCACGTGCATTGCACCAAAATGCGACACTGCACTCCCTTGGGTCCGTAGAAACACACCGCACTTGTGAAGTCGATTAGATGAACGGTTCTCGACATAATAAAAATGCAACACACAGGACAGACACAGAGATTCCTGCCTTTATTAGAGATAAGAATATGTTAAGCCCTCTCTCTCCGAAGCTTCGAATAGTCTGTGTTGATTACAAGCGAAGCTTCGAAGGTCCAAAAATGCTACATTTACGCATTTGGCAGACGCTTTTATCCAAAGCGACTTACATTGCATTAACCTAAACATTTATACTTAGGTATGTGCAATATCCTGGAATCGAACCCACAACCTTGCGTTGTTGACACAATACTCTTACCCTGAGCTACAGGAAAGCTACACTCTGCCTAGTCAGCGCTACAGTTACCATAAGGAGGAACAACATCTGAAAGAACACTCGGGACAGCATGAGACAGATATGAGGCAAGATGACACACAAAATACGAGCTAGCATCTTTCAAAGCCTTAGAAACCCCACCACAAAATGTGTTCGGATGCTGTGACAGGTACATGGTCCTGAAAAAATTCCCATTATGTTTTTGTCAGGGTATCTGCGGAGTCATTGGACTATAGATTACCTGTTTGTGCATGAGATGACATTCGCAATACATTAATGTAAAATAATTAATGTCTGTAATATATTTCCTAGTAAAAGTAATGTATGGTGATAATTCTTTTTACTGGGGGTGTTGTTTACTTGAATTAACCTATGATACTTTTAAAAAAATTGCATTTTTTCTTGTGCATTTTGTGATGTTTTCCTTCTATCAAAACTTAAATCTGATTCATCAAAAACAAAATTAAAGTTTGTTTATTTAAAGGAAAGACAATACTAGGCTAGAGGTTTATTAATGAAGAAAATAGCATGTCACCAAAGTTTTTGTCTCAATTATAACATCTGGTCTTGGATTTTAGAGCTGTGCACACACATCCTTTCCTATATGTTTCTACATATTAATATGATCTCATCAATTTTTTTCCAATATTACCACTGGCTGTCTAAAATAGAAAATGACAAACCTTATACCTTTGAAGCTTAGAGCCTTGGGGACTGCAGCAACTCTAGTGTTGCATACTCCTGTGCTCTCGGTTCTTGGATCACATCCAGGCAAACTACAGCATCCGAAGCAGGGAAAAACTATTCCTGTCCTTGCACCATGGTGTCTACTAGGAAACACCTGTAACATTTCATTTATCCCCGCCATCTCCTAAACGATGCACTTCGTGTGTGTGCTGCAAAATACATTGAACACAGAACAGTGCAGGAATAAATGCATTTCTGAACACCACGTATTGTAAGCTAAACTGAAAACGTTCATATAGTATGCCTACATGTATATATAATGCATAAGTCATATGGGCAAAATGGAAAACAGGTTTGGCATGCAATCCCTAATGGAGGGCTAGAACTCTAGATTCAGCTGCATAATAGTCAAATGAATATTTGAGTCAGTCGAGTGTTGTGCGGGTAATAATGTTAAAAATCAATGCCCATTTCCTTTTAAACAAGAATCCAATAGAATTCGTTTTAACAAGACTACTAGCAAAACAACTCGAGAGTTCATCTAGCAACGTCAGTAAAAATTGAACGCATTAAATTATCAAACTAAGCTTTTGATTGTAATATTTTGAACATCTAATATTTTATATTTAAAATAGACTGCCACCATTTCTCAAACAAACACTGCATTACCGTGTTGTACTTCAAATATAGTTTTGTACAAAATTCACCATTTGCACCTATATTGTTTTGCTTCTAAATGTCACAACAAAAAAAAACTCAAGCTGGAATAACTACATGGTTCAAGCGTTGCACTCTCAAATGAAAATAGTAATACCCTGAAAGTGTTTGTCGAAAAATTTCTCATATAATAGAATGTTCACCACGGCACTTCATATGAAAAAGAAGAAAAAATAACATTTGTGTCCTTCTCTTGATCACAAATGGTGTGTTTTATATGTACACTATGTACAGTCCCCACAGCACTGCACCTTTTTCACAGACAGAAAACAAGGGAGCATGCGAGAGTAGGTGACTTTACCTTGACATTGCTGTAGGTTGCTGATATGATATTAAAGACTTTTAACACATCATGTTTTTCTTAGGCATTGACCTTAAAGAGATAAAGGTATATGCCAAGGACTAAAAGTAAAATCCAAGCTTCGTGTTCAAAATGTAAGTTCCTCTAGCAAGCAGAAATTTAGGAATGTCATTTGCACACCTAATTATAATCAGAAGGACAGGGGAAATATATAATATAATGATGAGTGCCATTTGACAGCTTTGTTATTAACCTCTGCATTTGAAAATGTTTCCGAGACTAAATATGACTAATCTCATCATTCCATCCATAATATTTCAAAGTAAGTCAAGTAGAATTAAACAATGCCATAGAAAGAGCCAAGGACAGTACGAGCATTGAGAAAAGAATAAGAGACAATGAACTTAAGTTTCCATTCTCTAGATTCCATTAGATTCCTCTAACCTGTTTACGAACTAGGGATGCAACGATATGTACATTTTGGCTTATAACCGATAATTCTTAAACATGGGAAGCCGATAACTGATATATGGCCGATTTTCAGAATCTAAATATTAATATAATTTCCCTAAGACTGAAACAAAATCCAAAAAGTGGACAAATGCTTTGATTTGAAAACATTGACACAAAACAAGGTAACCTTTAGTTCTCTTGTCACCCTGAAAATCATGTACCAAGCTTACTTTACACTAATGTTAAAGTTAATGTGTTATGCTGTTAGAGCATAAATAATACCTGCGAAATGATGAAGCTCAAAGTACAGTGCCTAGGGAGATATTGACTTTAACAGAATTTGCTTTTCAAGGACTACAGAGAACGGCTGGATCGTACTGCCCTCTACTTCCTGGGTACATGATGTCACCATTCTGAGTGCTTTTAATAACCTCCGCCCAAAGGAATACGCCTAAAAATGGGCGAGGTCTTCCTTAGAGTAGAGGAAGGGCTGGAGTAGTGCTCGGTTATTAGAGATTGTAAACATTTGACTGAGCTACGCGCTAAACTACTTTCACTTTCATCACAGTCCTACAGATGGTAATAAGAATATAGCTACACACATTCTAAGATAACCAACGGTCAAATAACAGCTTCCATGACTTTAACATCGGCTGTGGAAGCTGATCTGTGTAATACACTGATATCGTGTGTGTGCACGATATCAGTGTATTAACACTTCAATGAATGAAGCATCCTATGAAGTCATGCTTGCAGTCTCCGAGTCAATCTGCTTGTTTTATTATCCAAATCTGTTATTAGGGATAACCAGTCAGAGACCATTTGGTTCGGTTTCATTTCCCTCGCCACAGTAGAAAAAACAATCTCTAACGAAGATCGACGTTTGTGTATGCACTAGCAGACCTCCGTACACTTCGATCGATCCGCATGCTTTTAACTGATGAAGTGAAGTTGAAGCCATTGTTATTGTTTATTGTTAAAGCCAAAGCTTATGAATTCACGTGCATTGAGAGGGGGACTGACCAATCACAACAGCTTGATGAGTGGAACTCGCTAATATGGTATGGACGGGACATTTTTACAGACACTCCAAGCAGGGAACCAATCACAACAGACCTTTACCAATCAGAGCGTTTTCGGAGGCGGGACTTTGAAGAAACCAGAAGAAATCCAGTCGTTTTGAGAGAGGAGAGACAGCGGTGGACGATAGAATTGAAATATGATAAAAATAAAGTTTTTTTTTTTAAACTAGAAACATGAACATCCATTGTTAAACACCCAAAAAACACAATCAAAGCTTGTAAAACAGGGAGACAACGGGTCCTTTAATAAACAAATTATAGATGTTCTTCCAGATCAATACAGAAAAATGTTCTTAATAGCCACATGTCTAACAGGTCTCAAGACAGAAAGCATTCAGACAGCAGTCTGATTCAAACAATATGCTTCCTATAATTTACACATTCATAAGTACTATCTACATACTGTACCTACATCAACAACGTTTTCCTAATAGCAGTAAGTGAATGATCATGACAGAAGGACAGTATGTACTGTAAATGCAACATAAACCTATTCTGAATCCTGAAGTTTCGATCTATTCGGTCTTGAATACGCTAGCCAATTTCTAGCCAAAGATAATGTTAAAAGGGAAGATCCAATCAGGGAAGTCACTGAAGAGTCCCATAATTGCATCATTTAAGCAATGACTCAGTCTGGCTCATATTGCCCCTCCTTGGAGCATACCCGGCAGCTTTCTACTGTACAGTAACTACTCAAGCAGGAAAATATGTCACACATAATATGTTAATATTAAAAATGACTTTCAGGAAGAAGGGAGTATATATTTATAGTACTGTCCAACCTCTCGGTGATGCTTTAAAGGAATCAATGTGAGTTTCAGCATTACAGACAAAGCATCTTCCGCTAAGTCAAATCTAACTTAAACTAACTTCTCAACTCTTCCTCTCTAATGTCTTCTAATCTAGTTTTTCTTAAAGGAAGCCCCCTATAGCCCTGATATAATGTATCACAAGTAACGTGCACCCGCAATACTCTTTGTGCAGAACATACAGCACTGTGTGAAAGTCTATGTTACATTTATGTTTAAATAGCTTCCGGCAGTACTTCAGTCCCAAATGCAGCTTATTAAAAGATGAGTGAGGCAGTGGTTGCTATTTTTACACTACATTGCAGTGCTGCAGTGGAACAGAGCAAAGGCGAGCAGAAAAAAAAGATGATGCGCTCGCATACTGCCTGCGACCAGAGGTCTTGAATTCTGACTTCAGCTTCCTGTTCCTGCAGTCAGAGATGAGTGGCGCACGTACACACATGGCTGAGGGGCTGTCTTGCTAAACTCTGTGCAGCCCAGCTGAAGTGTGAAAGCTGTAAAGGCCAGCTTTAAATAGTTCTTGACAAACCAAGTGCATTTCTCTGCAGGGAAGAGAAACTCGTTCAAAGTTAACTCATGTGCACTGAAAAATTCAAGAGGGAAAATGCTTACTATAGCAATTATTTAGGACGTTTATGCCTATTCTATGCATGATTGACTATATATTTTATTATATATGCATATTTTTTATTATATATAAAAATTAACAAAATGTGCTATACTCTCCTCAGGCTGTGCTATGCATGTTTTTGAAACTTAATCATTATTGTCAGCATTCATCAAGAAAAACAATGGAAGTAATACAAGCAGATAGGATTTTATATGATTTTACATAAGTAACAACTGAGATAAACGTGGTATTTTGCTGAGCTAATATATTATACTATAATATCAGCGGACGATAACTTGGCGTCACAGCTGTCCATCACTGACTGACAGTTTCCTCTCAAGTTTAAAGCGAAGCTCACAATCAAAACATCTGAGGCCATGCGCAGATTATTAGCCCGTGACGAGTAAAATATAACAAAAATAAGCTATATTTCATAAATCCTTAGCATTTTACACCCAAACCCGACCACGTAACGTTAACGTAACATCTCAGTAGATGGGAAGTGAACGCCGACCCTTACGTGACACTTGCAGCGGTTCACCTCAGAATCAAAATACAACAGCCGTGATTCATTTCTGGCATAATAAGAGTGTTAACAGTCAAAAACGCCGTATTCTTACCTTACAGTGGGGCTTAGACAAACTAAATATATGTATAAAGTATTCGCCTCTAAACTGTGTTTTCCGTTCAGGCTGAAGGATGTTGGACGAACTGCAGCGAATGACTTGTTTTTGCCGCTTTCACACTCTACGCACGCACGCGCTACAAAAGACGCATTCGCGCTGGGCAGCGATGCTCTGATTGGCTGTTGGAGTCTCCATACGACAGAACCGCGGGGTTTGGTTGGTTGCTCTACCAGTATGTCACTAGAAAATTGTTTGGGGCGACCAATAGTCATTAAGACTCGCTCGGTCTTGAAAGGTGTTTTTTGTTTTAATAATAAAAAAGATAAATATTTTAAACTATCCTAAAATATTAAAATTTTAACAAGCAACACATATAATGTTTTATTATGAAGCGAGTGTAATTTGGTTTACTAGTTTATTCAGAACATGTGACATCACAGAAAGCTATTACCTTGACGGATGCAGTGTGCATTTACTTAGCAAGCAAAATGTTGACATTTCATACTAGAACAACTTTAAACCAATTTAGTTTAACATTGGAGAAGATTGTTAAGTGCAATTGCAAGATATGCAGATTTTTACAGCTTGATGTTCAGTCCTTTAGGATTAGTGGAGCTTTAACTTGGGCAGCAATCTCTGCACCCATGAGCTCTTCAACTATAGTCAATGCAAACTCAAAGCTGGTTCCCGGCCCTCTGCTGGTTATCACGTTGCCATCCTTCTGAACACGAGCTTCTGAATATTTATAATGATCTGCAAAAAAAGTGTCAACATAGTTTATTTTTCTAAATAAGTAAGAACAGTGTACAAACACCAGTTTTAATTCTGTAATATGAAACATACTGAGATGGACTGCGTTGTAAAGCGGATCAGTCTTAAACATATTGTATGTAGCATGATACTACTTAATACAAATTTTTGTTAGTGTACTGCACTTTTTGTATAGTTTACACAATTCGTGTGCTGCATTCATTTTTTTCCCTACATTTGCGATGTGGGTGCCTTATTACTCTGCACCCTCTGCAGGACGTTGGGTTGGATGCCCTTGACCGAAGCTAGCACTGATGCTTTAAAGCATGAACGCTTGAGGCACTGATAATAAGGTCCTGTACAGAAATGATTAGACATGCAGAGACATTACCGCCAGCCATCATCTTGTCCTTGGCACCCGGATGGGTAGTAACTGTGCTGCCATATGCAATACCATGAGCCAACAGCGCGGTTGGGCCTGAAACAAGTGAGAGAAATATACGTTGAACAATCTCCTCCATTTACCTTTAAATGCAACGAATTCTGCTCAAGTGAGCTGTTGAAGAGACATGTGCTGTAATCATTGTCATCACACTTCACAATGTTCATCCCACTATACAACAACGAGTAAATTATTCCAAACTTGCACTAAATGAGGGACTCCAGCCAGAATATCAAAAGACCTCAGGATAGCCGTTTTTTAAACTACAATCCACAACACCGAATTCCTGGAGGCAAGTTCTGCTCACGATTTATTCACAATATAAACATGGCATTTCTTATTATTAAGCCCTCGCAGCTTTATTTTGAGTTCTGCGCAAAAACACTGGGAGGACATTTGCTGACGGCTCAAATCCATGCTTCTACGTTACAGTGTGAGCCGGAGAGAAGCTCTGTCCAGTAAAAGGAGGCATAATGGGCCTCACCACATGTCTTATGGTAATCAGATCATCAATGCAACATATTTGAATACTGGTATACTTGAATAATGATATTATGACATGGCGCTTTTTTCAATTTTGCAGCTTTACAGTAAATTTTTTGGTACGTAAGACATAAAGAAAAAATAGAAATAAGAAAACACGAAATTATAGAAAACAAATTATCATATCGAATATATAGCGTCTTAAAAGCAACACAACACAATGTACAAAGCGATACTAACTGCGTATGTTTACTTCTAAGTATACAACCCATATTTTTAGATACATTGTACAGTAGTTTGCCTCACAGTCAAATGACGCTTATCTTATTCTCACTGGACCTTTCATGAATTTAAATAAAAATCAAAACAACAGGGGCCGGATTCACGAAACTGTTATAAAGACAAAATATACCATTGTTCTTAAGATAAATTATAGGAAGTTCGTAGGATGTTCGTAAGTGCGATTCTAAAACATTTCTTAAAACATTCTCAAATATTTTCTTAAGAACATCTTAATTTTTGTCGTAAGAATAAAATGATATGCTCGCTCAACGATTGAACTCGCTTGCTCGTGTGGTAACTGTATGTATACAATACACTTTATGTGTGTAACAAGCACCTCTTGCCTATATATAAACATGTGATTTGTTAAACAGCTTTTATGACCGGATGTTAGCAAGCGTTAAACAATTGATACTTATTATTATACTTTTTGTGTGTCACTGCGGCATAATATTGGTGACCCTCTCCGTTTCGAGTTACTTTGTCCAAGAATTATGTAAAAATAATGAAAGTTAAAGCATGGGAACTAGACCTCATCATTATTATATAAATATTCTTTCATGGCAAGTTAACGTCAAAATTATGATTCTGGCTCAATAAAATACCCGCCATATGTGAAACAACCAAATACATTAAATATCTTAACTTTTGAGATTTAAGACAACCGTGAGGCTGTTTTAATTTTAAGATGAAAAAAAAATTAAGAACTGTCTTAAGACGTGTTTTCCCATCGATACATTAACAACATTAAATTACGATTGAAGAAAAAATATGGCAGTTAAGAAGAATGTTTTGTGAATCTGGCCCAAGTATGCGTTTATTTTTCTTTTACAGTGAAAAGTATAGCGAACCTACAACTATGTCATAAAGGTATTCCACAGCGATAAAAGGAGCCATTTCTTGTTCATCAGAGTTTCCTAAGGGGACATCTGCCATTTTCTGGGACGCTCTCCTCTGTTCTCTGTGGACACATGGGCTCAGTGTCCCAATTCATGCCCTTCACAAGCCCTTGAACAGCAAAGCCGATAGCTCACATCTCTGCCTTCAATTTGGTTATAGATGAAGATGGATGGGTTACATGTTGCCAATTATTACTCTTCATTACTCCACATTATTCCTAATGTTTGTATTTCAGATTTTTGTTTGCAGTCATAATTCTAATCCAACTGTGAGCACCATATTGACATGTGCATACATCATGAATAACACTATCCAGACGGTTCAGATATCGTACATTACCAAAGGCCTGATGGGAAATTCACATCGTAGGACAAAGATAATATAAGACTTCTTGACATTTTGCCTAATGGTGCAGCGTTGCAATATCTCAAATAAATGATATATTTATCTTGAAGAAGGTTAATGTGTGCACGGGGGCACAATATGAAGATTACCTGCACAGATTGCAGCGATCAGACCCTTCCTGCCCTCTTGGTCCTTCAACACTTCTTTCACTGCGGGAGACTACAACACGCACACATACAGTACACCATATGTATTACAAAATCACTCTAACACTGGCAGGACACTGCTGAAATTTACATAATTATGCATTGTTTATATTTCACAATGCGTCTACATCTCTAGCCTCAGCAGATGACTCAAAGATGCTTTCCGTATAGTCATTTCAAAAGGATGCAGCATAATGTTACGCAAGATGAGTACCGTGTGAAATAGGGTGTGGAATATGTTCAAAAATAGATGAATAAAAAACATTAGTACCTCAGAAAGGTTCTGAGCTCCAAGCAAACCTCCAGGGAGCAGAACAACATCATATGGACCCTGTGAAGAAATGACATACAAGAGATGCTTCCATTATCTTTTCAAAAATAATCCTCAAAAAATGGGCTTTGTTAAACAAAAAACGTTAGAATCATGATTTTTTATTTAGTTATTACAAAATACTGCACCTTACACAAAAAAGTGGTACATTTTTGCAACTTTAGAGGCATGTCATTATTTGGCCTGAAGATGGAGACATTACTCCATTCAAGCGTATCTTAACTTCATTCAGCTTAAGTTTACACAAAAATAGATTTAGATATTAAATACAGAACACAGGTGAACTACTCCAGTAAAACTCTAATTAAATCTGACATAAATGACAAAATATGAAGTGTTTAAAGACGTCAGTTTACATTGTCCCAGGTACCCACATCCAGACTTAATTTTTTCAGCAAACCTGTTTTCGAGCATCCTCAAGGCTTGAATCAGGACAGATCATGACATCACGGCTGCATTGCACAGGTTCTTTACCTGCCAAACCCGCCACAGTAACAGCAATCTGAAGGACAGAATACAAGACATTTACTTAAAATCTTTTTCAAATTTCTTTCATAAGACAAAACCTTCCATTAAAAAATGCAAAAGCTTTTCCAAATTAAGCGCTACATTGGACAAAGTGTGAAATTACTTCATTTTTAAAGAGCTGCTTGCATAAAAAACAGATTTAATGGTGACTTCCTCTCTGATGCAGTATGTATTTTTTTTTCACATAACTAATTTTTTAAACACATCAATATAATTCCTAGCCTCAGACAGGTAAGTGCTCATACAATGTATGAAAAAGCAGTAAAATGATTCATGATTTTTCTGATCTTACATATTATAGGGTGTAGATTTACTTTAAGCAGTGCTATTTAATATTATACATAAGAGCATGTGCATTTTGGGTAGTTGACACATAACAAACATTTCCAACATGTATAAGTGAAATTGCACATTTTATAAGCTGTAACAGGTCACAATTAAGTTTCAATACATTTATTTATTAAGTCATTTTAAAAGTTAAATATTCTATACAGCATCTCAGCTATTTAAGATAAAAAACTGAATGTATATCAATTGTGAAATAAATCAAAAAAGGTTTTATATCACATATAACAATAATATTACTGCTTGGCATGACAACTACACAACTGCTTTAAAAAATCTCTGTTTATTATTTGATTTCTGTCTGACTGCAGCAGTGAACTTTTGACACTGACAACTAAACTTTGACATTTACACTCACAGCTCAGAGTCTGACAGCAGTGTCAGACATAACAACCATTCAACAGCAATGCAATAAAATGCATCTGTGCATTCACCATACAAAGAAACCAACCTCAAACACAAAGACCATGCATGCATGCATGCACATGCACTTGACACACGAAATACGTTAACAGAAGTCTTGCATGCACTTCTATAGTTAGCTGAATGCAACACCGCCTCAGTTAAATACAGACCCCAGCTCTGCGCATGACATCCACAGGGATCACAGTCTCCATCTCCTCAGCACCCTTCGCCAAAATCACTAAAGCTCTTTTTCCAGCCATGTTTGAGCGTCAGTCGGCCTACGTTCGTCTGTATATTATTCCACGATCGTTCAACACTTTTAATTTGAAATGTGTTTCCGGGTCTAGTTAGTTGTGGGAAACTACCTTGCAAAATAAAAGTCCTCACAGTATCCATAATGCCTCCATATTAAGCAATCGACGCGATGTTTCTGCGTTAATTAAATGTATTAATTTAATTTTCTAGGTAAATTATTTTTGAGGCAAGACATTCAAGTAATTCTTATAACTTAATGTTATATCGATATTCTTTATTTGTTCTAGCTGTACAGACTTTTCTTGTGACGCAGGTGAACTATAGTTTTAAGGCACTAGAGGGAGCTGTAGGCCTTTGAATTTCAGTTCAGAGTTGCTCTTGACATTATCTCGATGTGTACACAAAAAGTTGTTTGAGAATCAGAACATTTGATATATAATTACTTAAAGAGTTTCCATTTCAGACTTTAAAAAACGTGACGTCCATTTCAATGGACGCAGGGTTCGAAGGGGTTTAAATTAATTCTCTGTCTTCAAGAACCAGAAGAAAAGCCCCACAGATAAAGTCTGACGGAGACGTCTGTCAGGTTTGCATGTCTCTTACCACTGATAGTGGGCCTAATATAGTGGACAATGCAACAGACCAGATTTCAATGCATAGATGTATGTAGATGCCACATTGACTACTGAAGGGTAGATTAGGTACCCATCTCCCCATTAACATGTAGGTATGGGGGGATAGAGGGCTCTTGGCCAGTTCAATATGGCTCACTTAATGACAAATTGCATCAACGGGAAACTGTGGTGTCTATGTACATGCATACAGTTGCATTGCAGCAACGGACTGCATGCACAGTGCAGGATATTGGCAGTGGAGTATTTGTGCGTGCCAGTGCACAAATCCAGCACTCAGTGGTGATTACCAGCACATGCAGCTGGGATCAACTGCGCCCACCCTACAGACCTACACTGGGTTATTTCGCCTAAACAAACCCATTATTTAATTATTTCCCATTATCAAAGACACAGATAGTGTGGATGTGCTGCAAATACGAAATGGCAATTCAAGTTGTTTATAAAGCAGGTAAAACCACAGGATTAAGCTTTGAAACACTGAAGATGCAAAGTCGCCCGCTAAACCATCTGTGCAGGATCTTCAGCATGCTCGCTCCTGGCACACGCTCAGCCTGGTTAAAATGCACTGACAGATTTTTAAGAAAAGTACAGATAACATTAAGTTTACATCCACAACAGCTTTTGTACATCGGTCTTACCAGCATTTTGTGGTTGTGTCTTTTTATGCTATGTTTTCTGGGTTTTATGTATTATGTTTGTTATATTCCTTGGGCCGAAAAACAGTCATACTGTGATTTCTCTTTCTTTAATCCTCTCTTAGACTTTCACATGTAACTACATTTAAAAACCATCGATCACATCTCTGTTGACTTGGTCAATTTGAAATAATCTTTAATATGAAATATTGGTGGATGTATGAAAGAGCTATTGATTTCGGCATTTAAACTATGAGATTTAAGTAGAAATCATTCTTGTTGTCATTTTCATGAAGGCGAAATGAAAAAATTGCAGTGCTACTCCACTACAAACTACTATCAATAAAATCTGTAGAAAAACTGTGCTTTACAACTTCAAGGCCGTGATAACAAGCTGCTGAGATGTAACATTACAGTTGACATTCACTAACATCAGTCATGGAGCAAAAATGTAAAGCAAGCGGACTGAAACTTCCACACTTAAATGTCTACGATCTGTTTTCAGTTAACCGCGCGTGGACCTCAGGAAGAAGTCAAAAGAAGCTCAAGGTGTCATACGTTCAGTTTGAAACTCGTGCTCACCAATCGTCACTGACATTCATGGAGGCCTCAGACCCGCGTCTCGCAGTTGAAGAGATGTAATGTGAAGCAGATTCACAGCAGAAACAAGAGATGAGAACTAATGTCAGAGTCTGGTTTCTTTCTTTCATTCATTCTTTCATTCTTTCTGTGTGTCAGAGTGCTTTGATATGTTCAAAGTGAGATGTGATGGGATCTTTAACTCTTGTGTTTTTAGAAGTAGTTAAAGTAACATGCTCGATTATGTGACTCCCTCCACCGCAGCCCTGCTGTTGCCAGACCCTCTGCTGACGGCAGCTTTATCTAACGCCACACAGAGCTTCCCGCTCCAACCTCAGGGGCTTCTGGAATGTTACCACTGGGTATTCTTTAATACTGAGGATTTTTCCTTTAAAGAAGGCAACCAACAGATGCAAGAAGTCAGGGAATTCCAAATTCTTGTTTGTCGTTCAGTAATCCTGTTACCAGCCCTGTGAATATGAAACGGTGTAAACATGGGAATAAACACTTTCTTTTTCGGCTTCTTTATGTATTCTCTTTTCTGGGGGAGTGGAAACAGGCCTCGGATGAGGACCTGTGGTGACATCTGCAGCAAACGGTTGAAGATTCAGAAACATGAATCTTCATGAAGGCCGTAGCACGTTTATTATTTTACAACAAAAGCTTCTGTGTTTCTGAACAACATTGAAAATGGAAGGCATGAGAACTTTGAGAAATCGCTATGATTAAAAAACCTACACATTACAACTGAAGTTACCATGAAAACATTACTTACTGCACTGAATTTTGCTGCTTGTCCAATTTGATTAATTTAAATAAGTTAAATCAACATCATTTTTTGTACAATTTTGTCACAACATGATTTTTTTATGTTCAGTAATGTAATTTAATCCATTCATGTTGGCACCAAGTAAATTATTTGTGTTGTGTTAACATATATCTGCTACAACTAGGCAAATGAATAAGCATGCTTTGCGTACGACTACATTTTGAGAGTTATTTTCTTAATTAAGTGTTGTTTTATGTGTTTTTCATTAAAGAACAACACTTGTTAGGGTTAAATGTTTATTTATCTTTGAGATTTAGAGAAGTTTGTTATATTTGTAACTTTTTTGTTTACCATTGTTTAGAAAAGTGTTTCCATGGCTTAGGTAGTGGGAGGTTACCTGTTTTTATCTTAATTTCTGATACACTTGGTAAACTTCAAATTTCAAATTTACATTAACTAAAAACACTAGTGTTAGGAATGTTAAATGATGAAACATTAACTTATAATAATCATGTTTGTTTAACATTATATTATGTAGTAGGCATGGCAAAGTAAAACATAGTTAACCCAAAAAGTGCTTAATAAAATACAGAAACAAATAAGACTGTAGAACATATAGATATATTGGTAAAATAATCTGGTTTTGGGTCAATTTGAGCAGAAATGTTTGAGTTCATATTGAGATCTTTAACAATTTTGACGTTTAATTTGTCATTCAAAAGAGATGTCAAAAATTTGTCAAAGACATTTGTACGATTTCTGAATCTTTTTCTCAGTAGAAACAGGTGAGACACAGATGAGATTTAAACAGAACTTTACATTTCCTTTAATCTCAAAGATACAAAAAAATTAACATATGAAAATCTAATTTTATGGGAATGCATTTCATTAAAGTGTGGTTTTGAATCACACACGTACGCCCTCTAACACATACGTTTCATGCATACGTTAACATGCACGCACAGAATACGACATGATTTAAAATGCATACAATGCTTCAAGGCCATTTGGGTGCACAGAGATATTTGTGCCCGTAGACTATAAGACTCCCAGAGGGGTTTGAATATCCAACTCTCCTTTTGCTTTCATTAGATCGTACAATAACACACAGGGCCTATCTTCAAACACAGCATGCTGATGACATGCAGACCTGAAGCAGGGCCCTATGGGGGCCGGTGCTCGGAGGTGGCTGTAACAAATACGAGGGGATTATTAGAAGAGTGCGGATGACATTGGGGCCCACCAGCTGGGCAGATACACACTTATCTGCCCCTCAGGTTCAGCTGGCTGGAGGTGTAGAATACGCCGGTGCATTTGCTTGAACACCTATTTAACTGTTTAATGATTTTCTATTGATTTTTAGGGGCAATGGAGAGCAGGATTATCCACAGCTAAAGGGAGAACACGTTATTAATTGCTCAGAGAACATTTATATTTCTTTATAAGCTCTTGGGAGTATTTATCTGGCCTGTTACTATAGCTTGTGCTGTAAAATACTCATTAAAAAACATCCACATTAGCCATGAAACAAACCACGAGAATGAAAAATCACTGAGATCTTGCTGAAATCTCAAAAATGAGATCAAATTGAGACCATCCATTAAAGATGACAGAAGTTTATTAAAGTGTGCTTTTTGTCTACTTCCTTTAAACTTAAAATAAGCATAAGTCTTGCTTTTTATGTACTTCTTGAAACAGTTGCAAAGTAGTTCAAAGTCACAAGTATGCTTTTATAAACTAAAATGTGGTCCTAAAAAGTATTGAATTAGTACACTAAAAAGTACCTGCTACATAAAGGTGTATGTCTACGCGTGCTTTTCCGGGAGAATTGTCCAATATGGGACTAAGAAAAGTTGTTACAAAACAGTTTTATATGTTGAATAAAACTCTCCGAACCCTGTGCGATCGCACGGGGAGTGTAAAGAGCACTGGTATACTACTTAATACGCCCAACTCGTTTTTGACAAGTTGACAATGTTAAGCATGAGAACATGCACGTTTAACATTGTAAAGAAGTCACAATGCATGACAAATCATTGCAGGGCCGCTTTGATTTCACAGAAAAACATCTCATATACGTCTGCTCTAGTTTTAAAGATATCTGAAGAATGTCTCAAACTGTGTTACATTTGTATCTTTGTCCAGATGTTTGACTATAAATAATAATAATAAAGACAGAAAATTAAACACACAAACACAAAAAAAACTGTCCTGACATGTTAAGCCTTGATGCTCATTTAGAAAGTGATGGTTTTGAGTCTGGCACACATCATTTTTCATTCTCATGTACTCCTCCAATCAATAAACGTGACAAAAAGAACATCAAAAGAATGAAGATTCTCATTCAAGCTTCACTCCGGAGCACTGAATACACGGTTAGCAGCAGACTTTGATTTGTTTTTGGATCCTGGTTCGAGACAGCTGTGTACGGGACGTGGCAGGTGAGACGAGCAGCTGCCGGCTCCATTGTCCTGAGATGAAGAGCGTGACAGATTTTGACATCAACCTCCCACACAGACCCCCATCACACGGTAACTGTCTGAAGCCATGTAACACGCCGGCTCCTGCTTGCTTTATGTTGTGCTAAGGCTAATATATTTCACTGTACACCCCCAAACATGAACACATACTTACACCCTTGGTCAACGCCGCGCTTCTTTCCAACTCAAATCTGTTTGAGGTTTCTGTTGGCCATGCTGGTCTGCTGTTGATTCTTGGCTACGTTTACGTGTTCATTCACAGTCGATTACATGCAGGTTCAGGAACTGCGCAAAGACTTATGGGGCTTCAGCGGCCGTGTTCCCAGAGGTTATTCATTATAGCTCACTAAATAGATGTTTCTTCTATAGAAGAACTTCGATAGAAGTTGCTCAAGAGAAACAAAAAGAAACAGATGAGACAACAGTTCAAATCCAAGAAGTGTATGGATGTGCAAAATTAATGTAGATTGTAAAGGTTAAACAATCTGGATTTGGGTCAATTTGATGAGAAACGTTTGAGTTTATACAAAGATCTTTAATAATATTGATTTTTGAATGCAGACTTGACAAATCCGTGCTCAGATTTACAGATTGTTGACATCTTTTCTTAAACTCGACCGACATTTGTGACACTATTACCTCGTTTTCTGGAACCAGCAAAAGTTTCCATTTGCTCTCTTTTGTATTTCATTGAAACTTTGAGTATCACATATTTCCCTCAATCACACGTGCACACATAATATCTTACATGGACACACAAGAATCTTAATTACGTCTTCAAAACCAGAGGAAGAAAGTAAAAACTCCTCTATATTTGAATTTCCACTTTAAAGACACGAACGATACAAGTGCGCGATTGGAAACGTTGAGTGCGGTGACAGAAGTTGACCCACTGTGTTGAGCAGATAAGACTCAAACCATCAGAAGTAAAAAAAGAAACTCTGAGGATCAGTGCGTCTTCAAGCACACAGCGGGAGTGGATCTGAAACAAATGAAACTCTTTGAATCTTGCGTTCTTTAATATCTCCAGCACTGTAACATCAGTAAGGTGACATTTCGGCAGCGCCATCAAGATCCAACGGAATGGATTATGGCAGTATATGATATTCAGAAGATCGATAGCCTGAACTAAACATCAGTTTCTTCTTGTAACGGACCTTTGTTAAAAGGATTAATGATGCCCTATGCATCCATTAATAAGACTAAGTTTGATACTTGCACGTCTTGCCCATCAAAGAAAGAAAGAGTCCTGATGCAGTTTGTTTGTTAAGGCTCCAGTTGATCTTGGCTGAAAGTGATCAGAGAGAACCAGTTTTATGCAGAGGATCTGTATCTGGAAAGACGAGGCCGCAGCCTGGCACAAACTTATGGGTTAAAGGTGAAGTCTTCTTCTAGTCCATCCTTTGGAGATGCAGAACGCATGGAGAGAAAGAAGAGCAAAAACCAAGAGAAAAGGAAGCGCGAGGAAGAGAGAGAAAGAATCTTCTCGTGGTCTCTTTTAAACTGTGAGGATGTCACATCCTACAGACGTGACTGGTCCAATCAGGAGATGGCAACTTTGGAGGGAAAGTTAACTGTTTTTGTCTTTCAAATGGTGTTTTGCATGTGAAAGCTGATTGGATGTTCACTAGAAGACTACTAAGAGTTTGATAAAACTAATAAGAAAAGAGTTACCAAAACACAACAAACATCAACGCGAAGGACATCACAAATGTAGCTCATAGACACCAAACATGATCTAAATCTTGGTTAAATGAGTTACTACAAATCTAATAATTCCAGTAGTTAAACACACATTCATGGATACGTTGGATTAATGTTAAAACAGACATAACAACATGAACATTAATACATGGAAATGTTATAAATGAATGTGTACATTTCCATATAAATGCATTTATAATTGTAGGTCTATCCCCAAAGTGAGTAAAGAGAGTTCAGCTCCTTACATTCCAATGGGTCGTAAAATACTCTATCTTGATGAATTGGTGTGAGTTGCTATGGTCACCAGAGATCTTGTCCTGCCCTTGGTGTAAGTTGCAGATTGGGGGTTGACCCCCAAGCGACTAGCGTGCTGGTGGGGTGAGGGGTGTTGTTGTAATATTTAAGAAATTTAAGTAGTTATGCGTGTCTGATCCGTCTCAGGTACTACATATCCCCCCTTTCGCACGTTTTTGTCTGACCTAATAGACAACAACGAGCGACAATTAAGATGTACATGATGATCAGACGTGTCCCGCACGCACTGCAGGTAGCTCGGGTGGACTCCTTGGCCATCGGTGCTTCCTGGAGAGGTGGGACAGCAGGTGTCAAGACATCATGGGTGAGAGCTGTGTGAAGAGCTCTCTTACTAGTTTCAGCAGCTCCTGTGACTCAGGCGTAGCTAAGTCCGGCTCTCTTTGTGAGGACTCAGATCGGCACCTGTGTGTTGCATCGGATGATGCTGTCAGTGGCTGTTGGACAGCCAGTGGTGTTTCCAAAGAAGAATTTTGCCGTCTCCATGGTTTCTTCCAGTGGTTGGTCTGGTATCTGGGCCTATTACGATGGTGACGGGTTTGTCTTCTGGCTGGAAGCTTTCCTGGCATATCGTTGAAGGACATTGTGTTGTAGTGACAATGTCTGCCTTCTGGTGCAAACTTTTGAATGTTACAGTTCAGACTCAATGGTGCCATAGAGGCCTTTCTTTCAGATGTGGCCTTATGTTTATTAAAGGCCTTCTGTGCCAGGTCCCGCAAATGATGAATGGTCATCGTATGAGGGCAGGCCATGATGCCTAAATGGTGGCTAACAATTGGATGTAGATTTCTGAGGAACAGGCTCTTGAAGCTGATATCCTCCTCCATCTCGGATTCATTGCGAGCTCCAAAATAAGCTTGTCTGAGTCTGTTAAGGTAAACTCGGGGAGTTTCCTGTCTTCCCTGTTTGAGGTCCAGGGCAGCGACCAGTCCATATTCTGTTTCTGGGTCTGAGAATTCTTGTATAAGAGCTTGTTTCAGCCGGTGGTAGTCGGATTTGACAGCGTCAGGCTGCCGTTCTAGAAAGCTCTTTACCTCTGTACCAGAAGTTATCCAAAGCAGGTGGAGTCTCTCCCGTGTGGTCACATTCGGCATAATATGCAGGTGAAAGTCTATATCCCGCAGGTAGGCATGGACATCGAGGTCTCCTGCAGAATTTGGAATGAAGCACTTGATGACTCTAGCCAGTTTGTTGAGGTCTTTAAGGGTCGCTCCATGTACCGTTACAGGGATTATCTGGAGAAGTCCCTTCCCTTCTATGGCTTCAGATGTTTTTAGGATGCTGGCTGGTGAGGTGTTAAGCAGAGAGGTCAGCCCCCCCCCCTTTGTATCTTTGAACTGGGCTGAGGGAGTTTGCTCTGCTTACCTGCTGTGACAGTGGGGGATGTGTCTTCCACTGTGGTTCCCATTGCAGCTTGTATGAGTGTTCGAGTTCTCTTTGGACCCTGTCAAGCTTGTCTCTTGTGTTGTCCAGCTGCTGTGTCAGAGATTCAATTTTGGCATCTCTATCTGATAGTTCAAAATGGGCTGTTACTAATAATGACTTTGCATCAAACAGTTCTTTTTCCAGCTCTTCTTTGGCTGCTTTTTCCAGTAGTTTTCTTTGCTCAGCAGCTGAGAGAGCTATCTGAAGTCTGTTAACCTCCTCCTGTTCTTCCATCTTACCAGACTTATTTCGTGTGGTCTGGGTCTCACCTTCCAGTTGGGCTATGCGACTTTGAGCATGCTTAAGTTCCTCTTGGGACTCTGTTGCATGCAGCTTTAGGTCGTTCACCTCATTTCTCAGGTCTGTGAGGTTGTGGGCTAAGGAGAGGATAATGCTGGTCAGCTCCTTGTGGTCATAACTCTGGCTTGGACCATGTGTCATTTGTCTTCTTCCCTCTTTGTCCAGTTGCACCTGTCTCTGGTGAGGAAGGTCATCAGCAGTTCTAGGTGGTAGGGCGTCCATCACCATGCCTTGCCAGGCCATTAGATCTTCCATCTGAGACATTGGGGCAAACTTGTTCTGAGAGTTAGGGCAAGAGACTAATGCAAGACCATATAAAAGATTTAGAAATAAAGCTAGGTGTATATTGTGCAGCTAGGTTTTACCACGTGTGGTTAACTGCTTTAGGTAGCTAGTGAAGTGTGTACACTATTATTATCTTAACTGCCTATGGCAGGAAGCCAAGATTTGTATGCAACCAGAGATTTAACAATGATGTAAGACTAGTCTAAATCATTTAATTAAAACTCAAAACATACTGATGGTTCTTAACAGGTTTGATCTCTGAATATTGAAGAACAGGAAGTAGAGAGAGAGAGAAGAGAGCCTTGCCGATTCTGATTATGTCAATTAGTGGTGCTCAGAATTATACTTATGCCTTATTAATCATCTAGATTGTGTAGCAATAGGAGTCATATTTCTGGAGCACATATTTAAAATAAGCAAAATCAAGAAAAAGAGATTGGACATAGATAAATAAAATAAAAAAAATAGATGACTGCTAATAGTAAAATTAACCAGTAAAAAATAAAATAGAAGGGAAGTGATCTAGTACTGGGAATAATTAATAGTACTGACATTTAACCATATAGGTCAGTGTTGGGCATCACTCCATTGTTGGCTAAGGCTGCTGCGTGTTCAGCTCCCATGCCTATGCCATTACATGTGTGTGCACTTTGGGGTCAATGTTCTATTCAAAATCCCCAATACCTATAAGAATTATTCTCTGAGTAGGCAGTTAAAATTTAATTAAGTTCAATTAAATGAGTAACTGAGCAACAATGTTCAGGAAGGAATGCACCTGAAGTTAGTTAAAGTGAGTCTGAGAAGAATTAAGGAAAGAGAGTGGAAATCAGAAAATAGAGATTTTGTTAAGAGGGAATAGTTTAAATCACTTTACACTGCAATACACGCACGCACTACTTAATGACTTCAATTACATATGCTATGCTAACCACTAACTATTGAAGTTAGGTATTAGTAAGCTCAACTAAGGCCGCTAGGTCATGTTAGCTTAGCTTAGCGAACAAATATAGATTTTTTTTTTTTTTTGAACAAATATAGATTGTTTACAATATGGCACCAGTCAATGACACCTATGGTAGGTGGAGTCAAACTGGTTGACAAGTCGTTGTCATGGGAACCAGTGCACCCCAGGGCACTTTAGTTCTCAAAGAGTGTCTGCACCGTTCAAACAATCTCAAATAATAAAAGCGGTACACAGTTGGTTACAACATGGCCCTTACACTTAAATCAATTCAACGCTTTTCTTTAGCAAGCCTAAATGCAAATATAGATGCATTCACTAATTCTTATTATGTATGCTTTCGCTTCTCTGTAAACAAGTACTTTAAACAGGTTTCCTGTCCTTCTTTAAGGAGTACTTACACATTCACTGTAGGTTTACACTCATTTACATACATACAGCTGTTTGTGCCTTACACACAAATACTGAAGAATTGAGAAACACACTATTTTCATTCGGCAATTGTAACACAGTACTGATCACCATTTAGCTAAACTTGTATATGCAGAGTCAAAGTTTAGATGACTGGCATAGTTCTGACTATAATTTAAAGGTCCTTACAATGCAGAAAGAGGAGCATCACTCAAATCTACCTTTACATAACACTGTACTGAGATTCCTTCGTCAGAAAACAGGTTAAACAATATTGCAATTGGGATTTCTTCGCCAAAGCATATTGATTCTGGAACAGTTTCACATGCAGCTTATCTGAGATTCCTTCGTCAGAATAGACTTATGCATTGATTAGATACTGAAATTGGGATTTCTTCGCCAAATCAGATTTACCTTACACTGATACCATTTAATCTATGTTAAGACTTTTCTAATTCATAGCAGAACTACCAAATCAATCTATCACTATCTACATTAAACAAGCCGCAAATAGCAACATACATGTGTATAGCATGTTGCATCATAACGTCTTGATTTAAAACACACTTAGGCTGACAGTAGTTTAAGCTCATAACTTTTGTTTAATCATGCCCGCGTTCTAACACCAATTATGTAGTGATTTTAGCTGCATGTTAAAATAAGGATGAGTTTAACTCACCAAATGATTCTCCACCAGATCTATCAAGATCAAACATATATGAAATGAGTTATTTAAAACATCAATTTCAGTCAAGGAATTAGTTTAGCTCAAAGGCAAATATGTATAATAATCGTCATTATACATACATATTTACAATTCTGATTAGCAGTATAGTGATACAAATCCCATATGTATTAGTCCAGCAAATACATCAATGATTTTATACACTAACGTTATCTCATGACTATAAGTAACGTGACTTTACCAAACAGAATTAAGAGCAGAGGTAGCATAGATCGAAACACAGTTTAAGTGACCAAGTTTGTGAGCGTGAACAAAGAGAACCCATCACAAATGCCTTTATGGGTTTTTATTAAACTCTACTCTACATGGTAAACAAAAATGAGAACAAACAAAAACATAAAACACAATTGCGCTAGGAAGCGCAGAGAGAGAGAGAGAGAGAGAGAGAGAGAGAGCATGGCAACGATTTCTGAACATCATTAAAATCATCTTTAACAAAGAGGCACAGACTTAACGCAGCTATTCTATAGAAACGGAATACTTGCAAAGCTCTGTGCTGGATGTACTCGTATGCGCTTGGAGTGATGGAAATGTTCAGATGATTTCAGAATGCGGTCCTGCTGAAAGTTGCGGGCCTCGTTGAAAGTTGCGGGCCTCTGGAAGTTGCGTCCTTGTTGAAAGTTGCGGGCCTCGGCCCTCATGACCGGCCGCATGGCTCGTCGAGGTGTGCGTGGCAGCAGAGTCCATTGTTCCTTCTCCAGTTAGGGAAGAATTACCTCACCCCCCCGGAAGGGGGAGGTGAGAGGCAAGGTCCAACGATTCAGGAAGAGCCAAGGAGAAGACCCAAGGAGAAGAGCCAAGGAGAAAAGGCGAAGAAACTGTGTCCTGGTCGACATTTAACTTCATGAAGGGCATGCCCTCAGAGTTTGAGTCGGCCAATCAAAATTGAGTGGGGAAAGAGATTCGTTGTTCACTCAACAGCTAATTTCCATCTTATGACCTGTAGGTAACTTTACAAGATACAAATCCAAATTATAACATAATGATTGTAATGTGTTCTATGGTCACACAATATGTATCAACAATGAGGAATTGTAAAGAGAAACATTTGGATATCAAAAATGGACAGGTTTGAAGCGTATCAAGTTATGATTCTTTCGGATGTATTAATACAAACCACGCCTGAATTAAAGTTGAATATCTAAGAGTTACAGACTATTTAAGATGGCATGATTGCCAACATATAACCAGGCATTTAGTTACATTTATACAAAAAGGACAGTTTAAGCACATATGTTCCTATTGTCAGAGAAGTTTCTCTGGTTAGCCTCAGATGTTGCCTTAGAGATGATACAGATAATCATCACCAAGGCTTTGAAGCTAAGGAGTCGTAAATGTCCTACAGAGGAACCAAATGGTTATCACACTATCGGTGCGAGTTCAAAATGCAAAACCAGACCCTATGGAGCCAGGTTTGCTTTGTTCTTTGAACATGTTATCTTGAGACCGACACAAAAGGGAATGAGAGGTTGAATGGCTTTTCTCACACTGATCCAGTCACTACAGACATGAATCAAGCGAGACCGGCTCTCCTCTCCACGAAAGGTCTATGAAGAAAGAATGCTGCGAACTTAAAGGCAAACAGAGATCAAAATTCTGCCATATCAGTGTATTTAATATTAAGCAATGTTTCCAATTGCATTCATTTTCATTTTTTCAAACCATTAAAGGGATAGTTCACCCCAAAATAAAATATTCTGTTATCATTTATTCACGCTCATGTGATTCAAAATGGTATGTGACTCTGACTCTGTCTTCAGTGGAACACGAAAGAAGATATTTTGAGAACTGTCCATATTTTGTGTCCATGTAACGGAAGTTAATGGTGATCAATGTCGTTTGGTTACATTATTCAAAATACCGTCTTTGCATGTTAAGAAGAACTAAACAATTTTCATTTTAACATCTACTCTTTTACATGTTGCTTCATAAAAATGTGGAGTGTGCCCTTGCAAAACACTTTTTGGTCTAGATGGTTGTTATTTAAATACCAAATGGTTTCAGATGTTTTTTTTAGAAATTAATAGACACAAAATAGAGAACAATTGTTGACATTTATAGCATAAGAATAGATGAAAGAATAGTTTAGATATCTTGGAAGAATATAACGTAAAATTGAATTAAATCTATGTAGGGACTTTAAGCGCATTATTATACATTGATGTGATCTTGTTTAATACTCCAAACACATCAGATTAGATTGGAGAAACTTCAAAAAACTCTGCTTTAAGAAGAAACAATTGAGATAAGATGTTATTTGTGATTTTTCTTTTCCGTGGAGTGAAGCAAATGAAAGTGACTGGGGTATAATAATGAGTAGTGAGCTCTCAGCATCTCTACTGTTTCATTTAATCATCTTCATTAAATAGAAACAAACACAAATCTTAATTTATAATAAGAAAAGGACTTAATAAACATAAGATGTGTGCATCTTAAACATTTTAAACACGTTGTGCTTTCGAACATCAGTATTTTGGAGTACAAGGCCTCTGGAGCAGTGATGCGTCTGAGAAAACTAACAATCTACCAGAAACACGTTTAACAAACAGAGCAACTCTGCTTCCTTATTTCCATCTGTATACTATCACAGGGCTGTCAGCATGCAGATTGGCCCGCGGTTCAGTGGATAAAAGAAGAAAGATTGTGTTGAGTGAATAATCTCTCAGTTTACAGAGAGAGACGAGTGTCAGTTTGACAGAGTCTGGGTTGCAAACAGGTTTGAGGATTCGCGCACAATCCCATCGTCTCTTCAACTTTGGACGGGGAAATGTGAAATCAATGGTACACCCATGTCAGAGATTGTTTGTGTGGGTCTCATTGGCTCAGAAATGGAATAAAACACAGATTTTTCACCTTAACAGAAACAGAATGCGATCAAGAGAAACTGAACTTGCTTTAGTACTTGCATGAATCACTGTGTTGATGTGACATTTTTGAAGGTTAACACCTTCTGATGTCAAAGGGTTTAGACATTTACTAAAGGAATAGAGTGAAATACTGTAAAATAAAAATAAAATAATAGAAAAGAATATAATATAATATAAAGAAAGAAAGATGAAGAAACACACAACACAAACAACAACACACAAAATACAATTAAACTTGATTTTTTTTAATTTTTACATGCAATGTCTAAGTAAAAGTTAAAGTTAAACTTATTATAAGAAATTTCTAGTTATAGTATATAAAATATTCAAGTTTTTTTTGCACATATTTCAGCCAACAATAATAAGTCTGATAACTAAAAATGGGGGAAAAAAACTTTCCTTAAGACAATAAATGACTGAACGCAACAAATCTAGATGATTTAGGTTTCAGAGGATGAACTGTAGGTGGCAGTATTACGAAATGTCAAAAAGTAATCAGAGAAAAAAAAACTTTTTTCACCTTTTGAGTCAACATTATTTTACAGTAAGTAAAAGCAACTTTTTAAGTAAAAAAGGTTTAAGTGGTTCTTAAGAGGACTAAGGTTATAACCCCTGATGATTTCTGTAATTTCTTACAAATTAAAATGCACACCTCACAAAATAGCTCCTTTCCGAAACCTACTTTTGTAAAACTTTAGCTATTTGTAAACCTCAAACCACCAGCATGTGTAATGTTACTCGTCGACACTTGAGAAAATGTACAAGAATCGTGCAATTGGATAGGATTTATTAGACAAAGTAGTAAAATACACTCATTAGTCAAGGATAAACACAATTTTTTTAATAAAACTTATTTCCATTGTGGTCCTTGATGTAATGCACAACTTCACTACTAACTATTGTGACAGGTTAGCTTAGTAAAATACAATAATACAAACTCACCCAACAATTGACCCAATACACATACACATAAATTAATACATCATTCTAATAACCAACTTTTAACTTTTGAGCCAAAATCAACTGCATTTAAAATACTTTTGATGTTTACAGGCAATTTATGGTCCTCATTTCCTTGTCATTTGTAAGTCTTTTGTCATCCCAGCGTGTGAATGTAGAGTTACAGAAACACAGAGAGCATCTTCAATATGAAGCAGTTTAAACTCGGCTCCTTGATATCCAGCCACCACTTCATATGCAAAGGAGAGAGAAAAGCGCCACGGTCTTTGGGTAAACACTTTCTTAGTCAAATAACCTAAAGTGACAAGAGCGGCAGGACCGAGGCCAAGCGCGGGTGACGCTCAGTAACGTGTAATGCATTTAGGTTCCTCTGCATCCCTGATTGTGCATTAAGAGGGAAACCAAGAGGGAGAAAAAGAAATGCTACTTTTCATTCTCTTTTACATGTAGGCAAAACACAAGTATTTTGTGTAACTTCTCTTCTTTCTCTCTATTCACACTGATGCAAACGAACAGAGGAGATTAAAACGAATAAACATGGACATAAGTGCTTATTTTTCTAGTCACTCATGGACCAAATCTGCAAAAAAGTTTATTTTATCAGAACAATTTTCACTATTCAGAATTGTGTTTGCATGACACTTATGTATGACTTTCTTTATTCTTCAGAAACAAAAGAATATATTTTGAAGAATGATGGTAAAAAAAACTAGCGATCCCAATGACTGTATTGTATGGACATTGCTGAGACATTTCTCAAAGTATCTTCTAATGTGTTCCCTGAGGACAGAGTCATATACAGGTTTACAACCTCATGCGAGTGAATAATAAAAAAAAAAAATATATATTTTCACATAGATATTCTGTTCACATCTTACACATTTTTCCATTATGTTGTATATTTAATAATTTAATTGATCATCCCCACGTATATAATTATCTATTTCATATGGCTTTTTTAAGTTGGGTTAAGTCAGCAAATTCATTTTAAAGCCACTGTTTATGTGTTTTATCTCACGACATGAATCATATTTCCATAACTCATGCCCGAACATAAACACTCTCATCCGCAACAAACACACGTGGTTTCCTCTGGTGTTCTCGTTCTGCTGTGGGCAGTGTTCTGCTCTTGGCGGTCTCTTATTAAATAAACAGCGCTGCAGGTAGCTCCCAGGCCCATGCAAAATTAGGGACTGTTTGGTTTGAATCTTTTTCATAGAATGAATCGACCCTTAAGCCCCATAACGTTGCTGTAGCGATTCTCCCAGACGGAGGTCCCAGTGGTCCAGACCCTTCCCAGAGCTTATATCAAAACACGGACCCCTTTCTCTCAGTCTCTCTGTCACACCTCTCCTCTTACCCCAGGATGTCGAAGTGCAGTCATTTATTTATTAAGTTTTTTTTTTTGCTTGTCATAACCTTTTTTGTAGTATTTGCTCAAAAAATGTGCTACCATTTTAAGTCTATATTCCTCCCACATACTGCATTGGCTTACAAAGCAGATTTCTGGTGTGTTTAATCGACCGCCAAATACTGTAAAAATCACCGGATAAAAGAAATCACAGAGGACGTTACTTTACACACAGACTAACAAAGGAATGTGTGATAACATGCCAATGATTCGGACCCTGGGAGCTCAGTGGGAATGGGCGAAGTTCCAGAACATCCAAGCAGCCGCCTTCTTCCCCTTGCATCACCGTGGCATTTTCACCACACTCACTAACTCTATTATTGACAAACTATGACATAATTTCCTGTCTGTATGTTCTCAAATGTGTGGTATACCTCCAGTGCACTCCAATATGCAAAACATTTTCTGACTTTCAAAGATTGTCAAGCACAAACGGAGGATTCACCTGATCTTGGAATCGCAAGGTTGGCATGATCCCACCACACATATGAAGAACCTGGGTGAATGATCCACCTGTTAACATAAAGCATGCTGGGAAATGCTTGATCTCTCTGCTTACATGCATCATTTCAGAGACATATAAAGTGTTGTAATTTACATCATCAGTTCCCTGTTTCTTCAGTAAAATTGGGTTGTGAATTCTTAAC